>OZ010607.1:44539356-44691856 GCA_963932145.1 Acanthosepion lycidas | reverse complement strand
ACATTATTTTTATAGATACGAATATTTAAGTAAATGCTCTGTTTATAATAAACAGTATTGGCAACATTTATTGACCTGAATGTCTGAGAAATTTCATGGAAAAATATGTGTCCTCTGACAGGAATCGAACCTGTGCTATACCATTTAGCTAAAGAGCAAGTGTCTATTTATCAAGGTCGAACTAAGTCAGCCTATCTGACAGTTCTGTGTGAGATACAGGTTCAATTCTTGTCAGAGGACACATATTTTCTAAAATATTTCTTGGTAATTTAGGCTGGTAAATGTTGTTAATATTGTTTATTATAAACAGAGCATTTACTTATTTGTAGCTATAAAAATAACATACACACAATAAACATATTAAAATAAATGTCAGTAACTGTCCTTTCATTGAATACAGCCAACAACAAGGAAGATTGAATTAATTTTTTCAGCATCTTAACATTTTTTTGTTTTGTAGGAGTTAAGGAATATAAAGACTATTTTTATTGTACTAAGTGCTTTCAAATGAAAATGGCTATAGAAGTGGCCAAAAGTGATTAGGACAATAAAAATTATGGACAGTTTTTATATTCTTTAATGCTTACAAACAGAAAATAGTGGAAAAACTTTAAAAATATATTGTCAGGCATATTCAATGAAAGAAAGGTTGCTGCCAAAATTATATATATATATATATAGCCAAGTATAGGACTGGTGCATATGGAATAAATTTCAATAATCAACAATTACTGTTCTTAAAAGAGTGCTCAATACAGAGTAGAGCAAATAAAATTATTTATTCGAAAATTATAACATAAATATGTTATAAAATCACTACAAAAATAGCCATTTTCTTTCAACACCGCTGGTGTCTTATCAAGTGATGATGTTGAAATGTTGATGGATTCAACATCATCACTTGATAAGACACCAGAGGTGTTGAAACAAAATGGCTATTTTTGTAGTGATTTTATAACATTTATAATTTTGAATAAATAATTATATATAGATATATATATATATATATATACACACACATATAGATATATATATATATATATATATACACACACACACATACAAACACAGAGTGTCCAAATGTGTTAGAGGCCACCAGTAGACTTCAAAAACAAATTTAAAAGGCAGGAATTTAACATGAATATTTTGAGTCAAAGGCAAAAAAAAAATATTTTAAACAATCTCTTCATTCCCTCATAAGCAAATATATTCCCCACCCCCACCAAGGATAGAGATATTAAATTTTGGAGTTAGCACTGGCCAAAGATAAGGACAACAAGATATCAACATATAACAAATGCTTCAATAAAGCAAATAAAAAGGTTAAAAAAAAAAAAAAAAAGAAAAGAAAAAAAGCTCGTTGTTGATTGGAAGAGAGGGTCATAACCTGATTCATTATCTGCCATCAAATTTGATTTAAAATCCAGGTCTGTTGAATGCAACATGCTTAAGGTTAAAAAAAGTAACGTGATTGGTCGATGGAAGAAAAAGAGATGCTGCCAAGTTGGTTGGTTAAGACAAAATAATTCTGGACGGTTTTTGGTTAATGGTAACTCCAATTCTAACATTCTACCCTCCATTTAAAAAAAAAAAAAAAAGAAAAAAAAAGAGGAAAAAAAAAAAGAAAAAAAAGAGAAGAAAAAAAGAAAAAGAAGGAAAAAAAGAAGAAAAAAAAAAGAAAGGAAAGAATTAATTAGGCTTGTCATTCATTTGGTGGTGGGGTGAAAGGTCACTATTCATCAGACATTTAAAAAGAGACTACTTCATAGCAAACATATAGACAGCAAATAAACCCGGTGGGAGACCCTCTTGTTTTTTCATTTTGACTATTTTCAATCCAGATTGCTTGATGATTGAAATCAATTCAGATTTTGGACGCGTGTAACTACTGTCAGTTTGGTCAAAGTCTCTTTCCTCTGATGTGACATTTTCTTTAACAACAATGAGACCCCCAGGCACAATAGCGGCTTTGCACCGGGCAAAGAAAGCCTTCAGGTCCTCGTCAGTCAAATGGCCGAGGACCCACTGGCACCAGATAACATTATATCGGCCAGACTCTGGGACAAAATCTTGAAGTCCACTGCAAATGTACCGGTCAACCTTGCTTTTCCGATCCCCAAGATAAGATTTGGCCTGATTCAAGAATGTCTGGTTAAGCTCCACCATGTCGACCTGGTTAAAAAGTGGAGTAAGGAGATATTTGGTCAGTCGACCAATGCCTGCACCACAGTCAAGTGCTCGGTTGTTGGGAATGTCACCTCCATGAGTCTGAAATTAAAAAATAGAATAAAATAAAAATAAAATATTGGATACAGTATTTTGGTCTGGAAAGATAGATATATATCTATATAAAACAATGCATTTTTAATCAATGTAGTGTAAATCAAGCAGATTGAGATTACATAGCAGTTCAGCACTCTCGTTTATCCTCCTATATGACAGTAAATGCTGGAGAGTTTTGTTGTAGATGAAGAGGAGATTCGAGACAACAAAGATGTGGTTCTACAGAAGAATGCTGAGAATACCATAGACAGAGCATGCAAGTAACAAGGAAGTTTTAAGGACAACGGGGACAAAAAGGATATTTAAAATCAGTTGCCTATCGTGTGGTTCACACTCCTCCCCAGTCTTTTGAACAGGAGTAGAAGTTTATCCAATGTTTCCTGTTCCTTCTAAAATCTATTTCATTCACTTTCACTCCCAGTAGCCCGTATATGGTACCTTAGTGGTATCCCAGTAGCCCCTATAAGGTATCTTGTGGCATTATTGCTCGCATAACATGAATGGGTGTTTCAGTAAGACAGATCAAAGTCAGCAGTAAATAAATCAGTATTATTGGTGAAAATTTATTTATTTCTCTATTGGACCATGTTATTTAAGTCATTGCAATTATGTATGAAAAATAATATCACCCAAGGCCTCAGCAGTACACCTCCACTCAATGGTCAAAATTTTTGATGTCATCTCTGCATCTCAATCTCACCAATATGCCTTATTATCTCAGCTGCTGGCTTGTTGGTATAGATTCTACTTTTGAGATGACTCCAAAGGAAGAAATCTAAAGGTGTCAAGTCACATGACTGTGGTGGCCAATTGACTTTTGATGCTTCAAGAGATGATGCAACACAAGAACTTCACATTCAAATTCTGTTTTAACATCCATGTTCATAATAGGCTTTGATAAATTTAACACATTGGTTGATAATCTTTCTATGGTTGAAATTGCCAAAGACTTAAGTTGTTAAATGGGAAAGAAAAAAAAATCATTAGATGCTTAAAATTAATTCACATTTAAAATATTTAAAATCAGTCCAAGTTATTGGAACACCCGTTACAAGATTTTCAGTAGAGTCTTGTATATATTCATAGAATATGATTTCATAGATCATGTCAGTTAGAGAAATATTTACTGCCTCGTCATAAAATTAGTATGAAATACTTCTTATTAGATGTAAAATAATATTTTTTAGACAAAACATGCTGCAACCCATAAAAAAAAAAAAAAAATTAAGAGACATATCAAAAGAATTTGCTGATAAAAATCAAACAAGTTAAATTGACCCCTTGTAGAAAAATTTGCACCCATTGTTGACTAAAATTAACAGTATTACCCAAGTTTTCTGAAAGTATTTCAACTTCAGCTGAAGACCATCCACAGCCTTCTAACATTTTCATAGATACAGAAAATGAATTGCAACTTCTTAATGAGTCACTTTCAATGATTGGTGAATCAAGAGTCAAAAACTTGAAGAACAAATGAGTTATGAGGAAAAAAAAAAGTAGGAAGGATTAAAGAAGCAGTATCAAAGAAAATTAAACTGATTTCAACTAAAATTTCTCATAAAAAATCTATTGGTGTAAGAGTACAAAAGATGTGATGAAAGTGAAATTATTACACAAAAGTTTGCAGCTTGTGAAAAGAGGTCCAAAAAGTAGAAATTTTGACAATACTTCCAAAAAGCTGGAGTATCCAAAGAATTCAAATAGAATTTGGTACAACATATATGGCTAAATAAACAAGAAATATTAACTCTACCAAATACACAAAAATGTAGGTTCCCACAAGAGACAATTGACGAAATTGTGCTTTTTTTATAAGAGTGAAGATGTCACCAGAGTGATGCCTGAAAAAATTATAAAACAGTCTTAAGGAATGGTAGAAGAGTTCAGAACAAAAGTATCTTGTACTCTGTAACCTGAAAGTAGCATACCAATAAAATAAAAAAAAAATAAAAAAAAAAAAAAAAAATTATATATATATATATATATATATATATATATATATATAAAATCAAATAGTTTTTTTAAATTTGCTGAGCTCAGACCAAAGGAATTTATTTTAGCAGGTGGTGCTGGAGCATACTGTATCTGTGTTTGAACAATTCATCAAAATATGAATCTGATAATTGTGGGGATGGCTCATCTTCATCAAGATGAACAGTATCATTTAACATATTACCACCAATGCATAGCTGTTGTCACATGCAATAAAACAACATCTGTTACTTGGGTGACTGCTCAACTTGATAACAATATAATGGAGGATTTTGTTTTATATATATATATATATATATATATATATATATATATATATATATATATATATAAGAAATTCTAAATAAAAATTTAATAGATGATTTTATTTACAAACAGTGGCTATCAACTGATACAACCACACTGTAAACTGTATCACAATCTAAAGAAACTTTTTGTGCAGACTTTCAAACCTTAAAAAAAGCATGGTTTCATTGGCAAAGAACAATCAAAAACATAGTTATTGCAGATTTCACTGAAAATTATTCATTTATTTTTTGTAGGATGCTGCACATGGCTTCCACTGGAATAATTCTCAAGCCACATTAAATCCATTTGTCTGTTATTACAGAAATGACAAAGAGCTGGAGCATATTAATATTGTAATTATATCAGATTATCTCAAGCAGCACAGAATAGCTATCCATTTATTCTAAAGAAAACTTATAACAATACTGAAAAAACATTATAATTTTAAAATAAAAAATCTGGTCTATTTTCCTGATGGTGCCATTTCGCATTATAAAATTTTAAAAATTTGTGCAATCATAAGGGTGACCTCGTTATTGATGCAGAGCGGCACTTTTTTTGCTACATTTCATGGGAAAGAACCACGTGATGGGTTAGATGGCACTATTAAGAGATTAGCACTAAAAGCAAGCCTGAAGAAACCTTATAATGAAGAAATAATGACTCCAAGACAGTTGTTTTATTATGCAAGAAAAAACATTTCAGGCATAAATATTTTTTTTTATTCCTCAACAAATGAATGGACAAATGAAGCAGAAACCTCAGAAAATAGATTAAAAAATGCCTCGACAATTACAGGAACTCAACAGCTACAGAGTTTTATTCCTGTATCTCAGTAAGAGGTAGAAGTAAAAACAGTGTCAATTTAGGATGAAAGGGAAATAGTCAAAATTATAAAACAGTCCAATATATAGCTTGAGAACATTAAGGGATTTGTTACAGCACTTCAATGGCTTGGATTGAGAAATCAGAGAGCAGAGTTTGAATTCTCGTTGAATCCACTGCACTCACTTATGGGCTAATATGCATGGGAAAGGTATGGATCCTCCCCCCCATCCCCAGTTACGAGTATATAACAGGACAGATCAGGTTCTATAACCTTTGATGGCAACTGGTCCAACGTGGGAAAAAATTTGCCTCGTCAGTCATATATCGAAAGATACATGATCACCTACACATGTATTATGCATGGCACATAACTGACTGATGATAGGAATTGGTGGTTAGGATATATGCTTGAAAATATCCTGATAATGAAGAGGGAAAAATTGACAGTTTTACAACTGAAGGGCCCTATTCCCATCTTTTAGTTATCCATTATATCCAGATATATTAATTTTAAATTATCCTCATATTCTTAGTTTAGTTGCTCCAATAACTGACACTGGAAGAATTTATAAACCTTCAAAAATTGAGATGGAAAAAGCTTAAAATATTTTAGGAAAGACAATTTTTTGAAATAACCTAAAATAAAGATCCAATCAAAATTAAGTGAAAAAGTAAGTGGTTTGCATTTCCAAATTTTTATTTTCGATTTAAATACGTATCCAAACAAAAATAAGTTTGTTAATGTCTTTGTAAATGTTATGAATATTTTTTTAAATATTCATTTCAATGCACCATTTTTTCAGATCAAAAAAAAATTAAATTTAAAAAAAAAAAATACAAAAGAAAGATTTTTTTTGTACATTTATTTAGTGTCAAATGTCGACAAAAATTTGTTAACCAATAACATCATTTGTTGCATATTTTCATAATATTTTATGTTATGTTAACATTAATTCATGACACATTTTTAAATAATTACTTTCATTATGTTACTTTTTTTTCATATAAAAATCTATTTGTTGTAGAATAAAAATGTAAACAAAACCAAAAAATAGGGTGGTTTATTTTGCTACTGAATTGATCAACATTTAGCTACAAATGACTCAAATTCTGTTGGTTTTATGATCATAGTTACATGAATATTAATCACAATTCAATGAGCTTTCTAAAGATATACAACTTAAACATATTGGGAGATATGAAAATGTTAGCATATGACAAATACCAAAATCTGCCAAAACCCTTGTAATTCAGGCCACAGTCAAAAGTCTACCACAAAATTTTGTACATATGTTGCCATAAAGAAGATAAATTTGTCAAATTAACAAAAAAAAAAAAAAGAAGTTTTTGAGAAATATAAGGTCAAAGGTTAAGGTAAAATTATCTTATTTGACCTTCAAACAAGAAAATAAATAGATCATCTATCCAGGTACTTTAAAATGGTATATAATTTAGCTTTGTGGATGAAAAAACAACTAAGATGTTGATATTTAAACTTTGTAAATATTTACCAAAATTCACCTTTTTTGGCAAGGGTCAAATGGTCTTATCTCGGAGATGTAAATAGGTGCCATTCAATTTCTACTATGAAGCTCTATAAGTGTACAAAATTTGAAAAAAAATCTGTATCGGTGATGGTCAGACCCTTGTTGATTTGAAATATATTTGCTCCTGACCTGGTGTCATTTTCTCACCAGAAGAGAAAAGACACAGGGAAGCTACATTATGTAGCTTCCCTGTGTCTTTTCTACAAACACTTTCATGGGGACTCTCTGGATGAACTCCTTGATACAGTACCTAGACTTCAGGAATTTATGCACAGTACTAGATTGGTGGCAAGATCTCAGTTCATTTGAATTGGTTAGATGAATTTAATTTTCTAAAGGATCTTTTTTTTATTTCTGACAGATTAATAAATAAAAAATCCATTACTTCTTTAGAAATTGTTTTGTTTACATGTGTATATGAAACTGAGCAGATATAATTTTGAGTAATTGATGACAAGAGGGATTTCACTCAAAAGCACTGTTTAGACCTTGCTGGATTGGCAAAGCTTCTTCGTGACCCAGTTGGTTGAGTCACATTGGATCTACCAAATTTCTCTATAACCAGATGGATGCAGGTTCGAATCCTGGCGGTGAATGCATATTTCATAATATTTCTTGAATATTCAGGCCAGGAGATGAAAATAAATAAATAAATATGCTGTTTAATAAATCAATGAAGTGTCTACCCAAATATAAGCATCCACTAAAAATAATGTTTAAAGTGATAAAATCATATATATATATATATAATGTGTGTGTGTGTGTGTGTGTGTGTGTGTGTGTGTGTGTGTGGTGGACTCTACAGTCATATTTGACATACAAGGGTCAAGCAGCTCAGTTCCTAGGAACTGACAGCCCAGACACCAGCACATATGATTTGATTATAGTGGTGAAGCCTTTGTGCAGAACCAACCACACTTTTTGAAGGGCCGAATACAGAGACTTGGTGTACTACGTTCCACAAGGTCCCCTAACAACCCTCATCAGGTTTTGAATTCAGAGTTGTCCTTCTCTTAGACCAGTTGCCATCCAAGGCTATAGAAACCAGTCTATCCTGTTATTTACCCATTGCTAGAGGGAGAAGAGGAGGATTAATACCTTTCCCAAGGGTATTAGCACGTAAGTGAATGTAATGGATTCGACTGGAATTCGAACACGGCCCTCCGATTTCTCAATCCGTGCTGCTATCCACTACTCTACCGTGCGTTCTCATATATATATATATTGGACATCTGTGTAAAAAAATAAAATAATGTACATAAACTTTGAAAAAGGGCAGGTTCATGACTTGTTGACACTGAAAAAGAAAAATGCAGGTTCATGAATTTAATAAGCCAATTAACCTTGTGAGTATTAAAGATAGACTGTAATGAAGTTGAAATTAGTTGACCCAACAAGTACGTAGACCACAGACAGAGATGCCAAGATATCTTTGTTGTGTCATCGCTCTTATACTTAACCATAGACTTGTCATCAGTAAGCAGTCATGGTGGGAAATTTTAGCAGTTGTTACATTTCTACTGAGACAGAGCTCTCACCCTACTTTGAAAAAAATTAATTAAAAGAAGCTACTTAGCACAATACATTGTGCTAAGACAGTCAAAAGGTTTTGGGAACTATGCAAATCATTCTTACAATTTAATATACAATTGTTTTATATGGGTAAAATTTTAGATATAACTAGAAATATATTAGTAAAATGACAATATGAATAAAGACAAAAGAAAAACTTGTTAGCTGATGTGTCTCCTATATATATATATATGTGTGTATATATATAATTTATTCGAAAATTATAACATAAATATGTTATAAAATCACTACAAAAATAGCCATTTTGTTTCAACACATCTGGTGTCTTATCAAGTGATGGAATTGAATGTAGAATAAAGAGTTTTAGAAGGTTCAAATAAACCAAATACCCCTCGCTTGGGGAAACGCTGTTACATAAGCTGCAATGACCAATCAAGAACCTTGGCTATAATAATTAATGCCTTAATGTTAGGGTTAGACTAAAATAGAAACCATTCTAATTAATATTAAATTTTACTACAAAATTAAAAATTACCATTTTTAAATTTAATCTCTATTAAGTTTAAAATATAAAATTATTTAAAGAAGAAACCGAGGAAAAAATACTTATTTTGTTATTTATTTTGTTTTAATTGAAAGGCCAAAAACACAGAATAAATGTTAAAATCTAATATTGATGCAAAGTTTAGTTTACAACTTAGATACATTTGAAGTGGTGATATCGTCAAGGGATGGTGAAATCTTTCAAAAGAAAATACATACACAATCAGATTATAAATGTAGACAGATTTAGATATAAAAACATGCAAAAAACACGAATGAAACAGGAAATAGATGTCCATGACCCTAAAAAAAAAAAAAAAAAAAAAAGAAAAAAAAAGAAGAAGCAGAAACAATATATATATATATATACACACACACACACACAATGAAAGGTGATCATATACACATACATTAATAAAGACACACATATACACACCAACAAATATTCAAATTTGAAAGTGTTAGTAAACGAATTCAAACAAACTATTAAAATATAACTTAAATGGGCAAAGATATAGATAAAAATGGTTCAATAGATAAAATTTAATAGGGGCAGAATGAAAAACAAATATCTGTCAATGAACAACGCAACAAAGCAAAAAAGACACTAAAATATACAGAAATGGATAGAAAAATAAATATACGCATACATACACACATTCATCACTACAAATAGAAGCATACGTAAATATTATATATATATATAAAATATATATATATAAAATATATATATATATAAAATATATAATACATACAGTGTAACCCGGATATAAGAGAGATTTTCTCTGGTCCCAAATTAGAGCCTGTGTTAATGTATATAAATTAGACCAAACCCGGATATAAGAGACTTATTGTCCGGTCCCGACAACTCTCTTATATCCGGGTTACACTGTAATATAATATAATATATATATATATATATATATATATATATATAATATACACACTTACATACATAATACTTACTCACTCACTCCCTAATGAGCCAAATGATAACACACACCCATAGTAATATACACGCTTACACACATCATACTCACTCACTCCCCAAGAACCAAATAACACACACACACACACACACTCACTTAACAGAGAGACATCCTCTTTCCAGGAACCAATAAAACTGTCAAAATGACCAAGGGAATTCAGAACAGAATGAATCCATCCAGCTCTTATCTCAAATAACAACTTAAAAGAAACTGCTTGGTCGACACAAGGGCTGACCAAAATTCATGTTAAAAAAAAGTTCATTTCTCTCCATCAAGACATTCATTTCTGTAGTTCACTGCTATCAGCAAGCAGATTTTTTTTTCTTTCTATCTGATGATGGCCATGTTGGCCAAAACTAGTCGAGGAATCTAAATGAAATAATAATAAAAACAAAGGAATATTAATATAGAACCCAGTGTGTCTGAAGATTTTAATTTTTTAATATTTTTTTATTGTTCAAAATATAAAATAGTATATACATTATATATATATATATATATATATATATATATATATATATATATATATATAAAATAATTGTGTGTGTGTTTTTGTATTGATGGTTGTTATATATGTATTTCTTTATGTAATACCAATTTTCATAATTCCAACGAAGTACTAAGAAAGATATTAAATGTGTGGGTGGGGAAATTAATTATTTTTCATTTGAGAGCCGAGTTTCAATTCCTGTTAGGTTTGTTATATTCACTTACGTGCAAATACCCTTGGGAAAGGTACGAATCCACCTCTTCTTCCTCTAGTTATGGGTTTATTAGTAAGACTTGTATCCCTAAACACTTATCTCAAAAACTTACAATCTAAAAATATTTCTGACTTTAAATAACCTGAAAATGATTGATAAGCCATAGAAAATTAATCTATCAACAAAATTATCAAAATATGCAAACCAACTACAATGCAATATTTATTATTTATCATTTTATAAATAACTATGAAAACAAGTTTTTTTCATAATTTTTTTAAAGATATTAATGAATGATAGAACAAGTATTTATTATAGATTGTTCAGATATATTTATACTCTCAAATATAAAATTATTCTTATAAATAAGCAATCTAATAAATAGTGTTTAACATCTTTGTTGTCACTTCTCAAGAATAAAGAAAATGTATAAATCTAATTTCATATGTTTAGGTTTTATAAAAATTCTAATCATTGCTTTTTAAAACAATAAACATAGCCGAAGGTGTCAAATGTGGATATATTAATAGTGGTGTTAAGAGAATAACCATCTTTTTTTGCAGGCATAAAATTTAAATATTGGCATATCTTTTTGTCATTCATGATTTGGTGCGTATAATCTATAGTAAACCCCCACTCACAAAAAAAAGGAAACCCAGAATTTTGGAAGTGAAAAGATATCAAAGAATATCTGACCGAAACTGATTAAAATATTTTAAAGTTGATAAATTGTCTACTGAAATGAAGCCTAGATATGGATGACAGTCAGTTGTTTTTAATATTATTATACTATAAAAATACAAGGCCGAGCATATCATCACCAGTAATCCAAAAAATTATTCAGATAGTTAGGATCAGAGAGGATTACATCAGGTTAGAAAACACCTAACTAATTAAAAACTGATAAGACTTAATATAATGGCAGCTAGCTAATCCCTGTTGCAGACGCCTGCTCAGACACATTTGTGTTTGTTCAACACCCACAGAGGCCACCTGTGGTTCATCTTGCAACTATGCTGAGCAGATCTTAGTTACAGTTTCTGGGAGAGAGTGCATTCTCTAGTGTGATTAAAAGTCTGAAAGAGGAGGCCATTATGCTCAAAAATCTCGGTCACAATGATTTGTGACTTTGTGCTAGCACAACCATCAACAGCTTGAAAAAATGTTTTTGTCCAACTAATTTTACTCAAAATTTTGGTCAGGCAGTGGTTTGGTTTTCAGGTACTTTTCAAATGTGCCGCACGCTGTGATCGCCTCCCAAGCCGAAGAAGTTACCTTCCTGACAAATTGACCATGGGTGAGATTCAAACCTGGGTCCAATGGGTGGAAAGTGAACCTTCTAACTACTCAGCCATGTGCCCATAAATGAAGTGCTCAATACTTTTGAACATTAATAAAAGAATCTTTTAAATGAGAGAAGTCAAATCAAAAGTTACATTAGAAAATGTTGATGGAACATCTAAGCCTTAAGCCTTTCCAATCAAAAGATATCTTAATGCTTTTGCTCTAAGAAAGGCAATAAAGATGCAAGGGGTTACTGAGTGTAGGAGAATATGAGAAAAATAAGAGCATTATTAAGGAGGGAGAGAACAATAAAAGAACGGGAATTAAGAAGACAGAAGATAACAATTGACATTTAAATTTTTGAAGATAAAAATTAACTGGAAAGTAAGAAACAATAACAGGGTCAACAAGCGAGAAGTACGAGAAAAGAAACTGTTAGTATAGAACTTAAGGTTACATATAGCCATTTTAATTGTAACATGATGAGACCTTCTTGCAAATTTTGTACTACCTAAAGTCTAGAGGAAAGCTCATCAGAACAATTTCGATGAAGATATTTATAGAAACAGCAGAAGGGAGCTATATTATAGTGGTGCGAAAGTGACTGATACGAAGATGCTAGTTCAGGACTGATAACATTGCAGATTCTTTGGATTTTATCAAGAATCTCTGAATACATAGAAACACCAGACAAGATGTAGCAGCAATAAACAGTTTTCTAGTAGTTAAAGCTCCAATTATTCTGTTTGATTTTAGAGAAATATGAAACACTAGGCAAAAATTCTGGAAATTTGAACAGCACACAAAAAGCAGTACTGACTTCTGCTGCTACTCTTTGCAAGCAATGCATGGAATTTTAGAAAAACAGCTGAATACATTCCCAAGAGACTGGGTAAAACTAAATATTATTTTCTCAACATTTCTCCTCTGACTTAACTCTAACATCTCAGTGGGGGGTTGTAAACTGGCTGGTTACATTCAATGCCTTGAAAACCAAACTAGTTACAGTCCATCATTGCTGATTGGTCTCTGAACTATAAGCAATCATGATGAATGGATGTTCCCTCAGGGAGGTCCCACCCTTGAGAGGCTATTGGGCCTTAGAGTCAACCCAGATTTCAGGTAAAGCTTATGACCCATCATTAAAAGATGCTGGAAAAAGGGTTGGTTCCTTGTATCACTTCAGTAAGTAACCAACTCCTTGTGCTATCCTCTACCTTTACAAGAGCCAGATTAGGCCTAAAATGGAGGACTGTTGCCATGGGGAGGAGCTGCCCTGTCTCCATTTTCCAATCTCAATAAAGTACAAAAGCGTCTCTGCATCCTTGTGAGTGACAAAATATTTCCCACCCTAGAAATCTTTTTTTTTCCACAGATGAAATGTTGCAAGCCTCACACAGTTCTATCACCATTTCCATGGAAAGTGCTCAGACAAACTACATTCCTTAATTCCACCAGTAATAACTTTCATATAACCTAAGACCCACCATGCGACACACATTGTAGCAAACAACCCTCTTTCCCTTCATATTTCATATGTGAGATGTAAGTTTCACTTGAGCAGCTTTTTCCTTTTAACTGCTGCTTTGTGGAACAGACTATGAAGAGGATGCTTCCCTTGTCATTACAATCTTAACATGTCCGCATAAACTGTGCCTCTTATTCTGTAACCCTTGAGTAGCTCCCGAGACTTGTACAGAGTGAATATCACCGTAAAAAATAATAAATAAATAAAATCCCAACTGGGACATCAAGCTGTAATCATCCCAATTTAACCGAACCCTTCTTGTGTTTTGACCCACGAGAGACCCATCTGTTTCAGGTCAGTTATCACTACCCTCTGCAAGATGGTTTTTCTAGCCTTACAATTTTTCTCTTCCTACTTTGGGTCCACATCCAAAGCAATATCAATAACAAGCCTGACTATGTGCAGATGTAGAAAACCTAAATGCCACTTAATGGGAACATTTTTAACAAGGTCCTTCTTAGTAATATCCAGTAATTAGGCAATTAGTAACTATAATTTTGCTTGCCCCTCCCTTAGTTAGCACAGGCATACATTACAACTTGCTAATACTGCATAAATAATGGACTATTCCGTTTTGATCACATGGAAAAAAAACAGAAAAGAGGCCTTATACATCTTTTGTTTTTCCAGTGGAAAAAAATGAAAGAAAGACTGACAGGAGAGGCAATAACATTTTTAATGTCCATTTCAGTGAAATAGAAAAAGTTGTCCATTTCAAATCTTTTCATTTGTATCCCCTTACTTCTTTAAATAATGACTAGCATTCATATTTATGATTGTTGTTGTAATATTTTGTTGAACTTGTTAAGCTCTAATATATAATAAAGAATATAATGTGATAGAGGAGTTTCTACAGATATTTTATCGTCTTAGAAGTCCCTAGGAGCTTATTCAATCATTAACTTAAGAATTAAGATTCATTAAGAAATTCAAATAGGTTGGTTGGTTGTTTTTGTTCAGCAGTATATCAACACTCCTATAGGTTATTTAATGCCAAAATCTAAATATTTTGTATGCAATTTTATTTATTTTCCATTTTAGATAAAAATGGTTTTAGTGATACAAATCTTACTAATCAACCCATACCTGAAGAGAGAAGAGGTGAATTTATATCTTTCTCATGGGTATTTGTGCTTACGTGAATATAATGAACTCAACACGAATTGGAACTCGGCTCTCCAATTAACAATTACTGATTACACCACTTGCACGTCCGAGCTGGTATATGTAAGCAGTCACCCAACTAGGTAGAGACCAGGCTCAACGTTGCTTAACTTTGGTGATCGTATGGGAACCAATCTTTCAATGTGATGTGACTGTAAGCCCAAATTCAAATAGGAAAACTGAAATTGTCAGAGGTATTTTGAGTATATATTAGGAAGTACATTATAGCTTTAACAATTATTGACTTATTTTCATAAATGCAAATGTGCAAAGAATGAACAAAATATTTTGGAATTGTTTTGGGTCCATCTCTATCAATTTTGGTATTCTCTCAATGGACACACTCAAAACCTGACAGAATCACTACTTCATGATGCAAAGGGATGTATTCCTGATACCTCATAATGCAAAGAGACATATCCATATCGTCTACCAATACTTCATAATACAAAGGGATATATTTCTGTCTACTGATACAGATCCTTACAAGAAATTTAATTAGTATAGCAATTATAACAGATTTTAGCCTGGAAGACAATGACCTTTATTTTTTTCTTCTATTGTAGGTCTCCAGAAATCAGCACTATACAAAAAAAAAAAAGCGCACTTAAAATCTTATTATAATTGTGCTTGTTCCTTCCTTAGTTACTTAGTTCGTCCGTCCGTTACACTCTTCAGTACTGATCTGTACCTGGTGTTTCACTGGTGGCGATTTTCAAAGAAACACCCTCACCCACTCCAAAGCAGTTAGAAGAGCGCCAATGCGAGATGCCTGTAACAGTCCATCTTTATGAATATTTTTCTTTGTGTTTTGTATATGTATTATCTTGTATTTCTTTTGTGGATGCACCTCCACTTTTTCAATGAAAAATAGCATAGCATAATGAAAAAGGCCCCAAACTTAATAAAAACAAATTTTTAGCATCAAAATGTTTGGTATTATTAAGAGGAAAGACCAAAGTATTTTTTGATTATTTTATTAAATTTTTAATCCTTTCTAGCATGTTCGAAATTTTGGTAATTTTTTTTTTTTTTTAAAGTCAGCAATTCAAGACATATTTATGTTAGTGTTTTTGCACCTATTTTTCAGGTAAAAAACACAGTGACTTGGAAATTATTGCAAATATCAAATAATTGGTGGATTTTAATGAAACTTTCAGGACTTATTCGGAAATGAAGGAAATTATTTTTGTCTTCGTTTTTCAGAAAATTGTAGTGAACAATTTTATTTTATTTTTTTTTTTAATACATATTTTAGAATACATTTACTATTTGTAGTTTCACTTAACTAGTTAGAACCTAATTCTAGAAAAAAATAATTTTTACTTTATCGTATTAAATTTTTATTTGAAATTCTTATTTTTTTAATTTGCATGCCATTTTGCAATTTCCTTTCAAATTAGTTTTATATCTAACTCCTATTTCATAGAAATTGTTTTTTTTAGTTTTTATTTTACTTTTTCTTCTTTTTATTAATTTTTTTGTTAGAGTTGTTTTGAAACAAAAACATTTCAAAGATGAACTTGAATTCAGTTTTAAATCTAATGTTTAATTTAATTATTTTTAGACTTTATTCCATTCACATTTGAAATTAATAACTTTCAGCACTTATTCATAAATACATAAAATTATTTTTGCATTCTTTCTTTTTCAGAAAATTGTAGAAACCATATTTTTTTTTTTTTTTTTTTTTTTTTTATATATGTTACAATCCACTTCATGAAATTTTGAAAAATTAAATTTGTCTCAGAAAATTTTTTTTTATGGTGGCCTCTAAATGACATTATCATTAAAATACCATGTTTTTTTAGGGTTGTCTTCCTCTTAGTGACAAATGTATCTACAATCATGATACATTTGTCACTTACATATTTTCCGCAATTATCAATGATGGCCTGTCCGAGTTTCAGGTGTATCATGGCATGAAAAAATAACTCCACCATCTGAGCTTACTTTTCTATTTGGTGCAAATCTGACATTTAATTAGTTTACTCAAGACATAAAAGTTTATTTTTAATTCTGACCATATGTCTCCCCCCACTCTTCAATTTTTGTAAAAGAGGTAACACTTTGTTTTTAAGTTTTTTAAAAATCATTTAATCACCAGTTACTTACCATTGCCTGAAGAAGTACAAAGTATTGAAACATTAAAGCTTTTGTGTAGTGATTTCAACGTTTTTATTATAATCTCTTATAATAAAAATAATAATAATAATAATCATCATTAGGTAAAAATCTGTCGGTAAGAAATCCAAGTGAATCCTATTAATATAAAATATTAAAACTGATCCACAAAAAAGAGAGCTCAATATATTTATTATAGAGCACAGAAACGAATTACATAAAAATTAAACTCAATTTTTTATGGCCATTTCGCTCCTCAGGATAAATTTGCTGGAATTTGTCAATACTAAGATGTTTGATAAAAAAAAAAAAAAAAAAAAAAAAAAAAAAATTTAATATTAAAAAAGGATAGAAAGAAAGAAGAAAAAAGTGGGAAACAGGAAGAAACAGCAAATAAGGGAAAATGCATTTAAGAGAGAAAATAGAAAAAAAAAGAAAAGAAACACCAAATTAGTGTGGGGGGGTGGGAAGTCGGAAGAAGGAACATATACAAGTCTAGACAGAAGTTAAAAACGGTAGAAGATTAACAATGTCCTATATTTAAAATGTTAACTCTTGTTCAAATAGGAAAAAAATTGGAAAAATTTCATAAGGAAATACAATCATTGAAGTTAAGAAAAGGAAGTTTTAAACATTGTATTAGGCTGGTGCAAAAATAATGACGTAATAATGTCGTTTTTGGACGTATTTTTTAACGTCAAAAAACGACATTATTACGTCATTATTTTTGCACCAACCTAATAGATGAAAGAAAAATTAGAATTTAATATTAAAATTATTATTTAAATTTAATATTAAACAAAGGAATTTAATATTATAACAAAAAATGAAGACATTATTAGTATATAAACAAGAAAAACAATAAGATAAAGGAAGAAATTAAAATAAATAGATAAGTAATAGCCCAAAAGAAAATTTTACAATATAAGGGGAAAAAACATTTAAATAGATTTATGAAAAGGCAAAATATAGATTAAACTTAAGATTAAATAGATTAATTATGGATTAAAATATAAAGGATTAGATAGAATCATATAGGTTAAAAAAAATAATTATAGATTAAATTATAATAGCTAAAACAGATTAAAATTAAACATAGATTAACTTATAAATTAAAATAGATAAAAGTATAAAGAGTCTTTTTATAGAGGGAAATTTCAAAAACAAATAACTAAGGACACCCCACCAAAAAAGAACTAGCCATTAAACAGATAAAATGTAAAATTAACTCATCAATATACAGCACATAACATATCAGATAAAAAATAAATAAATAAAATTAAAAGATTCTTATAGGATATGAAATATAGAAAAATAACTCCTTTTAAAAAAGTGCACGAGATAAAGTAAAAACCCTTTAAAAATAATTTTAATTAACTAAAAAAGGGGAAATACAGAAAAATAACTTTTTAAATAAACCTTATCAAGTGTTGGGCTGGGAAATAATATAAAATCTATATTAAAAAAGATTAAACAAGTACCATATCAGTTATAGATAAGTAAATCATATAATATAAAAATAGAATAAACAGAAAAGAAGGAGAGGTCTCAATTGGAAAAAACCTACAGATCTAAAAAAAAAAAAAAAAAAAAAAAAAAAATGACGAGATATAGCTAGCAATAAAACAAAGGAAAAATAGAGGAAAATAAAAGAATTACATGTGCCTAACATAAGCCACAGCATCATATATAAAGAAACCAATAGGAAGTGAGCTAAATAAAAGGAGAAAAAAATCTGCCTCATCAGTCATGTATCAAAAGATATATGCCTAAATATGTATCAAGCATAACACATAACTGAGTCAGGAAAAAAAAAAGGTCCAAGTTTCATCATAGAAGTAAAATGCAACTGATGTTTTTTTCTATATACATGTGTTTTTGTTTTGGTGCTACAGTATCACAAAAACAAGATACTAGATAACAGAAACCACATTACTTGATGACTTTCAACAACAAATAAAATGAATATATCACATACAATTTGAAGAGAAAATAATAATGTAATCAAGATGTTGACATTCCACACTACTTCAAACAAAAGGTTAGGAAGGAAACCCCCATCAATACTGGAAAGATCAATAACAAGAGTTGAGAAACCTGTTTTCCTGAAAAATTGTTTTAAGATTTTATAAATTTCAACTGACAATTGATGAATGCCAAATGTTTCCTTATAAAGAAACAGCCAATATTACCATTAATGATGAGAACAGATACTATACTCTCATCCCAGCTCAGTGAAGAACTGTAATTCAAGTATTAGGTTGGTGCAAAAATAATGTCGTTTTCTCACATATGTTACTATGTGAGAAAACGACATTATTTTTACACCAACCTAACAGCATTATCTGCTCGGTCAATGAATACCAAATGTTCCTTAATAATGAAATTGCTATTATCATTACCATTATAAACTGTGCGTATGTGTATATAGAGATAGGTTGAGAATGAATTTTTTTTTTTTTTTATCTCTATACCCATAAACAAAAGGTGGTATGAAGATTTATTTTGACAACATCAATATATAAGAATTGAAAAATTAATCATTTTAAAAAAAAATTTTAAATATAAAAAAAAAAAAAAAAAAGAGTGGGTATTTTGAGATAAACTATTCCCTTCACCAAAAACCAGGGACATTTTCTCTGGGTTTTTTTTCTCTCATTCTAAATACCATGTTTATCACTGTCCTACCCGCATAATTTTCTGCCTGACCCTTCTTTAATCTCTAACCTTTAATGCTGACACACAGAGTAACTCATGGGAAGAAATAAAACAGACTGTTCAATCACCCATAAAAAAAAAAAAAAGAGAAAAAAAGAAAAAAAAAGAGAAAAAAAAGAAGAAAAAAAAAAAAGAGAAAAAAAAAGAGAAAAAAAGAGAAAAAAAAGAGAAAAAAAGAAAAAAAAAGAGAAAAAGAGAAAAAAAGAAAAATAAAGAAAAAAAAAGAAAAAAAAGAAAAAAAAAGAGAAAAAAAGAAAAATAAAGAAAAAAAAAGAAAAATAAAGAAAAAAAGAGAAAAAAAGAAAAAAAAGAGAAAAAAAGAAAAAAAAGAGAAAAAAGAAAAGAGAAAAAAAGAAAAGAAAAAAGAGAAAGAAAAAAGAGAAAAAAGAAAAAAGAGAAAAAAAGAGAAAAAAAAGAAAAAGAGAAAAAAAAGAAAAAAGAGAAAAAAGAGAAAAAAGAGAAAAAAGAGAAAAAAGAGAAAAAAGAGAAAAAAGAGAAAAAAGAGAAAAAAAAGAAAAAAGAGAAAAAAAAGAAAAAAGAGAAAAAAAAGAAAAAAGAGAAAAAAAAGAAAAAAGAGAAAAAAAAGAAAAAAGAGAAAAAAAAGAAAAAAGAGAAAAAAAAGAAAAAAGAGAAAAAAAAGAAAAAAGAGAAAAAAAAGAAAAAAGAGAAAAAAAAGAAAAAAGAGAAAAAAAAGAAAAAAGAGAAAAAAAAGAAAAAAGAGAAAAAGAAAAAAGAGAAAAAGAAAAAAGAGAAAAAAAAGAAAAAAGAGAAAAAAAAGAAAAAAGAGAAAAAAGAGAAAAAAAAGAAAGAGAAAAAAGAGAAAAAAAAGAAAAAAGAAGAAAAAGAAAAAAGAGAAGAAAAGAAAAAAGAGAAGAAAAGAAAAAAGAGAAGAAAAGAAAAAAGAGAAAAGAAAAAAGAGAAAAGAAAAAAGAGAAAAGAAAAAAGAGAAAAGAAAAAAGAGAAAAGAAAAAAGAGAAAAGAAAAAAGAGAAAAGAAAAAAGAGAAGAAAAGAAAAAGAGAAGAAAAAAGAAAAAAAAGAAGAAAAGAGAAAAAAAGAAGAAAAGAGAAAAAAGAGAAAAAAAGTGGAAAAAAGAAAAAAGAGAAAAAAAGAGGAAAAAGAAGAAAAAAGAAGAAAAAAGAAGAAAAAAGAAGAAAAAAGAAGAAAAAAGAAGAAAAAAGAAGAAAAAAGAAGAAAAAAGAAGAAGAAAAAAGAAGAAGAAAAAAGAAGAAGAAAAAAGAAGAAGAAAAAAGAAGAAGAAAAAAGAAGAAGAAAAAAGAAGAAGAAAAAAGAAGAAAAAAGAAAAAAAAAAAAGAAGAAAAAAAGAAGAAAAAAAGAAGAAAAAAAGAACAAATATATCAAGGAGGAGTAGTAGTAGCAGTAGAAAGTAGATTTGGGCTGAGTCCTACAATTTAGAAATGGGAAAAGGGTGGGAAATGGTATGCAGACCTCATCTCAAACTGTACATATCGTCACCGCCCAAAAACAAAAAGGTATCTACCTTTCCTTTAGGTGATAAACTGTCCGATTGCTTCTTTCCAGATATCTATAATGACCATGATTGTTTTTGTTTAATTCAATCACACTTCTATACAGAGTCAAAATGAAGACTGATTTGGTTTTTATAGCTTATCAATCTTTTGCCAGTTATTCAAAACCAAGAAATGACTATCTACCAAAAAGATTCTTCTGATCTAAAAATGATCAGAAGAATTTTGATAATCATTTACTGATACAAGTCCTACTAATTAACTCATAGCTTCCTGGAGAAGTCAGTCCATCTTAGAGAAGGAAAACTCTAATGAGACCAGGAGTAAACTGTTTAAATCAACTGACATTGGAATGCAGAATGGCAGTCAAGTGTAGATTGCATTAAATGGTAAACTTGGGGCTATAAAGGGTTAATTTTTGGATTAGTTTATGACTGACATTTTAAATTGAGGTTTATTTAGTTGATAAATGGTGGTCACTTTTAATAATTTTGGAAAACAGGATTATTTCATTCCATTATCATACATGGTAGACAGAAGTTGAGGAGTCATGGTGGAGTAATGGATAGCGGCTCAGAGTGAGGAACCAGAGAGCCGAGTTCGAATTCCAGTCAAATCCATGACATTCACTTATGTGCTAATACTCTTGGGAAAGGTATGAATCCCCCCCCCCAGCTGTGGGTAAATAGCAGGACAGACTGGGTTCTATAGCATTGGATGGCAACTGGTCTACTGCAGAAAGAAATGGCAAGCTACTGTGGGGGAAAAAAAAAATCTGCCTTGTCAGTCATGTATCATAAGATACATGATTGCCTAAGTGTGTATCACGCATGGCACATAACTGACTGAGATAGAAGTTGCCTAATTCTCAGTAAAATTCCACCGGTAAAGATTTACAAGTAGTGAATAAATAAACAATAAAAGTCCATGTTTTTCAATATTTCTTTTCAGTCTGTAGATTGGTTTCATGAGGTCAAATTGGCAGCTGATCTCAAAAATTACCTACAATCTGTTAACTGGGTCAAGAAATAGGTTGTTAATTTTAATACCTCCAAAAGGAAACCTCTGTTGTTCATCTGAGAGAATTCTTTCTGCCAACTATCAGCTTGGCTGATGCTAACCTTCAGGAAAGTGACTCATTGCACCTTTTCAGATTAACATTTTCCACTGATAAAATTATAATTTAATGATTATATTAAATCAAATGCTAAGTCTGCTGTTAGGAAGGTTGGTTTGTGTTGATCTATATTGCACACGCACAGAAATACAAATCACATACAATGACAAGCATTCATTGGTTAATAAATCACCACTACGTTATTATAGACAATTTACAAATCACAGCAATGCGACAATTTTGTAATCGCTCTATTTTCATGTAGTCAATTTTGTGCACTTTTGGGAGAAACGGATCCCAGAAGCTTTCTTAAGTCTCCCCATAGCTTACTTGCTGATTGGTCAGTGCCAATCAATCAGATTATCTGCATGTGAAGAATAATTCTTCCTGTGCAACGATCTTGATCTTATCATGTCGGGGTCACAAATGAAATGTGGTGAAGTCAGCATCATTTCATTGGTGACCCCGACATGATTGGATCAAGATCACTGTGCAGGAAGAATTATTCTATAAGTCTACCATTCGTTTTATGCTTTGTTTATGACTGCCACATCTGGTCTGTACTCCTGCAATATATATTTTTAAAGATTCAAGACAAAATCTAATATGAGGATCTGGAATGTTATTGGTTCTGACCTGGCAACTCTGTTTCAGTCACTTTCTCACCGCCATAACGTAGCTTCCCAGTGTCTTTAATGTAGATACTTTCATGGTAGTTGTTCTGATGTTAAGAAACGAAAACATGGTAATTGTTAAGAAACAAGATCTAGAGGATTAAAAAACAAATATCGGGCATACCCGCTGTAAAATGAACATTTTTGTAAGGGAGATAAATTGGTGTTTGTTATCGTTGGGAGCGCTAAAAATCCGACAATACACGGAAGAAAAAAAAGAATATTGTTTTATATACTTTTAGGTATATGGGAAAAGATTTAATGATTTAAGGGAAACACACTAATTATGAATAATCAGAATGTCTAATAATCAAACTGTAGGGCTGATGAGCAGAAAATATTAAACTAAAAACAGGAAAGGACTGTTAAATACCGAAAAGACTTTTTTTAGTTATTCGCCAGACACGTGCTTTTTAAAACGCTACATTTTTTTTAAGGGTTGTATTGTTTTTTTTTTCCGTTATTGAAAGAAAGAATATCAAGTCCCTAAACGACTAATGGTCAAATAAACATAACTTTGATAATCGGCTCGAATCATTTTTTAAATTAAATTTCATAAAGGTTAATAAAGGGGGTCCAGTTTGCTCATATTTCAATTGATTCCCCTCTTTCTCTCTCTAGTCTATGGAAGCCAAAACAAATATAATTTCTTTCTTACGTAAAAAAAAAAAAAAAAAAATATTGGAATTCGTAATCAAGAGATTTTTTTTTTTTTTTTCATATATTATTACCATAAATTAAGTATGGATATTTTAGATTACGAATTTAAAAAGAATGAAATTTTTTTTACGTTTTTTCCGAAATCGGCATTAAACATTTTTTTTTTTTTTTGTTAAGGGTTGGAGGTGGGGGTGGGGGGTATCACTTTTTTTTTTACAGTGAATTTATTTTAGCACCGTTACCGTTAGTAACTTTTATAAAATTTAGTTCTTCTTTTAGAATAGATGCTCGTGGTTTGAAGTCTATTAAACTCAATTAGTCAAGCAAGAACATTGAGAAATGTAGTCGCAGTATATCTTCTCATTGTACAACTCAATTGCTTCCCCCCCACTTTTTTTTTTAATAAAAAAACCCAAAAAACAAAAAGGTAAGCGACGTGATTTCTTTCTAAAGTTTGTCAATAAGTAAAATTACAGTGAGTAAAATAATTAAATAAGTTTTGAAATTTTAAAATCTGAATAAAAATGAAAACCCTTAAAAAGAAAAGCTATTTTTCAAGTCCTGTTATGAATTTTTTTATTTTAAAAATCAAATTACAAATTGCAATAAAATAAAATACAAAATTTACCGAAAATTAATTAACCATCGTAATTTCGTAAAACCAGAACAAGTCACAACATGAGTTTAATTTTTTAAACTAATTTTAAAAGTAATATGATCTCATAAAAACAAGAAAACGTTTTTTTCCCCTTGTCAAATGTCCATTATCACTTTAAAAAAGTAAAGCAAAAACAAATTTATTTTTTTACATTTTAAATTCAGATTTCTTTTTTAGTTCAAGTGTCTGAGGTTCTTTTTTAATGTGAAAGTATTTTTTTTAATTGTATCGTTTTGCATTTTTTTTAAAAAAAATAAAAACAAAAACATTTGAATTTTATAATAATGTATTGTAAATAAATATATTTTTTTAATTTTTTTTTTTTTTTTTTTTAATAGTAATGAACTTTTAGTTAAAGAAAATAACGTAAAAAAAAACCGTTAAGGGGCCAGATCATTTAAAAAAAAGAAGATTAAATTGCGTCATTGTGTAGCAGAATTGATCATTCGGGGTAAAAATAAAATGCAAAAGAAAGATTTGTGTTATTTTGCCGGCTTTTTTTTCCCCACCATTGATAACCTCGTGTTTAATTTTTTTAAAAATAAGCGGAGATAATAAACACTGAGACTATTAAAGACAAATTTAAAAAATAAAAAGTCTATTACAAATTCGCCGGTAATTTTGATAATAACAATAAAAAAAATCATCTTAAAAATGCATATAAATAAAATCTAGAATTTTAATTAAAACAAAAACAATTAGCTTTTAGAAGAATATGAACTTTTCTTTTTAATTAACAAACACTAAAACAGCTCTAAAAAAAAAAAAAAAAAAAAAAAATTGTAAAAATAGTTTGCTTTCATAATTAAAAAAAAAAAAAAAATCATACGTAAAATTAAGTCTTTTAAAAGTCAATAAAACATATCTAATATTAACAACAAAAGTAGCTTAGTTAAGAAAAAACAAACCTGCTTTTTTGGTAATAGCACTTCAAAAAAAAAGTAAAATAAAGTTTGACAAACCGTTAAAAAAGGCCGTAGAAAGACCAGTGAGGTTTTAACATCAACAGTAGAAACTTCAGGAAATCCACCAAGCATACCATCGATAGTAGGTGGAATTGTTTCCCAGTAATTTTTGGCATTGTTGTAGAACTCATCTTCTTCCTTTGCGGCCATTTTACAAGGACTTCGTTAAAAAAAATAAATTAAAACCGACTAAAATAAAATTAAAAAAAAAAAACGAACATGTACAATGAAAGTCCCCAATCTACATTAGACGCTTAGCATTTACCTCCCTTTGCTTCTCAAAAGTTACCTCCCTTAGTCAGCTCTTAATTTTACAGATTTTTTTTTTTTTTTTTTTTTTTTAAATCATTTCACCCCAAGCAAGGCAATAAAGTCACTAAGACGTTACTGAGTGTGGGAGAATATTAGACAAATAATCATTATTAAAGAGAGACAACAATAAAAAACGGGAATTAAGAAGGTAGAAGATTACAATTGACATTGGCATTGAAATTTTTGAAGATGAAAGTTTACTGGGAAGCTGGAACAACAAGAAGTGCAAGAGAAGAAACTATTAGCAATCATTTATGGTAACATCTAGCCATTTCAAATGTAAAATGATGAGACCTTACCACAAAATCTAGTACTGAGCTTAAATTCATAAAGTTGTGGTATCAAAGAGGAAAGCTCATCAGAACAATTACCATGAAAATATTTATAGAAAAATCACAGGGAACTGATACCTATATGCTTTTTCCATTGGTCATTGTCAAGGTGATATTTATAGCAGGCCTGGCAATCATGCAACTGGGTCCACAATTGGGACTACCAGGCCACGCACCAACTTATCCATATTCCCTTCATATTCAAGGAGAAAGTTCACACAAACAGCTTCTTTGCCAGAACTGTCGCATTGTGGAACAGATTCCCCCGAACACTAATCTTAACCTCTTCAAGTCTAGAGTCAACCCTTATCCTCATAATATGCAACTCTTGTTCTCACCTCCTAAACACCTCCAATCTCACTGAGTAACCCTTTACCTTGAGTGGTTCTTGGGACAATTATAGTTGTTTCTTCTTTGAACTACTTGATTATAGTCAAAGTTCAGTTATGGGCAGAAGTCAAATTGCATTGAATATAGTTTTAATACAAGCTTCAATGTTCACCTATTTTTATTTAAAGGCCTTGTGAAGAGTAATGAGAGAAAATATGGGAACCTAAATTACTACAAAACAATTAATGAGAACATTTTTTTTATGAAGGAACTTGTTAGTAATATCCAGTAATTAGTTAATTTAAATGATTGCATGTGGTTGTAGAGTTGCTGCACAGTTGCACATTTGTCTCAGCTGCATGCCAATGACCTGGCATTGCAAATTCAGTCACTTCCCCATTGCTGTAATGTAGCTTCCCTGTGCCTTTTATATAAATACTTTCATGGTAATTGTTCTGATGAACGTCCATGGTAGGTCATCTTTTATGAATTGCAGTGCTAGATTGACCTATGTTCTATATAACAGATTTTTAAAATGGATACAACTCTAAGAGAAAATAATGGTATAATCAAATTGTTTATCTTCCACACAACTTTAAAAAAATCTTTAGGAAGGAAACCTCTATCAATGCTGGAAAAGTGATGACAGCTGCTAGACTTGAGAAATCTGTTTTCCTAAAAGAATTGTTTGAAGAGAAGGATTTTATAAATTCCAATGGAAAACAGTATTGTTTGCTTGATCAATGAATACCAAATGTTTCCTTGTAGGGAAATGGCTATTATTACCATTACCAATCTAGAGAACCTTATTGTTATGGTGAAACACACCTATTCTATAGTTAATAGACTCTCCCACCTAATATAAGTAGGAGTAGTAAGAGGAACGAGGGTCAGTTGATGTCGGACGACCAGCTGAATGGTTGAACTCTCTGCCTTCGGGCGGGGAGGAACCCAAACGAGGCTATGCCGAAGGGCAGAGTCTCGTTCGGGGAGGTAAACCGACCCTGAACCCGTTTATACGGGTTCAAAGGGTATATTTTTGGCCGAGCCCACGGGCTCGGAGATCCCACATTAAACCGGCTTTGTGCCACATGATACCCTCGTGGGGGGGTGACTAAATACTAGTCGAAGTTGGATGACAGTAGTTGACAGTTAGTCGAATACAAAAGTAGTCAGCGACCACAAGATTACTCTGCGTAATACCTATTATAACAAGTTCCTAACGTTTTGTACGTTGAACCTATTTTAGGACCGATTTAGTACAAATTCAAGCCTCCACTGCGAAATAACTCCACAACACTTATTACATTTTTTATCTGTTAAAACACTGTACTTGTTTGATTTTGTCATCCCCAGTTTGTAGCTTGCATTCTTGGGATATCCCTTTTGCTAACGACCATACATTCATTTTTCTTACAATTGATGATCAGTTCTTTCTTCTTGCTTCCTTTTAATACCTTGACTAAGAGTTTGTGCAGTAACACAGGAGTCAGTGTGTCAAACTCCCATGACTTCATATGGCTGTAGAGTTGCTGTAGAGTTGCACAACTGAGCACTTGAACAACTCCCTCCATCTGTCTCAGCTGCATGCCAATGACCTGGCATCCCAAATGCAGTCAGTTTCCCCACCACCATAATATAGCTTCCCTTTGCCTTTTCTATAAATACTTTCATGGCAATTGTTCTGAAGCTCAATTTCATGAATTGCAGTACTAGATTGGCAACAAGGTCTCATTATTTTACAGTTGAATTGGTTAGATGTAACCAGAAGTTCTATGCCAACAGTTTCTTCTATTGCACTTCTCGCTTGCGGAACTCTTTTTCAGCTTCTTGCTTTCCAGCCAACTTTGATCTTTAAAATTTCAAATGCATTGTCAATCATTATCTACTGTTTTCTTAATTCTTGTTTTTTTTTAATGTTCTCTCTCCTTAATAGTGTCTTTTGTCTTGTATTTTCTCACATTTACTAACCCCTTGTATCTTAGTGTCTTTATTGCCTTGCTTGGGGTGAAATGATTAAAAAGAAAATAACTATAGAAAATCTATAACCTCCTTCATTTTATGTCCAGTAGAATCTTATTATTAGAAATGTTCACATGTGTATCTAAATGTAATTTTCTATTTATTATATGTCTATTTAGTAATTTGGAGGTGGTGACTAGTTTCTTACTTATTAACTATAGAAATGTGGTTGTAGAGTTGCTATACAGTTGCACAACTGAGCACTTGAACAACTCCCTCCATCTGTCTCAGCTGCATGCCATTGACCTGGCATTCCAAGTGCAGTCAATTTCCAACCACCATAATGCAATGAAAATTAGGGGTGTGAACATGTGATGCACACCTATATGTTGATGTATGGCATGTTTGATTGTGTTCTTTATTTCTTCTATAATAATAGAAATTGAATTCCTTTTTCATTCACCATTGTATAAAAACAGTAAGCATTTTAATGACAATTTTCTAAACTGTTTACGTCATAATATAATTCATTTAGGGAAAAATATGGTTTCTGAAAATATATCCATTTGAATGGATGTGATTACATAAACACAAAATAAAGACATTCAAATGTTAAGTGATCATGATTATTATTGTTATATACCATACCTATGAACATTAACAGGTATGTCCCAATCCCTATAAATACGTTGGACACTATTGTAAGTGGGGGTAATATGCTGTCTAAGTAGTCCACCGCTAGAAGTGGTTTACCTACTTCATGCTGCTGGCGAGTATTGTATTTTGTTGATGTTATAAAGATTACAATTTCATTTCCAACTCCCTTTTGGTTATTCCTCATTCAGTAACCCTTTCTAGGTTACAACAATTATTATAATTATTATTAGAAAGACCCATGGAAATTTCACAGCTTTCCTATTTGGATTTTCTGGGTAATCTTTATTCTAAAGTTAATGATTGAATAAGCTAGACAATCTTTCTAGCCAGAATATATTTTACATATTTATAAATCTACCATTTGTCCTTGCTTTAAATATTGCTGCCACATCTGTTCTGGTACTCCAGTGATATGTTTAAAGATTCTTGATAAAATCTAAAGAAGAATCTGAAATGTTTTTGGTCCAGATGTGGCATCTTGACTTCAATCATTTTGCCACAGATGTAACACAGCTTCTCTGTGGTTTTTCTATAAATATTTTCATGTAATTGTTCTGAGGAACTTTCTGCTATGGTACCTAGAGTTTAGGAATTTAAGCGCAGTACTGGATTGGCAGTGAGGTCTCATCATTTTACAGCTGAAATGGCTAGATGTAACCATAAGTTTTATGCTAACAGTTTCTTCTGTTGCACTTCCCAATAATGGAACTCTCTTCTGGCTTCCCAATCAACTTTGATCTTCAAAAATTTCTGTCTTCTTTATTCTTGTTCTTTTATTACTACTCTCCGTAATAGTAGTTTTTCTCATATTCTCTAATACTCAGAAACCTCTTACGTCTTAGTAGCTTTATTGCCTGGGGTGAAATGATTAAAAAAAATAGCAGCTATAACAAATATTGACTTTATAACTAAATTCCACTAGTAACTAAAAGCATAAAAATCACTTTTTTTTTAGAAACATTTCATATGATTTCTGTCTGAAATTTTGGAATGAGGGAGTTACTGTTATTTACACTATTTATATTCAGACTATTGTCCCCATCTTTGTTGTTATCAGAACATTTTGGCCATTGTGCCCTCTGGCCTTCTTCAGGTGTATATCTGAGTAACCTACAGTGAATTCTGAAATGAATCCTTTGATAAGAACTATACGATATCCCTAGAAATGGGCAGTGCAACAAGAGTCTACCCCTGTAGATTGTAGGAACATTGTTATTATAAATAAATAAAAGTAAAATATGAAATAATAATAATAATGAAAATTATAAATAAAATAAAACAATAACATAAAAATGTATAAAATAAATAAAATAATAAAATACACCCAGCATGCAACAAAAACTGTTCCTGCCGAAAATATGGACATCCTGCCAAAAGACGTTAAATTCAATCTCTTCAACATGAACCTTTGTATAGACAACATGTGTCCAACTTTTCTCTGTAATATGGTTTGTAATACTACGGAGTAAATTCTTCCTTTCATCACATGTACCATAAAGCAATTGTAACTTAAAAAGTACACACACCAGTGCACACAAAAAATATAAATAAATTGTATGAAAGTAATATACAATTTACCATGCTTTTCCTGTTATTTTATTTTTATGTTTTATTTCCTGTCAAGTATGCTTTATCACCGTGAATACGAGAGTAATTTCTGTTGCTATGATGTGAGTGATGACTCCACAAAGTTATCCAGATTGATATGTACCTAAGGAAAGCCAGAGAGCACAACGTTTGAAATGTTGTGATAACAGCAACAAAGATAAAGACAATAGTCTGAATATAAATAATGTAAATAATGAGTTAGGTTTTAAATAAAAAAAAAATGGTGGTCGGTTGATTGATTTTGTTTAGCGACATGTCTGTGGGTTATCCCATTTCACTCTGCTAAAGAGACTGTTGCCAGGTGGCTCTCCTTAAGCCTATAAAAAGGTTTGCATTTCTCTCTCAGCCTCTTTTACAGCTTTTCAAGTGTAGTTTTAAGATGTAGTCACCTGTGGGTAAAGTGCCCCTCACTGGGGCATGTTCATTTACATGATTTTCTCTCTTGACATTTATACTCTCTCACAGATGATTGTTATGTGCACACGCACACAGACAAACATATTCTTATTATAGAGAGTTCCATGTTTTTTCCTTTCGTCATATGTAAATTCTTTTGTAAATGCATGCATTGGCACACACAGACACACACAGACAAACATATTCTTATTATAGCGAATTTCATGTTTTTTTCCTTTTGTCATATGTAAATTCTTTTGTGAATACATGCATTGGGATTTATTTTATATTTATTGTTTTGTGTTATTCATTTTTTACTTGGACTCACATTGACTCTGTGATAATTGTTGTGAGATAAATATTCCAGAAGACATGTTTACTACCTAAACACACTAGCTTTCTGTAAAATATCAACCTCTATGGGTTATTTAATACAGAAATCTAAATATTTGTAACACATTTTTATGGCTTCAACTACATATAATATGTATTGTTGGTCATTTGGCTATAAAATATATTGTTGGTAAATCTGCTTTAAAAATGTATTTTTATACTTTTATAGTGTTTTGTTTTGGGGTAATATATATATATATATATATATATATATATATATATATATATATTTATTTATTTATAAAAGAAAGATAGTGTCTGTATGCGTGTTTTTATAAACAAAAATTGAGAGACCAGTAAACACCAAACCTCAATAAAATCCACACCTGTTTTTGTCCAAGAGGGATTGAAAAAATTTAGTTCCCATTTTCTATAAGAAAAGCTAAATTTGAGTAATAATAATAACTTCCTTTTACCTGCCCCTTTCAAATTTGGTCAAGCTGAGGAAAAAGATGGAAAGAATTTTGTGAGCCTGTGTGAAATTTTCTTTGAATCAATGAAAACTTTGAGTTCAAATAGATTGACCGGCAAGCTGAAGAAAAAGACAAAACAAATTCATGAGCCTATGAGAAATTTTCTTTGGACCAATGAAAACGCTTTATATATAAAAAAAAAGATTGTGTCTGTATGTCTATATTTATGTATGCTTGTTTGTAAAACAACTGAGCACATGTCTTTTTATAAAGAGAAACTGGTAAAGAACAGTAAATATCAAAATATTAATTTAAAAAATTGATAAAAAATAGAACAATTAATAAAGGATAAAGCATAATAAAAATCCAAGTAAAACACCAATAAAAGAAAAAAACTCTTAACAAGAATAATAATAAAAACAAACAACCTAGAATTGAACGGCCAGTTACCGAAAATCAGCTCTGAATTGTAAAATACAAAAGTAAAACTAAGACATTATTGAATTAGAAAAGCTTTTAATTGCTTTTGTGAATAATCTATGTTAAGGTTAAGAATAATATTGTGTGAAGCAAAAAAAGATTTCTGTTGTAAAATGAATTTTTACAAGAATTGTTTTCTTTTGTTAACAATTTTAATTACAATAATTTATAAAGTTCTTAAATCTTTTAAAATTCAGTTTCAATGTACTGTTATTAAGTAATACTATTTTTACTGATCCTAAATCTAAAAGCTTATTACAATCTGCAAATGACTGGTATTTAAAAAAGAATTTTACATTGTTTCTGGATGTGAATATGCCATCTTATATCTAGATGTTCATACATGACATTATCATTAAAAAGTCATCTATTTTAAGAGTTTAAAATTTCATAAATGTGGCAATATAAAAATTAATAATAAATAAAATAACATGCAATTTTCATAAGAGTCATATGTACAGTGCGTTCTGCTTGATTATGCAAAGTAAATTTTTCATCTAATGTGTCAATAAATTCTGTTTTTTTCAGACTTGGTGCTTCTTACAGATTAAATTATACTTTCAGACAAGTAAATATGGTCAATGAAAAAAAAGTTGTATAGTAACATAGTTCTTTTTCTCAAAGTATGTAAAAAGGCACAGTTTCAAGTGTTCGGTCTGATTAAGCAATAACCATATAAATCCTTAATATGGGTAAGTAAAAGAGTCTTACTGAAAACGGTTATGCTGAAATTACTCGCATGCTTGGAAGTGGTCTGTCAACACTAGAAATTTCAAAAAAGTTACATAGAGACCACCGTACAATCAAAGCATTCATTTTAGGCAGTAAATCATGCAGAAAGACACCTAAACGATCGCATTTGCGAAAGTTAACTGCCAGAGATCTTCATAAAATTAAATATGAAGTCTTGAAGAAACCGCATGAAACTAGTAAAAAAATATTTGAAAGCACTGGAGTGCCCAAAGTTGGTAAAACTACCCGTTGTGTGGTTCTTCAACACGCTTGCCAAAGTGAAGAGTCCCATCAAGAGGCCCCCATTGAGCAAAGCAAACAAGATGAAAAGAGTTGAATGGGCACACAGTTACATGAAAACCAATTTTAGCAATGTGATTTTCACCAATGAGTGCCATGCTACCCTTGATGGGCCTGATGAGTGGTCATCTGGATGGGTGTTAAATGGTCGACCAGCAGGAGTACGCATTCGTCGACAACAGGGTGGTGGAGGAGTGATGTTTTGGGCTGGGATCCGCGGAAATGAACTAATAGGCCCACACAAAGTAGCCAAAGGGCTTAAGCTAAATTCAAATGCATATTGTAGGCTTTTGGAAGATGACTTCCTGTCCTGGATTGATGAACAACCAATTCAGAAAAGAAGATCGTTGATATTTCAGCAGGATAATGCTCCAGCGAATAGATCAAGAAGCACCAACAATTGGCTATCAGACCATGGGTTCAAAGGGCAAAATTTAATGTTATGGCCTCCAAACATCCCTGATTTAAATCCAATAGAAAATTTGTGATCTATAGACAAGAGGCGGATTAATGCTGAAAACAAGCAATTCACCAGCTTAGAAGTCCCGTGGAAAGTAATTGTAAGTGTTTGCAGATCAATCAAACCTTCTGAAATTGAAACATTGACGTCAGCAGTGGACAGATAACGGTTTTGAAGAATTGAGGATGTCATGTTTGTTCGTAGCCGCATTAACAGACTTGTTTTGTTTAACATGCTACACATACGTATTATGTAATGTAGGACTTAGAACACACGATATATTGTCATATATTCAATTAATAAAATTTAGTATAAAATGTGTTTTTCCTGTTTTATTTTCCATTTGCATAATGAAAGTGAACACTAAATTAGGGCTTAAGTTCATAAATCATTAAAAAGAAGCACGTTTTGTATATTTCGACAACTTAAATGATCGACAAAATAATAAAATAGTATCAACAACACTTTAGCTTTTATTCTTCAGAATATATTGCTTAACTTGGATATTTTTAGGTAAAAAATAACTTTGCATAATCAAGCAGAACGCACTGTAAAGATTATAGGTATGTCTCTTATTTATGAAATTTTATGTTATATTAATTTTTATATTATCTTAGTTATGAAATTTAAATTCATTTTATTATTATATAGTATTTTAAATTTTATTATCATTTTTTTTGAAAGCATCTTCAAGTGTAAGGTTATAATGCTAAAGTACCTAATAATTAATAAAATATTAGATTGCTAAAAATATTTAATTTGCAAAAATTACTGAGTCCTTAAGTTCGCTTAAAATTCGTAAAATTTATCACTTTTGTTCATCCGTCCAGTGACTTCTGTCCACATCTGTCAATCAACACTTGACAAATGAGTCACTGTAGTTAAGAATTGATTTTCTTATTTTCTAATAGGTTTTTATTTTACTAAAAAAGTAAGTACTGTTTGTTTCAAACTATATTAAGTAAACCTTAAATTTTCTAATTTTACTCAAATAACCTTTGAAAAATGTATATTTTATTTTTACATGATTTTTAAAACTTTAACTTTTGTTTATAAATGTCTCAAAATAGAAGACATCATCGATTTTACTGAAAACAGAAAAGAAATGTTTATTGTATTTCAGAAAGACCTTATACAGCTTATATTTTATTTTTAAAAACAAGGATCATAACATTTGTGAAGGGATTTCGCCATTTTATATCATTAACTTTACTAATTTACTTTTTGTGTGAATGATTTATTGTAATATATATATATATATATATATATATATTTGTAGATCCCATATATATATATATATATATCTCAATGTACATCACACTTCAAGTATGAATTGAGTTCTCTGAGCCACTGGCATATTTCATATAGAGAAAAACGTTAAAATTCCCTTCCTAGGGATAAAATATCTGACTGATGTCAAATCAGTCGGTTTCGATCTTGGCTTGAAGCAATCGGATGTCTAGCCACACTGAAGAGCTGTGATACGGTGAAACAGTCTGTCTAAAAACAGCGGCTCCTACTGCTATATAAGCATTACTCAAATTTTCATATAGAGAAAAACGTTAAAATTCCCCTAAATATATATCAATTGATGTCAAATCAGTCAAGTTTCAATCCTGGCTTGAAGCAATTGGATGTCTAGCCACACTGAGGATACAGCGAAACAGTCTGTCTATGGATGACTATATATATATATATATATATATATATATATATATATATATATATATATATAAAACCTTTACTTTAACTGCAAATTATTTTTACTTGAAACACCTACCTAGGAGACTGCTGAAGTTCAAATTTTACATTCTAACGAAAATCTATGGCCAGATTTTATCTTAGCACTTATCACCTTATCCTCTTCCTATGGCCTCTTTCTTTCTTTTGCCTTCCCCTTTTTTTCTTTTCCCTTCCCCTTTTTTTCTTTTCTCTTCCTTTTCGTTCGCCCACGACTACTTAATGCATTAGATTCCCTTCCATCTCTACATGTAAATTCTAGAAGACATTTTATGAAAATTTCCAAAGAACAGAAGTGGGGGATATTTGCTTCGATAACTTTATTTCTGAATAAAAAAAAAAAATTAGTAAAACTGTGATTACCCACCTGATGAGACGTCTAAAAAAAGGTTTTTCCCTTTTTTGATGTTGAAATAAAAATGTACAATTTTGTAGTGGATATGTGCATGTTCTAATGTAACACTACATAAGATATATATATATATATATATATATATATATATATAATGTTATAATTATTTAAAAAAAAATATGATTCCTTCGCTACATAAGAGTTCTCATGTTTCAAAAACAGAATCTAAAAAACTTCAATTTAATTATAGAAATTAAATTAAAGTCAGAGGCCTTGCTGCCAGATCTAGTTTATCACTATACCCAGGGCTATATACAAATTGATTAAAAGCATAGAAAAGAGAATTGTATAATACAATCAGAAAGCAAGTTCAACATTTTACCAAATTGTGGATCAAAATATCGGAAAATATTTAAAGAAAAACATAATGAATCTCAAGCAATAGTCTTGATAATTTTTTTAAATGTTATTCTCTGATTTTTGTCAAAGAATTCCTGCAAGTTTTCAATTTAACACCAAAATTACAAAAGAGAAATCTTCCTGTCCAACTGCGGTATCCAGTAGAAGTTTTTTGTTGATACAATCTATTTTGTTGAAAGATATTTTCGTATTCTTAAAAATGAAATGTAAAAAAAAAAAAAAAAAAAAAAGGCACCAATGAAGAAAGTTCATTCTGACAGATCCAGATCCAGAGCCTTCTCACCCCTTGGGGGAACCCCTCCCTGATTGACATTGTTGCAGGCCGTTTTATTGTTTTGGGCGTTACTAACGTTGGTGTTTGAGTTGAGAAATAACACGCTGCCTCCAGAAATACCCACAACAAACATGGCAGACTCTTATGTGAGTCCATGTAAAGAAATGATTAATTAAAATGACAAATTAAAATGAAAATAAAACACAAAGATTGTGTGGTAATAATGCTCCTTCGAGAGTAATTAGTCCATTAAAAAGTTGAAGTTCCTTTCTTGCTTTCTCTTTTCATGAAACATAAGTAAAACAAATGATAATGTATTAACAACAAAGGTATACAAGTGACAAACACAATGATATGTGTAACAAAAGAATGTGGAAACTTTTTGGGTGCAAGGTATGTGTAGTGACTGAATGTGTGTACGTATGAGTGTTTGCATGTGTCCATGTGTGTTTGTCTCTATATGTATTGTTCATGCTTTTCCCAAAGGGAACGCGTTCTCCACGAGTGGTTACATGTTGACAAATAAGCGGATAAGGGGGGGGAGAGAACAAGAAAAAATATCACAGAATATTTATAGTCTTGACAGTGTCACCTAGGAACAGTTTCAAAAATCAGGAGGAGGTAACCTGACAACCTTGCCTTCAGAGATATAGCTGTACTCACCATGCTTAGCTAATGACCAGTTGGTTAGGCTATTTATAAGTTATTTATTAGGCAGTTCTGAATTCAGAATTGAACTATTTTCTTTCTTTTTTTTTTTTTTTAAACATTATTCTTTAATATTTACACTATTTACATTATTTGAACTGTTGTCCTCATCTTTATTATCATATTAGAGACGTTTTGGTCATTGTATGACCAGCTTTCTTCAGGGGATATATGTTGGAATTTCGAACCAAAAAGAAAGGGGAAATAACGGAAACTGAAATATCCAGAAAAGGCATGGCACGTGGAACTAGAACCATCTACCCCCGTGGACTGAATAAAGTGTTCGGTTCAAAATTCCAATGTGTATCACCTGAAGAAGGCCAGAGTATACTAATGGCTGCAACATTGTGAATATAACAATAAAGATGAGGATAACAGTCAAAACAATGTAAATAGTGCAAATGGTTACAATACCACATCTCAGAAATATAGACAATTATTCTTTAATATTGAACATTGACTGTATATCATTTGAATTGAAAATATCATGTAGGAAACACAGAACTTTAATGGATTCTACCTTGGAAAAAAAGGTCAGGATGACTAATTATATTCAGCTGTCTTGTTTTGAAAATGAGAATAAAAATAATTTTCCTAATTGAAAGATGAAATGTCATTTGACATAAAAAGAGAGGTAGAAAATAAAACACAAAGATTGTGTGGTAATAACACTCCTTCAAGAGTAATTAGTCCATTAAAAAGTTGAAGTTCCTGTCTTGCTTTCTCTTTTCATGAAACATTTGCTCAACCCAATATGAACTATTTCTGTCTAGATTTTATGAAGAGCAAATATTGTGTTGACCAAAAGTTTGTTCAGTTTAAAATAATACCAGTTTTAAAATTATCAACATTATCATTTATTGAACATTTTCTTTCCCTATCTTTTGCCATTTCTCAAGCAACTTCATTATTGTATCCTATCAGAACTTTTTATCTTTCTTGGCAGGTGTCTTTTGCATTTTCCCAGGGAAGTTTGTTCCCCTCCCCACTATCACCACCAATGAAGGTATTAGGTTGGTGCAAAAATAATGACGTAATAATGTCGGTTTTTTGACGTTAAAAAATACGTCAAAAATGACATTATTACATCATTATTTTTGCACCAACCTAATGCCAGAGAATTAAACAAATCCAGATCCAGGGTTTTCCCACTCCTTGGAGGAACTCCTCTCTGACTGACCCTGTCTTCAGGAGTGTAGTGGACTTACCACGCTTGGCCAATGGTGGCTTGGTGTGGCTGTTTAGTTGGAGGTTTTGAATTCAGAGTTGTCTTTCTCCTAGACCAGTTGCCACTCAAGGCTAAAGGACCCAGTCTGTCCCATTAGTTACCCATAGCTAGCAGGATGAGGAGAAGAGATGAATTTATATCTTTCCCAAGGGTAAAATGATATAAGTGAACATAATGAACTCGACTGGAATTCGAACTCTGCGCTTTGATTCTCAATCCGAGCCGCTCTTCGCTACTCCACCTTCCTCCAATAAATGATTCTGTATATCCCAGTATAAATGGTAACATAAAAACTACAACATCGAAGGAATTTGGCACTTGAGTGTAAATTTATAGCCATAGTCTTCTCACCCCTTGGAGATAACTGACCATGACTTCAGGGAGGTAGCTATATTCAGCATGCTTGGCTAATGGTGGGTTGGTGAGATGTGGAGTAAAAAAGTGAAGAAAAGAAATAATCTTCAAACACAGTGCTACAAATTTAAATTAATTTTATATTCTATTTCTAATTTTATATATTGCCGGTAATAATTTTTTCTTCAAAAATTCATTGCTGGTAATAAATTTTTTACAAAAATGTATTGCTGGTAATAAAAACGAATTCTTACACTTTCATAGTGTTTTGACCCCAATTTGGTGGTTAACTATTTGGCCATATCTGGTACCCTAACAGGTGCTACCACCCTGGGTCAAGGTGGACCCGGGAACACTAGTAATTAGGTAGTTCCATGTTCCTCAAAAAGTCCTGATAAGAAGCCTTGCTATTGGATGTAGTTTATCATCTTACCCAGGATGCCTTATGGCCTGGATCAAATTTGCATTTAACATGAACATTGAACATGAGAAGTAATTTATTTTTTCAACCTTAAATTTTTCAATGGTATTTTGCTCTGTTATAAAATGTGCACTGCCAGAACCATATCTTGATTTTCCAAATCACCTGTGGTAAATTCTTCAAGTAGGTATTTACCAGAGTGCCCATGTCTCTACCAGGAGTGAAACAAGATTGAGGTCTAAAGTTGGTTTAATGGCAATACCGTGAAAAAATTGCCTAAGCTTCTCGGCAATTCCCTTTTTGGTAACACCTCAGGCTCTGGACAATGAACCACTTCCCCTCCCAAAGGAGCGCTACTAACTGGGGGAAGGCTCCCTGGGGCTAAATTCATCAAGTATAAATTCACTGCTTAGCAAACATTACAAATCTACCATTCGTCCTTGCATTAAATACTGTTGCCATATATGGTCTGGTATCCCTGTTGTTTATCTCGAGGTTGTTGACAAAATATGGAGATGGATATACAATGTGGTAGGTCCTGACCTGGCTTCTCATCTACAGTCACCTCTCACAGACGTGATATGGCTTCCCTCTATCTTTTCTTCAAATTTTTTCATGGCAACTGCTCTGATGAGCTACAAGGTTGTCTTCTCGACCCCACTCTTTCACTGTCGAAACAGCTAAATGTAACCACTTCTACTCCAACAGCTTCTTCTCTTGCACTTCCCGACAGTAGAATTCCTTTCCTCTTACTCGCTTCCCTTGTAGATATAATCTTCAAATATTCAAATTTTCTTAATATCACCATATACGTCTTTGACACTGATTGTGACGAATGCAGATGGCCCAAACATGCATATATTAAAGTTAATCTCCGCCTGACAACGGAAGAGGTCACGTGGGAGTCTCGAGACATTTTGGGAAAGCAATAATCTAGACAGTGGACTGGCGTAAGGTCATGAAGTAGCAGGAGCTGGAATTCGCGCCAAAACCCAGGACACGTGGGAATTAGAAAATTACTTGGAAGTCAGTTGCTGTCTTGTCTTTGAAGGAGCAAGACTTAAAATCGAAGCGCTGATAACTTATGAACGGAAAGATGAGATTCATTTTGATAATGATGGAACTTGTCCGATTCATCCCAAGCAACTCTGGATAAGAAATATAAGGATATGTATTTCTGTTCGTTATCTCCAAATTGAAGAAGATAAATTGAGTTATTTATCACAGAAGACACAAGGAAATTTGTATGCTGAGAATACAGCCTGCGTTTGAAGAAATAAAAAGAGAAAACCAGAGAGAAGAAAGTATATATCTCTGTTACAAGCTGAATTGTGTAAAGAAGAAGAAAGAAAGAAAAAAAGAGAAAACCAGAGAGAGGAAGAAAGTGTATATCTCTGGTTACAGCTGGACTGGGCGTGAAATTGGATTTGTGTAAAGAAAAAGAAAGAAAGAAAAGAAGAAACGTGAGAGAGGAAAGAAAGGACAATGAGTAAAAGAGAGAACTGAATATAAAGATAAGTAACTATATGTTTTGGACCCATGTTAGAAAGATACACATGCATCCATAAACTTTATGTTCTCACATACACCTTTCCACATGTCAAAATAGAAATATGTAAATCCTATCCCATGTCTTTTGGTTATGCGTTGTTTTCTGCATTTGTAGTTATTCATACTTATTTTTTTATCCGTTCGGATTCAGCCGAATCCACTTGGATTTAGGCATATTTTGGTATCCCAACATAAGTCTTATATTTTTCTTTTATTTTAATATTTTGTATATATGTACATATTAAAATTCTTATATCAAAATTCACTACGCCTTATCGTTCATCCTTGAATTGTGGATCAGTATTCGTGTTGAAACTGAAGCGAACCTGGGAAAAGATTACTGTTCGATTATCTTAATCGAACAGTGTTCTTTAAAATATTTTTGTTTACTAATTGTCCATTGTCGTGATCTGGGAGAGATAGCCCGTATCTCTCCATAGATGTGATAACGTATATATCTCCTGGTCGGCGTATGATCGCATTATAAATTATTCATCGACTAGGGCATATGACACTGATGATTTTCCAAAATTGCCACACTTTTAATGAAAATGAATTTTTTCTGCATTATCAGATCTATTTAATAATGTTTGAGTTTTAACTGTACCTAGTTTGATCACAAGGCACTTTTAAGCAATTGACCACCTTTGATTCTCAACAGGTTTTGGTTAAACTACTATACCCAGAGTGGGCGCATACTAACCCCGAACGCCCCGACCAGGTGAGGGGTAAGGCCTGATTGGGGATCCTGGGCAGTGCATTGTGACCCCTGCTATCTTATCAACAATTAGCCTTCTTTTCTAACAATTGCCTTTTTTTTTCTGCCTACATGTATATACATTACAAATTAAACTAAGCACGACTGATACGTATTAAAGGATGAAAAATTTTCTTAGATTTCAACGTCATTCTGTTTTTCTTTTTTGTCCAAATCCATGAATTTGTTTTGCTCATGCTAAGTTTCTAAAAAACACTTTATAAAATTTATCCTTTTTTATCTACAATATTGAATGCATTTGTTAAATTATTCAACTTTTAAAAATTGCTGCAAAACATTGTTCATTTATTTAAGAGGAAATGATCTACCTCCATGAGATTGCTAAAAAAAGAGCATAGCATGATGAAAAAGATACCAAACTTGACAAAAACAAATTTTTATCGTCTAAATGTTTATGTTATTATTAAGAGGAAAGATCAAAGTTTATCTTAATTACTTTTAAAAATTTTTTCCTTTTTTAGAATATTCTGAATTTTGATTTAAAAATCCTTGTTTTTCTTTGTATCACTGGAACTAGTAAAATAACATACAATTTTTAGCACTTTTTTTTGTTTGACACATTAATTTGGAAAATCTTGCAAAAATAAAAATAATTGTCGGATGTTAATGAAACTTTCAGAAACTATTCACAGATGACCGAAATTATTATAAATGTTTTTTTTTTTTATTAAAGTCATGGCAGAAATATTTTTTTTATATTTATCCCCCCCATCACTAATTGTATGAAAACTCTAGAAATTCAATTGAGTCCACTTTAGTAATTACAATAGTTAAAAGGCTTTGAGGAATGGAAATCATGATTTTTTTTGTTTTTAATTGAACCCCCTACTTGAAAATCAGCTATGAATTGTAACTTACAAAACTCAATAAAACAAAGATATTATTTAATTTCAAATGCTTTTATTTGCTCTTAGTTGTTTTTATGAATATGGACAATATTTTTTGAAAGCAAAAAATTTTTTTGATGAAAAATGAATTTTTAATACAATTATTTGTTATTTCTTAAATTATAATAGATTTTTCTATTTAAGTTGTTAAAATATTATAAAATTAGTTAAAAGCCACATCCACTTTTGTAAGTGTCCTTATGAGATAGATATTTTTTTTTTTTAGCGGGTTGTAAATTGTATCATTTTGACTAATCAGAAGATCCGCAGTAATTAAGAAATGTAATTTTTGTGTTTATAATCGTGCTGTAATTATAAAGTACAGAAGACCAACCAGAATACAATTAAGTTGCATTATTTGAGTTCAGCATTGTTCTCCGCTGTTAAGGCCTTTACTTTTGTGGAACACGTGTGGAGAAGTTAATTTGATTTTTCAATTTCAACTGCGAAGGGTACCTACAAGTATCAGTATCATCTTATGAAATTTATATGATCTTTAATATAAATCTCAGTTATGACATTTTTTCATAAATAAAATATCAAAATTAATAATAAAATGAATGGAAATACAAATAACACAGTAAAATGTAGTATATGTACATAAAATTATAGTATTTTATGTACACTTCTGATAAAATTTCATAAGAAAGGTACCTATAAATTAATTAGTTACCTTTATTATGAAATTTAATCTCACTATTAACAGTCTTATTTTAATTTCTTTATAATATATTTTCCATAAATCATCATAAATGTAAAGGTGAAAGCTAAGTACAAAAAAAACAAAACAAAACAAAACTAAATGCTGAAATTTTTCCTTAAAAATAACAAAGTAAATAATTTGTTCACTTAAATCTAAATAATTTCACTTTTCTCCTTCCATAGAACAAATTATCCTCACGTAATCAGTCAAAATGTCATTCATCACCTGTCAAGTGACACGAAATGTTATGACCTTCTTTGTTTTATTTTCAAAGTACATCTTTTTGGTGCAGAAGCTAAGTTAAGCTTGCTTCAAAATATTTTAAATAAACATTATAATTTCTGTTTCTAAAATAAGTTTTGTAAAAATGATAATTGATTTTTAAAAGAATTTAAAGATTTTAATTTTTTTATTTTTTGCTGACTAAAAAGAAAAAAGATTTTTAACGAAAATTTCGGACGTGCTAGGAACGATAAAAAAATGAAAAAAATACCCAACAATACTTTGATCTTTCTTCTTAATAATAACAAACATTTAGAAATTTTGTTTTCATCGTTTGGCGTCTTTTTCATCATGCTATTTTTTTTCTAGCGATCTCATGGAGGTATCTAACGTAACACAATCAGCCCTTGATTAATTTCTCTATTATTTGCACCGGAATCGTTTGAACAGATTGAAATGAATACATAAAAAGTATCTCAAGGGAGACAATATGTATGAAAGTAAATTGGAATTATCTCCCCTTAGAATATCCAGTGAAATCAATTGTTTCTGTTCCGTTAGAGTTGTTACGTTTCATACATAAAATTTGTATTAAAATAAAATAAATGGCACAACAGATGTAAACTGGTCCAATAATAATAAAAAAAGGGGAACATTTTTGAGGAATAATTTTTCTAGATTAGAATTATTTAGACCTTCTTCAAAGTACGACATCTGCCAAAATCGAAAAACATTTAACCTTAAGGTAGGGCGAACCAATTATTACCGTGTAAAATCGTACACAAAAAAATTATCTGGTTTGTCCACATCTAGCAAGGCAAAAATTAAACAATTATCTAACATTTTTTTTCTTTGCAATGAAATATTTTTCAAAGGATTAAAAAAGAATTATTTTAGAACGTAAAATCTACAATTCGTCCATGCATCTGTTGTGGAGGTGAAGGTTATAGGTTTAAAATTATCAGAATGATATTTTGTTAGGTGAAAATGTCTGCATGTAAAAAAAAAACAAAAAACAAAAAACAAACGAAAAAACAAATCACTTCTCCAAACATTTAAAATTTTGTCATATGGCACAAGGCTACTAATGCAAACTAAGATAGAAACAACAAAAATGATTTGAAACACCAATAAATATTTAAATTTATATCAATATTATACAGATTAAGATAAATTTGTTCAGAATAGTTGATTGAGCTAGACTGATTTTTCAAGACCAATATTGTTTAATAATGTGGCAAATTAAACTTGCTTTGAAATTTGATTAAGGATGTATGTTTTATGAAAAATAGTTAAAGACAAGTGTTCATTCTTAACTGTTAATTCAAATGTTCGAAAACTTTGAAGGAAAATAACTGGTCTCATCACATGAAAACGAATTCTGTCTGTGAATAAAAAGATTAGTTAACAAGAAATGTTCTTTGATAGTTGCAAACTTGAAAATTAGTGTGATACGAGTTCTATGAATTGTTACTTGACAAAAAGAGGAACTTTAAATTTTCACTTAATATTTCAATAATGCTTTTTTTTTTGTTTTGTTTTCTAAAATGAAGTTTTTGTGCATTTCTGAAATGTAATACAACTTGCCGCTTAGCAAAAAATGTTCACCAAAAAAAGGGATAAAGTCTGTTGAAGAAAACTGAGTGAGAAAGTTTCGTTGCCGGAAATTCTGTTATGTTACAATGATGTAGATATTAAGATTTGTACTGTGTAGATATTTTAGCCGATGTACATGCTGTTTATATCGTTTTGTGGGATTCTATTTGGGCCTTGTTAGAATTAGCCCACTATAAGAGATTGGTGAATGAGTAAAAAAAAAAACACGATAAATAACATTAAGAACAATCATGTCTGGAGTATAAAAATAATAATTTATATAAACATTAATTAATAAGTGGTTTTGTAAATGTGTTGATTAGCACGTTGGGTTGATTAATTATAATGTACTGCTTCTCGAGTGTTGTGGTCACCAATGTTGAATGGGCTAAATAGATAATGCGGCTGCGTGTTGAGAAGGTAATCAACATTCATACATAATACTTAAAACATCAAGGAAAAAGAACAATGAGAACCAATTTTGTTTAACGAAGAAATATGTATATATTAAATTCAACAATAATACAAAGTAGTTGCAAATGAGTAAAAAAAGGGAGAAAAAAGTAGCTTCCCCTTGACCGTAAGAAAATACCTATAGATTTGTCTGAGAAAAATGTTCAGAGTTCAGTGTTGAAATAGAGAATGTTTCTTTGAGAAAATTGTTCAATAGTTGCAACTTACAAAGTTGATTTAACTGAGAACCGGTGGTGTGTCACATAAAGTTCTGTAGTGTGTATGTACGTGCGGAGCGAGTAAATGAGAACTATTGTCTCTGGGTACCTCGACAGTGGTTTTGAAATTACTACTACTGGTTTTTTGGAATGCTTCAATATTTATACTATCGTGAGTGGCTCCAAAAAAAAGAGACGCTTAGTACATTTTTGAATATACATGAAAAATATCCGATTGGACGGAAAATGGACCAATCAGTGATTTTGTAGCAAAGCTTGTTTTGAACAAAGTTTAGGGACAAATTTACTATGGTGGAATGCGATAGATAAATTGTCCTGTTATTTTTAAGTATGTATTTATTGACCAATTAGAATTGGCGAAAATGTAGGCGTGGCACTACAGTTTCGTATTGTACCAAAAAACAAAAGTAATGTTCATAGATGGCACAAGATTGGTATTTAAGTAAGATTAAATAAAATATTTTGTAAGGAGTGGTAGTGGTTGTTGAAGCCGAGATGCCTTTGTATGTATCCGCTCACAGTTGTAAGGGTTCGTCTCTCTGCGTATCTCCTGCTCGAATCTATTTTTTTTTTTTTTTTTAGATAGGGGTTTACGGTGCAAATGTCTCTTGGGACCCCACCGAATCTATGCTACTGGAGCTCCCCAATTCAACTACCTCTCAATTTTCATAAGGCATTATTATTCATATAAAATACAAATTTTATTGTAACCTAATTATGCACAATAATGGATCATATGCAATATAGGTGAACAATTCAACTAACAAAAATTGAAAATAAATACAATGTATCTAAATACAAATTAGAGAGATACTGTACGTTCTTCTTTCTAGTGTGGACAGCATACTTGCCTTAGAAATCATGGCTTTTCCCTAGCCTCAAAGACCGGGATCTGAGCATCACTGGAAAATAACTATTCCGGTTCAAACTATAAATTCTGTTAAAATTTTTTACTCCTTTTATTTGATTCACGCTATAACGTCAGTATTTCAATCTATATGCCTTAATTCATTTTTCTAATTCTTTCAACGAAACATTTTTGAAAAGGCACAATCCTCTTGCTTGAAAGTGACAATCCCAGACAGTAGGAATGTCTACCAATAAAACTGATTCTCAAAATATACCTCCTTTAAAAATAGTTCATATTTGTTGGGGGTGCTCCTATTGGTGATGTATTTATCAAAATACTCTTTCCTTTTGTTTGTAAATGAGTGAATTTTTTTTTTACCTCGATTAAAGACTAATGGAAATTTTTAGCGTAGTTTGGCACAAGAACTTTGATTTCATGTTCAAAGGCTTGTGAGATTAATATTTTATTCTGAGTTGAGTCTCCAACTGGAATCTCGAATCTTAGGTGGTTTCTCTTCTTACAAATAGTCCTTTCTTCCTGCTTTCCCTTACTAGCTTGTTTACGATTATTTCACTGTCTGCCATCAATACAGTGTCATCTGCGTATCTAATGTTGTTAGGATTTTTCCCACCAATAATAAATCCTGGGAGGACTTCTAGTTCTCTTAGAATGATATCACTGTAAATATTGAATAAAGCCGGTGAGAAAACACATCTTTGTCTTATTTGTGAACTTATTCACTTCAGCCTGGATGCAGTCTGTTTGCTCCCACTACATATTCTGGATTATTCAAAAAAAAAAGCTTTCCTTGCAGTTCAAATAGGTCTTTGTGTCAAATACTTTTTCTTAGTGATCAGAAACTTTTACAGCAATAGTTAAAATAGTATCAGTAAAAAAACGGCAAAATTGTGATAAATTTGCCTGGTTACATGAACTGATTAGCAAGAATATTTTTTTAAATCATTTCCCCCCAAGCAAGGCAATAAAGCCACTAAGACGCTGGAGGTTGCTGAGTGTTAGAAAATATGAGAAAAAACATTATTAAGGAGAGAGAATCAGAAAAGAACAAGAATTATATTTTTAATTTCCAACATATATCCTGTGAATGTCAAATTTTCTAAGCCCACTTTCCTCACCACGGGTCCTAGAAATTTTCAACTCTCACTTTCTGATGTTAATTACAAGTGTCCATATTGTTTCCATTTTCACAAAAATTTTGTGGTTGATCAGATATTCAGTTCATAGTATTCTTACCATCCTTCTGTAGAACCACATATCTGTTGCTTCAAGTCTTTCCTTCATCTATGAGGAGCTTGTTCAATATTAACTGCCATATAGGAGAACCGATATTATATAAAAGTCCATTTCTCTTTTATTGGTTTCTAACGAAATTTTCCTGTTTCTTAATACTTAGCTTTTGAAAAGCATCTTTCGTTATCCAAATCCGCCTTTGGATTTCAGTGTCGCACTTTCCGTCTTCTATTAATACACTTCCAAAATATTTAAATTGTTGTACTTGCTTGATTTTGGTATTTCCAATTTGTAAATTGCAGGTTTGGCTGTCCTCTTTGACAACCACACATTTTGTTTTCTTGCAATTGATGTTTAGTCCTTTCTTCTTGCTTTCGTTCATTACCTTATAGAGGAGTTCTTTTAATTTCCTTTCTGTGTCTGCTATCAACACTGTGTCATCTACATATATTGTTATGATCATCTAACAATGAATCCTCGTAGGATTTCTAATCCTTTCAGAATCGACTCATTTTATAGGTTGAATAAGTCTGGTCAAGAGACACATCCTTGTCTTACACCCTTTTCTTTTTTGTATATTACTGAATTCATTTTCTATTTGTATGCAGGTGGTTTGCTTACAGTATAGGTTCTGGATTATTTGAATATCCGCCCCAAATATGTCAAGGTTACCTCACAGGTTCTTTGTGATAAACTTAAAAGTAGTTTTTTTTATAATAACATGAAATAAATTACAGTATTTTTCGATTGGAATCATAGTAGTTGCGACGCCCATCATCACCGAAACAACAATACACAAAGAGAAATATTGTGAAACTAAGAATTAATTAACAAAATATCTAATCCAACCCAATTGAAGCACTTGCTAAACAATCTCCATCATCTCAAAGAAACCAGGATGCTTTGTTTCTTCAACCAAGAGCAGAAAGTTATCAAGAGGAACGGTAGGTGGCCTTAGGCGGACTGACTTATGGACATGTCACATTGAAACGTCTCTCCTCATATGATCGCTGGAGTGAAGCAATGTCAATCCTGGTTAGTACCTAGATGAGTGACCACTTGGAAATACCAGGTGCTGTAAGTTTGGATATTCCGGTGGGGTATAATGGATAATGGCTCGGAATCGTTAGTCGAAGAACAGAGTTCTAATTCCAGTTGGCTGATAAGTCTATGTAAAATATGGAGGATGCTAAGGGACATAATTTAATGTCTAATAATGTCTAATAAATAAAAGTGAAAGTTTTTATTTTATTTCTATTAAATAACTAGCAGGTTTCGCAAGGTAAGATATATTCACTACTTGAAATCTTTGAAACAAAAATTTTAAATGAACATTTCATTCATAAATTGTCTTGTTATAGTTAAGGAAAGTTTTACAAATAGATGCCGACTTGTTGAAGGCCAAGTAAAATGCAAATTTCAAACACTTTTCTGAACTCTATAAGAGAACTATTTTTTATATAAAAATCAAAACAGTCCTCGAATACAAGAACAGTACAATATGCAAATTAGGTAAACTTGAAAAGTGGTATCACCTGGAAGTAGCTAATATATAATACTGATATTGAGCTGTAAATTACTATGAAGTGGAGATAGGTCTTTTTAACCCCAGAATTTGTGGATGAATTGTGCTCCTATTTTGCATTTATTCATATAGAAGTAATTAGACATTAAATTATGTCACTTAGCATCTTCCATAATTTAGCTACACATTTAATTAACCTGATATTTATTTATGAGAGTTCTTAAATTGAAACATTTTGTAAAACTAAGTTGCGAACTTACAAAAAATTGATAAAGAAAGCTAAATAAAAGAGGACAGTATCTGGAATTATTTAAACAAAATCTTCTATGTGCCGTGTCCATTTAGGCTGTAGGCGATCATGGCTTGTCACAATTTCTTGTTCTTTGTAGCTCTTAATAAATTTTGTCCTTTTGTTATCTCTCCTAAATCTTGCTTCATCACCCATTTACACCATCTCACCATTTAAGTTATGTGTTGTTTTCCCCCATCCCTCTTATCTTCAAACTGTCCTGTGAGTATCAAATTTTCCAAGCCTTCTTTTCTCATTATGTGTTTTGGAAGTTTCAACTGTCTATTCCTGATGTTAAGTATAAGTGTCTTTTTTATTTCCATTTTATCTAAAACTCCGTTGTTGTTCACATGTTCCTATCGATGGTATTCTCATCATCCTTCTGTAGAACCACATTTCTGTTGCTTCAAGTCTCTTCATCTGAGAGGCGATTGTTCAGCATTCCCTGCCGTATAGCATGACTGATATTACATCAACGAATTGAATTTGACTTCCATTCAAGCTGACTTACACAAATGACTCACAAACATAACCTCATTGTTATGTAGCAATTATGTTGTTAGATTGGATCACATATTAATTATTCCTTTAAGAAGCCTCATGATCTCTCCTTTTGTTTTTTGATGGGAAGTGATGATCATCGATTCCAATTGAAAATTACTTTAAATTATTTCATGTTATGGAATTCTATCTTTAAATGGTTTGCTAAAGTGTGTAAAAAAGAACTGCAGGAATCACAGGGTGAAGCTTGACATATTTAGGGCGGATATTAGAATAATCCAGAACCTATATTGGCTGATACATATGGATAGAAAATGAATATACAAAAATAGAAAGGAGTGTAAGACAATGTAGTGAAAGAGATAATCAGTTACCCTGAAAAAAAAAAGTTTGTGTTTTGTGTGCGATCTGCCGAAGAAAAATTACCAAAAAGTAGTCAGCAAAAATCTACATCAATGACTAGAAGCTATGCTAATGTTCTTTCCTCTCCTGAATGGCGTGACCGATCAGAAAATTCTCTCAGTGAACAGAAGCCGTTGTTTTTTGCTTATAAAAGGAGAAGATTTTTTTGAGCATGGTGGAACAAACACGCGTTTTTGCTGGTGAGAAGTGAAGGTTGGACGCCATTTTGTCATTTCTACATTGTGTGTTGGACTGTTACATCGGACTATCGTTTGAACTGCGATTTGGCTACAAGTCTTGCGGTCGAGAAACAGAAGAAATCTATTGCAGTTGAAACTATAAGTTGACAGTCTTTTCTTTATTACGACAGACAAGGATGTGTCTTTTCACTGGACTTATTCAACCTATAAAGGGAGTCAATTCTGAGAGAATTAGAAGCCCTACAAGGATTCATTGTTGGCGGCCATGATCTTAACAACATAAGACATGCAGATAGCATGGTGTTGATAGTAGATGCGGAAAGAAAGCCACCATAACTTCTACATAAGAAAGAAAGGAAAGTGAAGGAAGGCGAGAACAAAGTTACTAAAAATCAATTGCAAGAAGACAGAATGTGTGGTTGTCAGCAAAGGGAACAGCCCAACAAGCAAATTACAAATTGGAGATATCAAAATCAACAAGTAGAACAATTTAAATACACAGGAACCTCAGTTCTCGAACTTCTCACATGTCGAACCAATTGGTTTCCAAACAAAGTGCGACACTGAAATCTGGAGGTGCATTGGGATTGCGAAAGATGCCTTTCATATAAGTAAAGAAAAACGTCTCTAGCTCAAGAAGCGTTTGTCTAATTTTAATGAAATCTGGCACTTGCACTCGACAGGGGTTCAAGGCACAATATGCTCCTAAATTGGTTGGGATATTGTGTATCATTTAAGCTGTATCTCAGGAATACACATCCATGCTTACATATACACACACAGGATTAAAGTTTTAGTAAAATATAGATTATAAAATGGATTAAATATTAAATTCATATAATGTAGCAAATGAACAAAACGACAGATGTCCATCATAGTTTGAATAAATTTATTCTCAATTTTAGAAATTTTCGTTTTAAAAAGTAATATTAATTATTTCTGAACACTTCCTCAGATTTTGAAGATGAAAATCATATAGCTATATAATTGTATCGATAAGTATTAGATAAATAGATCAATTATAGATAGGTCATCACTTTCCTCACCGGACTTTTGGACAAGAACAAAGGGTTATCTCTTATTTGCTGTTTAGGATTGGGTTTCCGGTTCCTTCTGAGGTTTTATCACCTGCTTTCACGTCCAATAGCCACCTTGCGCCTTAATGGCATTATCGCCTTACTTGGGGTGAATTGATTGAAATAAAGATAGATAGAATATTATTACACTTTATTACACTGGATTAAAGAAATACAGAAATAAAGATGTTAGAGCAAAATGAAATAAAGATGTATACTATATATAACATATATGACGGAATTAATACAAAATATGATTATATATATATATATATATATATATATATATATATATATATATATATATATATATATATATATATATATATATATAAGAATAAGATATGACGAAGATCTATGAACAGATTGGGACAGACAATAGCAGAGGATTAGATAGATAGATAGATAGATAGATAGATAGATAGATACGAAAAGACTTGGGTAGATAGATAGATATGAAAAACCTGGGATACATATATATATATATATATAAAGAAAGAATGAAACGAATCAGAAACCTGTGATATAGATTATTACCTAGATTAGATTGCGAAATAAAGCTAATCTAATCTGCTTGATTACTTAGAATACAATTGTATTTTCATTTTAAAAAAAATCCTCATTTTGTTATATGCACCGGTATCAGATTTTGATCCCTTGCAAACGTAAAGATACCTAACACCAACAAATCAAAAATCGTAATGCAAGAATCAATATCAACTACTGCACCCTCAATTTGTTATCTACCACATTTAACGTATTTGCGAAAATATTTAAGATCTAAGTTAGGTTTCGAGAAATGTTAATAAATGCTTTCTACTTGATAATTTTTATCGAATTCATTTTTAAAGAAGGAATTTAAAAAATCAGTCAGATATGACCGTTAAGTTCAGATTTCTTTTAGGCGTTGGATTGCCATGTTTTTAATTTGATTTCTATTCAGTTTTCCATTCGACAAGTGTGAGAACTGCTCGAAATATAGAAAATAAGACGGAACCATCGATATCCAGTCTAAAGAACTTTTGCTTGACATTTACTTCTCACAGTGTGCTTTCAGAGCGTTTTTATCGAATGTACACCCGGAAGCAATTCGAACGCATGCGCAGATATCTTCACCGAATCGAGAATCCGGTACCCCAACAACTACCACCTGTTCAACATCCGGGTGACTTCCAACGTAATCCTCAATCAGTTGGATAGGCACGTTGACCGTACCCTTGATAATAAAACCAGATTTTCGACCAGTCATCAATATCCTACCGTCGGACTGCATGTAGCAAAGATCGTTCGTGTGGAACCAGCCATTTTTGATTGGAGTCACCAAGTTTCCATCATATCCCTTGGTGTTCCAAACATTACGAATGCATAGTGTTCCCACTTTTCCCATCTCAACCACTTCTTCTTTTTCGTCGATAATCTTTGTCTCTATCCCCGGAAAAGGATGCCCGAGCATTCCCTGTTGGTGCTTGGAGATGTTTTCTTTTGTGAATATTTCTTGGATGGACAACATAGTTTCTGTACTGCCGTAAACCATGGAGAAGGCACCGGTGAAGACAAAAGAATGTCGGATCATTTCTTCAGTGATCATATCGCCACCGGAGACAATAAACCTGGTACGAAAACCATAATCGCGTATGGACTTTATAAACTGCGGTAACATTAGGATGATAGAACACTTTTCTTTTTTCCACATACTCACCAGGAAATCGTTATTGGCAGGGTCGTTTAAAAATCTTACGTCACCTGTGACAGTGGTGCATCCATTTCCCAGGTAACATATGGGATACCCACCCACATACGCCATCGGCCGGTTACTGTAAATAATATCGTCAGAATGAAATTTAGAAATAATGTTATAGATAGTAAAATTGTTGACAACGTTGAAATGTGTGTGAGTGACCTTTTTAGGGATTCCTGTCATTCCTGATGTCTGGTTGATAAGAGCGATATCCTCGGGGTTCAAAACTGGTAATTTTGAAAGCTTACTACAATCCATATCTTCGATTTCAGCCATCAACTCGGATGCCAGGAGAACATTGGCCGGTCGACTCATTGGATCCACAGCCATTGCTAGTTTCAGAGAAAGACATTCATTGCAGCTTACTTTTCCCCCTGGGTGGATTTCAGCCACGCCCAGGAAATCGTCCCACCGTTCTTTAGAGTCTAGAATAACCATGACACAATCTGTGAGAGTGACTTTGACATCGGCAGATCCCATAAGCAAATGGACGGAAACAGCCCCTGCCATCATGATCCCCACATCGTAAACCATTCAGTTGATGCAATTGGACACGCAGTAGGCGACGCGATCTCCTTTTTTGATTCCCAGCTTGATGAGGACTTGAGCAAATTGCAAGGATTTCTCATAGAGCTCCTTTCTGTAAGAGAGAAAGAGATTGATAAAAGTCATGAATGATCTCAATAACTTGATCTTGTGGTGCAAAATCAATGAAAGATGATATGGGTGATGTAATTTTCCCCACCTGAACCATTTTTCTTAATATCACGTCATCCCATAAGTTCTGTCCGAATTTTAACTTTTTGTTAAAAATGAACAAAATTTAAGGAGTATTTTATAATGTCTAATGGAGCTGAACATTATTTTTATGTTTAGATGCATTTAAACTGATCAAATTTTATTTCAGAGAACAATAAAATAAAATTTTGTTTGATTAAAACCCTGCTAATATGGAAGTACCCAAGAATCATTTGAGGCACATAGTGCTTTATGAGTTCAAGAAAGGAAACTCAGCAGCCGAAGCAGATAGAAACATTCACTCACTATATGGAGAGGAATGTGTGAATGAAAGAACTTGCAGAAGATGGTTTGCAAAATTCAGAGGTGGAGATTTCACCCTTGAAGATGAAGATCGAACTGGACATCCAGTTGAGTCTGATGAAAAGCTTCTTGAAGCAGCCCTTGAAGAAAATCCTGCTTTATCAGTTGAGGAATTGGCAGTGGTTTTCAGTTCAAACCATACAACTGTTCATCGTCATCTTCAACAACTTAGAAAAGTTCCTAAACTTGGAAAATGGGTGCCTCATGAATTGTCTGAAAACAACCTCAAATCTCGAGTTGACATCTGCTCTTCTCTCCATTCTCGCCAACTTGTTTCACCATTTTTGGATAGACTTGTGACTGGCGATGAAAAATGGATCTTTTATCGAAATGTTAAGCGTCGTAGACAGTGGCTTGATAAAAGGGAAGGACCCCAGCCACAGCTAAGAAGGGAAATTCATGGGCAAAAGGTTCTTCTTTCAATCTGGTGGGATCGCCAAGGAATAATCTACTTTGAATTCTTACCACCTAATGCAACAATTAATGCTCAAATATACTGTCAGCAATTAGAGCGTTTGAATCAAGCTTTGAGGAAAGAAAGACCTGCTCTAGTGAATCAAAAAGGGGTGATGTTTCAACAGGACAATGCACGACCCCACGCAGCAAGAATCACGTCACAAAAGATCGAATAATTCGGTTGGGAGAAAATTCCTCATCCACCTTATTCTCCCGATCTTGCTCCTTCAGACAACCATTTGTTTTGTAGCTTACAGAATCATTTGGAAGAAACAGCTTTTGTAACACAGGAAGAGGTTAAAACTGACATTTGTGAGTTCTTCGAATCAAGGCCAAAAGAATTTTACAGCAATGGAATTAGTAAGCTTGTTAATAGATGGAAGGAAGTCATAGATAATCAGGGAAAATACATTGTTGATTGAATCTGTAATTAAATGTAACATTCGGTCACGTGTTTTCTTTATTCAAAATTTGGATAGAACTTATGGGATGACCTGATATAATTAAAGGAACAATCATATGATATTTTTGTGATGGTGGTTGGGGGGAAGAGGGAGCTATTTCTTCTTGGTCGTGACCATAACTTTTTGGCACCAGCTAATGTGAAATTGATTTACCATTGATCATAAAGCCAGAATTTCATTAACTATCGAAAAACTGGTCATGTTTTCAAACTGAATGTCAATTGGGTATTGTAATAGTTATTAAACTTATCACGAATTTGCATGCACCACATTTTTTTTGGTGGAAAATGTTTGGTATTTCTCATAGAGATCTTTGTCTTCAAAAATATACATGAATAATAAAGTATCTTGGTTTTTAGTGGAAAAACAATGGATGACGAGAAGGTACCATTGAACCTGTTAATTATATAATTATTAGAGCAATGGTATGAAGTTTTTTCATTATCAATCATAATATATCAACCCTGGAGATATATATATATATATATATATATATATATATATATATATATATATATATATATATATATATATATATATATAAAAGGCAGGATATGTGTGTGTGTAACGAATGCACAGCCGCAATTTTCGATGGATTTGTACCAAAATTTACATGCACATGCTCCAAGTTAGTGGGAAGGCCAAGACCAACTTTGCATTTCCCAACTCCCATTGATAGTGGAAATAATTGATTTTTTCATGCTTCTATGGCAGTTTTCATGTAGTTTGCAGCCATTTTGTACTGGCCAGAGTGAGAACCTATAGCTGGCTGCCACGAATAGGCAGGAAAATTCTATTGGCCAGCGTGAGAGCCAACAGCTGACTGACACGAATGTTAACTAGCATGCAAAAAAAATTGATAGCTGCATTCGTCACAAATGGGAAAAATTTAAATCTGCATGGCACTTTACTCCAATTGGCTCATTCGCTTGCTTAAACTCAACATTGATTCTGATTCCGCAGAACTGGGTTGGATGTGAAAAAGTATTTGTTGTTAACGTTCTTTTTTCATTCGGTTTTTCCAGTTATCAGTCCTTTTTTAAAGCTGATCGTTTTGTGTTCATTTTGTTTAGTCTTTTTTCGTAACAGATTTAATGTTTAGTATAGAGCTTAGAAAAAATTTGCAGTGTGAGATAGGCAAGAAGTAAGGCAAAGGGCACTCCTTTAAAGGCAAGGAAGGGCAAAAATAATTTAAGTCAAGTGATAGCGATTGCTGTATGAATTGTACGATTTTTGAATCAAGCACGGACAACGCTGGGCCATGCTGCTAGTGTATATATATATATATATATATATATATATATATATATATATTAGTGATGGGACAATACCAATATTTTTACCGATCTGTTAAAATTCCCGATACCGTTATAAATTTCCGAATTTGATACGATTACAGAATCCGATTTTGACACCTACAATGATTAAAATTCATTATTTTCAAGCACTACTGTTGGCTTGGGAAATTTAATGAAAAAAGTACATTTATTAATAAAACATTTAGTAGAAATAAAAGCTTAAAAATAAAATCATATATCCTTTTTATTTTTTAAAATTGGGTAAGAGTTCAAACAATAAAGAAAACAATTTTTTAAGCAAATCACTTAAGTACCTACTCATATCTGAGTCCCAAAATTCTTAAATTATCATGTAAGAACATTATCATCTATCGTGTTTCACTTTTCAGCTGCTTCTTTTTAGGAAGTACAAGATCCAGAGACGGATATGTAATGTGATTGGCCCTGATCTGGCGTCTCGCCTGCAGCCACTATCTCACAGACGCGCCGTCGCCTCTCTTTGTCTCTTCTACAAATACTTTCATGGTAATTGATCCGATGAGCTGCTTTCACTGGTTCCCAGTCTCCATATATTCAAGCGCCCTACGAGGCTGGCATCCCACTCTGACCCTTACACTGTAGAAACTTTTAAATGTAGCCATCTCTTCTACTCCAATAGCTTCATACCTCTCACCTCTCACCTGTGGAACACCCTTCCCAATTACTGTTTCCCTGATAGCTATAATGTCCAACTATTCAAATGTAATGTCAATCGACATCTCCAGTTACCTTGATCTACACACTATCCTTCCCTTCATCCTTTCTTCTATCACTCCTATCTGCTCTTGCTACAAATCTTCTGCAACCCCCCGCATCCTAGTGGCTTCATGCCTTGCTCGCGGCGCAATGCTTAAAAAAAAAAAAAAAAAAAAAGAAAAGTTACTACCAATACTAAATAACGTTTCATTTTCATCAGAAGAGGGAGGTGCTGATAGATATTTCCTGGCACTGTGATGGGAAATTCTAGTTCATTTGAATTCCTCCACTGAAAAACATTATCATTACTTTTTATATTTTTTAATGCAATATACAGGGTGATTGAAAAATAATACCTTATCTTATGTAATTCCCGCCTAAGTAACGTAAATATCTACCACCATCCAATTTGATCCTTTGGATTAAGTGCTGATCGAAACTCCTTATATAGAATTTTATTTTTAATTTCTGCTTAAGAATAATTGAAAATTTGAATTTTAAAATAAAATTTCATATAATAAGATTTGAATTTTTTCTCTAGGGTTTTAAATGCACTCAACGCTTTTTTTCTTTTTTATAAATTAAAAAAAAATAATAAAAATTCTTAAAAGACAGCCTGGCAGGGCAACATGAATTCATTTTATCTTGATATTACATAATTTTAATTATAATTATAAAATTAATAATTTATAATATTAAAAGGGCGAATTAACAATGTTTAAAAAGAAATTAAAAAAAAAATTATTTTGAACTGAAACAGACTTTAAACTAACAATCTTTATGGAAGTAACTGAGTTGAAACTTGCACAGAAGAAGGACTGGATCACATGTGATAGCCATATCCAATGCATGGATGAATAGTAGACTTATAAATATGTAAGATAGATTCTGGCGAGAAAAACTGTCTAGCATGAAAAAGTGAAGCAACTTTCCCAGCTGCAGACCTATCAATTAATTCAATATAATATTTCCACTTCATGTCAGCGGAAAATGTTAGCCAGGGAAAATGCAACAAAATACTCTCCTGTAGGTTAGCATCAGCCAAGCTGATGGAAGACAAAATGGTTCTCTAAGATGAATAAAAGGTAGCAGATTCATTTTGGGACATTAAAATATTTGAGATCAGCTCCCAATTTATCTTATTGAGCCAATCAGAATTACCATGAAGACAGGAGTAAATAGTTGTGTTATCAGCAGAGATAAGAAATTAAGAACAGATGACATCAGAGGTCGTTGATGAAAATTACCAACAATGTAGGTTCAAGGATAAAGCCCTGGAATACAGCTGTATTAATACAAAAAGATATAGAAGAGTGACGTTTCAAGATAACTTCGTGAGTTGATAAGAAAGTATAAATCAGATAAAATCTTACACTAATTGTTATCGGACTTTCAAGTACTGATGGAAGTTTCCTTTCAAACCTTTTCCTTAAGGCAGAGTGGAATAATAATATCTGTCATATATAATTATTTTTCGTTGTAATTACACGTGTTATCCATTTTAATTGTAGCTACTATTGAAAGTCTTCAAGTGATGTGGTTTTCTTTATTTGTGTTGCTATCTCAAATAGGATTTCATGAAGAATTACCATTTTTGAGAGCAAAACGATTCATTCGTTTGAAGGCATTTTGAATCATTGATCTTAGAATACGGTTGTAGATAGATGATAGTTTAGACATTTTTGAGCAGGTCAGGCGAAATGCATGATATTCAAGCGAACATTGTATAGTGAAAAATACAAATAAAAAAAAACATCAACTCATTAGAGTGTGTCAAGCTGCGGACTTATGGATTCACCTCGGAGAATAAAGTGTAACAACTGTTTTTTGTTGTTTGTTTGTTTTCTAAATTAACACCATCTAAATTGAAACCAACGTACCTCGTGATTTCATATCGTTCATCTTTGCTGAGGCACATCACCATGGCTATTTTGTCAGGTTTTTCTTCCGCTAGCTTCTGTATCCGTTCCGGAATGGTTTCATAGGAATACGTAATGTTTCCTGGTTGGTGGAAGTAGCTCTTCTTCAGCATGGTTGGTTCGTTTAATTTCTCTTCGTCTGCCAGCTTTTTGGGACTTATGTCTATTTTTCTTTAGGCTTATTTTGTTTCCTTTAACCAAGTGATCTGCACTGAAGATGGGGCTGAATGTTTTCTTTCCGAGATGTCGAGTAATTGGTGGGAACTAAATGAAATATAAACAGAAAAGAATAACTGTCAGACAACATTAGTAGAGTTTGTTTGCTTGTTCGCATTAAATGGCCAAACAGTTTCACATAGAGGTAAAAAAGAAACATTCAGTATACATACTTGCCAGAGATGGGAGCTTTGAACATGTTTTGTTCCTAGTAGGGAAAAGGGACATTACCGCTTTTCTTTGATAAAGATTTCTATTTTATAATAACAATTACTGTTAGCAGCCGTTCAGTGTAAGACTATAAATTTTTCTTTATATTTAATTTACGGACATAAAAAATATTTGAGTTTTTAAATAGCAATTTCACAGGGCAATTTTCTTCTAAATTTCTTCTACTTTATGTGTTTTTCTTTGGAAACTCAGGAATAAATAAAATCTACTTTGTTGTTTCTTTTACGTGACTAATTGCTATTACATAGTATATGACTGGTGTTGCTGAAGAATGGCAATATTAAATTTTTTTTAAATTTTTTTATTAAATTTGTATTTAGATAAATTGTATTTATTTTTAATTTTTCTTGTTCAATTGTTCACCTATATTGCATATGATCCATTATTGTACATAATTAGGTTACAATAAAATTTGTATTTTAAATTAATACCACTTATAAAAATTGAAATGTAGTAGAGCAATCAGTTTTGAGAAGACCCATATCACAGATTCGGGAAGAGGGATCATGAGACCCCTGCATCCACCCTGTGTTCAGTCCATGGTATTCTCAGTATCTTTCTGTATTATTCTAAAAATAAAACCTGTTAATGCAATATTCACTCATCAAAAAAAAAAAAAAAAAAAAAATTCCTATTACAATCCAAAATCTGTTTCGGCTTTACGGAACCAACAAAGAGTTAATCAGTTGACAATTATAGTCGTTGATCAACAAAAGTCACTTTATTTAGATTCCAGACTCAATTAGTGTACATTATATTATGATTATATTTTGTGAAGACAAATGAATGTCTGGTTGCTAGAAGGAGAGTACAGAAGATTACATATCGTGTTGCAGAAGTTTTGCCCTATTTATTCATATTATTTTTAGGATTCTATTAGTTTTATTTTATTATTATTTTTATTTTATTATTCATTTCATTTATTTTTATTTTATTTTATTTATTTATTTTTAAATTTATTTATTTTCATTTTTATTTTATTTTTGCTTCACTTTTAATTATTTTTATTTAATTATTTTTACTTTTATTTTCTTATTTATTTAATTTACTTTTCTTATATATATATATATATATATATATATATATATATATATATATATATATATCAGCAAATATATGGATATAGATCCGACAGTAATAGAATATGTCCTGAAGATGGTTTATTAGACCGAAACGTCCGACGTTGACATTATATTAACATTAAAACAGCATAATTGCATATTAGGATTTTTGTTTGTTTTTTCCGTATATTTTTCTTCATATATATATATATATATATATATGTTTTTTTTTCTCTCAATTCGTTGTTGGAAGTTTTACCTGATGATCCTGAATCCTTAAAAAAGGATTTAGGTGAAATAAATTATCGTAATGGTACCTTAAAGTGGTTTGTTTTTCATTACATATTAGCTCTGTCCTAACATTGAGCTCTCAGGATTTCATCCTCTTTGGATTTAACAATTCGGTTTACCAAGTTCCTTATAACTTAAATATATATATATATATCTTCTCAAACTCTAATTTGGACTCATCTGGAGTATCTCTGCCTAACTTCCCACTTAAAACTGATTCTCTGTTGAGTGATATGCATAAACCCTTTCCATGGTTTCTGCTGCCATCTCTAAACTTGATCCCCACAAAGTTATGTGGACCTGATGACATCCCTGAAATAGTCATTAAGAAGTGTGCTCCCGAACTATCTCCTGTTCTCTCTAAGCTGTCCAATAAATGTCTCGCTATTTCCTGCTTGCTGAAAGTCATCGTAAATTGTTCCAGTGAACTATCTGACCTATCCAAATATCTGCCTTTTAGACTTCTGCCTCTTTATGGGAAACTTCTAGAAGTCCTAATCAATACTGAATTGTTTTGTTACAGGGCCTTTTCTCAGACAAGCAATATGGCTTTCGTATTTACGGATCAAGTGCTGATGTATTAACGATAATTGTGGAAAGAGTGTATCATGCTTGGGATAAAAATGTTGAAGCCCGAGCTGTAGTGCTAGATATCTCAAAAGCCTTTGACGGGGTCTGGCATTCAGGTCTACTCCACAAGCTTAAAAGCTACGGTATCTCCGGGCACGTTTTTGAGTTGATCCAGTCGTTCTTATCTAAACGTGAAATGAAAGTTGTCCTGAATGGCCACTCATCTACATTCTCTCATACTAACATGGATGTCTCCCAGGGCTCCATCCTTGGTCCTACCCTGCTTTTAATCTTCATTAATGGTCAGCTCTCAACTTGGAATCTACACTGACAACATTTCCATTTATTCCTGCCTTGTGAGTAAGGCTTATCAGTCAGACAAGATCAAAATGGCAGCTGATGTACAAACGGCCTCAAGACTGTTGTTAAATGGGACAAATGATGACTTGTCAATTTTAACACCTCAAAAACTAAACTTCTCACCATTAACTATCTGAGAGACCCCTTCTCTACCTTCCATCAGCACGGCTGATGCTATCCTCCAGAAAAGTGATTCATTGCGCGTTCTCGGAATAACGTTCTCAGCTGACATGAGTTAGAAAAACCACATTGAATGCATTGCTACATAAGCTGCTATCGGTTCACTGTGTTGGGTGAGACAATTTTTCTCTCCCCAATCTTTAAGTTTATCATTCATCCATGCTTAGAGTATTGCTGCTATATTTGGTCTGGTGACCTTGCTATTTTCCTAGAGCTCCTTAATAAAATCCAAAGAAAAATCAGCAATATTATTGGCCTTGATCTGGTGGCTTGGCTTCAGTCAGTTGCCCACTGCCATAAGGTTGCTTCACTGTGTCTTTTCTATAAATACTTTCATGGTAATTGTTCAGATGAGCTCTTCGCTATGGTACCTAGACTGTATGAATTTAAGCACAATACGAGATTGGCAGAGAGTTGATATGCTAGATGTAGCCATAACTTCTATGCTGACAGTTTCTTATCATGCACTTCTCGCTTGTGGAACTCCATTCCGGCTTCTTACTTTCCAGTCAATTTTAATCTGCAAAAATTTAATGTTAATTGCTATCTACTGTCCTCCTGATTACTCTTTTCACTTTCTTCTCAATATTAATGTTTCTGTTTTTAATTCCCCCACACCCTGTAATCCCCTACGTACTAGTGGGTATACTGCACCTCTTGGGATGATATTGATTATATATATATATATATATATATATATATATATATATATATATAAAAATAAATAAAAAGAAAGAACAGGATATATAATCCGGTGTTCTTATAGATATTTTTATTTTTACAAAATAGTGCTCAATGTAAATTTACAGAGCATTAATATTATAAATTAATTGATTTAAAATATGGTTTTTCCGCTACACAGTTCTAACCATGTTTTAAAAATGGAAGGTCCGAATTTAATTTTGTAATTAAATTAAAGACATTAGTTCCATTTCACCCTCAAGCGAATTTTGGAGTAACTTTTAAAATTACTGGGTTTTAAAGACAGCAAAAATGATAATTCACGTTTCCAAGGATACAGAGAAATTCATTTCAACCAGATCTGGTTTAAATGAAATTCGGACCTTCCATTTTTGAAACATGGTTAGAACTGTGTAGCGGAAAAAGCATATTTTAAATCAATTAATTTATAATATATATATATATATATATATATATATATATATATATATATATATATATATATATATGTGTGTGTGTGTGTGTGTGTGTATGTTTGTGTGTGTGTGTGTGTGAACATGGATACAATGTGCTGACCATGTTTGGAAAATAATACATAACTATATAAAAAATTAAAAATAGATTAAAATCTTAAAATTTAAAAATTCAACCTCAGCATTGCGACCGCACGTTCCAAAACAATAACACATTTCTCATAGCATTTTTTGGGATTACATCTATATTTTCGTTGTCCTGTTATTACCGAGAAGTAAAAAACAAGAACAAATCTATTTCCATACCTGATGATGTCTGCAGGAACAGACGAAAGCTTGTAAAAACTAAAAAAGACCTTATGAAACTGGTTATTTATAAACAGGGATCATATCATTCATATACAGGTTCGGGGTTAGTGTACCTTATTAAAATTGTTTACGAAGATGTATTCTCGCCATTTAAATCATTAACCTCTATTTTTTGTTTTTTGTATGAATGATTCATGAAATTGTAAATTAAACTGCGCCTATACTTGAATATATATATATATATATATATATATATATATATATATATATATATATATATATATATATATATATATATAGTTAGATTGATGTGAGTTTGTGACCCTGGGTTTCATGCTGTTTGTTTTTCAGACAAACTGATTAATTTTTAAATTTGGGATTTACATATGGTTGCATATATCGGTGTTTTTATGGAAGTGGGAGGAAAAATTGTCGCTGGAACACCACTCATACTTACGCAAACATATATACACGCACGTATACTCATTGATGTACGCAGACACACACACACACACGCATGCTTACTGACCGGAGCTCACACAAACATAAACATATATTTGTTGCGCTGTCAACCACCAATCATTTTCTAGTTCAAACTACCATCATAATAAACATAATTTTTATTATGATTCCAACACCATTACAACGATCACTTCTACCACTTTACAATAACTATTTGCTGCTACAATTGTTATTATCATCACCCTCTCCTCCCACCATTACTACTACATCACAATTACCATTGCTGTATTAGTCCACAATTACCATAGCACCACAGTTACCATTACCATATCAGTCCACAATTATACTTACTTCTCCCTCCCTCAGAAAAATTGATACCACTGTATAAATACTAATAATTATTAAAAACTGGAATTTCTACCATTTACATATGCATAATCGCCAAAAACAAGCAAATAACTGGCTTTAAAACAATAACAAATCACCCTTAAAAAATTAAAAATAATAGCAATTTTTACCTATCATAGTCTTACACAGACCCCATCATACGTATATACGTGCGTGCGAGGAAACATAATTCAGTGAACAAAATAGAAAAATGGTCTGCATGCTGACAGTATGCAGGTTTTTATACCCTTTGAATTTATGTGACCAATAATTTGTCCTCTCTAGAAAATAAGAGTAAAAAGATCATTGACATGACACGGCGAGAGAAAACAGGACAACACCAAACTTGAGTGGAAAAAAGAAAGGCTTTATATCAGAAAGAGGAAGGAAAAAGGAATGATAGAAAAATTGGGTTTAAAAATCATTGCAAAAAAAAACTGGTTTTTATGAGGACTTAACTGGTGGCAGTAAAGTTCGTTTGGTTAACAGTTCTTCTCATTTTTGTTGCAACGCCGGAATATCTTCGTCTTCAGGTCAAAGAGGGATTCAATTTTCGGATGAATTGCTGCAACTGTTGGGACATTCTCGTTCCTATGTTGTATTCTGCTCCATTTTCAGACACCCTGTGGCTGCTGGTTGAGTTTTACAGAGCTAAATTTGTATTTGTTTACTTGTTGGTGGCACAGGAAAAAAGAGGCCGTGATAGGCTGCTTTCAGCCCAACCCAGGGGCCATTGATAACGACTCCTAGAAAGAGAGGCAATTTATTTATCTATATAATATTTTCAATATTCTCCTCCAAAACAAGTTTGCAATAAAGATTTATTGCAATGTAATCTGCTATATAGTTCTGAGGGTTTCAAAAAGAAAACTATGTTCTGTCCGAAGGTGGGGGTGTCTTTTCTTTTCCTTTGTGAAACGTTTCAAAGATGCAATGCAATATTAAAATGAGAAAAAAAATCTCTTTTTTTTTTTTTTTTTTTTTTTTTTACATATGATTACAAAGATGATTTGCAGTAGAATGAGAAAACTCTCAATACTTTTTTGTTTTTACAAAGAATTCCAAGGTTGACTTGTAGTAGATTAAGAAAAACACATTTTCTTTCTTTTTTCTTTTTGCAAGAGTTCCAAATTTGATGGAATAGCATGCAAATAATTTCTCAATATTTTTAGTCTTTACAATGATTTCAGAGATGAAAGGCAACAGAATAGAGAAAATCTCAAGATTTGGTGGTACTAATTTGTAATCTAAATTTTAAAACATTTAAATGATCAACATTTTTTTTTTACAAATGACTTGAAGGAGAGATTGCAATCACAGAATATAGAATCTTTATTATTATGCAACATAATTTGTAGATGTCTTAGTTTCAAACAATGTTTACTTTAGTAGTATATACAGGGATCATTGGACGAATTTCGTCTTCTTTTTATATTTTTGGCCCTTTTAGGGTGTTTTGAATTCTGTCTAGAAACATTACTATGACCTGAGACTTTACTGGAAACATTTGAATTTTGACTATCAATTTTCCCATCACTAGATTCTTCTGTGTCAGGAATGATTCTAGGATGGTACGCATGTGTTAAGTGGGAATAAAAGTTTAATAGAATGAACTTGAACAGAGCCATCAGCGTTTTTGACTTTCAGAGACCGGACTTTGTTGTCGTCATCTACAATTAATTCCAAAACCCTTCCCAGAAGCCAAAATGGTCTAGTTTTGGAAGGGTTTTTCACAACAATGACATCACCAGCATTGATTTTATTCTGAAAATTAATCTTGTGCAGATCCTTACACTGTTCCCTCAAACTCAACAGATAGTCTTGATACCAAAGCTCGCGAAATTTGGCTAACATGGTATCACGATTCTCAATAGATTTGATTACATTTAATCTCGAAGGAGGGTTAGATTTTCAAACATTCTTATGATCTAGCTTCAATACTAATCCCACATTAACATTAGGATGAAGAAAACAATTTGGGGTAATTATTTTGAGGTTCAAATCTGTAGAAGATCTATAAGTAAGAGGTCTAGAGCAAGGGTCGGCAACCTATGGCCCGCAGGCTGGATCTGGCCGTGAAGGCATTTTGACGGGCCCACAAGCCTGATTACCAATGACTCTATTTTTAACATGAGAGACAAGGCTTTCGAATTCGACAAAAGGCCTGCTGTTATCTTGCTCTGATCCACCCAACCGAATTTGAATACTATAACCACAAAAACACAATCAAAATCCAATAACCTCCATTTCAGCGTAAAAAATAAACATAAAACAAAAACTGAGAGCCATTTTGACCAACCGACCGACGACAGCTTCAAAGGGACAATGTTGTCTCAATCGGCTTTCTATTTCATTCCTCCAACAGCAACCCCACCCCATTGCTTACCCCTGCCACCTACCCTATGTAACTTGCTGGAATCTTTCAATGAGCCATGTTCTTATCTTATCATACCCCTCTTCTTCTCAAACAAGAGTCTTTCACTGATTATTTTGCATATGGCCCGGCTCGACACGGGCCATATGTCAACGCTTTTAAAAGCTTAATTACTCTCCAAATAAACTGAATAAAATTAGAAATGTTTTAAATACCAAAATAAAATTCAAATGAATGTAATCGGTGCTCTTCGTATTTACTTATTCAAAAAGAAAGAAATTCAGGATTTTGTTTCGTTTTAGTAATTTGTTTGAAAATTGAAAGTAAACCCAGAAAATATAAAATATATTGCAATTTTTGATTCCCGGATATAAACAAAAAAATAATTTTTAGTGATTACAGATTTGATTTCCTTATTTCATTGTTACTGAGCGAAAAGCGAAAGTCGCTATTATGATACGTATGGGCCTGAAGGAAACCTTCTACTCGTATTTTTCGTTTAATGTTAAAATTTGGAGTGTCGGGATTCCATACAATAACAAAATATCATTACAGTTAAACATACGCACATTATACATACATGCCTCATGAATGTGTAGATGATACCGCATGTGTACGTACGTAAGTGTATATGTTTGCAACTATTTGTACTCGTATGTATGGTTATATGTGCTTCGTTTTTGTTTGATGTGTGTGTGTGTGGTTCGTTTGTGGAACAATTTTCAATAACAGTTTCAAACCTACACGTCATAATTTCATCCATTTCACTTCGGTTGATTTTTTTTCACTTTGAAGTATTTTGACGTTCCTTGAGGAAAAGTAATTTTTATTAGCTGTTTTTTTAATTTTAGATTTTCTTTTGTTTTTCTGATTTCTCAATGTTTATTTTCATTATGGTTTTAAATATTTAGGTTGACAGGGGGTCTGCATATGTAATTTTCCTTAATTTTTCATTAATGTCCTTCGTCTGGCCTGCGACCCGTCATTATAACACGATCCGGCCCACGGGGTCGAATGAGTTGCCGACCCCTGGTCTAGAGTTTATAGCATTCTGAACATCAGATATCACAGTGAGAAGATCAAAATAATCGATTTTGGAACATCCAATTGCTTTATATAAACAAGATTTAATGATTCTGATCATGCATTCCCATGTACTCCCAACTCAAGCAGCATATAGAGGGAATTTTGATATGTTTTATGTTGTACATTTGAAAGTGTTCATTGAATTGACTGGAAGTGAAAACCTCTTCCAGGAGATTGCATCCGGCAACAAAAGACTTAGCGTTATCATTGTAAATATATGAAGAGTTACCATATATATTTGCGAATCTAACTAATGCCAGAATAAAAGAATGGGTACTCATATTTTTAACCGGTTCTATATGTACTGACAAGTAAATATAAGCACATACATTTTACTAACACATTGGTCATGTTTTACCCAAACATGTCCTGTGTAGTCAATGCCTGTATGCAGAAAAGGTTTAACGAGATTGACTCTGTGTTTAGGCAGATTTGTTACTTTAAGATATTTAAAGGCCAAATTATTAAATTTTTGGCATATAATACACCGACAGATAACATTTTTGATAGCTTGTCTTGCTTTAGGTATCCAAAATCCTGAAAGTTGGATTTTGTTTAGTGTTGATTGTATACCAAGATGCTTGCATCTTTTGTGATATTCAATGATCATAAGTTTAGTGAAGGCATGATCTTTGACTAATAAAATAGGATTGATAACTTCATAATCATATGTTGTGTTTTTATCTATTCTACCCTTAGTTCTGATTATCCCTCTTTAGTCTATAAATAAGTTCAAATGTTTTACTAATTCAGGTACCCTTTTATCATTGGGATATTGAAGGTAAGCTAATTCTTCCACAAAGCTTTGTTGTTGCATTAACTTAAACAAATAAAGTTTGGCACTATGACTAGGGTCCTGGTCTATTTGTTTTACTTTATTTCTGATCTTAAAGATATTTGCTGTTATGTTAATTAATTTATTAATGTCAGATTATCTATCAAAGGGCACCAAAGGTTGAGACTGAGTGTTGGTTTCTGTGTAATTTAATGAAGTTGATTGCACAATGAATTTGTTCTTTGAACTTAAACACTGAAGTTCACTTGAGGGCCATTCTACAGGGCTTCCACTGAGCCATTCAGGTCCTGAAATCCACAAACCTAGATTCTGCTTAAATTTCTCCAAGGTTATCCTACTTGTGAGCAAATCTGCTGGGTTTTGTTCAGTGTGAACATCTTTAAATTTTACTAGTAAAGATTTCTTTTCTTTAAGTTCCCTAATCATCAGATTAATATCCTTAAGTCTATTTTTGATGAATAGATTCTTGGTTCTAATGCTGTCAGACAATAGCCATGACAACACAACCTGCGCATCTACTGCTATTATGACATTTTCGATTTGAATTCATGAGTATGCTTTCAATAAGGGTAACAAACACTTGATAGCCAAAAATACAGCAAGTAATTCAAGCGTGGGTAAACTTTTTGGCTTCATAGGTGCTACTTTGGCTTTGTCGAAAATCAATTTGGAATGACAATTTTGCACACCATAAGCGGCAAAACTGTAAGCCTCTTTAGAGGCATCACAAAATATACAGTGGGGGGGGGGGGAAATAAATATTTGTACACTTGAAAAATTGTATTTTTTATAAATGTAAAAGCCTTAAATAAAACAAATCTCGGCACATTTTATGTATAAAGACACATACTATTAAAAAATAAACTTAATTCTTATTCTAACAGAAATTAATGCATTTTTTAATTCTAACTGGTGAAAAAAGTATTCGTACAAATCAATTATTAGAATAAAATAATCAATTAATTATGAAGAAAGTATATTCTAGAATGTTCCAGTAATGTTATCAGTAATTATAGTTAACGCTATTAGCCATTATCAGAGCATTCTGCAATTTCTAGTCTTACGAGAAGGTTCTAATAATGCCTAAAGGTAAAGAATTGACTATTTCACAAAAACACCACATTTTGTCTCTTTGGAAAGATGGGAACAGTTACAGAACGATTTCTAACAACCTGAATATTCCTTTTACTACAATTGCTTCGTTCAGTGCAAGGTTTAAAACTTGTAACAGCGTTGAAAACCAAAGACGAACCGGTGCTCCGAGGAAGATTTCTCTAAGATCAGCAAGGATATTAGGATGCCAGATCCAACAAAATCCACAGGTTACCCGAGGTTACCTGCAGGAACATCTGCGTGCATTAGGGATTAAAGTAATCAAGCGTACAATAAATAATGAACTACACAAAAACAGTCTGAAATGACGCATCCCAAGGAAGACTCCTATTGAAATGACACAGAGATGCTAGGCTAAAATTCGTTAGAGAGCATAAGGATAAAGAATATTCGTTTTGGGAAAAAGTACTATGGACAGATGAAACTAAAATAGAGTTGTTTGGTCGTAATTATCGAAATCATGTATGGAGGAAGGACGGTGAAGCCTACTTACCAAAGAACACGTTGCCAACTGTAAAGTTTGGTGGTGGCAGTATCATGATTTCGGGCTGTTTTTCTGCAAAAGGTGTTGGCAGAATATCAATAATAAATGGCAAGATGAATGCTGAAAGCTACCAGAAAATCCTGCAAGACAATTGAATGTGATTGGGTTTTCCAACTGGATAATGATCCTAAGCATAACACTAGATCTACAAGGAAATGGTTAGCTGAAAGTAACGTTGATGTCTTGCAATGGCCAAGTCAATCCCCAGACTTGAACCCAATCAATAATTTATGGTGATATTTGAAAATTCAAATTGGGAAAAGAGCCCCAACAAATATCAAGAATTTGAAGACAATATGCCAAGGAGAATGGGACGAAATACTACTCAATGTGTGCAAATCATTAGTCAAGACGTACAGGAATAGACTGGTAGCTGTTGAACTCAAAGGATATTCCACAAAGTATTAAATTAAGTTAATATGCTTTTTTTGTTTTGTACGAATACTTTTTTCATCAGTTAAAATGAAAAAAAATGCATTAATTTCTGTTAGAATAAAATCAAGTTTATTACTATTTTTTAATAAAATGTATCTTTACATATAAAATGTATCAAAATTTGTTTTAGTTAAGGCTTTTACATTTATAAAAATACAATTTTCCAAGTGTACGAATATTTATTTCCCCCCACTGTATATAAATCAGCAGGGCTGTCCTCTTCAATTACATATCTGGGGAATTTTAAGGAATCAAGCTTGGCTAGATCACTTGACAATGTAAATCATACAGCCTTCTGACACAACCACATCCGAGTCTATTTTTTGGGACCACAAATATCTCAGAAGCACTTTTCCTCTAGCAGTAACAGGCAAGCACAAAGACAGGGTCTCAAAAACCCTTGCAATCAGGTATAATGTTCCCCTTTTTGTGTTGGCAGCATGGTTAATAGAAGACCTAGAAATCTGAAGTGTGTCTTCCAGAGTAGAATACTTGTATCCTAAAACCTTTTCAAATTCACACCCATGTTCTACAAGGTTTTGTTTGTTTATCGTGAGAGCTTTTAAGTCTTTCACAATTTGTGCTCCAGGACCTTAGGTAAAAATGACCCTTTTGCATTCGTTCATTAGCTAGTAGGTATAAATTTGATAACTTATCAATTGAATTACCTGTTTTGATGAGATTATCTACATAGACATTTTTTGTTAGCATATCAGTACTGTCATCATGGGGGATCTGGTGTTTTATTACGAAATTCAAGATGAAAGGGCTAGCATTGGAACCAAAAATAATGGTAGTGTATCTAAAACAAATTAGCTTATCTCCTTCTTTCATAAAGGAACAAAACCTGTTATGGTCTTCAATGGATTTTATTTTTATCATGAGAAAAGCTTTCCTGATATCTGCTAACATGACATATTTATTGAATCGGAATAATAGAAGTCATTTCAGCATATCCCCCATCAAATTGATCTCAGGTTGGGTAGGCTACTTCATTCAAGGAGTATTTTCCTTGCATCTTTAGAGATCAATTACAAACTGGTAGAATTTTAGTATTGCTTGTGCCTCTGTCTTAAAGACGGGCCTATGTGGTATCCAAACAGGATTTGTAAAATTTTCAGGAGATACATCAAAACGTTCTATGATACCCTCCTGTTCCTCTTGTTGGAATATCTCCGCATAATCCGTGAATAAGTTTTGTTGTTCTAGCTTACTGACGACTCTTTAAAATGGAGAGGGCTACTTAGTGGTTAGATGGTACAGATTTTATTTTGTCTTCATGACAAAGGAGGTCAACATGATAGACATCATTCTTATATTCAATGGAGTTCTCAAATTCTTTGATTTTTCCTTTGTCATACTTACAAATAGAATCATCTTCAGAGGCTATGCCCAGAGAGTCAACATCGAACATTTTCTCTAAACTTCGCTCCACTTGACCTTCGTCAAAAAACTCAGTGAAAGGGCCTGGGTAACTTTTTACAGAGTTCATCACAAAAATCTACTCTAGTATCAGAGCAAGTGGCATACCCAGCAATCATAGCGTCATAGTTATGTTGAGAACTTTCCCCATTTACTTTTATTGGGGCTATTTGGTTCTTATATAAAAAGTGTTGGCAGTTACCTAAAGGGGAAATACACGTAGGGAACTTCCAAGCAGATCCCTTCATGCAGTCCACCATCTTAATATTTTTCATGAATTGAATTACATCCATGCCCAAGAGACCATGAATGTTATTGCCTTTGTCATGGAGAAAAGCTAACTCATAATTCAAGTTAATCAAATTATTTTTTACTGCCTGAAACTTATCGAACTTGAAGTTCATATCAAAATCATCATCGATAAGAATGGGTAAGGGTAAAGAATCGCACTTATTTACTTCAATACCCATTACAACTTGACTTAGTTTTGTTTTTTGTTTTGTTTTTTTGGCCCTAAGAGGGTTTTGATGTCAAATTCCACAGGAGTTAAGAAAGATTTTTCACACTTTAATTTTTTTATCATGCGTTTAGAAAAATATGACCTTTGACTTATATTTATATACATACACATTTCACACACACATATAATATAAGAGGCTCAAACACTAATATTCCATGGTTATAATTTATGTATGTGCGAGTATGTATATATATGTAGGTGTGTATGTGTGTATACGTATGGTTTTGTGCATATAAATAGTAGGTCTTTACTAGATTAAATTTTTTTATATGTTTATGTTAAATTTGTAACCTGTAGGAAATATTACTTACTTTGTCTAATTATTCTTGATTTACACATCATTTCTCTTATAAATGCCCTCGTTTTTAATTTGCCCCTACTTTTTTTCCCTCTCATCTTCTCATTTCATGTATATATTAGTAACCAGCCAGAAAATTTTTCACATATGCAAGAAAAGTTTGGATCATATAATTTTTTATTGCGTCTAATAATATCACCACAAATGTATCCGCATGTCTCCGGTGTCTGGTTTTTTAATTCTAGGTCAGGGAATCTGTAGTGATTTATGTATCTGAAAATATTTATCTGTATCTCACACATTTAAACCGTTAACTTCTCTCTTTAAAAAATTTTTAAAAAAATAACGTTTAATTTTTACATTTCACCAAACGAAAAGATTTAAGAATACTTAAAAAACTAAACACAACGAACGAAACATATTTGAAAGAAAGGTTGCTGCCCATATATATATATATATATATATTAGAAAGAGAGAGAGAATGTGCGGGAAAGATGATTACCCAAACAGGTGTACTCACATTATAAGCAATATAAGGGGAAATGTGTATAAGGATTCGTATGTGTGTCTATGTGTCAGTGTATGTGCTTGAGATGCCTACAGAGTGCGGCAGAAATATCTCTCACATAAAGGTAAAATAAGTAAGTAGCAGTGGTATCTTACCATTTTGTGGGAGCTATTTCTGGGAGATATATATGGGTGGTATTTCTGCTGCACGCTATATTTACGAAGTCAAATCACTATTATTATTTGTTATATACTGTTCTGAATTCGTAAACAATTTTGTGAATGAGAAAAATTGTGGATAGAACGACCCAATAATTTTACCATCTTTTTTTTTGTCGAAGTCTTACAGTTTTCTTGTTATCGCTTCCAACAGATTTCAGATGCAACTTTTTTATCTTCAAGAATCAACCCTCAATAATTCGAGTGAAATTGTCGCATGAATCTGATTTTTTTTTGTCTAAAAAAATTAACTCTTAATTCTCAAAGAATTATAATACTAAAAAGAAGTAAAAAAATAGAAAAAAAAAAAAAAAAAAAAAAAGAAATGGTATATAAAAAAACGACCTACCGTCCGAATAAGATTAATAAGAACGTCCGAGAAACGTTACATCTTCAACGATAAATCTCCAGTCGGCGTCCCCCCCACCACCAAAAAAAAATAGAAAGAAAAGATGTTGGGGTAGAAGAGGAAGGCAAAAGCAGAGAGTAAAAAAAAAAAGATGAAGAGAGAGATAAAGTGAATGTAAAAGAAATGCTAAGAAGAATGAGTGGAACGATTGCTTTGGTGTGCATGCATTTATGTCGATATTGAGATTTATTGTATGTAAATTAATACAATTATGGCACAAGGCCGAAAAGGGGGAATGGGTTTAGGCTGGTCTTCACTAACTATCTTATACCTACCTAATCGGATTCACGACACATCATTCGTTACAAATTCCTCATAAAAACTCATGCGTTGTCAATCAATCCTCCATACACCATATTACCACATCCTCTCAGGGGAGGTGGGGTGTGCTAAAAACATCTCAGTGAGATGATAAATATTTTTTACAATATATATATATATATATATATATATATATATATATATATATATATATATATAAATCGGATGAATGACCATGAAAGGAGAGGGGTGAACCTCAAAACAAACTAAATATCAAAGCAAAAATAAACATAACTGATGTTAGTAGGACCCGTCCAACCCTTCGAAAAAGAGAAGCTGCTGTATTCTGCCCTTGGACAAAATCAAGAGGCTCTCTCGCTAAGGGAGAGGGAAAAGAGAAAATATAGTCGGGCATGGGGAATCAATAATGCTGACCCAGTCGAGATGGAAGGGGGCCAAAACAAACTGGGGAGGTTGGAAATCTCAACTTGGATCATAAACAAAGATGTAACCGGGAGCAGGCCAGGAACAACAATTACTCACATTAACCAGGTGCACAAAAGTTTGTCTAGCCTAAGGGCTCTACAGGAAACCACTCCGATGTGATATAGGTTGACCTAAAAGAGAAAATCAAGGCTAGCCTGTTCAAGTGAATCAAGCTCGCCTTAGTCACCCATCTTTCGCTAAAGGCTATCGAATGCATGCGTTTTTTTTTTCCAGTTCTAATCTTCATCTTGAGCTGATGCTCAAAGAATCGGATCAGATCCTGATGAGAAAGACGGTCACCTCGCAAGACTTCCTCCAGTCGCGTCGTCCAAATCACCATTCGGGCCGTGGCCAGCAGCGTTAAAAACACCATTCGTTTCACCCCAGAATACGGGAGAGGGGAGATTTGTCGCGGTTAATCCTGGCCCCTGTCACCTTTTCGTACCGATCAAGCGCCTTCAGTACCACCTCAATGTCGTTGCGGCACGATACGAAAGTAGATATGCCATCGGCGTACGCAGAAACCCTGGCACGATCCCCTCCAAGGATTGCCATTCCACGTAGGGCTGGACTGCACGCCCTGTTCCTTAGCCGGCGAAGGAGATACTCGAATGCCAAAGCATAAAGTAGGGACGACAGTGGACAACCCTGACGAACCGACCGAGACAGCGCAAAAGCGCCCGACAGCTTCCTGTTCACCTGTACCACAGCACTGGGGAAGCAGTACAGCAGGCTAATCCAGCGGCAGAAGTCGTGTGCGAATCCGGTGGCCTGCAGGACAGCAGCAAGATAGCGATGGTCAACCCTATGAAATGCTTTTGACTGATCTAAATTTATCAGCACGGCTTTCTCGTCGTCTTTTACACCCTCTATGATCGTGCGAATCAGATGCAGGTTGCTCTGAATTGTTCGGCCCCTCACAGCGCAAGTCTGCTCAGGACTCAACAGAGACTCGGCAACTGACTGCAAACGCTCCTGCAGGATCTTGGTCAAAATCTTTAACTCTGTGTTTAGCAGAGTTATGGGCCTATAGTCATCTAAATCCCGCCCAGCAGCCTTCAACAGCGTGTTCACACCCCTGGTGAACCGGTCGGAGACGGGCCCCTGCCGGAACTAGTTGTTGAAAACAACAGTCAACATCGGGATAAAGATGTGCGACAGCCTCAAATACAATTCATAGGACAAACCATCCAGACCGGGCGACTTGCCTCTGCCGATCTTCTTCAATGTCTCGTAGACTTCTCTCTCCGTGATCTCTCCCTCGCAGCGAGCTGCTTCAGTCGGCGAAAGCCGAGGAAAGTCAGCCAAATTGTTACGAAACTCGTCGTCCCGGAGACCAGTCGCCTTGGTAAACCGGTTCTCGAAATGCCGCCGAAACACCTCGCGCATGTCGTCAGTGGCCCGAAGAGTCTGCCCCTCCGGGGTTTTGACTTCACGAATGTAACGACCGGAACCCTTATGGATCACTTCCTAACGCAATTCTGCGCCCATGTTCACAGCTTCGGATGTCATCTTGTTTAACCTATGTCTAATTACCTGGCCCACGTAGCGCTCGCTAGTCAAACGCCCCAAGGCCTCCTTAGCTAAGGCTATCTCTAGGGGATCCCTCCCAGCCACCGGTCGGGAAAAACTATCCTTAAGAGCCTTCACCTTGTTAGCTTTATCCAAGGCGAGCCGTTTGGTGGGGAAGGACCTAAGTTTTTCCCACTATCTATTTCCGATAACCGCCCCCACTAGCTCCCACTGCACTAAGCTAGTTAGCTGTTCCTGGAAGTCCCGCTTGTCTAGTAAAGACAGACTGAACTTCCAGTAACCAGCCATTCTAGGCCTACAATCTAACGCCACCCGGGCACAAACAAGTTTGTGGTCCGAATAGCCTACCCAGTGGAACGTGGGACAATCTAGCAAGTCTACGTTGGCTCCTCCAACTAACATTCTATCCAGGAAGCTAACCACCTGGGTAGACGGCCAACTAAGGACCCACGTCCACATCTCTCCCTAGGGTGATAGACCTGGTATCTATCAATGAGTCCAAACTCGCTGATCAGATCAATCAGGCTACGATCCCCCTCCTCCCGTTAGCTCCCCGCCCCATGTCTAACTTGGGGTCCAGGATGGCATTCCAGTCCCCCATTAAGACTAGGCGCGTTGAATCCACCAGGAACGGCCCCAACCGTTCGCCTCAAATACGTGGTTCCAAATTTTTAGGTATCTCCTCTCGTGTCCCTTACGCAGGTGACCACACACGGGGCGCGTGGAAAATTTCGAGGGTCCTTAACTGACTTGCCTTCTACTGTATCCATCTTGAATAAAAGCCCTAAGGGCCTTATTGAATTCTTCTTTGTCCACCTTACATATTGATTCTGGGCCCAGGAACAGTTTATTTCCTTTTTTCTCTTGAGGAGTTGGGAGGGGAAGCGGTGGACGTGTGATGGGCGGGTGTAGATAACGAACTGAGAGAAGAGGTGGAGGGAGAGGGGGACGGAGTACGGGAAGGGGAAACAGAGAAGCTCCTTACTTTTGGCGAGACAATTTCTTTGGCTTCTTTTGGCGAAGCAGGAAAGGAGAGCGACCTGGTTTTGTCCATGACCCTCTCCGCTCTACCACGGCCAGAGGGCTTTTGCAATGGCTCGTCTTCCACTTCTTCCTCTCTGTTCCTTTTTAAAGATGCTGTCCGAGGTGGAGGTATTTTGTCCATCTTCATTGGTGTGTCAATTTGCTGTTGCTTTCTTTGCTGTTGTTGCTGTTGTTGCTGTTGTTGCTGTTGTATATAAAAAATGTGGTATATAAAAAACCCCCAAAAAACAGATCTACCGTCAGAATAAGAACGTACGCAAAACATTACAAATCTTCAATGATAAATCTCCAGTCGGCACCCTCAAAAAGAAAAGATGCTGGGGTAAAAAAGGAAGGCAAAAACAGAGAGTAAAAAAATAAAATAAAATAAAATAGAGAGATAAATACATAGAGAATGAATGTAAAGGGAAATGCTTAGAAGAATGAGTGGAATGATTGCTTTGGTGTGCATGCATTTATGTCGATATTAATTGCAGTATCAGTCAAGGCTGCGTACTACAAAGGAAACCGCTGACAAGAAAATCTAAGCCTGAATGGGGGCCTCGGGCAGTGCTTTGTGACCTACCCTATCTTATCAACATTTACTTTTTTTCTACTTACATTTAGACACGTTACAAATCAAACTAAGCAAATTAGACTAAAACTTTTTTAAAGCATTTCACCCCAAGCAGGGCGAGAGTGCCACTAATACGCAGGGGTTTACAGAGAGTAAAATTATTAGAAAAAATGGGTATAGGGGAGTTTAAAGAAAGGATAAAAGATGAACGGGTTTCAAAAAATGAAACCACAAACACTACGCACAAACGTGTACATTCTATTCATATATATAGCACATTTAGAGACTAAAATATACAAAATATAACAATTAACTAGTAGGTATGAACTATATAAAAATATCAAGACGTACATACAAGTAGATATAAATTAACCAGTTCACGAAAAAAATTAATCAACTAAAAATAAGAAAATAAAATTTAAAAAATTATAATCTTCAATGTGAATTAATCTGGATCAACATATTTCAACAGGCATTTATTTTTATGTCTACATGTGATCATTAATTCATTTTCGTGTTTAATAAATTAATAAGATTATTTAAATGTTTTAAAATAGTTAATTTTTCTACAAGACATAGATTACATCTGTCGCCTTTCCCATTATAAAATTTGACTTTATCCCACGTATTAATGGGTATATTACCACTATTCTTTAATTGTCAGAAATACTTGGGGGAGCTGTGTTATTAATGTATCTTATGTTATTAAAAGTCTTCTTATGATTATAGGACCAAAGGAGTCTCTTATGTGCCATGCGTGATACACACTTAGGGGATCATATATCTTTCGATACATGACTGACGAGGCCTATGAAACAACATGGAGACATAGAATAACGAAAAAGCCATACAATCTTGGATTAAAAGGTCAGTCAGTATGTGTCATGCGTGATAAACGCTTAGGCGATCATGTATCTTTCGATACATGACTGACGAGGTAGATTTTTTCCCGCAGTAGGTTGCCATTTTTTTCTGCGGTAGACCAGTTGCCATCCAAGGCTATAGAACCCGGTCTGTCCTGCTATTTATTCATAGCTGGGGGTGAGGGAAGAAGAGGATTCATGCCTTTCCCAAGGGTATTAGCATGTAAGTGAATGTAATGGATTCGACTGGAATTCGAATCAGTGGACTCAAAATAAAATTTAACGATGTTATTGTTGTGATACTAAGCAAACACCTCCATCTCTGCTCTATTATTCCTTGCCTTCCACTAACCTTTTCAGCTTCTCTTGCCTCTTATTAATTGCTACCTGCCTCTTTTCTCCTACTCACTTCCTGTAATGGCGACTGGAGATAAATTTCAAATGATATTTCTTTTATGGCCACATATGACCGTTAAGATCTGACATGCTTTAGACTGTCTCGTCCACTAACTTTGTGGGTGATCGAGCAGAGTTCAATAATGCCTTATAAACGCAAATCTTTCTCAGATTCTCGAGACATTCATATCTTTTCAGTTTCATATCCTAACGTAAAGAAAGCAATTTCTAAAGAAGTGATAGATTTTCATTTTGTGAGTGTCTGCTCGAATATAGCTATCCGATAAAATATAACGTTTAAATAATAAAATATGTATACTATTTACATTATTCAGACTATTGCCCTCATCTTCGTTGCCAAATTTATCACAACGTTTCGGCCGTTGTACGCTCCGGTCTTCTTCAGGTGGTTGGAATGTCGAATTGAACCTTTCATTTCGCTCGCTGGGGTAAACTGTTCTAGTCCCACGTGCCATGTCTAATGGATTTCAGATTGATTATATATTCACAAACCTAACCTTTCTCTGTTTATTATTATCCAATGCTATTAATATGACTATATGATGACTGGCGTCGGGACATAGCGCAAGGAAATTGGCTTTCATGCCTTTCCATGGACATTTGTTATTAATTAATTACTATGGAAAGCTTAGTTTTGGCAAAATGATACAAGTACCGGGCAGCTAGTGAGAATCGTACTCACTATTATTAGTTTTCAAGACCAACAAGCTAATCGTTACATCACGACGAGGTTATATTTGTAAGTCATTTGTCTAAGTCAGCTTGAATGGAAGTTAAATTCAATTCATTGATGTAATATCAGTTATGCTATATGGCAGTGACTGCTGAACAAGCGCCTCACAGATAAAGAAGAGACTTGAAGCAAGAGAAATGTGGAAGGAAGATGAGAATATCATCGACCGAACATGTGAGCGCCGATGGAGTTTTAGATAAAACGGAAACGAAAAAGGCACTTATATTTAACATCAGGAAGAGACAGTTGAAATTTCTGGGGTCCATAATGAGGAAAGAGGACTTGGAAAATTTGATACTCACAGGACAGTTTGAAGGGAAGTGGGATGGAGAAAAACAACGCCTAATCTACCTGGCAAGATCATGTAAACGGATGTCGGAGCAAGATTTGGGAGAGATAAAAAAAGACAAAATTTATTAACAGCTACAAAGGACAGAAAAATTAGGGAGAGCCTTGATCGCCTACGGACTGAAGGGACACGGCTCTTAGAAGAAGATTTCTTTTTAGGCTGTTTAAATAATTCCAGATACTGTCCTTTTTTATTATACTTTCTTTATCATTTTTTTTGTAAGATAGAAATGCAAAAGTAAAAGAAAGATGCTTTGTTTTTGTTCACGAAGTAAGGCTAAGTTTTATGTTTCTTGTCCTGATCCAAAATTGGCAGCGTAGACATACACATGCACGCACACACACACATTATATATATATATATATATATATATATATATATATATATATATATATATATATATATATATATATAAACACGTATATGTACAGAGGCCTACAAAGATTTTAAATGTGCCCTAAGGAAAGAGAACAGACTCACTGTTTTCCTGATTGAGCAGATACATATAAATGACATACATTCAGGGTAGCAACGTTATTCATCCAGCCATATATGCATTGTTGAAGATTTCTAAAATTTAGAGGACGTTTTTATTTTGGATTGTAGGCCGTTTTTTTTTTATACAGCATAATGTCTTTTTTTTCTACATTTTTTTACTTTCTTTTATTATAATTCCTTGTTATAGTGGAAAGAAAAATTGAGTTCTAACGTGGATTTTTTTTAAGCCGTTCGTTTCTCCTCGTGGTTTAAAATTTTATTAAAGCAAGTTCCCCAAGCCCACTGTTGGTGGCGGGTAGGTATGGTCGCTGACCTCCCCCACCCCAACACTGCGTTCATTAAAACTTGATGCTTGTGCACTGAGATAGGGCTGGCTGTACACTCACTGGCGACCATCAGAATGCAAGTGGACAATCACTTTCTGCCATGGGTGAGTATAATTTCGTTCTACCAGAGACGCACCCAAAAGCATCTCTCTCTCTCTCTCTCTCTCTCTCTCTCTATATATATATATATATATATATATATTTATTTATTTGCCTACATATTCGTGTATTTATTTATGCATTTATTTTATTTATCTATTTTTATGTTCTCTCTCCCCTCAACTCTGTCCGACTAATTTAACATTGATACTTGGTTTAACCATTCTAACCTAACTTATAACACTATATGTTTGTGTAGTTGGAAATCCTCCCCGCTCGAAAGAAGGGAAAAAATGTCTCTTCACCAAGCGTTAGTATGTCTTCAGTATTCTTATGGTCCAGTGGCCTTGTCTTTTGCTAGATAAAATGTTCTAACTTGGAACACTCACTGGTGACCATCAGAATGCATGCGGACTACCAATATCACCTGCTGCCCCAAGTGAGCTAGCGTTTATGCCATATCCACAAAAAGGTGGATAATCATATTTTTTTCATTTCTCTCTTTAGAATAGAACAATGGGACTCATACTAAGTTAAAACTTAGTGTTGTGTAAGGATAAAATACTAGTAAATTCCATCCTATCCCCCTGAACATACACCTAGTGTCAGCCTGGGCACTATGTCAACTACTTCCCCGCCCTTATCCCTCTGTTTTTTTTTATCGTTGTTGTATGTGTTATATGTAATAGGAGTAGGTAGACCCTTCTACCGCCCGGTCAACACTCCTCCTCCTTCTGGACATGAGTAGAGGCTCACACCTTGTTTCTTGTCTAAGAAGGGGTCCCGGTACTCTCTCTCTCTGGCCTCTGTACTAGTGCTGATGTGTTTCTCCCGTGACGTCTGCAGTCTGTGGCATTGCCTCTTCATTTTGAGGGTACACGGTTGACAGTGTCCTCAACGAAGGTAAGTCACTATTTGCTGCTCGGATGAAGGAGCGTATTGCATCTCGCAAATTTGGCTCCAAAGATTATTGGCGGCTCTGCAAGAGCGTCCTGAACAATAGAAGACCCTCCATACCTCCTTTGTTCAATCAGTTCGAGGTCCTGACCTCTACCGACAAGGCTGAATGCTTTGCTCGGAAATTCTCATTTAATTCAACGCTCGAGTCCTCCGGTGTACCCATACCAGATTTCCCTCTAAGAACCGAGGCCCTATTGAGCGAGTTACACATAACCCCGTCATTGGTATTGAGCATTATTTCCAACTTAGACCCCCACAAGGCTAGTGGTGGAGATGGCATACCAGCCATTGTCGAAGAAATGCGCGCCTGAGCTAGCGCCCTCCCTCTCTAAACTATATAACTACTGCCTCAAGGAATTCTGTTTTCCTGAGTGCTGGAAGTCCTCATCCATCGTTCCTGTCTTTAAGAACTCTGGAGACCCCTCTGACCCCTCTAATTACCGTCATATTAGTCTCCTACCTCTCTTCGGCAAAGTCTTCGAAGCCCTAATCAACGCCGAAGTGGTTAACCACCTTACCTCACATGACCTGCTCTCAGACAAGCCATATGGTTTCCGCTACGCCCGATCTATAGCTGATTTGCTTACGGCCATCACTGAAACCGCCTACCAAGCCCTTCAAAATAAAGGTGAGACTCGTTCCGTGGCCCTAGACATCTAAAAAGCGTTTGATAGGGTTTGGCATGCCGGCCTTCTTCGCAAGCTCCAGGGTTATGGTATTACAGGTCGATTGTTTGACCTAATACAATAATTCCTGTCAAACCATAAATTGAAGGTCGTTCTTAACGGATTCTCCTCCAGTTCCTATCCCACGAACGAAGGAGTTCCCCAAGGCTCCATTCTTGGCCACACTCTATTCCTTATTTTCATCAACGACCTTCCTGACGCCATAGATTCCCAAGTTGGCATCTACACGGACCACACTACAATTTACTCCTGCCTCAAAAACAAATCTAGTGTCGGTGACAAAACTAACCTGGCCGCTCGTCATGAAATGGACCTCGAATCAGTTGTTAATTGGGGCAAGAACTGGCTGGTCAACATTAACGCCTCAAAAACTAAACTACTCTCTATTAATCACCATAGAGATGCTTCCCTGCCTCCAAGTAGAATGTCTGATAGTCAACTTCTTGAGAGCAACTCTCTGCGTCTGCTCGGTCTCACGTTGACTGCTGACCTGAGATGGAACAAATACATTGAGTCAATTGCTTCGTCCACCGCGAGGAAAGTTGGCTCTCTGTGCCGCGCCAGGAAATTTTTCTTTCCGGAATCGATACTTCAAATATACAAATCAACCATTCGCCCTTGCATGGAGTATTGCTGCCATATATGGTCTGGTGCACCTTCTGGTTACCTCAGGGTTCTTGATAAGATCCAGAGATGGATATGTAATGTAATTGGCCCTGATCTGGCATCTCGTCTACAGTTGCTCTCTCACAGACGCGCCGTCGCCTCTCTCTGTCTTTTGTACAAATACTTTCATGGCAATTACTCCAATGAGCTGCTTTCACTGGTTCCCAGACTCCATGAATTCAAACGCCCTACGAGCCTGGCATCCCGCTCTCACCCTTTCACTGTAGAAACTTTTAAATGTAGCCGTCTCTTCTACTCCAATAGCTTCATGTCTCGCACCTCTCGCCTGTGGAACTCCCTTCCCTATTCCAGTTTCCATGAGAGCTATAATCTCCAACTATTCAAATGTAATGTCAATCGACACCTTTAATGAAATTTTCACAGTATAATGGGAATATGTATATGCGTAGGCTGTATAAAAATTGTATTGTTCTGCGCAACAGGAAACAAACGGTAACCATTTACAATATGTTGTGGAGTCGTTTCACGGTGGAGGCTTGTATTTTAATAAGTCGTCCTAAATTAGGTTCGACGTACAATACGTTAGAACTTGGAAAAAAGGACACAGAAATTTAGTTGTGATGGTTGATACTTCAATGTCTGACTCGCTCAACACCACCTGGGTATTTATCGATCCACCCACGAGGATTGAATGTGGCACAAGGCCGGGTTTAATGTGGGTTTCTCCGAGCCCGTAGGCTCGGCCAAAAATATTGCCTTTGAACCCGCCTAGACGGGTTCAGGCCCTGTCTACCTCCCCGGACGATACCTTGCCCTTCGGCAAAGCCTCGTCCGGGCTCCTCTCTGCTAACGCAGAGAGTTGGACAGAAGGCGTCCGCAGTCAAAGACCGCGAGACACCACCTGGGTATATATTAATCCACCCACGAGGATCAAATGTGGCACAAGGCCGGTTTAATGTGGGTATCTCCGAGCCCGTAGGCTCGGCCAAAAATATGGCCTTTGAACCCGCCTAGACGGGTTCAGGCTCTGTCTACCTCCCCGGACGAAACCTTGCCCTTCGGCAAAGCCTCGTCCGGGTTTCTCTCTGCAAACGCAGAGAGTTGGACAGAAGGCGTCCGCAGTCAAAGACCGCGAGACGCCACCTGCCCCGAACTGGCAACCGCTACTGCTACTTATTGTCTCTGGAAGAGTCCATTACCATAGAATAGGTAGTATAACACAATATTAATACGATACAGAAATGTCCTAGACTATAAACTAGTGTCATTAAAATCATGCAATTATGTCACATTGGCAACCCATAATTGCACGATTCAGATATTTCTAATGTAGATTTGTCTTTGAAAAGTTCACCTTCTGAGAAAGATATTATGACATCTGAATTTTCCAAAGACAAATCTACATTAGAAATATCTGAAATAATTCGAAGATATCACCGAACTATGAAAAGATTTGTTGCAGCTCCCACGAAGGCACGTAAGAGGGTTGATAAGGGTCACTCGAGGGTTGTTTCCCGACGTTCTTCGTCACGAATGAAACATGAAGCTGTAAATAACCCAGGCTTGACCAGTGGAGCATTTTTCATGAGCATTGTAGAAGCAACAGTGTCTAGAAATATTCGCTATCATTTTCTGGAAAAGTTCGGGGTATCAGTGGGACTAGTGACAAAACCTTCATTGACAAAAGCACACACACAAATGCATTTGAAATGGGTAAATGAAGGTCGATTTCTCGAAAGTTTTACACCAGGAACAACAAAATTCGAGAAAACCACTATCCTTCATTTCTGTAAAGCTAAATAACACACAAAAAATACAGCACCTTTTTTCGTGGACTTCCCGCGATATATCTATCAATCAAACATTTCCGATATCTCTTGGGAGGTCGAAAATTCATTGTATACACAGATCATAAACCCTTGATTTAGTCTCTTCAGTTCAAGGATGACAAGCATAATCTTCGCCACGTTAGATGCTTAGACTATATCGCGCATTTCACATCAGACATCCGATATATTAAAGGGACACACTTTCAAGGCCAAGTATAAATACTATACATTCACAACCTTTGAACTTTGATTACCTTGCTGAGCAACAACAAAAAGACACAACTCTGGAAGCGGGAAAAAAAAAACAAAAAAAAAAAACACGTCATTACGACTTGAGCAACGACCCGTACCATTCAGTACTAAAAATATATATTGTGATCTTACCACAAGTCATCCTAGACCTTACGTTCCTGCAACAATGCGGAAGAGGATTTTCGACCACTTTCATTTCATTCCACACCCCGGACGACGAGTAACAGCAAGACTAGTAGGCGAAAGATTTATCAGACCAAAATTATCTAGCGACATAAAAAATTGGACGCAAACTTGCATCACTTGCCAGAGAACCAAAATTCAACACCATACAAAATACCCCACCCCGGACAATTCTCTATACTCGATGGCCGTTTCACCCACATACACATAGACCTGGTAGGAAGTGGACGGATACCAATTCTTGCTAACCATCATCGAACGTTTTATGCGCTGGTCAATGGCAGTGCCCATCAAAACTACATCTGCAGAAGTTGTTTCACGCACGATTCTCTGAGAATGGATATCGATCTTCGGATGACCATCCGTGATAACAACAGATCGACGTCCTCAATTTCAATCTACTCTTTTTTTCCGAATTCGTAAACTTACTTGATGCCAAATACATTTCGACCACAGCATACCATCCTAACGTCAATGGTCTAATTGAAAGATTCCACAGACAATTGAAAGCCACAATTACGACCAGCGACAATTCGCAAACGTGGATCGATAATTTACCATTAATTCTGTTGTCGCTGAGGAACGTTATTAAGCAAGGTTTACAGTGTACCACTACCGAACTAGTATTCGGCACTCCCAGGTCACTTTGTAGTCGAAAACACTCCAGAACGACCTAGTACCCATTTCATACAAGATCTAGAACAGCGTCTTCATCATCTTTTACTCCAACATGTGTACAAAGGATATTTTTGTGCCGAAAACGTTGGAGGACTGCGAGTATATTTTTATACGAAAGGATGCAGTAAAAAAAAAACCCTTAATACTAACATACTCAGGTCCTTACAAGGTAATTTTTGTACTCATTAACAGTAAACCAGTTATTATATCAATTGACAGACTTAAATCTGTATGCATTTATACTGCTAATCACACACGATCTAATGAAGACCAGCTTTCTTCTACTCCAACTGCAATCACACAACCTATTCCTAACAATACAGACATAAAAACCAGATCCGGTAGGCATGTCCCCTGGCCTGCCAAATTTAAGAAGTATTATACATACTGAAAAAAATCTTTTCAAATCTTTTTCAGTTTGCAAGGGGGGTATGTAGAACCCAAATTCTACATTATTCCAATACCCAAAATAGTTTGGCCAAATCTGTGCAAAAGTGGATCACAGAACACTTTCAACTTGTTATAGACAAGCGTATGGTTGCAAGAAAGAAATACGACAACAGCAGAAATAGATTTACGTGATTTATTTCAATAGGAACGTGTGGTTTTGGGACAGCTACCTCGTGGTATAGTTCATAAGCCAGCTTCCGATCTGGGTTGATCTCTCATAGTAGTTCTCACTGGTTGGGGTAGCGCTCCTGCTGACTGCTGCTGACCACTGCGGACTGACCAGACTGACCGTGACAGATCCCTTCCCTGGCCTCCTGTTGACTCCTAGTACTTCCCCGTGTGATCCCTTTTATGGTGTTTTTTATGGCTTAACAGACTCGAAAAACAACGCGAGTATAATTAGGAGGGAAAATTTTTATTGGTCGAAAAATAGAAACACTTTCAAGTATTATTTTATTTTTCGACCGGAACTTGTGCGTCGGGCCTTTGCGCAAACGACGATAATGGTCATTTTGTGACGGTCACTTGTCCCGTTCACATCCGGCTCTCGCTCTTGAGTATGTTAGTTTATTTGCCTGTGAATCAGCCGAGATATGTCTTATTTTATTTTATAACGAACTTCATACACTTTCAAAAAAATCTCGAGCCCTCATTGGTTAATAAATATACAAGTAGGCGTGACTATCCACCGACGCTTACCTAATTTTTACAGCTCGTAACTGAAATCCAAGTTCCAAGTTCTCTGCGAGCCACCCGAAGCAAATAAAACCAGAAACTTGTTCACACTCCCCAGTGAGAATTGTGACATCAATTGAATTGCAACGAAACTTCACGTCACACAATTTTAAGGTTTTTCGTTCATACGAATATTATACAACTTAACAATATTGATACTCACTCATCAAAACTTATCAATGAACTTTATTCTTATTCACTCAGCAAATTCATTTACGCAGAAGTTAAACTAGGTACCTCCATGAGATCGTTAAAAAGAGCATAGCATGATGAAAAAGACGCCAAACTAGACGAAAACAAAATTTTAACGTCTAAATGCTTATGTTATTATTAAGACGAAAAATCAAAGTTTATTTTAATTATTTTTAAAATTTTTCCTTCTTTTTATAACATTCTAAATTTTGATTGAAAAAACCTTGTTTCTCTTTGTATCACCGGAATTAGTAAAATAGCATATATAATTTTTAGCACGTTTTTTTTTGTATGACACACATTAAATTGGAAAATCTTGCAAAAATAAAAATAATTGTCGGATGTTAATGAAACTTTCAGAAACTATTCACAGATGATGGAAATTATTATGAATATGTTTTTTTATTAAATTCATGGCAGAAATATTTTTTTTAATTTATTACTCCTCTTCCCACGCCATAACTAATTTTATGAAAACGTTAGAAATTCGATCGCGTCAGATTTAGTGATTACAATAGTCAAAAGCACAAGGCTTTGAGGAATGCAAATCATTTTTTTTAATTGGACCCCTACCTGAAAATCAGCTCTGAATTGTAACATACAAAACTCAATAAAACAAATATATCATTTAATTTCAAATGCTTTTATTTGTTTTTAGTTGTTTTTGTGAATATGGAAAATATTTTCTGAAAGAAAAAAAAAAAAAAATTCGATGAGAAATGAATTTTTAATACAATTATTTGTTATTTTTTAATAGATTTTTACATTTAAGTTGTTAAAATATAAAATTAGTTAAAAGCCGCATCGGATTTCCTAAGTGTCCTTATGAGATAGATCTGTTTTTAGTGCGTTGTAAATTGTATAATTCTGACTAATCAGAAGATCCGCAGTAATTAAGAAATGTGATTTTGTATTTATAATCGGGCTGTAATTATAAAGTACGGAAGACCAACCAGAATACATTAAGTTGCGTCATTTGAGTTAAGCATTGTTCTTCGCTGTTAAGGCCTTTACTTTTGCGAAACACTTGTGGAGAAGTTAATTTGATTTCAACTGAGAAGTGCACCTACAAGTATCAGTATCATCTTATGAAATTTATATGATCTTATTTTTATATTAAACTCAGTTATGACATTTTTCCATAAATGAAATATCAAAATTAATAATAAAATGAATGGAAATACAAATAACACAGTAAAATGTAATAAATGTACATAAGATTATAATATTTTATGTATACTTCTGATAAAATTTCATAAGAAAGGTACCTATAAATTAATTAGATACCTTTCTTATGAAATATGAAATTTAATCTCACTCTTAACAGTATTATTTTAATTTCTTTATAATATATTTTCCATAAAGCATCGTAAACGTAAAAATGAAAGCTAAGAACAAAAAAAGTAAAAGAATTTAAGTTAAGCTTGGTTCAAAATATTTAAAATAAACAATAATTTCTGATTTTCTTAAAATAAGTTTTGAAAAAATGATAATTGATATTGTGACGGGTATTAAAAGCAGATAAGCTAAACACACATATACGCACATATGAAGGTTAATTTCCGCCTAGCAACAGAATAAAGATTACGTGAAGTCTTATGACATTTTGGGAAGGCAGGTCAAAAAGGTCGACTGACCCAATTACCCGTAAAGGAAAACGTCTAGACAGAAGCTAGACAGGTAAGTTAGAATTCGCGCCCAAAACCTAAGACACGTGACAGTCAAAGATTCACTCGAGGATCAGTTGTTCTCTGAACTTTGAAAAGGCAAGACCGAAGCCGAGGCGCTAGTGGTTCACGAACGGAAAGATAAGACGCATTTGATAGTGATGACTTATCCAGTTCGATCCAGGCAACTCCGGACAGAAGTGTAAAGAAATATTCCTGTTCGAGAATCCCAATTTGAAGACGCATATAAAGATATATGCTGCTGGTTCAACCTGCGTAAAGAAAGTGTACATCCCTGTTGCAAATCGAGCCATCTACAGAAGAGAGGAAGGAAAGAAAAAGACGAAACAAATAGAGAAAGAAAGTGTATACCTCTATTACAGAGTAGCAGTGTCTGAAATTGTGTTTGTGCCGAGAAAAGGAAAGAAAGGACATTGATATAAAAAAAAGAAGAGAAAACTGAATACAAAAGATAAGTAATCACATTTTGGACCCGTAGTAGAAAAGATATACACACACACATGAATATTATGTTTTTTTCGCAAACACCTTTCCATATGTAAAACAATGATTGTAACTCCTCTCCCATCTCTTTTGTATATGTGTGTTGGCTTCTGCATTCAATTCATAGTAATTCATACTTGTATTTTGTATTTTCGGGTTAAGTTGAATCCATTTGGTGTTCGGCGAATTTGATATCCCAAAATAAGTTCGAGATCCGATCGTCGGATGTTTTAACTCATACTTATCTGTTCGTTTATTTTTTATATATGTATATTTGTATATATTAAAATCATTTATCAAAAATTGCTAAGCCTTATAGTTCATCCTTGTATTGTGGATCAGTACTCGTGTTGAAAACGAAGCGGACCTGGGAAAGATTACTGTTCGATTATCCCAATCGAACAGTGGTCTTAAAAAAATATTTTTGTTCATCAATTGTCCACTCTCACAATCTGAGAGAGATAGCTTGTATCTCTCCACAGGTGTGAGAGTGTATATATCTCCTAGTCGGCGTATGATCGCCCTATAACCCATTCGTCGACTGGGGCATATGACAATATTTAAAAGAATTTCAAAGTGAGATTTTCATTTTTTTTTATAAAATGGAAAAAATGGTTGAAATCTGTCAATTTTGCTGAATCAAAAAAACAAGATTTTTAATGAAAATTTCGGACGTGCTAAAAAAATGTAAAAAAATACCCAAAAATACTTTGATCTTTCCTCTTAATAATAACATAAACATTTAGACGATAAAATGTTGTTTTTGTCAAGTTTGGCGTCTTTTTCATCATGCTATGTTTTTTTTTGTTAGCGATCTCGTGGAGGTACCTAAGTTAAACAAATTCCTGCTCACAAATCAACTTATTTCTGTACATTCGAGAACACTGTATTACAGAAAACAATCAAAGGTAGATAACTTCTTTGATCACAAATTGCATTCAACTTAACAAACATTTACTACTTGCATGAACAGTAAATTTTTTCTCTTGCAATTAATTTACGAAATCCTCAATAACAGATTCTGACAAGCAACCTTTCGAATTAGAACTCATTAAAAAAATTTAATCTTTCACCAAACTTGAGTTCAACATAAATAAATTAAACTAACAAGATTTCGCCTGAAAAAATCGACTATATTTTTGTAAAATATTTTCATTAAAAAAATACATTGAAAATTACTTGTTTTTCAGATATTTGTTTTTTGTCTTCAATCACGAATTTTTCTTGTTGTTTCGTCTTGTTTTTTTTTTTTTAAATTTTGCTTAATATATTTGTAGAGTAAAAAAACTGTATGGATTGATTTGGGCCGTCAACACGGTTAAATAAATGGTAACCACCAAACTTTCCACTACAATTTTTCTTCAAAGTATTCGAACATGTGAATTAAGAGTTAAGGTTGAACAAATCTTGTTTTTATTACAGTGTAACCCGGATATAAGAGACCCGGATATAAGAGAGATTTTATCTGGTCCCAAATTAGAGCTTCTGTTAATGTATATAAATTAGACCAAACCCGGATATAAGAGAAACCCTGATATAAGAGAGATTTTATCTGGTCCCAAATCAGAGCTTCTGTTAATGTATATAAATTAGACCAAACCCGGATATAAGAGAAACCTGGATATAAGATACTTCTTCTCCGGTCCCGACAACTCTCTTATATCCGGGTTACACTGTAATTGTATATTTTTCATAAAACATACACACTTAATCACATTTGTGGGAATCACTTACATGTGCCACACCTCCGCTTTCTTTAATGTCATTGGTTCATAAATATATGATACTTACTATATGACAATTTAACCATCGCAAGTAATTCGAATTTTTCTCTAAAATCACGGATTGGTCCATTTCCTGACCAATCGCGTATTTTAGTATCTTTTCTAGATTTTTAGCGCCAAGCTCTCTGGAGCCTATCCATAGCTATATATATCCTCTCGCTGTTAGCCAACAGCCAGTAGCAGTTCAATTCTTGCTAAATAAGGCACAGCGCTATATTGACATTTTAATTCTTAATTATTACTCATTCGAGTAATCATACTAATTCTTATTGATATCACTCTTGAACATTACATCTTTCTACACTGGTAAAACTCTGTGGAACTATTCTTTATTTAGCTAAGACTTTAATTGAACTTTGTAGTTAAATAACATTCAATATTGTACTCAACATTTATTAGCTAAACTTACCCTTTTTATTACGGAAAAAGGGAAGCAACTTTCTTTATACTTATTGTTGAAATTTGTATACCATAAATACAATATTTTATTAATGTTCACTGTGCTTGATTGTTTTTCTCTCGTGTTTATTGTGCATTATTAATGTGGGATGTTGTTTTACAAGAATACAGCTTTCCTTCTTGATTATATTCATGGTGACCCTGGCCAACAAATGATATACACAACTACAACAATTCATACTACACCTCTACACATTTCAAAGCAAGTTTAATTTGCCACATTAAACAATATTGGTCTTGAAAAATTAGTCTAGCTCAATCAACTATTCTGAACAAATTTATCTTAACAATCTGTATAATATTGATATAAATATTTGTGGTTGTTTCAAATCATTTTTGTTTTTTCTATCTTGCATAATAGCCTTGTGCCATACGACAAAATTTTAAATGTTTGTGGGGAAGTGATTTTTTTACACGCCGCCAACCTCACCTAACAAAATATCCTTCTAATAAATTTTAAACCTCAACCTTCACCTCCGCAACAAATGCATGGACGAATTGTAGATTTAACCATAAAGGTTTTAAGAAAATAATTCTTTTTTTTTAATCCTTTGAAAAATATTTCATTGCGAAGAAAAAATGTTAGATAATTGTTTAATTTTCGCTTTGCTAGATGTGGACAAACCAGATAATTTTTGTGTACGATTTTACACGGTAATAATATTATTAATTGGTTCGCCCTGCCTTCTAAAAAGATAAAAAATATTTTTCAAATTTGACAGAAGTCGCATATTGAAGAAGGCCCAATGAATGCTAATCTAGAAAAAAATATTCCTCAAAAATGTTTCCTTTTTTTTTTTAATATATTATTGGACCAGTTTACATCAGTTTTTTTGTGCCATTTATTTTATTTTATACGAAACGTAACAACTCTGTTATAAAATAAAATAAAACATATCTAGGCGGATTTGCAGGCAAATAAACTAACATAATCAAGAGCGAGAGTCGGATGTGAATGGGACAAGGCCCCGTCACAAAATGTCTACGGACCTCTGGTCAGAGGTTCGTAGCCGAGATATGTCTTATTTTATTTTATAACAACTCTAACGGAACAGAAACAGAATCAATTTCACTGGATATTCTAAGGGAAGATAATTCCAATTTACGTTCATACAAATTGTCTCCCTTGAGACACTTTTTATGTATTCATTTCCATCTTTATTCAAACGATTCGGGTGCAAATAATAGAGAAATGAATCAAAGGAGATTGTGTTAAGTTCTTCTTTCTAAGGCAGACAGCATGCTTGTCTTAGAAACTATGTCTTTTCCCTAGCCTCGAAGCCTAGGCTCTGAGCATCGCTGGAAAATAACTATTCCGGTTCAAACTATAAATTCTGTTAAAATTTTAAAGCTAGGTACACTACAGTGTAACCCGGATATAAGACCCGGATATAAGAGAAACCGGATATAAGAGAGATTTTCTCTGGTCCCAAATTAGAGCCTGTGTTAATGCATATAAAATAGACCAAACCCGGATATAAGAGACTTCTTCTCAGGTCCCAGTAACTCTCTTATATCCGGGTTATACTACCACCAAAACAATGAATGCTTTTTACCGAAATGAAAGAAAAAAAAAGTCGCTACCCACTGTTTTAAAATGTTTGCCATGAATCAAAGAATTATCTAATACAAACGACATTTTTAGTACTTATGAATTGCATAGTAAATTGGTTAAAGAAAAAAGTTGGTTCACGGTGTCGTGACAACAATTTCTCATCAGAATCCATTTTTTTTTGGCACATTTATAGTTTATAAATCTTGGTAATTTTTTTTTACACATGTTATCCACCACTTACTTAATTTCATGAAATTTTGAGAAATTAAATTTTCATCCCCAAATTTTTTATTAGTAAAAAGCAGGGCTCGTTGGAAAATGTAAATCTCAGCATCTTTTTTTCAAACTACTATTCATTTCCTTAAAATATGCTCAGAATCATAAAATAAAAAACGCAAGAAAATCATGACATTATTTAACTAGAAAAACTTTTAATTGATTTTATAATTAAGATTTATTAAGGACACTAATGTCTTAAGATAAAAAAATCGATGAATAACGAAATTTTACAAGAAGTGAAAGTGTAGTTTTAGCAATGACAAATTAAAAAAAAAATCCATTATTATATTATTTAATTTGTTCTTTTAATTTGTCATTGCTATTCTACACGGAAAAAATGGTGGTATTGTATTATTTAATTTGTTTTTGTTTAAAGTTTTGTTATAAATAAAACTACACTTATCAAAAAAAAAAAAAAAAAAAAAAAAATATATTGCTTTACGGTAGTGTGTAGTGATTTCTGCAACGAAATTCTTTAAAAGAAGTAAATAGACCAAAATTTAACGAAAGTACCCGGAAGTGCCCCGCGCTGAATTACTAAAAGCAATTCTCGTAATGGCGGACGAATTACCCAGAATTAGTCCGATTTTTTCTTTTCGATAACTCCAAAACGTAGATTTTATTATAATTTAATTGTTAATTCGAGTTCAGCATGTTCCTTTACACAGAAACATACGATTTGAGAAAAAATTAATAGATATTTAGCGCGGGGCTTAAAAAGCAAATTTACCGAAATTATAATACAAATAAATATTACGTAACGTGTCCATTTTTGAGAGTATGGTCGACCATAAACGACTTTATCAGAAAATAAGAGCGATGTGTCCGATGACTATAGTAAATTTGAAGTCAATAATTTCTAAAATTAGATTATTTCTCAACATTTTATATTTAAAAATGTAGTGAAAGAGATAATCAGCTACCTTGAAAAAGAGTTCGTGTTTTGTGTTCAATCTGCCAAAGAAAAATTACCAAAAAGTAGCGAGCAAAAATCTACTTTAAGGACCAGGATCTATGCTAATATTCTTCCCTTCCAATCAGAAAAACCTCTCGGTGAAAAAGCCGTTGTTTTTCGCTATGTGAACAGATTTCATTTTCTGAGCTTGGTGAGAAGTGAAGGTTGGATATGTGACTCCATTTTGTCGTTTCTACGTTGCCTGTTGGACTGTTACGACCGACTATCGTTGGAACTGTGATTTGGCTACAAGTCGTGCGGTCGAGAGACAGAAGAAATCTATTGCAGACGTTTATTGCGACTTGTGGGGTTCAGCGTACCCGGATTAAAGGAGAATTTAATACGGGATACCCCGCCCACAAAATTACAACGCAAATTTAAAGAAGAAACAACACGATAAGGAACGTTTGTAGAAAATAGAACCTTGTATATTTATTATCTTGTGAATAGGGTAAAAAAGATTAATGCTTTAGTTCATTTAAGCAAAGATGTGATTTTTACAAAAATGTCTGTGTTCGCTGTCTTTCAACAGAGTAGCAGAGTAATATCTGTTTTTTTTTTGTTTTTGTATAGGTGTAAAGGTAAAAAGGGGCGATCAATTTAAGTTGAAAAAGAGAGTGTGAATGAGGAATAAAAAGATAAAAGGAAAATGTACTTATGAATTGTTTTGGAGTCAGTTGTAAATTTGTTGTTGTTGTTGTTGTTTTTGTTGTTGTTCTTTCCTAATCCACTTTCGGCTCTTAGTGTCGGGTTGAGTCAGTGATGAAATTTACTGTTAGTCTTCTATGATCTCTGCGCCCTTCTGATTGGCGACTGACTTGAAACTCTGTATTTATTGTTGACTTTTTTTTCACATTGGCTCGTTATCTTTTTTTTGGTTTAGCAAATCGCCTCCTTTCATTGGTCAGATCTGTTTTTAATCGTTTTGATCCGATTTTGCGGGTGTGCAAATCTACTTTGTGTCTTTTTAGTCATTTGTTGGAATGATATAGGATTTGTATCCTGTATACTCTACAGCAACAAAAATTGTATAAAATGGCGCCCACGTCCTTTTCTTAAATTATGTTTTACAGATAAATTCTCCGTAGAACAACAATCATTACGTCAAGATCTGTCAATGTCTTGTCAATTACGTAAAACATGGCGATGTCGGTTAAAAAAACAGCTAATGTTTTGTTTATAAAATACATTTTAAACTTAAAGTAAATAATAATTTTTCAAATCAGATTAACTTTAAATCAGTTAATATTTCTCAAATACAGTTTCAGAAAAGTATATTTTATTTTTGAAATATTTTTTTAATATGGAGAATTACATGAGATGGAATACGACTAAAAAAGGACGCTAACCAGCTATTTTAGAAAAATATTTAAAAAAATCGATTCTGATCAATATAAATACTGTCTGAAATACACCCGAAATACTGGAAATAGTAAATTTAATCTTTAGCTTTCAATTAAAACTAAAATGAAAGCTTCAAGAAAGCTTTTTCATTTATATAAAAACATTTTAAACCATAGGTATCAAAAAATAGTGGAGGCACCTATATAAGTACCTCTACAGAGTCGCTAAAAATGAGCCTAGCATGATGAAAAAAATGCTCCAAGCTTAATAAAAATAAAGTTTTATCATCTAAAGGTTTTTTATTATTAAGAGGAAAGATCAAAATACTTTATATTTTTTCAGAGCTTCGAAATTTTGGTCAAAAAGTTTCCTTGCGTCAATCGGGTGACCAAAGATTAGTATAGGAAATTTTAACGTCTTTCTTTTTTTTTTTTTGCGGTGGAAACCACATTGATTTGGGTATTTTTGCAAAACCCAATAATTGTCGGATTTTAATGAAATTTTTAGAACTTATTCACAAATGAATGAAATTATTTTAGAATTTTTTTTTCAGAAAATCTTGGTAAAAACTTTTTTTTTTTTTTTACATCTGTTACTCCCCGCCCGCCCCACTTATTTAATTTTATGAAGCTTCGAGAAATTAATTTTTGTATCGTTTAATGTTTATATTAGTTATAAGCAGAACTCCTTGGATAATTTAAATCATCAATTTTGTTTTGAAAAATAGGACCCCCAGTTATGAAAAATCTTCTCTGGATTGTAAAATAAAAAAAATGCAATATAACTAAGACATCATTTAATTAGAAAAATTTTAATTGCTTTTATGAGTAAGATATATTATGGGCACTATTGTTATTGTTTTTTTTAATCAGAGTTTTAAATCTAAAATTTCTGTATTGATTTGTACCGGTTAGATGATATTGCTATTAAGTAAAAACTATATTGACTTATCATAAATGGAAAAGCTTACTGTAATTCAGCGACCTCTCAATATTTTAAAAAGAATTTTGAATTTTTTGTGTGTATAAACGTGCTGATATTTGTAAATACAGACGCCCATATGCGACATTATCAGAAAATAGGAGCGGTAGCTATAGTACATTTAAAGCCAAAGTTAAAATTAAAAAAAGAGAGATTACAGAGAATTTTTTTCATAAATTTTAAAGATTACTGGGGAGTTCAAAATTACATAAAAAAGGTGATCACGTTATATTCCTCAAGTAATTTTTACAGATATGTCCCCCGTAGAAAAAAAAGAAATACTTAACCAAGACACTAACCTTTGTGTAATAAAAAAATTCATTTCTGTGATATTTTAAAGTAAAATTAAAATATGTTTCAGATCAGATTAATTAAACTTTAAATCAGCTAATATTGTTCAAATAATGTTTCAAGTTTTTTATTTATTTTTTAAAGGTTTTTTAATAAAGAGAATTACATTGTGACAACATATGGCTAAAAATGGCCCAAATCAGCAATTTTTAGATTAAAAAATACTTCTTGTCAATTTAAATTATTTCTGAAATACCGCAAAGCATTTTGCTTATTGAAAATTGAATTATTTAACCTGAAATTAAAACCAAAATAAAAGTTTCAAGGAAGATTTTTAATTTAAAAAAAATAATTTTAAACTTTAGGTATCGCGTTTCTTTGGTAGGTACTTATTTAAACATCTGTTACCAGAATCCCCCTTTTTTGCGTGATGGGGGCATCTTTCAGTAGACATTTAACGGCTCCTGGTACATTTGTTACGCAAACAGTATTGGCGGACCCATGTGAGTTCTGACAAAAAATTAGTCACAAAAAACTTGTATTACTAAATATATTAAAAAGACATGTTCCAAAAAGGAAAAAATGAGAAATGAATTTAAAGTCGTGAAGAGTTCAAAGCAAGCGCCAGTATCTGTCTTTGATGTACTTCCATGCCGACAGAACGAGAAGAGGACGTATTGTCGCTGCCAAAGTCAAAAAGGAAAGAGGAAAAGGCTTTCAAATCTTGCTCTACCTGTGATTGTCATGAAGGGGCGGTAATCCATCAGTTTTAAGCATTTGTATGTGAATTTGGTGACATAGTAATTGTGAATTCAATCTCAGGGCGGGTAGTGTGTACTTGGACTCAATGGCAATGGGGCGAGCAATAACTGAGAAGTACTAGACGACATATTCCGAAATATGAGCAGTGGAATGTGAACAATTTACCCTCATAAATTAAATAAAGTGTTTAGCTTGAAATTCCATGAAGATCTGAGGTTACTATGGCCAAAACATTGTAATATGTTGTGGGACTCATTACTTTTGTTGTGAGACGTGAACGTTTTTTCAGCAACTATTTATTGGCTCTTGGTACTTATGTGAGTCTGGATAAAAATAAAGGACAAAAACATGTAATTTAATCAAGCAAGTATTTACAAATATATTAAACGGACATGCCTCAAAAAGGAAAACGAGAAATGAAGTCGGGATGAGTTCAAAGCAAGCGTCATATATACGTCTGACGTTCTTACCTGCTGACAGGACGAGAAGAGAGCGTCTTGTTGTCAGAGGTAAAAGAGGAAGAGGCTCTCAAATCTCGCGACACCTGTGATTATCGTCAGGGGGCGTTAATCTAACAGATCATAGATAAAATACATGTTATTTAAAGCTGAAACTCTTTTGGTCGTTCCTATGTTTACTCCTTTTATTTGATTCACGCTATAGTATATAACGTCAGTATTTCAATCTATATGCCTTAATTCCTTTTTCTAATTCTTTCAACGAAACATTTTTGAAAAGGCACAATCCTCTTGCTTGAAAGTGACAATCCCAGACAGTAGGAATGTCTACCAATAAAACTGATCCTCAAAATATACCTCCTTTGAAAATAGTTCATACTTGTCGGGGGTGCTCCTATTGGTGATGTATTTATCAAAATACTCTTTCCTTTTGTTTGTAAATGAGTGAAATTTTTTTTACCTCGATTAAAGACTAATGGAATTTTTTAGCGTAGTTTGGCACAAGAACTTTGATTTTACGTTCAACGGCTTGTGAGATTAATATTTTATCCTCAGTTGAGTCTCCAACTGGAAGCTCGAATCTTAGGTGGTTTCTCTTCTTACAGATAGTCCTTTCTTCCTGCTTTCCCTTACTAGCTTGTCTACGATTAGTTCGCTGTCTGCCATCAATACGGTGTCATCTGCGTATCTAATGTTGTTAGGATTTTTCCCACCAATAATAAATCCTGGGAGGACTTCTAGTTCTCTTAGAATGATATCACTGTAAATATTGAATAAAGCCGGTGAGAAAACACATTAGATCACATGCAGTTAATAATTAATAAGAAAAGGTTTACTTTTTTTTAAAAATGGTTTTGCAAACTGATATCAAACGAAATGCCTTTCCATTCAAGTAATAGTAGCCCCCGAAGTGACAAGTTAAACCAATTTTAGTATTTATCATATAATAATTTTCAAAGGTGAAAGTCATTCCCCACTGCCGAAAAACAGGGATATTCATATTTATTGAAATAATATAAAATATTGATGCCCTCCTTTTTGTACACTTAATTCTTTTTTGTTTTCTAGCTTATTTTTTTTTTCAAAATATTAATGGTATATTTTTATACAAACTTGTTTCTTCCTCACTTTCATTATAAAAAAAAAACGTAACGGCGGCAAACCAACTTGTATCTATTCATTTATGTACCACCAACTCATGTGACCCAATTTCCCAGTCACACCTATTATGTTTTACAATGACACATCCACATAACATCTTCATTTAACATCAGTTCTAATGTAGTGTAGACTTGTATAAATATGTTTATAATATAAAGCGTTATCTATATTTAAATTTATTTAATAATTTTGTTACGATGTATTATGAATGTTTATTATTTTCCACGGACCTAATAGTTGGAATATAAGATACAAGAGTTTGTTTATGTACGTGGATAGATATAAGAACGTGTATCGAAAACAGATTCTGGAATTCCAATTAAAAATGCTGTAATTACAGAAAAAACGTCTCTAGCTCAAGATGCCTTTGTCTAATTTTAATTAAATTTGACACTTGCACTCGACACGGGTTCAAGGCACAATATGCTCCTAAATTGGTTGTGGTATTGTGTATCATTTAATCTGTCTCTTGGGGATAGACATATACACACACAAGATTAGAGTTTTAGTAAAATATAGATTATAAAATGGATTAAATATTAAATTCATATAATGTAGCAAATGAACAAAACGACAGATGTCCATCGTAGTTTGAATAAATTTATTCTCAATTTTAGAAATTTTCGTTTTAAAAAGTAATATTAATTATTTCTGAACACTTCCTCAGATTTTGAAGATGAAAATCATATAGCTATATAATTGTATCGATAAGTATTAGATAAATAGATCAATTATAGATAGGTCATCACTTTCCTCACCGGACTTTTGGACAAGAACAAAGGGTTATCTCTTATTTGCTGTTTAGGATTGGGTTTCCGGTTCCTTCTGAGGTTTTATCACCTGCTTTCACGTCCAATAGCCACCTTGCGCCTTAATGGCATTATCGCCTTACTTGGGGTGAATTGATTGAAATAAAGATAGATAGAATATTATTACACTTTATTGCACTGGATTAAAGAAATACAGAAATAAAGATGTTAGAGCAAAATGAAATAAAGATATATACTATATATAACATATATGACGGAATTAATACAAAATATGATTATATATATATATATATATATATAAGTATAAGATATAAAATGAAGATCTATGGACAGATCGTGACAGACAATAGCAGGGGATTCTTCCTTAGATAGATAAATTAGATAAATAGATATAAAAAGATAGGGGTAGATAGATAGATAGATAGATAGATAGATATGAAAAACCTGGGATATATACAGCCTGTCCATAAAGTTCGTGTGTACTTTAAAAAATTTATAACTTTATTTTTATTTGCGATAGAAATAATTCGTAAAGAGGATTAGAAAGAAGTAAATCCATATTTTTTAAGCTTTTATTGAAATTTTATTTAAGTTTACACATGTCCTTCATCATTAGCAATACAAAGGGTAGTACGATTTTGAAGTTCATGGAAAACATTTGCCAACTGATTTAGAGTAATGCCTGAAATCACATTAGTTATTTTAGCTATACTTAAAACTAGGTACATTAAACTTTATAAAATTTTTTACAGATTATTTCTATCGCAAATATAAATAAAGTTATAAATTTTTAAAGTTCACAAGAACTCTATGGACACCCTGTATATATATATATATATATATATATATATATATATATATATATATATATATATATATATATATATATATATATATATATATATATATATATATATATATAATGTAGGTAACTACACTCGTCTCGGAAAATCTTCGGTTTCTTGATTTGCTAATGGTTAAATCAATTTCGAAGGAAAAAAAAGTTTTTTAAAAAAAGAAAGAGCTAGGAACATGAACGTCTGTCGAAAATAATCGTACAGCATACAGGTCTAAAGCCCAAAGAAATAAAAACCGATACGAGTAATCACCTAACTAAAAAAGTGCTCAATATAAAAGTAGAGCAGACCTAGTCAAACCTAGAGAGCCAGAAAAACCTAACAAAGTTTCACCTAAGCGGATCGTCAGGGAAAGTTGACCAGTTTAGGTGGAAAGACAAATAATTTTTTTAAAAATGACCAGCTTTCCCTGACGATCCGCTTAGGTGAAAACTTGGTAGGTTTGTCAGGCTCTCTAGGTTTGACTAATTAATATATATATATATATATATATATATATATATATATATATATATATATATATATATATATATATATATATATATATATATATAAAGAAAGAATGAGACGAATCAGAAACCTGTGAGAGATTATTATTTATGCAAAATAATCTAATCTAATCTGCTTGATTAACGACGGATTCTCTACTTAATTAAATATAATAGTACGTTCATTTAAAAAAAAATTCATTTGTCTTTTCTTTTGCTATATGAACCAGTATCGGGTTTCGATCCCTTGCAAAAGTAAAGATACCTAACGCCAACAGATCAAAAATCGTAATGCAAGAATCAATATCAACTATTGCCCTCCCCCCTCCGCTCAATTTGACATCTACCACATTAAACGTATTTGCGAAAATATTTAAGATCTAAGTTAGGTTTCGAGAAATGTTAATAAATGCTTTCTACTTGATAATTTTTATCGAATTCATTTTTAAAGAAGGAATTTAAAAAAATCAATCAGATATGACCGTTAATTTAAGTTCAGATTTCTTTTAGGCGTTGGATTGCCGTGTTTTTAATTTGATTTCTATTCAGTTTTCCATTCGACAAGTGTGAAAACTGCTCGAAATATAGAAAATAAGACGGAACCATCGATATCCAGTCTAAAGAACTTTTGCTTGACATTTTCTTCTCACAGTGTACTTTCAGAGCGTTTTTATCGAATGTACACCCGGAAGCAATTCGAACGCATGCGCAGATATCTTCACCGAATCGAGAATCCGGTACCCCAACAACTACCACCTGTTCAACATCCGGGTGACTTCCAACGTAATCCTCAATCAGTTGGATAGGCACGTTGACCGTACCCTTGATAATAAAGCCAGATTTTCGACCAGTCATCAATATCCTACCGTCGGACTGCATGTAGCAAAGATCGTTCGTGTGGAACCAGCCATTTTTGATTGGAGTCACCAAGTTTCCATCATATCCCTTGGTGTTCCAAACATTACGAATGCATAGTGTTCCCACTTTTCCCATCTCAACCACTTCTTCTTTTTCATCGATAATCTTTGTCTCTATCCCCGGAAAAGGATGCCCGAGCATTCCCTGTTGGTGCTTGGAGATGTTTTCTTTTGTGAATATTTCTTGGATGGACAACATAGTTTCTGTACTGCCGTAAACCATGGAGAAGGCATCGGTGAAGACAAAAGAATGTCGGATCATTTCTTCAGTGATCATATCGCCACCGGAGACAATAAACCTGGTACGAAAACCATAATCGCGTATGGACTTTATAAACTGCGGTAACATTAGGATGATAGAACACTTTTCTTTTTTCCACATACTCACCAGGAAATCGTTATTGGCAGGGTCGTTTAAAAATCTTACGTCACCTGTGACAGTGGTGCATCCATTTCCCAGGTAACATATGGGATACCCACCCACATACGCCATCGGCCGGTTACTGTAAATAATATCGTCAGAATGAAATTTAGAAATAATGTTATAGACAGTAAAATTGTTGACAACGTTGAAATGTGTGTGAGTGACCTTTTTAGGGATTCCTGTCGTTCCTGATGTCTGGTTGATAAGAGCGATATCCTCGGGGTTCAAAACTGGTAATTTTGAAAGCTTACTACAATCCATATCTTCGATTTCAGCCATCAACTCGGATGTCAGGAGAGCATTGGCCGGTCGACTCATTGGATCCACAGCCACTGCTAGTTTCAGAGAAAGACATTCATTGCAGCTTACTTTTCCCCCTGGGTGGATTTCAGCCACGCCCAGGAAATCGTCCCACCGTTCTTTAGAGTCTAGAATAACCATGACACAATCTGTGAGAGTGACTTTGACATCGGCAGATCCCATAAGCAAATGAACGGAAACAGCCCCTGCCATCATGATCCCCACATCGTAAACCATCCAGTTGATGCAATTGGACACACAGTAGGCGACGCGATCTCCTTTTTTGATTCCCAGCTTGATGAGGACTTGAGCAAATTGCAAGGATTTCTCATAGAGCTCCTTTCTGTAAGAGAGAAAGAAATTGATAAAAGTCATGAATGATCTCAATAACTTGATCTTGTGGTGCAAAATCAATGGAAGACGAATAGGTGACATAATTTTCCCCACCTGAACCATTTTTCTTAATATAATTAAAGGAACAATCATATGATATTTTTGTGATGGTGGTTGGGGGGAAGAGGGAGCTATTTCTTCTTTGTCGTGACCATAACTTTTTGGCACCAGCTAATATGAAATTGATTTACCATTGATCATAAAGCCAGAATTTCAATAACTATCGAAAAACTGGTCATGATTTCAAACTGAATGTCAATTGGGTATTGTGATAGTTATTAAACTTATCACGAATTTGCGTGCATCACATTTGTTTTCAGTGGAAAATGTTGGTTTGGTATTTCTCGTAGAGACCTTTGTCTTCAAAAATATACATGAATAATAGTAATGAATTATTTAAGTATCTTGGTTTTTAGCGGAAAAACAATGGATGACGAGAAGGTGACATTGAACCTGTTAATTATATAATTATTAGAGCAATGGTCTGAAGTTTTTTCATTATCAATCATAATATATCAACCCTGGATATATATATATATATATATATATATATATATATATATATATATATATATATATATATATAGATAGATATAGATAGATATGAATGGATAGATAGATAGATATCCAGGGTTTATATATATATATATATATGGATAGATATCTAGGATATATATATATATATATATATATATATATATATATATATATATATATGGATAGATATCTAGGATATATATATATATATATATGGATAGATATCTAGGATATATATATATATATATATATATGGATAGATATCTAGGATATATATATATATATATATATATATATATATATATATATATATATATATATATATATGGATAGATATCTAGGATATATATATATATATATATATATATATATATATATATATATATATATATATATATATATATATATATATGTATGGATAGATAGATAGATATCCAGGGTTTTATATATATATATATATATATATATATATATATATATATATATATATATATATATATATTAGTGATGGGACAGTACCAATATTTTTACCGATTCTGATACAATTCCCGATACTGTTCTAAATTTCTGAATTCGATACGATTACGTAAACCGATTTCGACACCAACAATGATTAAAATTCATTATTTTCAATCCCTACAGTTGATTTGGGAAACTTAATGAAAAAAGTACATTTATTAATAAAACATTTAGTAGAAAAATGAATAAAAAAAGCTTATGGAATAAAGTCAGATATTAAAAGAAATTGCGTAACAGTTCAAACAATAAAGAAAACAATTTTTTAAGTAAATCACTTAAGTACCTAGCTACTCATATCTGAGTCCTAAAATTCTTAAATTATCATCTAAGAACATTATCATCTATCCTGTTTCGCTTTTTATAAAGGTTACCTCCAATACTAAATAACATTTCATTTTCATCAGAAGAGGGAGGTGCTGATAGATATTTCCTGGCACTGTGATGGGAAATTCTAGTTCATTTGAATTCCTCCACTGAAAAACATTATCATTACTTTTTATATTTTTTAATGCAATATACAGGGTGATTGAAAAATAATACCTTATCTTATGTAATTCCCGCCTAAGTAACGTAAATATCTACCACCATCCAATTTGATCCTTTGGATTAAGTGCCGATCGAAACTCCTTATATAGAATTTTATTTTTAATTTCTGCTTAAGAATAATTGAAAATTTGAATTTTAAAATAAAATTTTATATAATAAGATTTGAATTTTTTCTCTAGAATTTTTTCTCTAGAAAAAAAATGTTGACTGCATTTTTTTAAATGCAGTCAACATTTTTTTTTCTTTTTTATAAATTAAAAAAAATAATAAAAATTCTTAAAAGACAGCCCGGCAAAGCAACATGAATTCATTTTATCTTGATATTACATAATTTTAATTATAATTATAAAATTAATAATTTATAATATTAAAAGGGCGAATTAGCAATGTTTAAAAAGAAATAAAAAATGAGAAAAACTTATTTTGAACTGAAATAAACTTTAAACTAACGATCTTTACGGAAGAATTTAAATAGAAACTGGCACTTTTAATTTTTCAAGTAAAATAAATTTACATCATAATAAAGTTTTATTGTGATCTACAAAGTTAAGTTTTACTTATAGTTTAACATCAATAAATATTTATATCTTTAGTACCAGGAAAGAAACATTAAGTTTTAAAAAAAATCCAAAGAAACGTTTTGAGAATCAGAAAATAGGTTAAAATTCTCCGATTCATATACCGATTCCGATACCCCACAAAAGGTCTGATGTTTTAGAATCTCAATTCCGATTAAATTTCCCATCACTAATATATATATATATATATATATATATATATATATATATATATATATATATATATATATGTATATTGCTTCTATATGACAGTGAATGCCGAATAATTTCACAAGTGAAGAAAAGACTTGAAGCAACGGAAATGCTATTCTACAGAATAACCTGAATCGAACATGAGAGCAACAACAAAATTTTAGAGAAAATGAAAACAAAAAGGACACTTATGCTTAAGATCAGAAAGAGACAGTTGAAATTTCTAGGGTACATAACGGGAAAAGAGGGCTTGGAAAATCTGATACTCACAGGATAGATTGAAGGTAGGAGCGACAGAGGTAAACAAAACATAGCCTACTTAGTGAGCTTCGTTAAATGGATAGCAGAACAAGATTTAGGAGAAATAGAAAAGGACATTTATTAAGTGCTACAAAAGAAAGGAAATTGTGGAGAGCCATGATCGCCTACATCGTGGAGGAACACGGCACAAAGAAGAAGAACTGTGGCAATAGCCGAGAAAGCAATTTTTGCATGATTCATCACCAAATGCGTTTTTTGGGGGTCATCTGCCGTATCATATAGACGTATGGATTCACGCACAACCAATTCAGACAAAAGTCAACCTTTCCTTTATCATCTAAAAAGAAAATTTAAAAAAGGTCACAAAATGAAAATAATTAAGGATTTACAAAGATAACACATCCTCACGATAACAGATGACAGAAAATGTGACACCGAATATGCGAAAGGGCATTGGAATAGCGAAATATGACGCCCAAAAGCTAAGCAAAATATTAAGGAACAGGGACATTTATTTACAATCAAAGAAATGTGCTGAATACTTATGTAATACTAGCAGAAGAGCCCGACGTTGCCCGAGGATGTAACAGTAAGAGATAGATCAAGTATCGACCATCATAAAGACTGAAAAATAAAATTGACAAAGATTATTGTTTAAGGTTGACGGACACGCATGTCTTAATTAGTTTTATTTTTTTGTTTTGTTTTTTTTTGTTTACGAATTGGTCAAACCCAAACTCTAACAAAAACATTGTTTTCAATCGTTATGAGTCTACCGATTGAATAGAATTTTATTATAAACAATTGTCTTGTAAATGGAATTTTTAAAGCATTCTGAATGTAAAAATAAAGAAAAAAGTGTGCAAAACACTAAGAAACACTACCTGCCAAAAAAAAGTGAAGTTTTGTTGAAATCGGTTGAAAAATGCAGGAAATCCGATCCCATATATAAACGAACACACACACACACACACACACTAACAACCAACCTGGGTTTTATAATAAGTATAACTCGATGTGAGTTGTCCCCCTTTTATTAATGCCTCTTAATCGTGTTTTCAAATTGATTTCGTGCAAAAACAATCGTGTTTTTCCAATTTTTGGCGCTGTCAGAACCACCGCAAGGCAATTTTACGTAGTCCTGTGAAGTTTTGTTGAAATCGGTTGAAAAATGTAGGAAATCCGATCCAATATATAAACGTACACACACACACACACACACACACACACACAATCTGCGTTTTATAAGTAAAATCAATCCTCTTCTATGGCAGTGAATACTACCCAATGTCGTCACAGATTAAGAGACAAGAGAAATGTGTAAGTAACGAGAAAGATTTAATGAAAATGGAATAAAAATGGACGCTTATACTTAGAATCAGAAAAAGACAGTTGACATTTCTAGGACACATAGCTGTTTTTACATGATTTAACTTTAAAATGCATTTTTCGGACACTTGTCGTGTCATACAGACATACGGGTCCACCCACTCGTAAAAACTAACCCTGTACCACATTTTCTAACAAGTAAACAACTTCTGTCTATATTTCTGAGATGAGGTATTATGTACACTATTTACATTATTCGGACTTTGTCGCCATATTTATTACAACATTTCGGCCGTTGTACGCTCTCGCCTTCTTCAGTTAGTCGGAATGTCGAACTGAACCCTTTAACATCTTATCTGTTATATTGACAGATAAACTGTACAACACCGTCATACCCAGCCTAGTATTAATGTGACGTCACAGGTGCATCTAGTTTGGAAGCGTGGGAACAACAAGCCTGGAAGATAGATGTAGATATAAACCGCACCAGATAGGAGTTAGTCTCTCAGATAAAGTAGAATGTAACTTTCTGACCAGCGTTGACGGTCTCCGCTCACACACCCATTGGTAGACAATAAATGATATAGTATCCGAGTTAAATATAATGTTAAATTTGAAGTATTCGAGTCTGTCTATATTTATGAGATGGAGAATTTTAATTATTTACTGTTATTCTAATTTTTATTATCATATTCACGACATTTCGGCCGTTGTATGTTTCGGCCTTCTTCAGGTGATATACGTTGGAATTTCGAACCGAACCAGGGTAGAATGTTCTAATTCGACGTACCATAACTTTTCTGGATATCTCAGTTTCGGTTATTTCCTTTTACTCAAATCTCCAATATTTTTTTCATCGCTGTTGTGGCTAGGTATTGAACTCACAACTCTTTGGGTCAAGTCACTGGATTACTTCAACCAACGCTTTTATCCACTGGACCATTAATGTTTGGGACTTAAAAACCTAATGCCTCAGTAACCGTTTTTACCAGAGCTCATATTAAAATTTGTTGTTACTATTGCTTTTCTCGAGCACTCTGTATTACTGGTTCCCATATTGTATTCATGTCTATCTTAGGAGATTTTTGTGGCCTAACATATACCTTGAATCCTTAACTTGTTGTATTTTCCAGTGATGTTCTCTGTCAATTATTTCAATCTCGTCCCACAGAAGCCAGTGATCTCCATTTCCCCCTCCATGTATAGTCAGCCACGGCTGATTTTTCTATTTCCCCTCGTGTTACGGCTTTACGGTGTTCCAGCAGTTTTATCTTAATGAGTTGGCCTGTTTCTCCTTTATATCTCTTACCACAGCTGCATGGGACGGCGTACAGGCAGTTCTTAATCATATTCTCCTCTGTGGGAGATTTACTGGAAAGAGGGGTCTACGAAGTGTTGAAGCACATTTGAAGACCTTCCTGATGTTATATGGGCTCACAGAACTTTTGCATTTTTCCGATAATCACTTCACATAGGATAGACAGACTGAGGCTATTTTCTGTGTGTTGTTATCCTCTTGTACCCGTCTGTCCCAGTTTAGGAGCTGCTGTCATATACCCAGAGTAGTTGTTACGTTGTAGGTTACTGCTTATACTGGCCATTTCTTGTTCATATGTCTCTGGGTCACCACTTATGACTTTTGCTCGATGTTATAGGCAGAAGAAATCGTGTCTCAGGTTACCCATTTGTTTGCATGTGTTATCATAAATAACATATCTGTTGCAATGGATCGTGCACCCAATTTCACACTAGATCAAGGAAACCAGGTGTAGCACTGATAGCATGTAAACTTTAGGTCGCCGTACGTAGAAACAAGTGACCCCCAAGGTTGGGGTTTTGTAAGAATGCGAACGTCAAGTATATAAGTGATAGATATAAACAACAGCTGCAGAGAGCGGTTGGGCAGTTTATCAAGTATAGCAGACGAGAATGTATTCTCCACGTTTCGGAATAAGGGCGACGATGATGCTCACGCACATTATCAATAATATACACCCCGGCATTATTACATGTGGTTGGAAAGCGAAAGGTATCGTGGTGGCCAAGTTTATGTCCTTGAAACAACACTAACTCATTGTCTTAAGAGGACTGGCGTTGGAACGCATACACACATCTACACATATGAAAAGCCAAACTAATCTTTATGACGCAATAACTTCCCTTATTTCGTCCCAGTAGTCAGTGAGCCGAGTTCAAATTCTAGCCTAGCCTGTTGCCTACATTTCGCACTAATGACCCTGGGAAAGGCACAATCTAGCTCTTCTCTGCCAGCGATGGACTTTCTAATGAGATGGCGAACGTTTAACTAACCCGAGCAGACACTAAAAATAAATGAGATTACGACTGATGAAACACAAAAATTCTTACACAACCCTCTCTCTCTTTCTTTCTCTCTCTCTCTCTGTCTATGTGCCGTATCTTCACAGGACGTAGGTGTTCATGGCTCTCCACAATTTCCTATCCATTGTAGCTCTTAATAAATTTTGACATTTTGTTATCTCTCGCAAATCTTGCTCCGACAACGATTTGCATAACCTCGCTGTTTTCCGCATCCTTCTTGCTTTCAACCTCTCCTGTGAGTATCAAATTTTCCAAGCCTCCTTTCCTATATAAATTCTGTCTTTTCGTTATTTCGAAACCTTGTTCTGCCATCCATTTTTTCAAGCTCATCAAGTATGCGTTGTTTACTTCTGTGCCCCATGCCGGTACAATCCTCATCACTGCCCTAGCTCTTTGCTACCCCACAGCAGAATATACCTCACCAATGTGGAGCAGATCATCACATGTAAAGAAAATCATCACTGCTTTAAACAACTCTTGCAGATCAATCATTGGATCTCTCAAGCCAACCAATGTAGATGACCTCTACTTGCTGAGTAGCTTTGCTACCCATTACATAAGGACAGTTCACTCCCAACTCCTGAAATTGAAGCAGGAAATATAGTTTAGAGGAAGAAACAGACATGCAACACAAAGATGAATATAAATGAAATATCTTCTAGGACAGACATGGCGAACTTCTTTTATTTGCCGGATCATATTTGGTAAGTTTTTTCATAAACACGAATAGGTCACTCATATACTTACTGATATTTTTTTAACATGAGAAATTTATTGCAATATCGTAGTTGTTAATGTTGAAATTCGCGTTAACTATAAATGAACTATCACAAATGAATTCAAAATAGTCACAAATTTTAAATTATCTAACCAGATACTAAAATAGACTACGACTGATAAAATGCAAAGTGAGATAACTTTCCTACACAACTGTACAAAAATATCTTAAATCTGTCCGGGTATCAGCTAGATGTGTTTAGGTATGTACAAGGCTCAAACAAAACTAAAAAAAACCCCAAAAAACAAAACAAAAAAAAAAAAACGCTGAATTTGATTGGTCGAGACATATTTCATGACGTCATTTCTCTGACTTTTCGTGGATCACTAAAAAAATTGCTCTGGTCTTGGAGAAAAAACAACTTAGTATATTAACGCAATTCTAAGGTAATGCGAATTTTCTACATTATCTTTCTCAAGGGGTGAAAGCAAATCACAGATATGGATTAAAAGGAAGCGAGTCATAATTGCTTACATTGGTGGCATAAAAGATTTTTTTTGACTTTAGTAGAAGTTATTTTTTAGTAGTTACCAGTATTTGAACAGACGCTTCGGCGTGCTTTCCACTAAAAAAAAAATTTAAAAATAAATCTATGAATTCTTTAGAAATTGCTTTGCGCTTTGGATACGAAACTTAACAGATATGCCATTTCGAGAAAATCTGAACGAGTGAGTGTGCTTTAAAGGAAAAAAGAACCTTGCTTGATAGTGAAGATCTTCGTGGCCGAGCGGTTAAAGTACGATAGATCAGATGGTGATTTCTCCTGCAACGGGGATGCAGGTTCGAATACTGCTGGGGAGCACATTTTTTAATAAGTTTTCTCGAGTCTGCAGGATGGTAGACGAAATAAATGTATGTATAGCTGGCCACTTGTATTTGAGGATACCCGTCTGCTAGGGTGGCTAGCCAATCCCTATTGCAGACGCTTGCTCAAGCGTATATGTGCTTATTCAACACCACGGAGCCAACCTGTGGTTTATACTATAACTATGCTGGGCAGACCTTAGTTACAGTTTCTGGGAAAGAGTGTGTTATCTAGCGTGATCAACAATTTGAACAAGGCCAGCTCGTTCAAGCCCTTGGACCCGATGATTTGTGACTTCGTGCTATCGGCGGCCCCCAAATGTTCTGTCTACCCAATTTCACTCACAAGGCTTGGGTCAACCCGTGGTATGGTTTTCAGGTACTTTCCAAAGGTACTGCACGCTGGGATCGACCCCTCCAATCCGATAACATAAGGAGGTCTCCTTCTTGACAAATCGACCATGGTGAAATTCATAAACTGGGTCTCATGTTCAGAATGTCAACATTCTATCCACTCAGCTCAATAGACGAAATAAATACTATTTAATATAAAAACAAATCGTCTACTCAAATCCGGGTATCCATTATAAATAACGTTTGATATAATAAAAAAACATATCGGATTAAAATTCAATAATTACATTAAAAATTACTTCAGTCGGATTTCGTTGGTAGTTTTTGTTTAGCGGCATATCAACCTCTATCTGTTATTTACTGCCAAAATCTAAATATTTTGATTGGTTTGATTTTGTTTAGCGGCATATCAACCTCTACGGGTTATTTAATGCCGAAATCTAAATATTTTGATTGGTTTCGTTTGGTTGATTTTGTTTAGCGGCATATCAACCTCAATGGCTTATTTAATGCCGAAATCTAAAGATTTTGATTGGTTTGGTTGATTTTGTTTAGCGTCATATCAACCTCTATGGGTTATTTAATGCCGAAATCTAAATATTTTGATTGGTTTCGCTGCATGTCTTACTCTATCCGTTATGTAATGCTGAAATCTAAATATTTTGTACGCAAATCTTTTTTCGGTGGTAGGAAGATAGTAATGGTTTTAGTGATATGTCTTAATAATTAACCCATAGCTGTGGGAAGAAGCGGTGGATTACTATCTAACCGAATGTCATTTGCGTGTAAGTGAATATAACTACTCTAACCAGAATTGGAACTCGGCTCTCCGATTAAAAATTACATCACCCACATATCCAAGCTTACAGCATTTGGTATTCTCAAGCGGCCACCCATCTAGGTGCTGATCGGGCTCAACGTTGCTTAACTTCGGTGATCCTACGAAAACTGGTATTTCAACGTGGTATGGCGTAAGCCTACCGTGCTCATAAACTTTCTGCAAAAATCTGGTCGTTTTCATCCTATTTTTTGGTATATATATATTTTTTTTTTTCAGTACAGCTTGTGAAGGCCTTTTTGTTCTTCGGTCAGAGTAAAGAAAATTTATTAAAAACGTGCGCAATATTGTTGATTTCTAGGTTTTCATTTCCTAGACATATTTATACTCCTTCGGTTGTATCCAGTTGGGGCATCCTACCGGTTCTCAACAGTTCGCATGAACCGATTCTTAAAATCATAAAATCTTAGCGAACCGGTTGTTGGATTATCCGAAAATAATCTTATATATTAATAGCCGATATATAATAGGAAAAATGTAAAGTTTTGCTGCGGATGAAAGAGGGTTTGCTGAGATGAACATAATTTATTCTGACAAAAGAAATCGACTTGAAGTTAAAAATGAGGCTATAGCAAAAAAAAAAAAAAAAAAATGTAGAAAGTGGGGAAGGAAGATCGTTTTGCTTCTATTTTTCTGTACTTACTGCTTGAATACTCTGTGCCGATGGAAATTACGTAACTATTTTGGCATCTGCTCGATCACATTACCCATGAGAGAATGTAGCACATGGCCAATATTTTAATGTGGGAACCTACACCCATTTGGGTTAATGATAAAAAACAAACAGTGCCCAGTTCATTCGGCATATGGCTGCAAATGTCAGGCTAAACTCTCTGACCTCGTCGAGTGAACCATCTGGATTTGGTAGAACCAATTTAACAAAAATATCTACACGCGAAAATTCAAGCAGAAGTAATTTAAAGATAAAAAAATAAAATAAAATTGGAGGTCAAATGACAAGAGAATGATTTTCGACATTCGACACCCCTTCTTATAGATGTAGGTACCTCAGTAAGACTATGAACTGATTAGAAAATAAACCATGCATTCCACAAAAATGTTTATGTTTTTAAAATATTATCTCCGTATTCGTCAATGGTAACGTAATTTTTTTTGTCTTAAAATCTCCGAAAAAACTTCCGAGGTTTAAGTGAGATTTTTATATTCACACAGTGAAATGGTAAAATTAAGAATTTCCGTACAGAAAATTAGCCGTCCTGAGTATGACGATAAACTATATCGGACAGCAAGGACTCTGATCAGGAGGTTTTGAGGAGCATGGAGCCACCTCTTAATTGCTGGTGTTCCAAGGTTCACACTGACCAGGGGACGTAGCACTTGTCTGAGTCCTAGTTATTGGGCAAACAGTTAATCCCCCACCATAAAGGGGTCAAAATACTAAGAAAGTATAAAAATAGGTTTTAATATCAGCAATACGTTTTGGAAAAATTATTACCAGTGGTATGTTTTTGAAAAAGAAAATATTACCAGTAATACATACATATATATATATATATATATATATATATATATATATATATATATATATATATATATATATATTTATATATATAAATAATATTACGGCAATACATTTTTGGAAAATATAACAACAATACATTTCTGGAAAAAATATCACCAGCAATAAAAACTTACTGGCATTAAATAAACCATTGAGGTTAATATACCGTAAACCAAACCAAATCAAACAGAACATTAGGCATTTTCATGCAGAAAACACTAAGCATACATTAGCCGAAATGTTAGCGTTACTATCGATTAACATTTATAAAATCTTTCTCTTCAAAATAGAACCCTATTCTCATGAAAAAAAACTGCTCTAAGAGAATGATTAAATTCACTATTTTCATTCAGGTATTGATGGAAGTTTTCTTCCAAACTTTTTGTTTTTAGGTAAATTCTAATCGGAGTAGATAGTTCCACGTATCGTCTGGTTCACGCTCTTCTTGTTTTTTTTTTAGCAAGAGTAGAAGTTTACCATTAAATGCCCAAAAACTCCCCCTTCGTGGCAATTATACTTTTGTGCTTTAAGTAAAATTTTATGTTCTCATATGGAATCCAGTGAAAAGGATATATTTGCTTTTATTGGTGTATCGTCAGTAGTAGCACCTTTGTAGCTAAACGGTTGACCCTTCTTTACCCAGGTAAATTGGGATACGGAATACACATGGCTCCAAGAAGTCAGACAGGCATCGACCTGCCGGCTAAACTGATAGTCGGAAGGGTTTCCCGACCGATGCCAAGCGGTCATCGGCCAGTCACCAGCCTGTGGGTAAGTCAACGGCTTTATCAGTGGGCAGAGGAACATCTGAGAGGAAGCACGCGGTAGCCTCAACATCCTCGGTGTAAAAGGCACTGGCAAGCTATTACACTATTTTGTCTTGAATGTCACCATGAACCACAATTGTTAGATGGAGAGGAATGGTGACCACAGCAGCACAAAATACGCTGAACGAATAAATGAAAGAATGGTGGAAATGGTCAAATTAACCATTTCCATCCAGGGAACACTGAGCGTTCATTGACTGAAGTGTTACTGTTACTATCCGTTGAACATTTATAAAATCTTTCTCTTAACACTACATTAGTCATCTCGGATTTTCGCAAATGGATAGTCTCCTGGCGTCTGCCTCCTATGACAACTGAGCTACAACTGCACCACACCCCGTGCTACACACCCTCAATGAGTCAGGAGAGTAAGAGGAGGGAGCAAAACACACAAATTGTCAACGAAGTATTACGAGTGCTTTAAAAGTTTTAGGATAACAAACATCCCCCCCAACAGTTTTTTTCATGAAAATAAGGTTCCCAAGTCCATTAATTATTATCGCTCTTATATTGTTAGGAGTTTCCTTCCAAGCTTTTTGTTTAAGTCAAATTCTAATAAAAGTAGATAAGTTCGCCTATCGTCCGGTTCACACTCCTCTCTGTTCTTTTTTTTTAACGGGAGTACATACATGTTTCTTTCTTGTTTCCTGTTTATGATTGAGTTTCCGGTTCCTTCTAAAATCTTCTCTTTCTCTTTCACTCTCAGTAATCTTAATGGCATTATCTCTTGGCTTGGGGTAAATTGATTAAAAAATATGCAAAGTTAACATCTTTATTACATCATTATTTCCCCTTCTGTTATATGCTATACATTTTTGTTGTCGCTGCTGTTGAAAGTCTTCAAATGATGTGGTTTTCGTTAAGCTTTTTATTTGTGTAGTGATTTGAAATAGGATTTGATGAAGAATTCTCTTCTTTAAGACCTAAAGTATTCATTCGTCTGAAGCCATTTTGAATCATTGATCTTAGAATACAGTTATAGATAGATGATAGTCTAGACATTTTTGAACGGGTACTTATCAAGAATATCTAAATACATAACAGAAGCACCAAACCAAATGTGACAGAAATATTCAATGCATGGATGGATGGTAAACTTATAAATGTGTAAGAAGCCAGAAGAGTGTTTCACAAGTGAGAAGCACGAGAGGAGAAACTGTTACAATAGAAATAACTGAGACATCCGGAAGAGGCATGGAATGTGGAACTTGAACAATCTATCCCTGTGAACAAAATAAATAGTTCATTTTGAGATTCCAATCACCTGAAGAAGTCTGGAGCGTACAATAGCCGAAACATTGTGAATATGGCAATGAAGATTAGAATAACATTTCAAATAATGGAAATAATGCTAGAAATTATGGTTACATCTAGCCATTTAAACTGTGCCATCAATCTCGTACTGTGCTTAAATTCCTAAAGTCTATGTATCAAAAAGGAAATCTCATCAGAAGAATTACCATGAAAATATTTATAGAAAAGTAGCACAGGGAAGCTATGTTACGGCATTGGGAAAATGACCGAAGGTGAGTATTTTCTCTAGAATATTTAAATACTTAAAGCACCAGACCAAATGTGAAAGCAATATCCAATGCATGGATGAATGATAGACTTATAAATGTGTAAAATAGATTCTGTCAGGAAAAATTGTCTATCACGTCACAGTGAAGTGAATTTCATAGCGACAGACTTAGTTTTGGTCTATATCCTAGATGGGTTGTAGTGAGGGGAGATAACCAAGAGAGTTATTCTCTTTCCAAATACTCTATTATAATGTTCTTATTATTTTTCATCTCTTTTCCATCTTTTTTAACCTTTTCTGCTAATAGAATATTAACTAATTTGACTGAACTTTAACATTAAAAAATGATTCCATCAAATATAAGAAAGTTTATTAAGAGAGACCCCAACTTGGAAAAGGAATTAAATTTAAAAACTGCTGGGCTTTGAAATTTGAGAAAAATGACAAAAGCAAAAATTAATTAATTTTTTCTTATTACTTAAAAATAAATTATCAAGTGAAAAAAGTCACGAGAATAAGATTAGAATCTATGTTAGCCATACACAGAAGAATATTGGATTTTCGGCTAATTGAAATTCCTTGTTTTTTTTGCCATTTATTATTTACATGTATGTATAATATACTTTATTACTTATTTAGTATATATAACATTTTTCTACATTATTATTTATCAGGCTTGAGTCTTGATTAAATTAATTTTTAATCAAATTTATCTGAATATTTGTAATTGCTTTTTTGTAAAGTCTTGAAGCATCTGTGATTTGTGAAGATATTTTCATCAGTTTTTCAAATGAGTTTCAAATTGACGAGGGAGTCATGAATGCACAAAACAAGACAAACAAACATAGACACACAATCTGGGACATTCATCAAATACTGATTAGAAATTATTTGTCCCACCAAAATTACCTTCAGAATAGATAGTTTAGACATTTTTGAACGTGTGTTTATCAAGAATTTCTAAATATGCAGAAGAAGGACCGGATCACATGTGATAGCCATATCCAATGCATGGATGAATAGTAGACTTATAAATATGTAAGATAGATTCTGGCGAGAAAAACTGTCTAGCACGAAAAAGTGAAGCAACTTTCCCAGCTACAGACCTATCAATTAATTCAATATAATATTTCCACTTCATGTCAGCGGAAAATGTTAGCCAGGGAAAATACAACAAAATACTCTCCTGTAGGTTAGCATCAGCCAAGCTGATGGATGGCAAAATGGTTCTCTAAGATGAATAAAAGGTAGCAGATCCGTTTGGGAACGTTAAAATATTTGAGATCAGCTCCCAATTTATCTTATCGAGCCAATCAGAATTACCATGAAGACAGGAGTAAATAGTTGTGTTATCAGCAGAGATAAGAAATTAAGAACAGATGACATCAGAGGTCGTTGATGAAAATTACCAACAATGTAGGTTCAAGGATAGAGCCCTGGAATACAGCTGTATTAATACAAAAAGATATAGAAGAGTGACGTTTCAAGATAACTTCGTGAGTTGATAAGAAAGTATAAATCAGATAAAATCTTACACTAATTGTTATCGGACTTTCAAGTACTGATGGAAGTTTCCTTTCAAACCTTTTGCTTAAGGCAGAGTGGAATAATAATATCTGTCATATATAATTATTTTTCGTTGTAATTACACGTGTTATCCATTTTAATTGTAGCTACTATTGAAAGTCTTCAAGTGATGTGGTTTTCTTTATTTGTGTTGCTATCTCAAATAGGATTTCATGAAGAATTACCATCTTTGAGAGCAAAACGATTCATTCGTTTGAAGGCATTTTGAATCATTGATCTTAGAATACGGTTGTAGATAGATGATAGTTTAGACATTTTTGAGCAGGTCAGGCGAAATGCATGATATTCAAGCGAACATTGTATAGTGAAAAATACAAATAAAAAAAACATCAACTCATTAGAGTGTGTCAAGCTGCGGACTTATGGATTCACCTCGGAGAATAAAGCCTAGCAACTATTTTCTTTGTTTTCTAAATTAGTATCGTTTAAATTGAAACCAACGTACCTGGTGATTTCATATCGTTCATCTTTGCTGTGGTACATCACCATGGCTATTTTGTCAGGTTTTTCTTCCGCTAGCTTCTGTATCCGTTCCGGAATGGTTTCATAGGAATACGTAATGTTTCCTGGTTGGTGGAAGTAGCTCTTCTTCAGCATGGTTGGTTCGTTTAATTTCTCTTTGTCTGCCAGCTTTTTGTGACTTATGTCTATTTTTCTTTAGGCTTATTGTGTGTCCTTTTACCAAATAGTCTGCACTGAAGATGGGGTCGAATGTTTTCTTTCCAAGATGTTGAGAATAACTAATTGGTGGGAACTAAATGAAATATAAACAGAAAAGAATAACTGTCAGACAACATTAGTAGAGTTTGTTTGCTTGTTCGCATTAAATGGCCAAACAGTTTCACATAGAGGTAAAAAAGAAACATTCAGTATACATACTTGCCAGAGATGGGAGCTTTGAACATAATGATTTGTTCCTAGTAGGGAAAAGGGACATTACCGCTTTTCTTTGATAAAGATTTCTATTTTATAATAACAATTACTGTTAGCAACCGTTCGGGGTAAAACTATAATTTTTTCTTTATTTTTAATTTACGGACATAAAAAATATTTATGAGTTTTTAAATAGCAATTTCATGGGGCAATTTTCTTCTAAATTTCTTCTACTTTATGTGTTTTTCTTTGGAAACTTAGGAATAAATAAAATCTACTTCGTTGTTTACTTTATGTGACTAATTGCTTTTACATAGTTACTGTATATGACCGTTGTCGCTGAAAATGAGCCGAGGCGCTCGTGAACAATGGCAATATTAAATTTTTGATTAAATTTGTATTTAGATAAATTGTATTTATTTTTAATTTTTCTTGTTTAATTATTCACCTATACTGCATATGATCCATTATTGTACATAATTAGGTTACAATAAAATTTATATTTTAAATGAATACTACTTATAAAAATTGAGATGTAGTAGAGTGTGGTGTCCCGTATCACAGATCGGGGTGATCCGTATCATCGTTTCAGAGAGAGGGTCACGAGACCCCTGCACTGGCCCTGTGTCCAATCCTTGGTATTCTCAGTATCTTTCTATATTATTCTAAAGAAAAAATGTTAATAGAATATTCACTTGCAAAAAAAAAAAAATAAAAAAAAAATAAATAAAAGAAATTCTATTACAACCCCAAATCAGTTACGGTTTTACGCAACCAAAAAAGAGTTAAGGTCCTGGGTATGACGATAAACTACATCCGCGTCCTGGGTATGACGATAAACTACATCCGCGTCCTGGGTATGACGATAAACTACGTCCAACAACAAGGCTTCAGATAATGTTTTCGGAAAAATAATTTTGCCAGCTATACGTTTTTTGGAAAAAATAGTGTTGCCAGCTATACGTTTTTGAAACAATGTTGCCAGCTATACGTTTTTGGGAAAAAATAATGTTGCCAGCTATACGTTTTTGAAACAATAATGTTGCCAGCTATACGTTTTTGAAACAATGTTGACAGCTATACATTTTTTGGAAAAAATAATGTTGCCAGCTATACGTTTTTGAAACAATAATGTTGCCAGGTATGCGTTTTTGTCCAGTCCAGTCCATGGTATTCTCAGTATCTTTATATATTATTCTTAAAAAATGTTAAAGCAATATTCACTCGCAAAAAAAAAAAAAAAAAAGAATTTCTATTACAACCCAAAATCTGTTACGGTTTTACGCAACCAAGAAAGAGTTAATCAGTTGACAATTGTAGTCGTTGATCAACAATGGTTACTTTATTTATACTCCAGTCTCAACTAGTGTACATTATATGGATGAAAGAACATTGGAGCGTCATAATTTCAGATGAGTCATATTACCAGCTATTTTGTGAAGATAAATGAATGTCTGGTTGCTAGAAGGAGAGTACAGAAGATTACATATCGTGTTGCAGAAGTTTTGCCCTATTTATTCATATTATTTTTAGGATTCTATTAGTTTTATTTTATTATTATTTTAATTTTATTATTCATTTCATTTATTTTTATTTTATTTTATTTTATTTATTTATTTTATTTTTAAATTTATTTATTTTCATTTTTATTTTATTTTTGCTTCACTTTTAATTAATTTTATTTAATTATTTTTTATTATTTTCACTTTATTATTATTTTCTTTTATTTTCTAATTTTTTTAGTTTACTTTTATTATATATATATATATATATATATATATATATATATATATGTAGGCAAATATATGGATATAGATCCGACAGTATGAAGAAAAATATACGGAAAAAACAAACAAAAATCCTAATATGCAATTATGCTGTTTTAATGTTAATATAATGTCAACGTCGGACGTTTCGGTCCAATAGAATATGTCCTGAAGATGGTCTATTAGACCGAAACGTCCGAGTTGACATTATATTAACATTAAAACAGCATAATTGCATATTAGGGTTTTTGTTTGTTTTTTCCGTATATTTTTCTTCATATATATGTATATATATATATATATATATATATATATATATATATATATACATACATACATACATATATATATATATCTTCTCAAACTCTACTTCGGACTCATCTGGAGTATCTCTGCCTGACTTCCCACTTAAAACTGATTCTCTGTTGAGTGATATGCATATACCCCACTATGGTTTCTTTTGTCATCTCTAAACTTGATCTCCACAAAGTTATATGGACCCGATGGCATCCCTGAAATAGTCATTAAGAAGTGTGCTCCCGAACCATCTCTTGTTCTCTCTAAGCTGTCCAATAAATGCCACACTGTCTCCTGCTGGCTGGAAGTCTTCATAAATTGTTCCAGTTTTTAAGAACTCTGCTGAACCCTCTGACCCATCCAAATATCTGCCTATTAGACTTCTGCCTCTTTATGGGAAACTTCTAGAAGTCCTAATCAATACTGAGTTGTTTCGTCACAGGGCCTTTTCTCAGACAAGCAATATTGCTTTCGTATTTACAGAACAAGTGCCAATGTATTAATAATTGCGGAAAGAGTGTATCATGCTCAAGACAAAAACGGTGAAGCGCTTAATATCTCGAAAGTCTTTGATGGGGTCTGGCATTCAAGTCTACTTCACAAGCTTAAAAGCTACGTTTTTCTCCGGGCACGTTTTTGAGTTGATCCAGTCGTTCTTATCTAAACGTGAAATGAAAGTTGTCCTGAATGGCCACTCGTCTCCATTCTTTCATACTAACACGGATGTCTCCCAGGGCTCCATCCTTGGTTCTACCCTGTTTCTAATCATTAACGACCTTCCGCTCTCAATTTGGAATCTACGCTGATGACAGAATCATTTAATCCTGCATCGATGGTAAGGCTGATCAGTCAGACAAGATCAAAATGGCAGCTGATGTACAAAACGACCTCAAGACCGTCGTTAAATGGGACAAAAGATGGCTTGTCAATTTTAACGTCTCCAAAATTAAACTTCTCTCGATTAATCATCTGAAAGACCCCCTCTTCTTCTCATCATCAGGGCTGACGCTATCCTCCAGGAAAGGGAATCATTGTGCGTTCTCGGGATAACGTTCTTAGCTGACATAAGTTGGAAAGACCACATTGAATGCATCGCCAGATAAGCTAGATAAGCTGTTCATTGTGTCGATCGAGTCAGTTTTTCTCTCCTCAATCAATCTTGTATAAGTCTACCATTCATCCATGCTTAGAATATTGCTGCCATATTTGGTCCGGTGACCTTGCTATTTTCCTAGAACTCCTTAATAAGATCCAAAGAATAATCAGCAATATTATTGGTCTTGATCTGGTGACTCGGCTTCAGTCATTTACCCACCGCAGTAAGGTTGCCTTTTGCTTTTTCTTATAAATATTTTCATGGTAATTGTTCGGATGAGCTTTTCGCTATGGTACCTAGACTGTATGAATTCAATACTAGACTGACGGCGAGATCTCATCAATTTACATTCAAGCTAGGTAGATGTAGCCGTAACTTCTATGCTAACAATTTCTTATCTCGCACTTCTCGCTTGTGAAACTCCATTCCGGCTCCTTGTTTTCCAGTAAACTTTAATCAGCAAACATTTAATGTTAATCCCTATCTATTGTCCTCCTGATTACACTCATCTCCTTCTTCTCATTATTAATGTTTCTGTTACTAATTACTCCACACCCTGTAATCCCTTGCGTACTAGAGGGTGTACTGCTTTTTTGGATGATATCGATTATATATATATATATATATATATATATATATATATATATATATATATATACATGAACACGGATGCAATGTGCTGACCGTGTTTGGAAAATAATACATTCCTATTACTTCATACACATACATAAAAACGCTCGGATATGCAGAACATTTGGACAGTTTTTACACAGTTTGCGTCCAGAAAAGAAAACACTTGTACAAATACAATAAAAATTAGATAAAAATCTTAATTGCAATACCTTGTCAGTCGTTTTTAAGAGGGATTACTGCCTAAATACAATATATACATATATATACAGACAGACAGATAGATAGATAGATAGAGTTATTTCTAAGGCAATAATGAATTATATTTTTAACCCGATACCTATATATATATATATATATATATATATATATATATATATATATATATATATATATATATATATATATATATATATAAATTGATTGTATTTTATTTTTTATAATAATTTTATTGCCTTATTAGGATTCAAGGAAGATATATTATTCCTGTTTGTAGTTAGTATTGCAATATAGAAGTTTGATATTTTTAGGGGCTTTTGGGGAGTTATCGTATTGTATTTGACGTGTGTTGAGGTTTTTGATATATATCTTATTTGTTTATTTAGGAAATGGAAAGTAAAAACGATTTTCATATATATATATATATATGAAAATTTCTACGAATTAACCAGTAGAGCGACAATATTTATGAATAAAAATGACAATAGGAAAACTGGTAATTGCTGACGCTTTTCGTCCAATTTTTCGTATTTTGCTTTGATAAAGTCCACATTAGACGAAACGCGTCAGCAATTACCAGTTTTCCTATTGTCATTTTTATTCATATATATATATATATATATATATATTTTTTTTTTTTTTCTAAAGAAGTAAAAGCACGTTTGATTTAACGTCTGTTTCCCCGTGGGTTCGAATCCTGCACATCTTTTTGTTTAGTAATATTTATCTTATGTTTAGACTGGTTCATGAAAATAAATAAACATGCCGTTTAATCAGTAGACTATAGTGTCTAATTAAATATAAGTATTCACTAAAAATAACGTTTAATTTTTACACTTAACGTCACCAAACGAAAAAAATTAAAAATGCTTGAAAAACACAACGAACGAAACATATTTGTAAGAAAGGTTGCTGCTCAAATATATATATATATATATATATATATATATATATATATATATATATATATGTGTGTGTAAGGGGAGAGAAAGAGAGAGAATGTGAGAGAAAGATGATTACATACAGAGGTGTACCCACATTATAAACAGTATATGCGTATGTATGTGTTTGTAAGGATGTGTATGTGTGTCTATGTGTATGTGTTAGTGTATGTGTTAGTGTATGTGCTTGAGATGCCTATCAATATACAGAGTGCGGCAGAAATATCTCTCGCATAAAGGTAAAATATAAGTAAGTAGCAGTGGTGTCTTACTATTTTGTGGGAGGTATTTCTGGGAGATATATATGGGTGGTATCTCTGCTGCACGCTATATTTACGAAGTCAAATCACTATTATTATTTGTTATATACTGTCCTGAATTCGTAAACAATTTTGTGAATGAGAAAAATTGTGGATAGAACGACCCAATAATTTAACCATCTTTTTTTTTGTCGAAGTCTTACAGTTTTCTTGTTATCTCTTCCAACAGATTTCAGATGCAACTTCAAGAATCAACCCTCAATAATTCGAGTGAAATTATCGCATGAATCTCATTTTTTTTGTTTCAAAAAATCAACTCTCAATTCTCTTTTCTCTAGAACAAAGAATTATAATGAAAAAGAGGTAAAAAAAAGAAGAAAAAAAAAAAAGAAATTATGGTATATAAAAAAACGGCCTACCGTCTGAATAAGAACGTCCACAGAACGTTACAAATCTTCAACGATAAATCAACAGTCGGCGTCCCTCCCCCAAAAAAAAGAAGAAAAAAAGATGTTGGGGTAGAAGAGGAAGGCTAAAACAGAGAGTAAAAAAAAGGTGAAGATAGAAAGATAAATATATAGAGAGTGAATGTAAAAGAAATGCTAAGGAGAACGAGTTGAACGATTTGTGTGTTCATGCACTTATGTGGATATTAATTGCAGTATCAGTCAAGGCTACTTACTACCCACCAGACCTCTGACCGGAAGATCCAAGCCTGATTTGGGGGCCTCGGGTAGTGCTTTAGAACCTACGCAATCTTATCAACATTTGCTTTTTCTACCTATATTTAAATACGTTACAAATTAAGCTAAGCAAATTAAACTAAAACTTTTTTTTAAAAGCATTTCACCCCAAGCGGGGCGAGAGTGCCACTAATACGCAGGGGTTTACAGAGAGTGAAATTAATAGAAAAAAATGGATATAGGGGAGATTAAAGAAAGGATAAAAGATGAACGGGTTTCAAAAAATGAAACAAATAACAAACACCACGCACAAACGTGTACATTCTATTCATATATATAGCACATTTAGAGACAAAATATAACAATTAACTAGTAGGTATAAAATATATAAAAATATCAAGACGTACTTAAAAGTAGATATAAATTAACCACAGCTAATGAATGAACACTCATGAAAAAATTTATCAACTAAAAATAAGAAAATAAAATTTTAAAAATTTTAATCTTCAATTTGGATCAACATGTTTCAACAAATTTTTATGTCTACATGTGATTATTAATCGTTTTCGTGTTTAACAAATTAGGATTATTTAAATGTTTTAAAATAGTTAATTTTTCTACAAGACATAGATTACATCTGTCGCCTTTCCCATTATAAAATTTGACTTTATCCCACGTATTAATGGGTATATTACCACTATTCTTTAATTGCCAGAAATACTTGGGGTGAGCTGTGTTATTAATGTATCTTATGTTATTAAAAGTCTTCTTATGATTATAGGACCAAAGGAGTCACAGTCAGTTATGTGCCATGCGCGACACACGCTTAGGCGATCATGTGTCTTTTGATACATGACTGACGAGGCCTATGAAATAACATGGAGAATAACGAAAAAGCCATACAATCTTGGATTAAATTGTCAGTCGGCCAGTTATGTGCCATGCGTGATACACGCTTAGGCGATCATGTATCTTTTGATACATGACCGACGAGGTAGATTTTTCCCGCACTAGGTTGACATTTTTTCTGCGGTATCCCAGTTGCCATCCAAGGCTCTAGAAGCCGATCTGCCCTGCTATTTACTCATAGCTTGGCGGGGGTGGGGGAAGAGGATTCATACCTTTCCCAAGTGTATTAGCATGTAAGCGAATGTAATGTATTCGACTGGATTTCGAATCAATGAACACAAAATAAAATTTAACGATGTTATTGTTATGATACTAAGCAAACACTTCCATCTCTGCTCTATTATTCCTTGCCTTCCACTAACCTTTTCAGTTTCTCTTGCCTCTTATTAATTGCTACCTGCCTCTTTTCTCCTACTCACTTCCTGTAATGGCGACTGGAGATAAATAAAGGATTCGTTTTAAACATTCGACTCTCTTGTTCTTAATCCACCGTAATCGGCGATGTTACCAGAATGTACGCTAGCTCGATAGACAATATTTTTAGCGGACAGGTCTTATCTTTTCGGCAGTTGTATTTATGCTCTGTGATTCTAGTATCGTTGTTTTTGTTTGTGATATAATTATTCAATATAATTGTTATGGGAGCAGGTAGATTTTTCGATGTTTCTAACGCAGCTAAATCTGATCTTTACGATATTATAAACTACAATTTGAATAAATCAGAATTAACATGTTTCAAATGATATTTCTTTTATGGCCACATATGACCATTAAGATCAGACGTACTTTAGACTGTCTCTTCCATTAAGTTTGTGGGTGATCGAGCAGAGTTCAATAATGCCTTATAAACGCAAATCTTTCTCAGATTCTCGAGACATTCATATCTTTTCAGTTTCATATCCTAACGTAAAGAAAGCAATTTCTAAAGAAGTGATAGATTTTCATTTTGTGAGTGTCTGCTCGAATATAGCTATCCGATAAAATATAACGTTTAAATAATAAAATATGTATACTATTTACATTATTCGGACTATTGCCCTCATCTTCGTAGCCAAATTTATCACAACGTTTCGGCCGTTGTACGCTCCGACATTCTTCAGGTAGTTGGAATGTCGAATTGAACCTTTTATTTCGCTCGCTGGGGTAAACTGTTCTAGTCCCACGTGCCATGTCTAATGGATGTCAGTTATCAGTTATCTCCTGTTAATTACCCTCTCCAAGTTCTCCACTGCCTTAACCAGGTATTGAACTCACAACTCTTTGGGTTCTGTCACTGGATCTAACCAACGCCTTCATCCACATCGGTGTATGAATTTCTGGGACTTAGAAAATAATGTCTTCAGCAACCATTATTACCAGAGCTCATATTGTAATATTCGTTGTTATTATTGTTTTTCTCTGGCACTCCTTATTACTGGTTCCCATATTGTATTCATTTCTATGCTTGGTCGGCTCAGGAGATTTTTGTGGCCTAGGACATGTGCTGATTCCTTAAGTTTACGCATTTTCCAATGATGTTCTTTGTCTATGATTTCAACCTGATTCCACATAGGGCGGTGATCTCCCTTTTCTCTCCATATATGGTCAGCCATGCCTGATTTTTCCACTTTCCCTCGTGTTACAGGTTTTTGGTATTCTTGAAGCCTTTCCTTAAGGGGGCGGCCTGTCTCCTCTTTATATTTCTTTCCGCAACTGCACAGGATGGCGTACACAGAGTCTTTAGTCATGTTCTCCTATATGGGAGGGGGGCCTTACTCAGGAGAGATATCTACGAAGTGTCGTCCAGTTTTTTAAGGTTGTCCTGATGTTATATGAACGGCAGAAATAGATTTGTTTGTTTGTTTGTTTGGGTTTTATGGCATTTCAACCACTGTGGGTTATTTAATGCCAAATCCAGTTTATATGAATGTTAAATAAAAATCGTATAGCTGGCAACATTATTGTTTCAAAAAAAAAAAAAAACGTATAGCTGGCAACATTATTCCTTTTCTACAAAAAAAAAAAAAAAAGAAAAAAACTTAGAGCTGGCAACATTATTGTTTCAAAAACTTAGAGCTGGCAACATTATTTTTCTGAAAACATTATCTGAGACCTTGCTGTTGGATGCAGTTTATCGCCATACCCAGGACGCGGATGTAGTTTACCGTCATACCCAGGACGCGGATGTAGTTTACCGTCATACCCAGGTCGGCAGAAATAGAGACAGATAATAAAATATGTATGTATATATAAGTTTTCAATGAGTATGACAGTTGCTTTTTCTCATTGCCTGAAGAGGTAAGATTCTTACAGGAAAGTAGATTGACTATATATTCACAAACCTAACCTTTCTCTGTTTATTATTATACAATGCTATTAATATGACTATGGATAAGATGACTGGCGTCGGGACATAGCGCAAGGAAATTGGCTTTCATGCCTTTGCATGGACATTTGTTTTTAATTAATTACTATGGAAAGCTTAGTTTTGGCAAAATGATACAAGTACCGGGCAGCTAGTGAGAATCGTACTCACTATTATTAGTTTTCAAGACCAACAAGCTAATCGTTACATAACGACGAGGTTATATTTGTAAGTCATTTGTGTAAGTCAGCTTGAATGGAAGTTAAATTCAATTCATTGATGTAATATCAATTATGTTATATGGCAGTGACTGCTGAACAAGCGCCTCACAGATAAAGAAGAGACTTGAAGCAAGAGAAATGTGGTTCTACCGAAGGATGATGAGAATATCATCGACCGAACATGTGAGCGCTGATGAAGTTTTAGATAAAATGGAAACGAAAAAGACATCAGGAAGAGACAGTTGAAATGTCTAGGGTCCGTAATGAGGAAAGAAAATTTGATACTCACAGGACAGTTTGAAGGGAAGTGGGATGGAGAAAAACAACGCCTAATCTACCTGGCAAGATCATGTAAATGGATGTCGGAGCAAGATTTGGGAGAGATAACAAAAAGACAAAATTTATTAAGAGCTACAATGGGCAGGAAAATTGGGGAGAGCCTTGATCGCCTACGGCCTGAAGGGACACGGCTCTTAGAAGAAGAAGATTTCTTTTTAGGCTGTGTAAATAATTCCAGATACTGTCCTTTTTTATTTTGCTTTTTTTATCATTTTTTTTTTGTAAGATGGAAATGCAAAAGTAAAAGAAAGATGCTTTGTTTTTGTTCACGAAGTAAGGCTAAGTTTTATGTTTCTTGTCCTGATCCAAAATTGGAAGCATAGGCACGCACAAGTACGCACACACATTATATATATATATATATATATATATATATATATATATATATATATATATATATATATATATATATAAACACGTATATGTACAGAGGCCTACAAAGATTTTAAATGTGCCCTAAGGAAAGAGAATAGACTCACTGTTTTCCTGATTGAGCAGATACATATAAATGACATACATTCAGGGTAGCAACGATATTCACCCAGCCATATACAGTGGTTCCTCGGTTCACGAATTTAATTCGTTCTTGTAGACCGTTCGTAACTCGAAATGTTCGTAAACCGAAATTATTTTTCCAATAGGAATCAATGTAGAGAAAAATGTCACAGTACAATAAAACTGGAAAAGAAAAGCACAGCACTGCACACGAAAGTGTACAACACAGCGGTCTTCTCAGAAATGATTACGTTCGGGTTAACTCGGTTCGGTAATGTTGTTCGAGAACCGAAATTTTGTTCGGTAACTGAAGCATTTTCATCTCGAATTTTCTATTCGAAAACCGATTTGTTCGACATGTGAGACGTTCGAGAACAGAGGTTGTACTGTATGCATCATTGAAGATTTCGAGGTCGTTCTTTAGTTTGGACATAGTTCCTTTTTTTTATATAGCATAATTTCTTTTTTTCTGCATTTTTTACTCTTTTTTTATTGTAATTCCTAGATATAGTGAAAAGAAAAATGGAGGGTTCATTTCTGAAACAAACAAACAAACAAAAGAAATGAAATGCATACGACAATTTAACACGAATTATTGAGGGTTGATTCTTAATAGTAAAAAAAAAAATGTTGCATTTAAAATCTGTTGGAAGCGGTAACAAGAAAACTGAAAGACTTAGAAAAAGATGGTAAAATTTTTTGGTCGTTCTGTCCACAATTTTTTTTTATTCGCAAAATTGTTTACAAATTCAAGACAGTATGTAACTATAAGAGTGAATATAGGATGCAGCAGAAATACCTCACATATATACCTTCCAGAAATACCAGCCACTAAATGGTAATACACTAGTTCTGCTAACATGTTACCATTATGTGAGAGGTATTTCTGCTGCACCTTTCAAGTACATACACTGACACATACACATAAATACACATTTGCATCCTCACAAGCATACACACATATTTCCTTTATATTGCTTAATGTGGGTAAGCCTGTATCTGTAATCTTTCTCGTTCGCTATCGTTTCTCTCTCTCTCTCTCTCTCTCTCTCTCACACACACACACACAGTATAACACGTCTTTAATCGGGTCTTTCAACACTTTCAAATAATTTTTGCCTTTCAGTTGGAGCAGTTTAATTTTAAAGTCAGCCCACCTGAAAATCAATATTAGTAACAACATTTGGGTGCAACTGAGACATATCCCCAAATACGAGGTTAACAATCTGAACGGGTTGCTTGGGGTTTCCTGAAAAAGGAACCGTATAATAATAAATAATATTATTGTAATAATGTAAACTATTTTTATTTTAGTTTTTTTTTTAAGAAATATATATATATCCAAGAACAGATAGTAAATAGTAAAACGTTACTGAGAGTTATAATGGGCAGGAAGTAGTGGAGAGCCATTGTCGCCAACAATTTGGACTCAAAACCGGCACTGAAAGAATTATCTACCAAACAAAGAAATTTCATCAAAATCGGGTGAAAAATGTGGAAATGCATAAACAACATCCGGTGATATACATACACACATTTTGAGAATTACAGATATACGGAACCATCATTTAGCCCGACGTGTCTATACGGTTCCGTATAGGATGCAGGTTCGAATCCTGTCAAAGGACGAATATTTTCTATGAAAATTTCTCGGACATTCAGGCCGGTAAATGTTATTTAATACTGTTTATTATAAACAGAGCATTTACTTAAATACTTGTATCTATAAAAAGAACGTTAAACATAAAAATGTCTTTAATAAATAAATTGTCGGACTTTGTCTATTTCATAATATATATATATATATATATATATATATATATATATATATATATATATACACACACTTCGTTTCAAATGATTAACGAGATGACAAATTTTGCGCAAAAACTATCAGTCGGAATTTAACGAAATTTTCACAATAGGTATATGCACAGGCTGTATAAAAATTGAATTGTTCTGCGCAGCAGGAAACAAACGGTGGCCATTTGCAATATTAACACGATATAGAAACGTTCCAGAATATAAACGAGTGTCATTATAATCGTTCACATATGGATCGCAAATGTGACTTGACCCCTTCTGAGAAAGATATTATAACATCTGAATTTTCCAAAGACAAATCTACATTAGAAATATCTGAAATAATTGGAAGATATCACCGAACTGTGAAACGATTTGTTGCAGCTCCCACGAAGGCACGTAAGAGGGTTGATAAGGGTCACTCAAGGGTTGTTTCCCGACGTTCTTCGTCACGAATGAAACATGAAGCTGTAAATAACCCAGACCTGGCCAGTGGAGCACTTTTCATGAGCATTGTAGAAGCAACAGTGTGCAGAATTATTCGCTATCATCTTCTGGAAAAGTTCGGGGTATCAGTGGGACTAGTGACAAAACCTTCATTGACAAAAGCACACATACAAATGCATTTGAAATGGGCAAAGCAGAACATGAAGGTCGATTTCTCGAAAGTTCTGTTCACAGATGAGCCCTGATGGTTGGAGTAAAGGTTGGGTCGTAAATAGACGAGATCGTCATCAACGCTTGACACACCAACAAGGAGGAGAAGGTATTATGATTTGGGCTCGTATCATTGTGGTATCATGTTTGGTTTGTGGGTAATGCCTGATGATACAAAAATAACCGCAGCTGCTTACATGGCCTTCCTCAAAGAGTACCTGAAATCTTGGTTAAAAAAGCAAAGAATCACCTTCAGGAGAACCATCGTATTTATGTAAGACAGCGCATGGAACTATGGAGTACCTGCAGAAATTAGGCTTCTGTGGACATCGGAAGATGAACTAGTCGGTTAATTCTCCTGACTTAAACCCAATTGAAAACTTGTGGGGCATTCTGAAGCGATGTATTTAAGCAAGGATGACTTATGGTAGGAAATACTCAACCTATCACGTGAAACTACATCAGAGGAGATCCAGAAGTTGATATGTTCAATGGACCAGCTCCTTTTCCAAGTCATTTAAAAAAAAAATAAGGATCACATATCTCATATTAACCAAAGCCACTATCCTTTTTGAACCTTGTTTACTTTTTTATTTCGATTTAATTTCATCTTAGTTACTGTATGTATCCATAAAAATCTGTAAAGGAAGCAATTAAAGTGTTATTTTCTTTTTTACTGGAGTTTTTATTACACCTCGATAATAAATTAACACACTAATAATTTAAGTAACTTATGTTACTTTTTATAGAACCTTTTACAGTCGGTGTCTATACATGTTGTCATCATTCTCTGATAATTTCGTTAAGTTCCAACCAGAAGTTTTGGGATAGGATGGAAAAGTGTCACCTCGTTAATAATTTGAAACGCAGTGTATATATATATATATATATATATATATATATATATATATATATATATATATATATATAAAATTTCAGTCACCCCATCACTTAGTTCGGATGTGTAATTACATCAGAGCAAACATCACTTTATTGCGATGAAATCCTTAAGGACGAAACGTACCACACGAAAAGTTTTTTTACACATTTTATTGATTTTTCTAACATTGTATATATATATATATATATATATAGGTTTGGGTTGAGGGACCAGAGAGCCGAGTCCGGATTCCAGTCGAATCCATTTCATTCACTTACGTGCTAATATTCCTGGGAAAGGTATTAATCCTCTTCTTCTCCCTCCAGCTATGGGTAAATAGTAGGACAGACTATAGCCTTGCATGGTAATTGGACTAGGAGAAGAACAACTATGAGTTTAAAACTGCGGAGGGTCGTTTGGGTACCCTGTGGCACATAGTGCATCAGGTCTCTGTATTCGGCCCTTCAAAAATTGTGGATGGTTCTGCACAAAACGTTCTCCACTATAATCAAATCACATGTGCTGGTGTCTGGCTGTGGGTTCCTAGGAACTGAGTTGCTTGATACGACGGGAGAGTCGAATATATATATATATATATATATATTTAATAAAATGGATAAATATAGGTAAATGTACGAGCAAGCATATATATACTTTATAGTGAAAAAAAAAACAAAACAGTGCTCAGTGTTAAATAACTGATATTTAACATATTAAAAATATACATAATACCGTACAACTCGGAGTTTCATCCTTATGCAATCTGAACATTTGGACAGTTTATGGGTGGTTGCGCTTATGGAGTATTTCTCTTTGTTGTTTGAATATATATATATATATATATATATATATATATATATATATATATATAGAGAGAGAGAGAGAGAGAGAGAGAGAGAGAGAGAGAGAGAGAGAGTTAAGGACAGAGTATTTTTCAAATATCCTCTACGTAGCGGATATATGTTTGAATATCATGGTTTGTACATGGTACATGTATTAGGTTGGTGCAAAAATAATTTCGTTTTCTAACATATGTTACTATGTGAGAAAACGAAATTATTTTTGCACCAACCTAATAATAATCCACCCACGAATTCCTTCAAATTCTAAAAAGTAAAAACCAACCCAAGGTATTTTAGTGTTACTTGATGTTGAAAATTTATTCACGAACGTCACCGTTGATCAAACCATTAACATTATCCTCGACTCCGTGTACAGAAATAATTATATCCCACCTCCATCCATCAAATCAAATATCCTCAAACAATTATTACATCCAGGCACAAAGTTCCTTTCTATGACCATAATGACAACATCTACACCCAAACTAATGGTGTTAGTCTGGGAAATTCGCTCGGCCCGTACTTCTTCAGTTATTACAACAAACACGCAAAAAATCAATACTACAAAGAATGAACATTATTTACGAGTTCAAATGGTCCTTAAAGAACTATGTTCCTGATCAAACCAAACTCATAAATAATTACAACTACATGCCTATCGAGACACCTTACGTTACTCCAATCCGCATACAGCTCCATCAGAACACATTTAAACACACACACACACACGCATAAAGTTACCATATTCCATTCGAAACATACTAGAAAATATAAATATAATACCCTCATCCACACGTAAAAAAGATTAAAAATAATGGAAGTCTTAATAATAAAAAAGAAAAAGCCAACACTCAATAATATTAACTACGAACACCCAACAATTAATACATCCAGTTAAAAAGTAAAAAATAAAATCATCCTTGATAATGTCTAAAAGTATAGCCGAAAGCGCACGGAATTACAGAACATTAGGACAATTTCTACAACAATCTCTGTATGCAGGAAAGAAAACATTTTTCGAACACTAGAAAAGTTAGATAAACAACTTAACCGCAGTACATTGTACTTATTTTCAATTGAATCATTTCATATTCACGGACACGCTTTTTGATGAAGAGGAAGGGAGAAAATCGCCCTGTTGATACATATTATTTCACTATGAATACTCCACAAATGTTTTAAAACGTGTAAAATAAATAGTTTAAAATGTCAAGGTTTGCAATAATAGTTTTAATACTTATTTCTTAAAAACCCTCGACAAACCATACTTAGTTACCTCCCCTGAAGCGGTGTCGATCAGCGATCATAAATTCACATTAAAAAAAATTAACTTTCAGATGAACACAGAAATTTTGTCATTGAAAATGAGGAACATTACAATATTTGTCTTGAAATAAACAACACCCTGATGATGACATTGTGCTATGTCGAAAGTACTCGGAATAATATAACACAGAGATTTTCTCTCTTCCTTTAAAAATGACACCATTAATCTTGTCCGTGAATATGAAAGGATCCAAGTGAAAATATATTGACAAAACTTGTCTAAATTATTCAATGAAACATCTCTCTCTCTCTCTCTCTCTCTGTATATATATATATATATATATATATATATATATATATATATATGTATGTATGTGTGTGTGTGTGTGTGTATGAATATGTATATGAACATATTTATCATTTACTATTGTTAAGTCTTTTATACTTTATTTTTAAATATTATATATACATATATATATATAATATGTTACCTAATTTAGGACATTAAATCAAAAACATGTCAAAAATCGCTACAAAATTGCAGCTGTGTTTCGACGCATATCGATGTGTCTCCTCAGACGATTGTAAATTACTGGTGAGTGAAAGATTAAGTTAATTTCAAAAGAAAAAATACCTCCTTTTTCCGAAAAAAATTATATAGGCTTGATCAACCAATCGAAATGACCTAGGTTTAATTTAACCTATGCAAAAAAGAAATATTTTTTTGGAAAGAGTCATGACAGGAAGTTGTCTGAAATAGATCGCAGACATTAGATAAAAACTGATACCGATGGTTACGTTAATTCCTAAAGTGTATATAAATCAGAGAATCAATTTTCCCAAGAAATTCATAGCGGAGGAGGTAAAGAGGTAATTTAATGCCAACTAGTTATATGCTTTGAGACTTTCTTACATCATTTTTTTTGTAGTTGATAAATAAGAAACTAGTAAATAATTTAAACGTCTAGAATTATTTAGCAAATTAATATGCAACCGTTAAATAAAGAACATATAAAACGTTAATAATACCGACCAATCAATGGAAGATGTTAAAAATACCAACCAAATACCAGTGCATCCATATAAGGTGTTAATAATACTGACAGGAGAAATGTAGAACTGTATAAATTAATCTTACAAATAAGCTATATAAGATGCATCGCAGTTCGTCTACTAAAAATATAATAAAAAGCATTATCAAATTCCAAAGTTTAACTTAATTGCAAGGTAAAGGTAGACTATGTCTACAATTTACCGTTAATTTACTTCTTTGATTTAACACGGAGTTTTTATTAAAAAATCTGATAATTTCCAATTTTCATGTAAACATAGAAAACAGGGTTCATATAAAGACCTACATGTTCTAGCAATTTTTAAAATTTTCCCTTTCACCTTAGGAGTTTTATTAACATATTTTAAACTCCAAAAATATTTAGAGAGTGATGTATTATTTCTATAAGTACTGTTGGTGAAGACAATATATGTTGATACCACCTAGTCTTAGTGCTACCAATATAGAATTTTTCAGCAGTTGGATTCTCAAATGTAGAAATAATACTTAGATAAACAAGAGATTTAAACATTTGTTTGTTAATGGACATTGGTCAGAATTCCTACAATTACATTGGTTAGTATTGTCAATAGTATGTATCTTGGAACGTGCATTATGATCCAAATTTTTAAACTGGTTTAAAATTTTATTATTGTGCAACTTTATAATCTTCTCAAGATTATCGGTGCAGTTATAAGGTCCAATCTAATCCAAGAACTGATGACAAAAGAAAAAGGGATGCCATCTCATTCACCCCACTCTTCAACATTCAAGTAAAATTAAATATAGGGAAAATGATTTTTAGCCATCTAAATAAGTGCTTCCTCAAAATGTCCGGGGTGTACAAATTATATAACCGTAATACAGTCAAGTTGAGCTACAGTTGCGCTAGCAACCAGGGCAATATTATTAAAAGTTTGTGCAAAAGAAATTCAAATCTTGAAGAGGGCGTGAGAGGTGGAAACAAGGTCCTTTGTAAATGAAGGATAAAAAATAATTCTCCATTAAATGTGATATGTTGTACAGAATGGGTAGTGTATTGTTCCTAGGTAGAAAATGACAGTGTCAGTGCAAAAAATACATTGGTTGCACTGCGGGCCGATTTAAAAAGAGGTGGTATAACCATATCTCGCCATTTAGAATACCAGAACATAAGTTCAATACAAAGCTAGCAAACTACTATTGGAACTTTAGGGGAAAAAATGAAAGAAGCCCAGTGTAATAAGTGGAGTATTTTACGAAATGTAAAAAATTGTAAAATGAATGGCAACTCATGTAAGTTGTGTCAGGAGGAGAAGCTAGTTATTGCAATATACAAGTTTGGCGCTGAGTTGTTGAATGGAAGGTTTGAGATCATGGTCAAATGTAGGCACATCAGGAGGTTAAATATGGGGCTATACGAACCCGGATGAAGTTAGAAAAAAAAGTTTTTCTCTCCCTTTCAATTCTTCTACTCTCACCACCATTACTTCCGGTGCCGTATTAAGGCATTTAAGTTATTGTGTTGTCTGATTAATTCGCTAAGAAAACCACCAGACAAGACCTTGGCGGTTGAAATCGCGACAGTGTTCCAGTCAGCGCTTTATCTTTTTAAGATTATATATATATATATATATGTTTCATTGTATAGTTTAGACATGTTTTGTCTACTTATTTTCGATAAGATCCTTTCATACTTGCGTTTTTGATGTCATTATTGAAGGACGAGAGAAAATCACCGTGTTTATACATATTTGTTTATTTACAAGTACTTTCGACATATACATGCCATCATCAGGGTATTGTCTTTGTTTTTTTTTATAAAATAAATATTGTAGTATTCATTATTGTCAGAGACGAATTGTTGTGTTCTCTGAAAGTTAATCTTTTTACAAGTGGAATGAGGAACGATGTGTCAGTGTGTGACCGCTAAAACTGTTCTGAAAGTTAAATTTCTTACAAATGGAGTGAGCAACGCCGCGTCAGTGCGTGACGGCTGAAATCATTTAAAGGAAGGTAACTAAATATGGTTTAGAGAGTTTATTTTTACGTAAATGAGTAGTAAAAAGAGAAACTATTAGTGTAAACCTTGACATTTCAAACTAATGACATAAAAAAACTTACAAGGTTTTACCTAAACGGATTGTCAGAGAAGGCTGACTGGTACTTTGGGTACTTGCATCTGTTTTTTTCTTTGGACCTTGGACTCGTATGCTGGATAATTATTTTCGGTTAACGTACATGTGCTTGGTTCTTTCTTCTTTTTATAATTTATTTCCCTTTGGTATTGGATTGTTTATTTGCAAATCAATACACCAAAGGTTTTCCGAGCGATTATAGTTTCTTATACTTATAAGATTTCTATTAATATATATATATATATATATATATATATATATATATATATATATATATATATATATATATATATAATGTTTTTATTGAACTTCTACACTGTCTTAACAGTCATATTTAAATTTAACAATGGTCAGTTTTCTTTCAATACGTAAACATTGCTGCGTACATGAAACTGTACCAAACGGCGAGTAAAAATAATGTATATACACGTGTTTACGTTTCTGCATGTGTAACCCTTTTAGAGGTTGCATAGACTTGACCGAATTACGCCTCTCTATGTAGTGAACGGAGCTGCTGGCTCATAGTTTTTTCTTATCGTAACAGCGTTAATAATTATGCAATCGTGAACAGAATTTTGTTTAGTTTCATGTTGCACGAAATATTGATCATAAAAATTTAGTGCAGAGTAGCATAAAAATTTAAATATTTTCTTTATATCATGCAATACAGCCTCTTAGTCACAAGGGGTTATTGAGTGTTAGACAATATGAGAAAAATAAAGCACTATTAAGGAGAGAGAACAATAAAAGTACAAGAATTAAGAAGACAGAAGATAACGACTGACGTTGTATTTAAATTTTTGAAGGTGACTGGAAAATTAGAGTTCTACAAGCGAGAAATCTGATAGAAGAAACTATTAGCAAAGAACTTACGGTTACAGCTAGCCATTTCATCTATAAAATGATGAGACTTAGCTGCCAATCTATTAGTGCGTTTAAATTCATAATGTCTAGATAACACATAGGAAAGTAATATGTTTTTGGTATAACCCCAAAATATGGAAAAAGGTGGTGGATAGGACAAGGGCGGAATTGCCTTAAACTTAGCGAGTTACGATTATTACCCAAACATAATATTGGGTTGCCGCCTCCTAATTTTCGAAACTGCTCCTAGGGGACGCTCTCAGGACTATAAATACCTTGAGATATTTTTTTTTATCACTCTCTTCTCACATTTTCCGCTTACACGTCAACATGTAAACCTTTCGCGGAGAACGCGTACTCTTCTGGGAAACACACGAACAACACACACATACACACACACATGTACATACGTACGCACATTCACTCACTACACATACTTTAGACCAAAACAGTTTTCACATTCATTTGTCACACGTATTATTGTCTTTGTCACTTGTATACTTTCCTTGCTAATACATTATTATTTATTTTTGCATATGTATTGGTTCTTGTCGTTTCTTTATATTTCTTTACGCGGACTCACATACCGAGTTCGCCATGTTTGTTGTGGGCATTTCAGGAGACACAAGTTTATCTCTCATTTCATTCACCAGCCCGCGACAATACCATAGTATCCCTTACACTAAAACAACACATTCTTACTTACCATTCTTACTACAGACACCATAATACATCAAAGTCTCTATGTAGTCCTAATTAGTTCCTATATTTACAATTTGTCTGGTGGGTGGGGAGTAAAAATATCGACATTTAAAAATGAAACCCCAATGAATATTTACAATGAATACAATTTATATACAAGAAACTAAACAAAATAATGTTAGTATTACCCCTCAATCCTGAAATGTGGCAAAAAAAAAAAAAATTAATAAATAAATAAATAAAAAAAAAATCAATTAACTGGACGAAATTAATGCTGGACTAAGTAATTAATAACAATTATTCGACCGAACACTTAATTAAACACACACTTATTCAGATTCAAAAACAATACAAAATACACACTCGAAAAATGAAAAACGTCCTGCATCTACCAGAGAACTGAAAATGCACAGAGAGGCAGTCTTACGGCGGTGAGCACCTGACTGAAGCCGAGCAGTCAGATCAGGACCAATAATATTGCTGATTCTTCTTGGGATCTTATCAAGCAGCTCCAGGAAAATAGCGGGGTCATCGGACCAAAAATGACAGCAATATTCTAAGGATGGACTTATAGATATGCAAGATAGATTCCGGAGAGAAAAACTGTCTCGCCCGACACAGTGAACCGATAGCAGCTGATCTAGCGATGGATTCAATGTAGTCTTTCCAACTCATGTCAGCCGAGAACGTAAGCCCGAAAAGGCGCAATGAATCACTTTCTTGGCGGTTAGCATCAGCCATGCTGATGGAAGGCAGAGAGTAGTCTCTAAGTTGATTAATGGAGAGAAGTTTAGTTTTGGAGGCGTTAAAAATTGACAAGCCATCTTTTGTCCCAGTTAATGACGGGCTTGAGATCGTTTTGTGCATCATCTGCCATTTTGACTGATCGGCCTTACAGGCAGGAGCAAATAGAAGTGTCGTCAGCGTAGATGGCAAGTTGAGAGCTGATGTCATCGGGAAGGTCGATAATGAAGATTAAAAACAGGTTGGGACTATTAGGATATAATAATATAAATATTTGGATAGAATTAGTTCTTATATATTATAAAATTTATTAAAATAAACTTTTTTGATTTACTGTTGAAATAATAATATTTTTCAATCAAATATTGCAAAAATGAATGGCTTTTTAAGCGCATTTTCAATTCTGATCTTTGATTGCATTTCATCAAAAAGCTTGGAATCTAAAATTTGGTGTGAGTCTTTATCTCATAAATTTTCAACTATCTAGACTTGTCAGAAGTTGATTGTGAAAAAAGTGTAAAATCGACGTACCATTACACACACACACACACACATATATATATATATATATATATATATATATAATGGTAGGTCGATTTGACACTTTTACACACACACAAACACACACACACACACACACATATATATATATATATATATAATGGTAGGTCGATTTGACACTTTTACACACATACACACACACACACACACATATATATATAATAAAAATGTAATAAACTAAAAGTAATAAAATCTTAAATAAATAGGGCAAAACGTCTGTAACACGATATGTAATCTACTGTACTCTCCTTCCAACAACCAGACGTTAGTTCGTCTTCACAAAATAGTTGCTAATATGACTCTTCTGAAACATGACGTGCACGCTCCGATGGCAATGTTCTTTCATTCATATAACGTTGAGACTGGAATATAAATAAAATGACTTTTGTTGATCAACGGCTATAATTGTCAACTGATTAACTCTTTGTTGGTTGCGTAAAGCTGAAACAGATTTTGGATTGTAAAAGGAATTCTTTTATTTTTTTGGGCAAGTGAATATTGCATTAACAGGTTTTATTTTTAGAATAATACAGAAAGATACTGATAATACCATGGATTGAACACAGGGAGGGTGCAAAGATCTTGTGACCCTTCTCCCCGAATCTATGATACGGGTCTCCCCGAAACTGTAATATGGGGCTCCCCGAATCTGTGATACGGGACCCCACACTCTACTACATCTCAATTTTTATATGTGGTATTCGTTTAAAATACAAATTTTATTGTAACTTAATTATGTACAATAATGGATCATATGCAGTATAGGTGAACAATCCTACTAGAAAAATTGAAAATAAATACAATGTATCTAAATACAATTTAGATACATGTAATAATAGATCATTTCAACTTTCTTGTTAAAAGTTGAATGGTTTGAACAGATTCAGCATTATGTATAAAAATAGGGAATTTTATATAGTTTTTGTAAGGAAAGAAAATTCACTGACTTGGACGAAAAAAAAAAAAAAGACCCCAGAAATTTTTCATTCTTTAATAATAAGTTGTTTTTAGTTTAATTTGTAGCGTAGATAAATGTAGACAGAAAAAAAGCAAGAAGATAACGAAAATCACGAAGCCGGGCCCCTCAATCAGGATTGCAACCCCAGCCCCAGTCGGAAGGTTCTGGAGTGATACGCACCGGCCCTGACCGAAGATGGTGAAGTTTTATAGAAAAGGGAAAAAAAAAAGCACACTTATACTTAACATCAGAAAGAAACTAAACATCCGTTGTAAGAAGACAAAATGTACAGTTGTCAGCAAAACGGGCACCCAAACGTGCGATTTACAAATTAGAGATACTAAAATGAAGGATGTTCAACAGTTTGAATATCTAGGAAGATATTTAACAGGGGACGGAATACAAGACAACAAAATCCGAAGGCGTATTGAGTTAAGGAAATATACCTTTCAAAACATTAGCAATAAATCATATATATGTGTTCGACTAAACCAAGAAAGCATGGAGTCAAACTTAGTGTGTAAATGTTCATTGGGACTAGCAAAAATCCCAAGATCTGATCGGTAAAGATGAAATTAGACTACTTTGTATTTTGAAGTGTTTTCTATGGCGTATCAATCCATTGCAAGTTGTTTAAAACCAAACGTTTATTGTGACTAGCGAAAATCTCAAGATCTGATCGGTAAAGATGAAATTATACTAGCTTGAATTTTGAAGCGTTTTCTCTGGCCTATCATTCCTTTGCAAGTTGTTTAAAGCCAGAAAATATTTTTAGAAGGTAAGAATTTGAGGGGAGATAAAGATTTCGAGATACAAGTCTAACCAATAGCTGGGGAGAAACTTCTCGTAATTGAAATAAAGTAATATATGAATAAAAACAGGATATTTTATGAAATAATCAACTGATTACATTCATCTTTCATTGTATTGAGTATAACTAGATATTAGATGATTTCAGTAGCAGTAAGGAGTGAAAGGGACGAAGCTAGAAAGAGAGAGAAAGATAGTGAATGAAAGAGGGAGGGAGAACATAATTCTCTACAAGTAAGCATTTGGTTGTTTCGTTTTTTACTGTTTAGCAACCCTTTGCAGGTTATTTAAAACCAGATAATAATTTTAGATTGTGAGAATATTTTGGGGGGAGATACTAATTGTTTAGTGATACAAGTTTTACTACTTAACCTATAGCCGGTGGGGAGATATAGATTCAGACTTTTACCAAGGGTATCTGCGTATAAGTGAATATAACGAAACCAACAGGAATTGAAACTCGTCTGTCCGATTAACACTTCCAAGCCATTATCACTTACACCAACCGCATATCCAAGCTTACAACACCTGGCATTCCTAAGCGGCCACACATTTAGTTACTGATCATGATCGACGTTGCTTAACTTCGGTGATCATACAGGAAGCGGTGCTTCAAAATGGTATGATCGTAAGCTATACTACCCGCACATCTAAGCTTACAGCAACTGGTATTCTTAAGATGTTATCCATCTAGATATTGACCAGGCTCAACGTTGCCGCTGGCGTTTCAACGTGATGTGGGCGTAAGGAGATGAGCAAAGAAAGAGACTGCTTTTTGTTTCCGTATACATAGTTATGGTTTAGTAATTAAGGAATACCTGCAGATTGAAATATTAGTATAAGTACAATAAAACACTATGACTTTATTTTAAGATGTTATTTCAGTTTGCCGAAATAAAGAATAATGAAAACTTATTCCACGCTAGCTCAAAAGCCGACCTATCGGACGGCAATTAAATTAGCTCCAGCTTCGGCTTGTTCAGGAGTTTGAGTATCCCTAAGTCTTTGCATATTCTCAGAATTAGAAAATCTTCAGGTTGCCCTTTGATCTGGGTTTTCATTTTTACGGGAGTTCCTTTTCCTCGCCGCAGACTTGTCTCTTTTGATAGCAATCTGGTCCTCTGTTGGCGGAGATTTCTTTTTGCAAGGCATATTGCTGCCGTGTGCGATAGGCAACAATAAACTAGAGGAGAATTTATAATTGATTGCTGCTTTTAAGAATTGCATTTATCGCGGCTGCCTTTGGCCGCTCCCTAATTCGGAAGAGGACAGGTCATTTAGACGTTGACCTTTCGGTTGTGCTCCCTACACGCTGCAACTTACGTGGTAGAGACTAGCTAATTACCTTTTTAGTTCATTGGTATTACGAACAAACTTCTAAGCATTTTTAGGCCTTGGTTTTCGTGTAGCAAATCTCGACTCATTTTTTAGATAGATTTTACAGTATTAGCTGTACCAATTCTGTTGCTAGTCTCCCTTACCATAATACAGTGACTTCTCGCCGAATTGAGGGGTGGGCGACTGAAATGGTCGATACGCAGGCTCCTGGCCGGAGGCCAGGAACGTCGACCACCGGGCTGCGTATTAAGTTACGTTCCCATTTTTTTGTCTGCCAACGATCATCTGCAACGACCAACAACGACCTCAACTACGACGACCAGCAGCAATCATCTGCAACGACCAGCAACGACCAGCAGCGATCATCTGCAACGACCAACATCGACCTCAACTACGACGACCAACCAACCTTCCCCGTATACTATCTGTTGTAATAATTACGGGAGGTTTTCGACACCGACCTCGACCATCAATGCCTGCACTGCAACGTCCAACCGTCGACTGCAACTGTCGACACGACCGGAACGTCTGCATCTCTACCTTTCCGACCACCTTTATTTCTTTCTATAATAAATTAGTATATATCCTCGTTCTTTGATACGAGAAATGTTAGCGGGCCTCTTGTGTCCTCCTCACCTTTGCGATACGAGGGTGCTCGGGCCGCGCTTTCATATCGCGCCCCCCCCTCCAGGGGGTCCGCTACACATTAATATTTAGGCCTACATTTTAAAAGTTCAATTTTATGTACGGAAGTCCTTACTTTACGTACAAAGATTTATTTTTTTTATTTCATGGGTGATTTCAGATGGATTTCGCAATTAATTTAAATTATTGCCAAATATATTTTCGAGTTGTAAAAATTGTTAGTGAACAAAAAAAAAAAAAAAAAAAAAAAATCACGTAAAAAATCGTCGAAAAAAATCGCAGTAATTAAAACTTGTGAATCCATAATTTCAAGATTGCGGGTTCAGATCAAGCCAGGAATATTTTTCAATTTGCTTACGGAGTCGGCCTGATGCCAGAATGTTATGGCATATTGGGCTACGGCCTATAGGAGTAAAGTTGAGAACGTGTGACAGAAGGAGAGAGAGAGAGAGAGAGAGAGAGAGAGAGAGAGAGAGAGAGAGAGAGAGGACAAATTAAATATTAGGTTGGTGCAAAAATAATGACGTAATAATGTCGTTTTTTTCGACGTATTTTTTAACGTTAAAAAACGACATTATTACGTCATTATTTTTGCACCAACCTAATATATAGCTAAGGAATGTCGATAATCTTGGTTTTCAAATGTCCATTAAAAATTTAATATTAACATTATTCATGTGCATCTGGGTCAATTTTTAGTGACACCGGTCCTTTATAGCAATTATGTGATAATAATTCGTAGCGTAAAAGAAACAAAGAAGTTTCCAGAGAAAAATGCTATATAAAATAGAAAATATATTTAGAAGATTGCCCCATGAAATTGCTATTTAAAAAGCTCACAAATATTTTTATGTCCGTAAATTAAATATAAAGAAAAAATTATAGTCTTACACCGACGGTTGCAAACAGTAATTGTTATTATAAAATAGAAGTCTGTATCAAAGAAAAGCCTTTTCCCTACTAGTAATAAAATATTATGTTCAAAGCTCCTATCTCTGGCAAGTATATATACTGAATGTTTCTTTTTTACCTCTATGTGAAACTATTTGGCCATTTAATGCGAACAAGCAAACAAACTCTACTAATGTTGTTTTACAGTTATTCTTTTCTGTTTACATTTCATTTAGTTCCCACCAATTACTTATTCTCGACATCTCGGAAAGAAAACATTCAGCCCCATCTTCAGTGCAGACCACTTGGTAAAAGGAAACAGAATAAGCCTAAAGAAAAATAGACATAAGTCCCAAAAAGCTGGCAGACGAAGAGAAATTAAACGAACCAACCATACTGAAGAAGAGCTACTTCCACCAACCAGGAAACACTGCGTATTCCTATGAAACCATTCTGGAACGGATACAGAAGCTAGCGGAAGAAAAACCTGACAAAATAGCCATGGTGATGTGCCTCAGCAAAGATGAACGATATGATATCACGGGGTACGTTGGTTTCAATTTAAATGGTGCTAATTTAGAAAACAAACAAACAACAAAAAACAGTTGTTACACTTTATTCTCTAAAGTGAATCCATAAGTCCGCAGCTTGACACAAAGTAATAAGTTGATGTTTTTTGATCTGAATTTTTCCCTATACAAAGTTCGCTTGAATATCACGCATTGTGCCTGACCCACTCAAAAATGTCTAAACTATCATCTATTTACAACCGTATTCTAAGATCAATGATTCAAAATGCCTTCAAACGAATGAATTGTTTAGCTCTCAGAGAAGATAATTCTTCATCAAATCCTATTTCAGATCACTACACAAATAAAGAGAACCACCTCACTTGAAGACTTTCAATAGTAGCTACAATTAAAATAGATAGCGCTTGTAATTACAAAGGAAAATAATTATATATGCTAGATGTGAATATTACGCTCTACCTTAAGCAAAAAGTTTGAAAGGAAACTTCCATCAGTACTTGAAAAAGCGATAACAATTAGTGTAATTTTTTTTATCCAATTCAAACTTTGTTAACAACTCACGAAATGTAAGTTATCTTGAAAGACCACTCAGTCTGTTTTTTATTTATTAAAGCCGGTGTTCGCTATGGCTCTATCCTTAGACGTACGTTGCATTTTCTAAAGAATTAATTTATTTTAATCACACACATTTGTATTACTTCAAAATTTACTTTTAGTGGAAAGTACGCTGGATCGTCTGTTTAAATACGAGTATCCATTAAAAATTATCCCTACTGAAAAGTAAACAAAAAATACGAACACAATGTATGCAAATATATTACAGCTCTTATCTTATATTCTGTGTTAAAAGGTGACTTTTATACCACCAATCTAAGTAGTCATGATTCTCCAAACTTTTATTTAATATCTCTGATTTACTTTCACCTCTTGTGGAAAATAGTGTAGAAAATTCCTGTTACATTCGACATGTATTTAAATTCTGAGTTCGCCATCAAGTTCTGTTAGTGATCCACGAAGAGTCAGTGAAATGACGTCATGAAATATGTCTCGGCCAATCAAATTCAGCGTTTTTTTGAGTTTTGTTTGAGACTTGTGCATATCTAAACACATCAAGCTGATACTCAGACAGATTTATTTAAGATATTTTTGTACAGTTGTGTAGGAAGGCGTTATCTCTCTTTGCATTTTATCAGTCGTAGTCTATTTTAGTATCTGGTTAGATAATTTAAAATTTGGGACTATTTTGAATTCATTTGTGATAGTTCCTTTATAGTTAACACGAATTTAAACATTAACAACTACGATATTGCAATAAGTTTCTCATGTTAAAAAAATATCGGTAAGTATATGAGTGACCTATTCGTGTTTATGAAAAAACTTACCAAATATGATCCGGCAAATAAAAGAAGTTCGCCATGTCTGTCCTAGAAGATATTTCATTTATATTCATCTTTGCGTTGCATGTCTGTTTCTTCCTCTAAACTATATTTCCTGCTTCAATTTCAGGAGTTGAGAGTGGACTGTCCTTATGTAATGGGTAGCAAAGCTACTCAGCAAGTAGAGGTCATCTACATTGGTTGGCTTGAGAGATCCAATGATTGATCTGCAAGAGTTGTTTAAAGCAGTGATGGTTTTCTTTACATGTGATGATCTGCTCCACATTGGTGAGGTATATTCTGCTGTGGGGTAGCAAAGAGCTAGGGTAGTGATGAGGATTGTACCGGCATGGGGCACAGAAGTAAACAACGCATACTTGATGAGCTTGAAAAAATGGATGGCAGAACAAGGTTTAGAAATAACGAAAAGACAGAATTTATTTAGGAAAGAAGGCTTGGAAAACTTAATACTCCCAGGACAGATTGAAAGCAAGAGGGATAGGGAAAACAACGCCTAACCTGCCTAGCGAAATTGTGTAAATGGATATCGGAGCAGTGGGAGAGGTAACAAAAAGATAAAATTTATTAAGAGCTACACAGGACAGAAAATTTTGGAGAGACATGAACACCTACGTCATGCGGAGATAGGCACATAGTTAGAGATGAACAGTTGTGTAGGAATGTATAATTTTATGTCGTAATCTCATCTGTTTTTAGTGCCTGCTCGGATTAGTTAAACTTTCGTTATCTCTGTCCTAGGCTGTGATACCAACCACATTAGAAAGCTCATCGCTGGGAGAGAAGAACTAGATTTCACCCTTTCCCGAGGGCATTAGTGCGAAATGTAGACAACAGGCTAGGCTAGAATTTAAACTCGGCTCACTGATTACTGAGACAAAAGAAATGAAGTTATTGCATCATAAAGATCATTTTGGCTTTTCATATGCGTAGATGTGTGTGTGCGTCCCACCGCCAGTCTTCTTAAGGTAATGCGGTAGTGTTGTTAACATATACTTGGCCACTACGATACCTTTCGCTTTCCAAGCGCATGTAATAACGCCGGGGTGTATATTAATGATAATGTGCGTGAGCATCGTCGTCGCCCCTTTCCGAAACGTGGAAAATACATTCTTGTCTGCTATACTTGATAAACTGCCCAACTTCTCTCTGGAACTGTTGTTTATATCTATCACTTACATGCTTGTCGTTCGCACTCTTACAAAACCTCAACTTTGAGATCACTTGTTTCTATGTACGACCGAATGTTCCCCTGTGGTCAGTCCTAAACCTGGCTTTCTTGGTCTAGTATGAGATTGAGTGCGAATCCTATTCCAAACATAACAGTTGATATTTCGCGATTTATGATCCATTGCAACAGATATGTTATTTATGATAACACGTGCAAACAAATGGGTAACCTGAGACTTGATTTCTTCTGCCTATAACATCGAGCAAAAGTCATAAGTGGTGACCCAGAGACATATGAACAAGAAATGGTCAGTATAAGCAGTAACCTACAACGTAACAACTACTCTGGGTATATGACAGCAGCTCCTAAACTGGAACAGACGGGTACAAGAGGATAACAACACCCAGAAAATAGCCTCAGTCCGTCTACCCTATGTGAAGTGATTATCGGAAAAATACAAAAGTTCTGTGAGCCCATATAACATCAGGAAGGTCTTCAAATGTGCTTCAACACTTCGTAGACCCCTCTTTCCAGTAAACCTCCCACAGAGGAGAATATGATTAAGAACTGCCTGTACGCCGTCCCATGCAGCTGTGGTAAGAGATATAAAGGAGAAACAGGCCAACTCATTAAGATAAAACTGCTGGAACACCGTAAAGCCGTAACACGAGGGGAAATAGAAAAATCAGCCGTGGCTGACTATATATGGAGGGAGAAATGGAGATCACTGGCTTCTGTGGGACGAGATTGAAATAATAGACAGAGAACATCACTGGAAAATACAACAAGTTAAGGATTCAAGGTATATGTTAGGCCACAAAAATCTCCTAAGATAGACATGAATACAATATGGGAACCAGTAATACAGAGTGCTCGAGAAAAGCAATAGTAACAACACATTTTAATATGAGCTCTGGTAAAAACGGTTACTGAGGCATTAGGTTTATAAGTCCCAAACATTAATGGTCCAGTGGATAAAAGCGTTGGTTGAAGTAATCCAGTGTCTTGACCCAAAGAGTTGTGAGTTCAATACCTAGCCAGAACAGCGATGAAAAAATCTTGGAGATTTGAGTAAAAGGAAATAACCGAAACTGAGATATCCAGAAAAGTTATGGTACGTCGAATTAGGACATTCTACCCTGGTTCGGTTCGAAATTCCAACGTATATCACCTGAAGAAGGCCGAAACATACAACGGTCGAAATGTCGTGAATATGATAATAAAAATTAGATAAATAGTTACTATTCCCCAATATTCGAATACTTCAAATTTAACATTATATTTAACTCGGATACTATGTCATTTATTGTCTACTATTGGCTGTGTGAGTGGCCGGTCAGAAATTTACATTCTACTATATCTGAGAGACTGTCCAAATCCTCTCTGGTGCAGTTTATACCTCTTCCAGGCTTGTTGTTCCCACGCTTCCAAACTAGATTCACCTATGACTTCACATTTCTATTAGGCTGAGCATGACGATGTGGCATAGTTTATCTGTCAATATAACAGATAACTTGTTTACTTGTTAGAAAATGTCCTACATTGTTAGTTTTTACGGGTGGGTGAACCCGTATGTCTGTATGTATCCTCAATTATTTTCATTTTGTGACCTTTTTAAATTCTCTTTTTTTAGATAAAGGAAAGGTGGACTTTTGTCTGAATTGGTGGTGCGTGAATCCATACGTCTATATGATACGACAGATGACTCCAAAAAAACACATTTAGTGATGAATCATGCAAAAATTGCTTTCCTCGGCTATTGTCGCAGTTCGTCTTCTTTGTGCTGTGTTCCTACACGATGTAGGCGATCATGGATCTCCACAGTTTCCTTTCTTTTGTAGCACTTAATAAATGTCTTTTTGATATTTCTCCTAAATCTTGTTCTGCCATCGATTTAACCAAGCTCACTAAGTAGGTCATGTTTTGTTTTCCTCTGTCGCTTCTACCTTCAATCTGTCTTGTGAGTATCAGATTTTCCAAGCCGTCTTTCCCCCTTATGTACCCTAGATATTTCAACTGTTTTTTTCCGATGTTAAGCATAAGTGTCCTTTTTATTTTCATTTTCTCACATGTTCGGTTCCGGTATTCTCAGCATCCTTCTGTAGAATAGCATTTCTGTTGCTTCAAGTCTTTTCTTCACTTTTGAGGAGATTATTCGGCATTAACAGTGATATAGAAGGACAGATATCCCGAAACAGTTCAGGACTCTTTTCTTTGTTTCCACCAGATTATATATAAACTAATTCAATCCTTGGTCACCTGAGTCATATTTGTTTATAAAAAAGGCCAGAAAAGAATGTTTGGTAGGAGAAATAAACTATTTTGTGAGATGCGTAATTCTTTTCAAGTTTTCAATTCATGTTAATGTTTCTCGTGAATGTGTTACCGTCGAGTCACAATTGTGTGTGTATATATATATATATATATATATATATATATATATATATATATATATATATATATATATATATATATTGTGTGTATTTAGGCAGCATTTTTTCATTAATGCATGTTTCATTAAATAATAATATAGACAAGTTTTGTCTATTTTTTATGTAAATTCTTTTCATACCGATATGAAAAGAATTTACATAAAATAAATGAACAAAACCTGTCTATATTATTTAATGAAACATGCATCAATATATATATATATATATATATATATATATATATATATATATATATATATATATATACTAGACCACCGATAAAGCCGTAGGTTTCCTTTTAAAAGCAACTCATCAAACAAAATGATGAGTGCACAGGGTGCTATGGGTAAATTGTTGCCATTTTATATTTTTAATTCTGTGCATGCGCGTCTGCACAATATAGTAGGGTCAGTTGGGCACCACCATAATGCAATTCACTTCATCAGAAATTTAGAAACGGCATGCTTGGCATTCAATGCAACAATTCAAAATGTTTTGGTGTGAATCTGAGGAGAATGCAGAGGATTCGAATGGTGTTTGGACTGATCACTAGAGATGGCGAAGTTATGACTTCATTCGTCTTCCCACGTGGCTTCAAACTCAATACGAAGACCTACATCAAGTGCAATGAGGAGGTAGTGCTGCCCTGGGTCAAGAGGGTGGCTGCTGGAAGACCCTGTGTCTGGCAACAGGACTCTGTATCATGCCACACATGCAGGAGAACCCAGTCATGGCTGTCAGACAATTTTTGCAACTACATCATCCCTTACATCCGGCCACTTAACTCTCCTGACTTTAATCCCCTTGATTATTATGCGTAGGGCATAATTGAGCGAGAGACTTACAAAACTCCTTGTAATTCCAAAGATGAACTGAAGGCAAGGATTATGGCATCCTTCAACAAGGAGACCGTCCAGAAGAGATGCAGGAGATTCTGAAGTTGTCTGGAGACCGTGGTTGAAGCCAATTACGATCTTATTGAATATATTTATTC
>OZ010607.1:44494356-44534356 GCA_963932145.1 Acanthosepion lycidas | reverse complement strand
TTCGTCGACGCACCCTCCAGCAATCACTCTGTCGACTCTTCTGGGGTTATCAGCAATAGGACTTCGACTCCTGAGTCGACGAAGTGATTGCTGGAGGGTCCGTCTACGAAACTGTGGAGTACAAAAGAAAGTGCTGGTCATATGATCAATATAAGAATTGATTGTTTATTAGTGTGTATATATTGCCAAGTACATTATGCGCGCGTGGCCGAGTGGTTAGAACGTTCGCATTCTGACAACGAGAACCGGGTTCGAATCTTACCATGGTCGATTTGTCAGGAAGGAAACTTCCAGATGTTTTCGGATTGGAGGTGTCGATCCCACCATGTGGCACCTTTGATCGGGTTGACCCAAGCCTTGTGAATGAAATTAGGGTCCGTCGATAGCTGTGCTAGCATGAAGTCACAGGTCATCGTGTCTGAGAGCTTGAGGGCCTGTTCAAATTGTTGATCACGCTAGATAACTCGCTCTTTCCCAAACACTGTAACTAAGGTCTGCTAGACTGTTTTTTTGATGTTGAGTTGTTTGAGGACAGTGTTGTTTGAGTTAAAATATTTAACACTTTTTCACACAATACAAGGCTAAAATAATAACGATAATGAAAGAGGTGCCTGATATTAATAAAAAAAAAAAGAGAAAATGGTAGGAAAAAAAAAGAGAAAATGGTAGGAAGTGAAAATTATGAGAATAAGAAAAATAAACGAAGAAAGAATTATTGACCAACATCATGAATCCTTGACAAGATGACGCTTAGGAAAATCTGGGTGAACCTTAACGTGCCAGACACAAAAAATTGGAGTCTTTCATGATGTCTTCCATAAAGTATAGACCCATGCAAATTTTGCTGGAGTGCCTGCCGAGATGCTTCCATACCAGAATTAATGAACCTAGCCAAACTATTAATGTTGACGAATCTCGAATTGTTTCGTGAGGTCGATTTTTTTGTCTTGCTACAAGAGATTATGCAGTTGATTCTCTTCCCCGTCTTTTGTGGATTCTTACGGCGTTGGCAGTTTTGAGTTCATTGTTAATATTTTGAACTGTTGGAACTGGCATTTGAAATGGTACTGTCACTTTTCCCTTCATTCTGGGTAGTCATTGTATTTAATCTGAGGGTTTTATTAAGTTCTTTAATCTTATTCATAATGACTGTTTTAGTCTTATTCATAACTAGCAGGAGAGCCCGGCGTTGCCCGGGGATGTAACAGTAAGAGATAGATCAAGTATCATAAAGTCTGAAAATAAAATTGATAAAGATTATTGTTTAAGGTTGACAGACACACATGTCTTGATTAGTTTTTTTTTTGTTTTTGTTTTTGTTTTTACGAATTGGTGAAACCCAAACTCAAACAAAAACATTGTTTTCAATCGTTATGAGTCTACCGATTGAATAGAATTTTATTATAAACAATTGTCTTGTAAATGGAATTTTTAAAGCATTCTGAATGTAAAAATAAAGAAAAAGGTTTTATAATAAGTATAACTCGATATGAGTTGTCCCCCTTTCATTCCCGTGATGCCTCTTAATCGTGTTTTCAAATTGATTTCGTGCAAAAACAATTGTGTTTTTCTAATTTTTGGCGCTGTTAGAACCACCACAAGCTAATTTTTACGTAGTCCTGTGAAGTTTTGTTAAAATCGGTTGAAAAATGTAGAAAATCCGACCCAATATATAAACATACAGACACACACACAATCTGCGTTTTATAATAAGTAAGATGACTGTGGAGAAATGATGAAAATTGCAAATCACTTATTCTATTTAACTCCAGTCCCTAAGGACAAACAAAGGACATTGCTAGTGAGCAAAACAAGAACTCGCATGGGATCAACTGCTCTGGACACCAAGCCATGGCTTAATACGGGTTGGTCGCCCAGCAACCATCTACATTGATCAGCTATGTTATGAATGCGACCTCACTGACGCAGGACCGTAATGGTTGGTGTGATAGACTCACGAGCTCTGTCCGAGCTAGCTCGACTGAATAAAAATAAATTGACTCACTTTCAGATATATATTGAAACTTCGCTTCTCGGACACAATAATGATCTCACTTTTATGTTCATTTTGTAACGACATGTTTTCAGCTGCTGGGAATAACTATAATTCTTCGGCAAATGAATTAATTTAATAGTCATGGAAATACATTTCTAAAGGTTATTTCAAAGGTTATTTGCTATTTATTTGCTAAGCATTTACAGTGATGGGTTTGGTTGGTGTGGCTGTTTTATTGGTTATTTTTCTGTTCTGCTTTTTTATTATTTGTGTCATGTTAAGTGTGCAACTGTAAAATGATTTTTACTGTGTTTCTGTTGAATATCATATGAAGATCGGTTGGTGAGCATTTGGAAAGTGTTTGCCTATTTATTTTAATGAATAGTTTTCCTATTTTTGTTATTACATTTTTTGTTGATGGTGGGTTGAACCGAATTATATTTCTTTTTCTGTTGGCATTTTGTTTTTGTACTGTGTCGTGTGTGTGAGTGTGAATTCCGAAAATCCAATATCTTTTAGGACCGTTCAAAACCCCTTAAGTCTAAGCTTGATGCAACCTAAATTCAGATGCTGAGGGCTATACTTAACATATCTTGGAGACAAAACCCAGCTAAATCACAGCTTTATGGAACCATCCCTTATATTATTTCAATTTACGCGAACCCAGAATTCGCTTTGCAGGACTCTTCCGAGGAGCAAAACAAAAACTCGTAAGTGATTTACTGGACAACTAGCCATGGTGCAGGACGGCCGTCCAGCAACTACCTATATTGACCAGCTATGTTATGACAAAGAATGCCACCCTAATGACCTTCCGATCTTGATGCAGAACCGTGAGGGTTAGCATGATAGACTTAGAAATATCCGAGTTAGCTCGACTGAATAATAATAATTTAACTTCAATGGAGATAGATTTATTTACAGAAATGAGAATCCATTTAAAATCCGAGAGTCTAAACTTGATGGAACTTACACTCGGATGCTGAGAGATATAATTCAGTCTTGGCGACAACGTGCAGCTAAATCACGTCTCTATGGGCCTATCCCTGATATTTCTACAATCTTACGTGAACGAAGAATGCAATTTACAGGAAATTGTTGATGAGCAAAACAAGAACTCGTGAGTGACTTACTGCCCTAGATACCTAGCCATGGAGCAAGACGGCCATTCAGCAACTACTTACATTTTAACACAGAATGCAACCCTTAAGATTTTCCAATCTTGATTCGGGGTCGTGATGGTTGGTGTGACAGACTCAGAAATAGCTCGGCTGAATAATAATGATTTGATTTCTTTGTAGATGGTTCCATTTGATGTATTGAGAATTAGAGAGAATATTTTTTAGATAGCTGTTTAAAGTGAAATAAAAATGTTAAGTGAATGTCGTAAGTTGCTATGGTTTGGTCGAGGTCTAGATTTTCTGTGGTCTTACATTTCCATCCAATAGGCCTGTGCTGGAAATACTCTTTTTTCAAAGCTTGAATTAATCATCTGTGTATTCTTTGAGAATGTAAAGGCAAGAAAAGAAGATTTTAGGCTAATGTCAGTAGAGATTTCAAACTTGAAATCTGATAATAATGACGCAAATTACAATGTGACTTACACCTTGGCTGTAAAATAGGACAATGATAGCTTTGAAATAAAGATTAAAATATCTTATTTTCAAAAGGAAAGCCGATTAACGTGACTAGGGATATTTTGATACAATGCGAGATTTTGTGAAAAAATACTCTGTTTATTACATTATGCTAAATTATACATTTTAGGCAATTTTATTTCAGATATAATAAAAACGAAGAATAAGTAACAAGAATTGGATTTGGGTTGTAATTTCAAAGGGAAAGACTGTAAATTCGCTTCGATTTGTGTTTGGAAGCACAATTTACCTTTCATCCCTGTTTTAGAAAACAACAAAAGAAACATCAACAACAAAACCGGACTAGAAACTCAAATATATATATATATATATATATATATATATATATATATATATATATATATATGTATTCCTCTATTATAATTTTATCATATAGACAAAACCATTTTACTCACTACAAAGATGCAACTTGGTTTCAGTGTATTTCAAATGCACTTCAACGGCGTTCAGTAGGGATGGAGGTAAATTTAGAATTTAACTCTATTTTTTGTATGAAAATCAATAATGAAATCAATAAAATTAATAATATTATTAATAAAATTAATACTATTAAAAATATTAATAAAATATGCAGTGATAAAATTAAGGTGTTAATAAAAATACTAATAAAAGCAAATACATAAAACTAAATAAAAATAAAATAAAATACACGCACACACTGACACACACACGCGCAAACACATACTCATCGACACAAATTACTTACTTCGTGTTACAATGGTAGAAGTATAAATCATATATCTATCGTTAATTATTATAAAATAATACAGAGTTAATCATCAATATCATGAGACATCTGTTTATAAAGTATGGATGTATAAAAGCTGATATCTTAAAAAAATAAATTATGAAACGTTCAGCACCTGAATATTGTGTTGTGCATGAAACTCCGAGTCGTACTACTGGTGACAAATATATATATATATATATATATATATATATATATATATATATATACAGTAGCGTCCAAAACTAAGGGACAAAATTTTAAAACCTAATATTTGTTAGAAATAATAACTGTGAAAAGCTGTAAAACTTATTCTTTAGAGAAAATCAAAAAATTTGAATATAGCATACTGTTTACATTGTTTTTCTCAATTTTGTCCCTTACTTTTGGACGTTCCAAATTTGAAAATAAATAAATAATTGTTATAATTCTTTTTCTATCCTTTGCAAATGATTCAAATTTTAGTATGTTATTATGGATGATAACGACTACCAGTTGTCAAAATTTCAGCTTTTCAAAGTTGTTATTTCTAACAAATATTAGGTTTCAAAATTTTGTCCCTTAGTTTTGGACACTACTGTATATATATATATATATATATATATATATAGAGAGAGAGAGAGAGAGAGAGAGAGAAAGAGAGAGAGTGAGAAAGACAGAGATAGATAGATAGATAGATAGGTTTACGATGGATAAATTGTCGTCTAAATTACGCAATAATCAAAATAACAACCATCCCAATACTGCATCAAGATCGGAAGGTCATTTTAACACATATTTACCAATATTCCACAAAAATATCTTGAAATACTAAAGAGTAAATTTATTCAATAAAATCGCCATTGGCTTCAACGACAACCTCCAGATGACTTCGGAATGTCAAGCAACTCTTCTGAACGGTCTCCCTGTTTAAGTTGGTGAATGCTGTCATAATCCTTGACTTCAGTTCATCTTTGGTGTTACAAGGAGTTTTGTTGGTCTCTCGCTCAACTGCACCCCACATATAATAATCAAGGGGTTTACATCTGGGAAGTTAGGCAGCCAGATATAAGGGCTGAGGTGGTCACAGAAATTGTCTGACAGCCATGAATGGATTCTCCTGTTTGTGTGATATGGTGCAGACTTTTGTTGCCAGACATAGGGTCTTTCAGTAGCAATCCCTTGACACAGGGTAGCAGTATCTCCTCAAGGCACTTGATGTAGGTGTCTTTGTTGAGTCTGAGGTCCTGCTAGAAGGGGAATGAAGGCATAACGTCGCCATCTCCAGGGATCTCTAAACACCATGATGTTGAATGCATATCTCATCCAACTCTTTCCGAATCATCTGCACTGTCATCAGATTGGCACCGAAACACTTTGAAATGTTCGTATTGGGGCTTCCGGCGTGAATGCTAAACAGTACAGCATGCCACTTGCAAATGTCTGGAACCTACTATACTGTGCAGTCGACAAGATCAAAAACAAACAACGCGCATGCGCGAAATTTTAAATATAAAATGGCGATAATTTTTCCCATCGCACTCTGTATATATATATATATATACTATTTTAATAGGTGTTCTTAGTGTTCTCGTCATCAGCGGTTAAAATATGTTCGACTTTAGAGAAATATTTCTGTTTCAAACTGAATTTATTTTTTTCGTATCTAACTATGTGGGTGGTTTCGTATCTAACTATGTGGGTGGTTACAACTATGTGGGTGGTTGCACAAAATCAGTGTTTTCATTTGGCCTTTAATTTGGATACAGGCACCAGTCTCTGGATTCGAACCCGTGCACAAACAAAAATTATGAAAATCGATTTTCAAGAGTGGAAGCTTGAAAAATCAATACTCACATTTTCCCCTTACACTGTAATTAAGTCACTTAACTCATAAATATTAACTAAGTTTTAAGTTAAGAAGGAAGAAATATTAATAGATGCCCTTGACAAAGTTACTTCAAAATGCGAGAATTTAAAAAAAAATCAATCACGCTTAACGGTAAACACAAGTTCAGAATTCTTTTAGACGTTGAATTGCCATGTTTTTAATTTGATTTCTATCCAGCTTTTGATTCGACAACTCTGGCAGTTCCTCAAAAGGCAGGAAATAAGACGGAACCATCGATATCCAGTCTAAAGAACTTTTGCTCGACATTTTCTTCTCGCAGTGTGCTTTCAGAGCATTTTTATCAAATGTACACCCGGAAGCAATTCGAACGCATGCGCAGATATCTTCACCGAATCGTGAATCCGGTAATCCAACAATTGCCACCTGTTCAACATCCGGGTGACTGCCGACGTAATCCTCAATCAGCTGGATGGACACCTTGACCGTACCCTTGATAATAAAGCCAGATGTTCGACCTGTCATTATTACATTACCGTCAACCTGCATGTAGCAAAGATCGCTCGTGTGGAACCAGCCATTCTTGATTGGAGTCACCAAATTTCCGTCGTAGCCCTTGGTGATGCAAACATTACGAATGCACAGCGTTCCCACTTTTCCCATCTCAACCACTTCTTCTTTTTCGTCGACAATCTTCGTTTCCATTCCCGGTAAAGGAAACCCAAGCATCCCCTGTTGGTGCTCAGAGACATTTTCCTTCGTAAATATTTTATGAGTTACTAATAAAGCTTCCGTGCTTCCGTAAAGCAAACAGAAAGCATTGGAGAAGAGAAATGAATGTCGGATCATTTCTTCAGTGATCATGTCACCGCCCGAAACAATATACTTGATACGGAAACCGTAATTACGGAGTGATTTGATAATATGTGGTTGGAGAAAGATAATACTACATCCTTCGTTTTTCCATATGCGAACCAGGAAATCGTTATTGGCTGGATCATTTAAAAATTTTACGTCACCGGTGACAGTAGTGGTCCCGATTCCAAGGTAAAACATAGGATACCCACCCAAATATGCCATCGGCCGGTTATTGTAAATCACATCGTCGGCATAAAATTCACAGGTAATACTGGAAATCGTCAAGTTGTTGATGATGCCGAAATGTGTGTGACAGACTCTTTTCGGGGTTCCAGTCGTTCCCGATGTCTGGTTCACAAGGGCAATATCATCAGGATCCAAAACTGGTAATTGTGAACCCTTAACGCACTTCGCATCTTCAATTTCAGCCATCAAATCGGATGCCAGAAGGGCATTGGCTGGCCGACACTCTGGATCCACAGCCATTGCTAGTTTCAAAGTGGGACATTCATTGCAGATCACTTTTCCCCCTGGGAGGATTTCAGCTACGCCCACGAAATCGTTCCACCGTTCTTTAGAGTCTAGAATAACCATGACGCAACCTGAGATAGTAACTTTGACATCGGCGGAACCCATAAGCAAATGGACGGAAACGGCCCCTGCCATCATGATACCCACATCATAAACCATCCAGTCGATGCAATTGGACACGCAGTAGGCGACGCGATCACCTTTTTTGACTCCCAGTTTGTTGAGGACCTGAGAAAATCTCAAGGATTTCACGTACAGATCCTTCCTGCAAGAGAGAAAGAGATTAATAAAAGTCATGATTCATTGCAATAACTTTGTCGTGCTCTAAACCCATTTACCAAAATTTGATCATATAAGCGAACATCAGAATTTCCGTGTTCCGGGAACCTTACAGCATCACCTTATAAATAAATGATATTCAATCAACTAAAGGTGTGGTTACTCGCTGCGATTCACGATTATGATAGATGTTAATCAGATAATCAATTAAATACGTTCATAACAGAGTTGGTATAAATTTACAAGGCTTTCTCGGCGAGCTCCTGTCTGCAAAAAATAGACATGAATAATATTGTATCGTTTCATTAAATTGGTTTTGAGCGGTAAAAATGGACAACAAGAAAGTGATTTAAAATTCCCGGCTCGTCCGTTTTTCTGAAATGTAATCGAAGAAACATATCAGATTTGGGGTGGGGGTATTGAACTTGTTAACAGTGACAATGGTTATGTTTCCAAAATATTTTCATTACCTCTCATAACATATATATATATATATATATATATATATATATATATATATATATATATATATATATATATATTGGGACAATCCTTAGTTCATAAAAAAGAGCAATTTTGCATATTTGAATAAGTAAATTCACCTATTGTGTATATATGAAATCATTTAGTAGAGGTTCAATCCCATCAAGATTAATGCGCGACTGAAATTAATTTTCAAAAACCGTTAAAATATCAAGAAGTAAAGAGATTAGTATTGAAAAAAGAGCCCAAGTGGAAATTCTTTCTATAGAAGGGTATCACGAATGTCAGCTTGCTAGAAAATGGCTGATGCTAACCTCCAGTAGAGCGACTGTTTGCGTCTTCTAGAGGAGACGTTCCCTGCCGATATAAAGTGGAAAGATCATATTGAAACTGCTTCTAGGTAGAGAAAAATCACTGACGAACATTGGATGAAATTTGTTTAGCTATTTTTTCACATTTGGTACCAATCCAGGGTAATCTGAGGTAAACTGCGCAGGATTGTATACGCGTTGGGTCTCTTTTTGTCTCACTAAGCGCAAGATTAACATTATTAAAACCCTCCTATATAGAGCATTAAAGATCTGCTCTGAGCCCTTCTTGAACGACGAAATCGACTTTATTAAGGACACCCTATGTAGTTTGGGTTATCCTCTTGGTACTGTTAATTCAATTATCCGCGGTAATGTTGAAGAATTCAGAAGTGCCGAGCTGTTAAAAAATGCCCAGTTTACCTTAGATTACCCTGGATTGGTACCAAATATGAAAAAATAGCTTAACAAATTTCATAAAATATTCGTCGTTATTTTTTCTCTGCTGAAGTTCGGATTATTTTTCAAACTCAGTCCATGTTTCGTTCTGCGTGTAAAGACGTTCTCCCTCCCCATCAAATTAATTCAATTATTTATAAATACGTTTATAGTTGCGGAGCCGACTACATAGGGAGAATAACTCAACGCTTAGACATGAGAATAAAACAACACGTTGAAATTGTGGGGGGGGTTGACTAAATACTAGTGTTGACTGGTTCAGTCTGAAGTCGGACTTCCGGCTGACCGGCTGATAGGTTGAACTCTCTGCCTTCGGGCGGGGAGGAACCCGAAAGAGTCTACGCCGAAGGGTGGAGTCTCTTTCGGGGAGGTAAACCGACCCTGAACCCGTTTATACGGTTCAAAGGGCATATTTTTAGCCGAGCCCACGGGCTCGGAGATCCCACGGGCTCGGAGATCCCACGGACTCGGAGATCCCACGTTAAACCGGCCTTGTGCAACATGATGCCCTCGTGGGGGGGGGGACTAAATACTAGTGTTGACTGGTTCACCGCGTTGTCCCGGTCGCACTCTTTATTTCATCTAAAGGTTCTGGAGGCACTTTACATCGGGTCCCATAAGCCTTCTTTGTGTAAAAAACCTGAGTTCCTTTTGCTATTTTTTTTCTTCCCACAACTTCCTTTTATTGTACATTTTTCTGTGTTAATTTTAAATTAAATCACCCGTTGAAACCTGTAGAGCGGGAGCGGAATCGGTTGCTTCGCCTGTTTTTAATATGTCTCGTAATATTAAGTTTTATACATTTATTTCGATCATATATATATATATATATATATATATAAGCAAATATATGGATATAGATCCGACAGTATGAAGAAAAATATACGGAAAGAACAAACAAAAATCCTAATATGCAATTATGCTGTTTTAATGTTAATATAATGTCAACGTCGGACGTTTCGGTCTAGTAGACCATCTTCAGGACATATTCATCAAACATAATTAACATTAGACTATATTTACTTCAACATGAAAAGACGTAGTTTATTAAATAACACCAGCAACCAACATATTACATCTGATGCTTGCATCTACCAAATCTCATGCAACAACTGTGACTTAAAATATGTGGGTGAAACATGTAGGTCCGTAAAATCTCGTGTTTTCGAACATAAACGAGATATTCACCTCGGTAATTTAAACAATGCTTTATTTGTACACACAACTAAATCTGACCATAATTTTGATTTTGATTCTGTGAAGATTTTAAAATATATTCATAATAAAAATCTTAGACGGATTTATAAGGCAGGCATAATATCTATCTCACGCACGATGAATACCAGACCCGGCTTCTTTAATATTTCTCCTTTTCTGGCAAGATTAATGCTGGATAAACGTACTTATAAATTTTAGATTAAAATAAAATTCTTTTCATTTTTCATTCAAAATACTCTATTTTAGGAATACGTTTTCACAACATCGCCGACGTGACGCCGACGTGATCATATTGAAACGGAACGCTGATCTTGAAAACTTTCAGTTATCTGTTTGGATAAGTCTTGCTCGTACGTCGTCTTTTTTATCGTATTTTATTTATTTTATGGATTTTATACGATACCAGTCAGAACTTTACATACGGATTGTTTGTTTCTGGAGTGAGTTGGACAAGCTGTGTTGACCTATCTGATAAGTTTTGCAAATCTTTTTTTTTTTTTCTTTTTAATTTTGTTTAAAAGCCTTTTGTTTTTGAGTTTTCTGTAGTCGTACATTTTTTTTTTGTTTTTCTTTCTTGCGTTTTTATCCCCCCACCCTCACTGTTTTGTTTGTTTTCCTTGGTTTGCTCCTTTATTGAAATTTATTTTTGTTTGTCCACCGTTTTTCTTTATGTTTTTCTTTTTATTTTACTGCAAAAAAATATTGTTTTAACACTTAAAAGAGATTCGTTCTGTCGTGGTGGTCGTCGCAGGCCACCATGGACGAGAACGTAAACAATACACCACCGACGGTGTCTTTAGAAAATTCGGCCTGGTCTGAGAATAGGCCGAAAAAGAAAAAAGATGCTGTATACTACGCAGCTCAGAGAGAGACCTTTGAAGGGTCGTTTAAGGAAAATGAATTCCTTACGATCCCGGAAGCACTGGAAGCAGTGGAAAATAAGATCATTTCCCTGCTGACGTCCGACGTGAAAAGTCGGAAATTAACCGGAGTCAGCAGGGAGACAATGGAAGAGGTCTTAAAGACCTTAAAAATTTATCCAAAGGTGCTGGCTAGGAGGTCAAACGCAATGTGGGACATTCTCTTACCAACAGATCTGGATGCGAAGCAGTTGGCAGGCAGCGTGTTAACAACAAAAAACCTCAAGCTGCAAACGGAATACATGGGCACACGTAGGACTAAAATAACAGTCCACGGAGTGCCTGTGGACATCTCGGAGGACAGAATGGGGGCCTTCTTCGCTCAGTATGGAAAAGTGGAGGAGGTCAAAGCGATATTGAGCAAGTCCGGCATTGCCACGGGTGACGTTGAACTGCAGGTGACCATGAGCCAGGAAGAATTTAGGAGAATTCCCAACACCCTGGTTTGCAGGAAAAGAAAGATGTGGGTAGTGGTGGAAGGCAGGCGACCGAATTGTTGGGTGTGTGGTGTCCGGGGACACATGGCGAAAGATTGCCCAACGAAACAGCCTCAGCCTGTAAGCCAGCCCACGCCACCAGTAGCAGCAGTAGCGGTGAACGAAAAAAATCCAGAAGCAGATAAAAACGCTGACGGCACCTGGAAGGAGGTTGTAAATGGAAGGAAGGGGAAGAATGTACCAGCTCCACCCCAAAAGGATAAGCCTCAACCAGCACCAAAACAGCAGGTGGAAAAGAAAGAAGGGGAAAAAGAAGTGTCGAAAAAACAGTCACCCAAAAAAACCCCACAGAAACAGCAGCAGCAGCAGCAGCAACAACAACAATCACAACAACCACAGCAGCAGCAGCAGCAGCAGCAACCAAAGGAACAAAGAGACAGTCCGATGGAAGTTCAACACATGCCTCCACCTCGAGTGGCGTCTCTGAAGAGGTGCAGAGAAGAGGAGGAGGAGGAGGAGGAAGAAGAAGAAAGAAAAACACAAGAAAGTTGTTCTGGTCGTAGCCGGGCGGAACGCAGTCTGGTAAAAACCAGGAGGCGCTCCTTCCCGGCTTCGCCAATTAGACCGTCCTGCTCTCCCGGCATTAAGAGCTTCCCTTCCTCCCCTTCCCGTGCTACACCCCCCTCTCCCTCCACATCTTCCCCGAGTTCGTTGAACACACCACCACACACGTCCACCTCCTCCCCTCCCCATCCTGCTAGGGAGAAAAAGAAGAAAAAGAAAATGTTTGAGGGTCCCGAGTCAATTTGTAAAATTGACAAAGAAGAGTACATAAGGGGCCTGTCCAAACAAAGGAAGGCCCTGTTGGAGGTGCTGTACAAAACGACGGAGGTGGACGGCAAAAGTGTCGAGAACCCCCGTAATTTTCCAAAGACTCCAGGTGTCATTACCTGTATCAGAGACTCTGGTGGCAAACTGAAGGTGTGGAGCCACATATTCGAGGCCAGGGATGCCTTTCCGAACATTAAAATGTGCGAATTTGACAACCCCGTCTTAAAGAGATTGCGCAACTTTTGCTCTGGGAGGGTCCCGGTTTTAGTTCACCCCTCCTTATATAGGGCTATTAAATTAATGTACCCTATTGACGTCGGCGGTATTGTCCTGGGCGGTCGTATGACGACTGAATTGGGCACTGGCAGTCTGGGACAATCTGTCGGGGTCCTGCTCAACGCAGATTTCCGCCCCGTATGTGTATAAGGTTTTTGCACTTATTCTTTTTTCTTTTTGCAGGCCTAGACGATGGCAGTTAAGTTAGCTATACTGAATGTGAATGGCTTGAGGGATCGGGGTAAGGCTTCCCGCCTGCTCCGGGACCTGTTGTCTTTTGATGTGGATGTCGCCGCGATCGAAGAGACCCACTTTGTTTGCAGTTCCGATGCGTGTGTGCTGGAGGATGACTTTGTCGTTTATTCAGCATACGGGGACCGGTCTGCCAGAGGTGTTTCTTTGCTTGTCAGACGTACTCTCGATGCGAAGGTAGACCTTGTGCATACCGATGCAGAGGGCCGGTTGATCGTGGCCGATATTGCCGTGAAAAGTGGTTCGTTCCGGGTCGTTGCGGTTTATGCGCCCAATGACCAGAGGGAGCGGGTCTCGTTCTTTCGGCGGTTGGGGCCGTTCCTGGTGGATTCAACGCGCCTAGTTTTAATGGGGGACTGGAATGCCATCCTGGACCCCAAGTTAGACAGGGGGCGGGGTGCTAGCGGGAGAGGGGGCGATCGCAGCTTGGTCGATCTGATCGACGATTATGGTCTCGTCGATAGATACCGGGTCGATCATCCCAAGGGAAAAATGTGGACGTGGGCTCTTAATTGGCCTTTTGACAAGGTGGTTAGCTACCTTGACAGAATGTTAGTGAGAAGAGCCGACATAGAACTACTAGATTGCCCTACGTTCCACTGGGTAGGCTATTCGGATCACAAACTCGTTTGTGCCCGGGTGGCGTTAGACAATAGGCCTAGAATGGCTGGCTACTGGAAGTTCAATCTGTCTTTACTGGACAGGCGGGACTTCCAGGAGCAGCTAACTAGACTAGTGCAGCGGGAGCTAGTGGGGGCGGTTATCGGGAATAGGTGGTGGGAACGCCTTAAATGTAGGATTAGGTCCTTCACCACTGATTTCAGCAAACGGCTCGCTCTAGATAGAGCTGAAAAGGTGAAGACGCTTAAAGCTAGTTATTCCCGGGCGGTGGCTGGGGGGGATCCCCTAGAGATAGCCTTAGCTAAGGAGGCCCTGGATCGATCGAATAGCGAGCGGTACATGGGTCAGGTAATTAGACATAAGTTAAGCAAGATGTCTTCCGAAGCCGTGAACTTGGGCGCAGATCTGCGCAGGGAAGAGGTCCGTCGAGGTGGCGATCGTTACATTCGTGAAGTCAAATCCCCGGAGGGGCGTACTCTTCGGGCCACTGACGACATGTGCGGAGCGTTTCGGCGCCATTTCGAGAACCGGTTTTCCAAGGAGCCTGGTCTCCGTGAGGAGGAGTTTCGTAGCTATTTGGCTGACTTTCCTCGGCTTTCGCCGACTGAAGCGGCTAGCTGCGAGGGAGAGATTACGGAGGGCGATGTCTACGCGGTTTTGAAGAAGGTCGGCAGAGGCAAGTCGCCCGGTCTGGATGGTTTGCCCTATGAATTGTACTTGAGGCTGTCGCACATCTTTGTTCCAATTTTGACTGCAGTGTTCAACAACTGGTTTCGGTCGGGGTCCATCCCCAACCGGATCACCAGGGGTGTGATCACTCTGTTGAAAAAGGGCAAAGGTGGTGGGGGGAACCTAGATGATTACAGGCCCATAACTCTGCTAAACACAGAGTTAAAGATTATGGCCAAGATCCTGCAGGAGCGTTTGCAGTCAGTTGCCGAGTCTCTGTTGGGACCTGAGCAGACTTGTTCTGTGAGGGGCCGAACAATTCAGAGCAACCTGCATCTGATCCGCACGATCATAGAGGGTGTAAAAGACGACGAAGAAGCCGCGCTGATCAATTTGGATCAGTCCAAGGCATTTGATAGGGTCGACCATCGCTACCTTGCAGCTGTCCTGCAGGCCGCTGGATTCGCACCCAACTTCTGCCGCTGGATTAGCCTCCTGTATCGCTCCCCCAGTGCGGTGGTACAGGTGAACGGAAGGCTGTCGGACGCGTTCGTGCTGTCTAGGTCGGTTCGTCAGGGTTGTCCGCTGTCGCCTCTCCTTTATGCTTTGGCGTTGGAGCCTCTCCTTCGCCGGCTGAAGGACGAGACCGGCAGTCCGGCCCTACGTGGAATTGCCGTTCCTGGAGGGTCTCGAGCCAGGGTTTCCGCGTACGCCGATGACGTATCTGCTTTCGTGTCGTCCCGCAACGACATTGAGGTGGTACAGAAGGCGCTTGATCGGTACGAGAAGGTGACAGGGGCCAAAATAAACCGCGACAAGTCGTCCGGCTTGCGGTTAGGTGCCTGGAAGGGGGTCGCTCTTCCGGGCCGCTTCGGTTGGACAGACGGTCCTGTCCGCATTCTTGGAGTGTGGTTTGGGCCTGACCTCCAGCTGGAGAAGAATTGGTCTGAAGTACGAGCAAAGGTCGATTCCGCCGGTCAGACTTGGAATCGACGGAGGTTGTCCGTGAAGGGCAGGGCGGAGGTGTGTGCTACATACATTTTCCCCCTGATTCTTTATCGATTGTCCGTACTTCCTCTCTGTAAGACTCACAAGAAGGCGCTCGAGCAATCGCTATCCTCCATTTTATGGAGGGGACGCGGGAATCGGGTCGACAGACGAGTCTGCACTAAACGTCCGTGTCATGGGGGGCTGGGAATGCCGCACCTGCCGAGTCACATCCGTGCCTCTAGGTTGGCTTTCCTACGCCGTGCATTGACTGGAGGAGATCCGATTCTGGAGGGGATTGTTAGGGACGCGTTCCCTGGCCTTACCATCAGTCCCCCCATCTCGCGGGTTGAGCGCGGTCGTAAACCCCGGGATCAATCGGTTTTCCTTCGCGAGTGTCGGTCGGCCTTGAGGGCCGTTCCCCGGTCCAGTGACCTTTCTCGGCCTAGGAAGGTCATCTATCGTGAATTAGTGGAGAGGCCCGCGAAGGATCTCCTACGAGATACGCTCGGCTTGTCGGAGGAGGAGTACTGCTCCTACTGGTCTTGGGCGCCAGCGGCGGATTACCTCAGTAACCCTGAGTTTTCGCTTAGCTGGCGATTGGCTCGGAATCGGCTGCCTCTCAACGACAAGGCTTTCATATGGGGCTTGGCGGATTTGCCAGACTGTGAACGGTGTGGCCTTGGCTTAGAGGAAACGGCTGCGCACGCCTTCTACCATTGCCCCCAGGTCCGCCCCTTATGGGACCATGTCGGCGAGCTGACGGCTCGTCTCGCTCCCGAACAGCTTGTGTCCATTGATCGCGCATACGCGTGTGACAATGTGTCGCCCCCGTATTCCGGGATGAAACGGATGGTGTTTCTGACGCTGATGGCCACGGCTCGAATGGTGATTTGGACGACGCGAAAGGAGGAAGTCTTGCGAGGCAATCGTCTTTCTCATTCGGATCTGATTCGATTCTTTGAGCATCAGCTCAAGATGAAGATTAGATCGGATAGAAAACGATTGCATTCGACAGTCTTTAGCGAAAGGTGGGTAAAAGAAGCGAGCTTGCTTCGTGTGAACGGGGCTAGCCTTGATTTTCTCTTCTAGGTCAACCTATTGCACATCGGGGTGGCTTCCTGTGGAACCCTCCCCTTGGTTAGGTTAGACAAGCTTCAGTGTACCTAGTTAATGTGAGTAAGTGTTGTTCCTGGCCTGCATCCCGGCCGTTCTTTGGTTATGATCCAAGTCGAGATTCCCATCCTCCCCAGTTTGTTTTGACCCCCGCCCCATTTTCATCTCGACTGGGTCAGTTTTATATTTTCCCATTCCAGCCTAATATTTTATACTTTTTCCCACTCCCTTAGCGAGAGCGTCTCTTGATTTTGTCCCCTGGGCAGAATACAGCGGCCTCTCTGTTTTATGGGTTGGACGGTCCCTACTAACATCAATTATGTTTAGTTTGTATTTGTGTTTATTTTAAGTTTATTATTGGGTTCATTTCCCTCCCCTCTCATTTTATCATTATTAGAATTGTATATATATATATCATCATTAGAATTTTCATGGTATGGGGCGCGATTTTGGTAGGTCTCCCTTGAGAGCACGTGGTATTATGGTGGTTGAAGGATTGTTTGGTGATGGACGAGTTCTTTTGGTGAATGTGTAAAATGTAATGTACGAATGGGTCGCGAATCTGATTATCTAGGTATAAGATAGTTAGTGTTGACCAGCCTCTACCCCTCCCCTTTATTGGCCTTGTGCCACAATTTGTACTTTTGTTCAAATAAATACCAGTCTTGCTCGTACGTCGTCTTTTTTATCGTATTTTATTTATTTTATGGATTTTATACGATACCAGTCAGAACTTTACATACGGATTGTTTGTTTCTGGAGTGAGTTGGACAAGCTGTGTTGACCTATCTGATAAGTTTTGCAAATCTTTTTTTTTTTTTCTTTTTAATTTTGTTTAAAAGCCTTTTGTTTTTGAGTTTTCTGTAGTCGTACATTTTTTTTTTGTTTTTCTTTCTTGCGTTTTTATCCCCCCACCCTCACTGTTTTGTTTGTTTTCCTTGGTTTGCTCCTTTATTGAAATTTATTTTTGTTTGTCCACCGTTTTTCTTTATGTTTTTCTTTTTATTTTACTGCAAAAAAATATTGTTTTAACACTTAAAAGAGATTCGTTCTGTCGTGGTGGTCGTCGCAGGCCACCATGGACGAGAACGTAAACAATACACCACCGACGGTGTCTTTAGAAAATTCGGCCTGGTCTGAGAATAGGCCGAAAAAGAAAAAAGATGCTGTATACTACGCAGCTCAGAGAGAGACCTTTGAAGGGTCGTTTAAGGAAAATGAATTCCTTACGATCCCGGAAGCACTGGAAGCAGTGGAAAATAAGATCATTTCCCTGCTGACGTCCGACGTGAAAAGTCGGAAATTAACCGGAGTCAGCAGGGAGACAATGGAAGAGGTCTTAAAGACCTTAAAAATTTATCCAAAGGTGCTGGCTAGGAGGTCAAACGCAATGTGGGACATTCTCTTACCAACAGATCTGGATGCGAAGCAGTTGGCAGGCAGCGTGTTAACAACAAAAAACCTCAAGCTGCAAACGGAATACATGGGCACACGTAGGACTAAAATAACAGTCCACGGAGTGCCTGTGGACATCTCGGAGGACAGAATGGGGGCCTTCTTCGCTCAGTATGGAAAAGTGGAGGAGGTCAAAGCGATATTGAGCAAGTCCGGCATTGCCACGGGTGACGTTGAACTGCAGGTGACCATGAGCCAGGAAGAATTTAGGAGAATTCCCAACACCCTGGTTTGCAGGAAAAGAAAGATGTGGGTAGTGGTGGAAGGCAGGCGACCGAATTGTTGGGTGTGTGGTGTCCGGGGACACATGGCGAAAGATTGCCCAACGAAACAGCCTCAGCCTGTAAGCCAGCCCACGCCACCAGTAGCAGCAGTAGCGGTGAACGAAAAAAATCCAGAAGCAGATAAAAACGCTGACGGCACCTGGAAGGAGGTTGTAAATGGAAGGAAGGGGAAGAATGTACCAGCTCCACCCCAAAAGGATAAGCCTCAACCAGCACCAAAACAGCAGGTGGAAAAGAAAGAAGGGGAAAAAGAAGTGTCGAAAAAACAGTCACACAAAAAACCCCCACAGAAACAGCAGCAGCAGCAGCAACAACAACAATCACAACAACCACAGCAGCAGCAGCAGCAGCAACCAAAGGAACAAAGAGACAGTCCGATGGAAGTTCAACACATGCCTCCACCTCGAGTGGCGTCTCTGAAGAGGTGCAGAGAAGAGGAGGAGGAGGAGGAGGAGGAGGAAGAAGAAGAAAGAAAAACACAAGAAAGTTGTTCTGGTCGTAGCCGGGCGGAACGCAGTCTGGTAAAAACCAGGAGGCGCTCCTTCCCGGCTTCGCCCATTAGACCGTCCTGCTCTCCCGGCATTAAGAGCTTCCCTTCCTCCCCTTCCCGTGCTACACCCCCCTCTCCCTCCACATCTTCCCCGAGTTCGTTGAACACACCACCACACACGTCCACCTCCTCCCCTCCCCATCCTGCTAGGGAGAAAAAGAAGAAAAAGAAAATGTTTGAGGGTCCCGAGTCAATTTGTAAAATTGACAAAGAAGAGTACATAAGGGGCCTGTCCAAACAAAGGAAGGCCCTGTTGGAGGTGCTGTACAAAACGACGGAGGTGGACGGCAAAAGTGTCGAGAACCCCCGTAATTTTCCAAAGACTCCAGGTGTCATTACCTGTATCAGAGACTCTGGTGGCAAACTGAAGGTGTGGAGCCACATATTCGAGGCCAGGGATGCCTTTCCGAACATTAAAATGTGCGAATTTGACAACCCCGTCTTAAAGAGATTGCGCAACTTTTGCTCTGGGAGGGTCCCGGTTTTAGTTCACCCCTCCTTATATAGGGCTATTAAATTAATGTACCCTATTGACGTCGGCGGTATTGTCCTGGGCGGTCGTATGACGACTGAATTGGGCACTGGCAGTCTGGGACAATCTGTCGGGGTCCTGCTCAACGCAGATTTCCGCCCCGTATGTGTATAAGGTTTTTGCACTTATTCTTTTTTCTTTTTGCAGGCCTAGACGATGGCAGTTAAGTTAGCTATATTGAATGTGAATGGCTTGAGGGATCGGGGTAAGGCTTCCCGCCTGCTCCGGGACCTGTTGTCTTTTGATGTGGATGTCGCCGCGATCGAAGAGACCCACTTTGTTTGCAGTTCCGATGCGTGTGTGCTGGAGGATGACTTTGTCGTTTATTCAGCATACGGGGACCGGTCTGCCAGAGGTGTTTCTTTGCTTGTCAGACGTACTCTCGATGCGAAGGTAGACCTTGTGCATACCGATGCAGAGGGCCGGTTGATCGTGGCCGATATTGCCGTGAAAAGTGGTTCGTTCCGAGTCGTTGCGGTTTATGCGCCCAATGACCAGAGGGAGCGGGTCTCGTTCTTTCGGCGGTTGGGGCCGTTCCTGGTGGATTCAACGCGCCTAGTTTTAATGGGGGACTGGAATGCCATCCTGGACCCCAAGTTAGACAGGGGGCGGGGTGCTAGCGGGAGAGGGGGCGATCGCAGCTTGGTCGATCTGATCGACGATTATGGTCTCGTCGATAGATACCGGGTCGATCATCCCAAGGGAAAAATGTGGACGTGGGCTCTTAATTGGCCTTTTGACAAGGTGGTTAGCTACCTTGACAGAATGTTAGTGAGAAGAGCCGACATAGAACTACTAGATTGCCCTACGTTCCACTGGGTAGGCTATTCGGATCACAAACTCGTTTGTGCCCGGGTGGCGTTAGACAATAGGCCTAGAATGGCTGGCTACTGGAAGTTCAATCTGTCTTTACTGGACAGGCGGGACTTCCAGGAGCAGCTAACTAGACTAGTGCAGCGGGAGCTAGTGGGGGCGGTTATCGGGAATAGGTGGTGGGAACGCCTTAAATGTAGGATTAGGTCCTTCACCACTGATTTCAGCAAACGGCTCGCTCTAGATAGAGCTGAAAAGGTGAAGACGCTTAAAGCTAGTTATTCCCGGGCGGTGGCTGGGGGGGATCCCCTAGAGATAGCCTTAGCTAAGGAGGCCCTGGATCGATCGAATAGCGAGCGGTACATGGGTCAGGTAATTAGACATAAGTTAAGCAAGATGTCTTCCGAAGCCGTGAACTTGGGCGCAGATCTGCGCAGGGAAGAGGTCCGTCGAGGTGGCGATCGTTACATTCGTGAAGTCAAATCCCCGGAGGGGCGTACTCTTCGGGCCACTGACGACATGTGCGGAGCGTTTCGGCGCCATTTCGAGAACCGGTTTACCAAGGAGCCTGGTCTCCGTGAGGAGGAGTTTCGTAGCTATTTGGCTGACTTTCCTCGGCTTTCGCCGACTGAAGCGGCTAGCTGCGAGGGAGAGATTACGGAGGGCGATGTCTACGCGGTTTTGAAGAAGGTCGGCAGAGGCAAGTCGCCCGGTCTGGATGGTTTGCCCTATGAATTGTACTTGAGGCTGTCGCACATCTTTGTTCCAATTTTGACTGCAGTGTTCAACAACTGGTTTCGGTCGGGGTCCATCCCCAACCGGATCACCAGGGGTGTGATCACTCTGTTGAAAAAGGGCAAAGGTGGTGGGGGGAACCTAGATGATTACAGGCCCATAACTCTGCTAAACACAGAGTTAAAGATTATGGCCAAGATCCTGCAGGAGCGTTTGCAGTCAGTTGCCGAGTCTCTGTTGGGACCTGAGCAGACTTGTTCTGTGAGGGGCCGAACAATTCAGAGCAACCTGCATCTGATCCGCACGATCATAGAGGGTGTAAAAGACGACGAAGAAGCCGCGCTGATCAATTTGGATCAGTCCAAGGCATTTGATAGGGTCGACCATCGCTACCTTGCAGCTGTCCTGCAGGCCGCTGGATTCGCACCCAACTTCTGCCGCTGGATTAGCCTCCTGTATCGCTCCCCCAGTGCGGTGGTACAGGTGAACGGAAGGCTGTCGGACGCGTTCGTGCTGTCTAGGTCGGTTCGTCAGGGTTGTCCGCTGTCGCCTCTCCTTTATGCTTTGGCGTTGGAGCCTCTCCTTCGCCGGCTGAAGGACGAGACCGGCAGTCCGGCCCTACGTGGAATTGCCGTTCCTGGAGGGTCTCGAGCCAGGGTTTCCGCGTACGCCGATGACGTATCTGCTTTCGTGTCGTCCCGCAACGACATTGAGGTGGTACAGAAGGCGCTTGATCGGTACGAGAAGGTGACAGGGGCCAAAATAAACCGCGACAAGTCGTCCGGCTTGCGGTTAGGTGCCTGGAAGGGGGTCGCTCTTCCGGGCCGCTTCGGTTGGACAGACGGTCCTGTCCGCATTCTTGGAGTGTGGTTTGGGCCTGACCTCCAGCTGGAGAAGAATTGGTCTGAAGTACGAGCAAAGGTCGATTCCGCCGGTCAGACTTGGAATCGACGGAGGTTGTCCGTGAAGGGCAGGGCGGAGGTGTGTGCTACATACATTTTCCCCCTGATTCTTTATCGATTGTCCGTACTTCCTCTCTGTAAGACTCACAAGAAGGCGCTCGAGCAATCGCTATCCTCCATTTTATGGAGGGGACGCGGGAATCGGGTCGACAGACGAGTCTGCACTAAACGTCCGTGTCATGGGGGGCTGGGAATGCCGCACCTGCCGAGTCACATCCGTGCCTCTAGGTTGGCTTTCCTACGCCGTGCATTGACTGGAGGAGATCCGATTCTGGAGGGGATTGTTAGGGACGCGTTCCCTGGCCTTACCATCAGTCCCCCCATCTCGCGGGTTGAGCGCGGTCGTAAACCCCGGGATCAATCGGTTTTCCTTCGCGAGTGTCGGTCGGCCTTGAGGGCCGTTCCCCGGTCCAGTGACCTTTCTCGGCCTAGGAAGGTCATCTATCGTGAATTAGTGGAGAGGCCCGCGAAGGATCTCCTACGAGATACGCTCGGCTTGTCGGAGGAGGAGTACTGCTCCTACTGGTCTTGGGCGCCAGCGGCGGATTACCTCAGTAACCCTGAGTTTTCGCTTAGCTGGCGATTGGCTCGGAATCGGCTGCCTCTCAACGACAAGGCTTTCATATGGGGCTTGGCGGATTTGCCAGACTGTGAACGGTGTGGCCTTGGCTTAGAGGAAACGGCTGCGCACGCCTTCTACCATTGCCCCCAGGTCCGCCCCTTATGGGACCATGTCGGCGAGCTGACGGCTCGTCTCGCTCCCGAACAGCTTGTGTCCATTGATCGCGCATACGCGTGTGACAATGTGTCGCCCCCGTATTCCGGGATGAAACGGATGGTGTTTCTGACGCTGATGGCCACGGCTCGAATGGTGATTTGGACGACGCGAAAGGAGGAAGTCTTGCGAGGCAATCGTCTTTCTCATTCGGATCTGATTCGATTCTTTGAGCATCAGCTCAAGATGAAGATTAGATCGGATAGAAAACGATTGCATTCGACAGTCTTTAGCGAAAGGTGGGTAAAAGAAGCGAGCTTGCTTCGTGTGAACGGGGCTAGCCTTGATTTTCTCTTCTAGGTCAACCTATTGCACATCGGGGTGGCTTCCTGTGGAACCCTCCCCTTGGTTAGGTTAGACAAGCTTCAGTGTACCTAGTTAATGTGAGTAAGTGTTGTTCCTGGCCTGCATCCCGGCCGTTCTTTGGTTATGATCCAAGTCGAGATTCCCATCCTCCCCAGTTTGTTTTGACCCCCGCCCCATTTTCATCTCGACTGGGTCAGTTTTATATTTTCCCATTCCAGCCTAATATTTTATACTTTTTCCCACTCCCTTAGCGAGAGCGTCTCTTGATTTTGTCCCCTGGGCAGAATACAGCGGCCTCTCTGTTTTATGGGTTGGACGGTCCCTACTAACATCAATTATGTTTAGTTTGTATTTGTGTTTATTTTAAGTTTATTATTGGGTTCATTTCCCTCCCCTCTCATTTTATCATTATTAGAATTGTATATATATATATCATCATTAGAATTTTCATGGTATGGGGCGCGATTTTGGTAGGTCTCCCTTGAGAGCACGTGGTATTATGGTGGTTGAAGGATTGTTTGGTGATGGACGAGTTCTTTTGGTGAATGTGTAAAATGTAATGTACGAATGGGTCGCGAATCTGATTATCTAGGTATAAGATAGTTAGTGTTGACCAGCCTCTACCCCTCCCCTTTATTGGCCTTGTGCCACAATTTGTACTTTTGTTCAAATAAATACCAGTCTTGCTCGTACGTCGTCTTTTTTATCGTATTTTATTTATTTTATGGATTTTATACGATACCAGTCAGAGCTTTGCATACGGATTGTTTGTTTCTGGAGTGAGTTGGACAAGCTGTGTTGACCTATCTGATAAGTTTTGCAAATTTTTTTTTTTTTTTTTTTTTTTTAATTTTTGTTTAAAAGCCTTTTGTTTTTGAGTTTTCTGTAGTCGTACTTTTTTTTTTGTTTTTCTTTCTTGCCTTTTTATCCCCCCACCCTCACTGTTTTGTTTGTTTTCCTTGGTTTGATCCTTTATTGAAATTTATTTTTGTTTGTCCACCGTTTTTCTTTATGTTTTTCTTTTTATTTTACTGCAAAAAAATATTATTTTAACACTTAAAAGACATTCGTTCTGTCGTGGTGGTCGTCGCAGGCCACCATGGACGAGAACGTAAACAATACACCACCGACGGTGTCTTTAGAAAATTCGGCCTGGTCTGAGAATAGGCCGAAAAAGAAAAAAGATGCCGTATACTACGCAGCTCAGAGAGAGACCTTTGAAGGGTCGTTTAAGGAAAATGAATTCCTTACGATCCCTGAAGCACTGGAAGCGGTGGAAAATAAGATCATTTCCCTGCTGACGTCCGACGTGAAAAGTCGGAAATTAACCGGAGTCAGCAGGGAGACAATGGAAGAGGTCTTAAAGACCTTAAAAATTTATCCAAAGGTGCTGGCTAGGAGGTCAAACGCAATGTGGGACATTCTCTTACCAACAGAACTGGATGCGAAGCAGTTGGCAGGCAGCGTGTTAACAACAAAAAACCTCAAGCTGCAAACGGAATACATGGGCGGAATACGTAGGACTAAAATAACAGTCCACGGAGTGCCTGTGGACATCTCGGAGGACAGAATGGGAGCCTTCTTCGCTCAGTATGGAAAAGTGGAGGAGGTCAAAGGGATACTGAGCAAGTCCGGCATTGCCACGGGTGACGTTGAACTGCAGGTGACCCTGAGCCAGGAAGAATTTAGGAGAATTCCCAACACCCTGGTTTGCAGGAAAAGAAAGATGTGGGTAGTGGTGGAAGGCAGGCGACCGAATTGTTGGGTGTGTGGTGTCCGGGGACACATGGCGAAAGATTGCCCAACGAAACAGCCTCAGCCTGTAAGCCAGCCCACGCCACCAGTAGCAGCAGTAGCGGTGAACGAAAAAAATCCAGAAGCAGATAAAAACGCTGACGGCACCTGGAAGGAGGTTGTAAATGGAAAGAAGGGGAAGAATGTACCAGCTCCACCAAAAAGGATAAGCCTCAACCAGCACCAAAACAGCAGGTGGAAAAGAAAGAAGGGGAAAAAGAAGTGTCGAAAAAACAGTCACCCAAAAAAAACCCACAGAAACAGCAGCAGCAGCAGCAGCAACAACAACAATCACAACAACCACAGCAGCAGCAGCAGCAGCAACCAAAGGAACAAAGAGACAGTCCGATGGAAGTTCAACACATGCCTCCACCTCGAGTGGCGTCTCTGAAGAGGTGCAGAGAAGAGGAGGAGGAGGAGGAAGAAAAACACAAGAAAGTTGTTCTGGTCGTAGCCGGGCGGAACGCAGTCTGGTCAAAACCAGGAGGCGCTCCTTCCCGGCTTCGCCCATTAGACCGTCCTGCTCTCCCGGCATTAAGAGCTTCCCTTCCTCCCCTTCCCGTGCTACACCCCCCTCTCCCTCCACATCTTCCCCGAGTTCGTTGAACACACCACCACACACGTCCACCTCCTCCCCTCCCCATCCTGCTAGGGAGAAAAAGAAGAAAAAGAAAATGTTTGAGGGTCCCGAGTCAATTTGTAAAATTGACAAAGAAGAGTACATAAGGGGCCTGTCCAAACAAAGGAAGGCCCTGTTGGAGGTGCTGTACAAAACGACGGAGGTGGACGGCAAAAGTGTCGAGAACCCCCGTAATTTTCCAAAGACTCCAGGTGTCATTACCTGTATCAGAGACTCTGGTGGCAAACTGAAGGTGTGGAGCCACATATTCGAGGCCAGGGATGCCTTTCCGAACATTAAAATGTGCGAATTTGACAACCCCGTCTTAAAGAGATTGCGCAACTTTTGCTCTGGGAGGGTCCCGGTTTTAGTTCACCCCTCCTTATATAGGGCTATTAAATTAATGTACCCTATTGACGTCGGCGGTATTGTCCTGGGCGGTCGGATGACGACTGAATTGGGCACTGGCAGTCTGGGACAATCTGTCGGGGTCCTGCTCAACGCAGATTTCCGCCCCGTATGTGTATAAGGTTTTTGCACTTATTCTTTTTTCTGTTTGCAGGCCTAGACGATGGCAGTTAAGTTAGCTATACTGAATGTGAATGGCTTGAGGGATCGGGGTAAGGCTGCCCGCCTGCTCCGGGACCTGTTGTCTTTTGATGTGGATGTCGCCGCGATCGAAGAGACCCACTTTGTTTGCAGTTCCGATGCGTGTGTGCTGGAGGATGACTTTGTCGTTTATTCAGCATACGGGGACCGGTCTGCCAGAGGTGTTTCTTTGCTTGTCAGACGTACTCTCGATGCGAAGGTAGACCTTGTGCATACCGATGCAGAGGGCCGGTTGATCGTGGCCGATATTGCCGTGAAAAGTGGTTCGTTCCGGGTCGTTGCGGTTTATGCGCCCAATGACCAGAGGGAGCGGGTCTCGTTCTTTCGGCGGTTGGGGCCGTTCCTGGTGGATTCAACGCGCCTAGTTTTAATGGGGGACTGGAATGCCATCCTGGACCCCAAGTTAGACAGGGGGCGGGGTGCTAGCGGGAGAGGGGGCGATCGCAGCTTGGTCGATCTGATCGACGATTATGGTCTCGTCGATAGATACCGGGTCGATCATCCCAAGGGAAAAATGTGGACGTGGGCTCTTAATTGGCCTTTTGACAAGGTGGTTAGCTACCTTGACAGAATGTTAGTGAGAAGAGCCGACATAGAACTACTAGATTGCCCTACGTTCCACTGGGTAGGCTATTCGGATCACAAACTCGTTTGTGCCCGGGTGGCGTTAGACAATAGGCCTAGAATGGCTGGCTACTGGAAGTTCAATCTGTCTTTACTGGACAGGCGGGACTTCCAGGAGCAGCTAACTAGACTAGTGCAGCGGGAGCTAGTGGGGGCGGTTATCGGGAATAGGTGGTGGGAACGCCTTAAATGTAGGATTAGGTCCTTCACCACTGATTTCAGCAAACGGCTCGCTCTAGATAGAGCTGAAAAGGTGAAGACGCTTAAAGCTAGTTATTCCCGGGCGGTGGCTGGGGGGGATCCCCTAGAGATAGCCTTAGCTAAGGAGGCCCTGGATCGATCGAATAGCGAGCGGTACATGGGTCAGGTAATTAGACATAAGTTAAGCAAGATGTCTTCCGAAGCCGTGAACTTGGGCGCAGATCTGCGCAGGGAAGAGGTCCGTCGAGGTGGCGATCGTTACATTCGTGAAGTCAAATCCCCGGAGGGGCGTACTCTTCGGGCCACTGACGACATGTGCGGAGCGTTTCGGCGCCATTTCGAGAACCGGTTTACCAAGGAGCCTGGTCTCCGTGAGGAGGAATTTCGTAGCTATTTGGCTGACTTTCCTCGGCTTTCGCCGACTGAAGCGGCTAGCTGCGAGGGAGAGATTACGGAGGGCGATGTCTACGCGGTTTTGAAGAAAGTCGGCAGAGGCAAGTCGCCCGGTCTGGATGGTTTGCCCTATGAATTGTACTTGAGGCTGTCGCACATCTTTGTTCCAATTTTGACTGCAGTGTTCAACAACTGGTTTCGGTCGGGGTCCATCCCCAACCCATCACCAGGGGTGTGATCACTCTGTTGAAAAAGGGCAAAGGTGGTGGGGGGAACCTAGATGATTACAGGCCCATAACTCTGCTAAACACAGAGTTAAAGATTATGGCCAAGATCCTGCAGGAGCGTTTGCAGTCAGTTGCCGAGTCTCTGTTGGGACCTGAGCAGACTTGTTCTGTGAGGGGCCGAACAATTCAGAGCAACCTGCATCTGATCCGCACGATCATAGAGGGTGTAAAAGACGACGAAGAAGCCGCGCTGATCAATTTGGATCAGTCCAAGGCATTTGATAGGGTCGACCATCGCTACCTTGCAGCTGTCCTGCAGGCCGCTGGATTCGCACCCAACTTCTGCCGCTGGATTAGCCTCCTGTATCGCTCCCCCAGTGCGGTGGTACAGGTGAACGGAAGGCTGTCGGACGCGTTCGTGCTGTCTAGGTCGGTTCGTCAGGGTTGTCCGCTGTCGCCTCTCCTTTATGCTTTGGCGTTGGAGCCTCTCCTTCGCCGGCTGAAGGACGAGACCGGCAGTCCGGCCCTACGTGGAATTGCCGTTCCTGGAGGGTCTCGAGCCAGGGTTTCCGCGTACGCCGATGAGGTATCTGCTTTCGTGTCGTCCCGCAACGACATTGAGGTGGTACAGAAGGCGCTTGATCGGTACGAGAAGGTGACAGGGGCCAAAATAAACCGCGACAAGTCGTCCGGCTTGCGGTTAGGTGCCTGGAAGGGGGTCGCTCTTCCGGGCCGCTTCGGTTGGACAGACGGTCCTGTCCGCATTCTTGGAGTGTGGTTTGGGCCTGACCTCCAGCTGGAGAAGAATTGGTCTGAAGTACGAGCAAAGGTCGATTCCGCCGGTCAGACTTGGAATCGACGGAGGTTGTCCGTGAAGGGCAGGGCGGAGGTGTGTGCTACATACATTTTCCCCCTGATTCTTTATCGATTGTCCGTACTTCCTCTCTGTAAGACTCACAAGAAGGCGCTCGAGCAATCGCTATCCTCCATTTTATGGAGGGGACGCGGGAATCGGGTCGACAGACGAGTCTGCACTAAACGTCCGTGTCATGGGGGGCTGGGAATGCCGCACCTGCCGAGTCACATCCGTGCCTCTAGGTTGGCTTTCCTACGCCGTGCATTGACTGGAGGAGATCCGATTCTGGAGGGGATTGTTAGGGACGCGTTCCCTGGCCTTACCATCAGTCCCCCCATCTCGCGGGTTGAGCGCGGTCGTAAACCCCGGGATCAATCGGTTTTCCTTCGCGAGTGTCGGTCGGCCTTGAGGGCCGTTCCCCGGTCCAGTGACCTTTCTCGGCCTAGGAAGGTCTTCTATCGTGAATTAGTGGAGAGGCCCGCGAAGGATCTCCTACGAGATACGCTCGGCTTGTCGGAGGAGGAGTACTGCTCCTACTGGTCTTGGGCGCCAGCGGCGGATTACCTCAGTAACCCTGAGTTTTCGCTTAGCTGGCGATTGGCTCGGAATCGGCTGCCTCTCAACGACAAGGCTTTCATATGGGGCTTGGCGGATTTGCCAGACTGTGAACGGTGTGGCCTTGGCTTAGAGGAAACGGCTGCGCACGCCTTCTACCATTGCCCCCAGGTCCGCCCCTTATGGGACCATGTCGGCGAGCTGACGGCTCGTCTCGCTCCCGAACAGCTTGTGTCCATTGATCGCGCATACGCGTGTGACAATGTGTCGCCCCCGTATTCCGGGATGAAACGGATGGTGTTTCTGACGCTGATGGCCACGGCTCGAATGGTGATTTGGACGACGCGAAAGGAGGAAGTCTTGCGAGGCAATCGACTTTCTCATTCGGATCTGATTCGATTCTTTGAGCATCAGCTCAAGATGAAGATTAGATCGGATAGAAAACGATTGCATTCGACAGTCTTTAGCGAAAGGTGGGTAAAAGAAGCGAGCTTGCTTCGTGTGAACGGGGCTAGCCTTGATTTTCTCTTCTAGGTCAACCTATTGCACATCGGGGTGGCTTCCTGTGGAACCCTCCCCTTGGTTAGGTTAGACAAGCTTCAGTGTACCTAGTTAATGTGAGTAAGTGTTGTTCCTGGCCTGCATCCCGGCCGTTCTTTGGTTATGATCCAAGTCGAGATTCCCATCCTCCCCAGTTTGTTTTGACCCCCGCCCCATTTTCATCTCGACTGGGTCAGTTTTATATTTTCCCATTCCAGCCTAATATCTTATACTTTTCCCCACTCCCTTAGCGAGAGCGTCTCTTGATTTTGTCCCCTGGGCAGAATACAGCGGCCTCTCTGTTTTATGGGTTGGACGGTCCCTACTAACATCAATTATGTTTAGTTTGTATTTGTGTTTATTTTAAGTTTATTATTGGGTTCATTTCCCTCCCCTCTCATTTTATCATTATTAGAATTGTATATATATATATCATCATTAGAATTTTCATGGTATGGGGCGCGATTTTGGTAGGTCTCCCTTGAGAGCACGTGGTATTATGGTGGTTGAATGATTGTTTGGTGATGGACGAGTTCTTTTGGTGAATGTGTAAAATGTAATGTACGAATGGGTTGCGAATCTGATTAGCTAGGTATGAGATAGTTAGTGTTGACCAGCCTCTACCACCCCTTTTATTGGCCTTGTGCCACAATTTGTACTTTTTGTTCAAATAAATACCAGTCTTGCTCGTACGTCGTCTTTTTTATCGTATTTTATTTATTTTATGGATTTTATACGATACCAGTCAGAGCTTTGCAAACGGATTGTTTGTTTCTGGAGTGACTTGGACAAGCTGTGTTGACCTATCTGATAAGTTTTGCAAATCTTTTTTTTTCCTTTTAATTTTTGTTTAAAAGCCTTTTGTTTTTGAGTTTTCTGTAGTCGTACATTTTTTCTTTTGGTTTTTCTTTCTTGCCTTTTTACCCCCCACCCTCACTGTTTTGTTTGTTTACCTTGGTTTGCTCCTTTATTGAATTTTATTTTTGTTTGTCCACCGTTTTTCTTTTTATTTTACTGCAAAAAAATATTATTTTAACACTTAAAAGACATTCGTTCTGTAGTGGTTCGTCGTCGCAGGCCACCATGGACCAGAACGTAAACAATACACCACCGACGGTGTCTTTAGAAAATTCGGCCTGGTCTGAGAATAGGCCGAAAAAGAAAAAAGATGCCGTATACTACGCAGCTCAGAGAGAGACCTTTGAAGGGTCGTTTAAGGAAAATGAATTCCTTACGATCCCTGAAGCACTGGAAGCGGTGGAAAATAAGATCATTTCCCTGCTGACGTCCGACGTGAAAAGTCGGAAATTAACCGGAGTCAGCAGGGAGACAATGGAAGAGGTCTTAAAGACCTTAAAAATTTATCCAAAGGTGCTGGCTAGGAGGTCAAACGCAATGTGGGACATTCTCTTACCAACAGAACTGGATGCGAAGCAGTTGGCAGGCAGCTTGTTAACAACAAAAAACCTCAAGCTGCAAACGGAATACATGGGCACACGTAGGACTAAAATAACAGTCCACGGAGTGTCTGTGGACATCTCGGAGGACAGAATGGGGGCCTTCTTCGCTCAGTATGGAAAAGTGGAGGAGGTCAAAGCGATACTGAGCAAGTCCGGCATTGCCACGGGTGACGTTGAACTGCAGGTGACCATGAGCCAGGAAGAATTTAGGAGAATTCCCAACACCCTGGTTTGCAGGAAAAGAAAGATGTGGTTCGTGGTGGAAGGCAGGTGACCGAATTGTTGGGTGTGTGGTGTCCAGGGACACATGGCGAAAGATTGCCCAACGAAACAGCCTCAGCCTGTAAGCCAGCCCACGCCACCAGTAGCAGCAGTAGCGGTGAACGAAAAAAATCCAGAAGCAGATAAAAACGCTGACGGCACCTGGAAGGAGGTTGTAAATGGAAGGAAGGGGAAGAATGTACCAGCTCCCCCCCAAAAGGATAAGCCTCAACCAGCACCAAAACAGCAGGTGGAAAAGAAAAAAGGGTAAAAAGAAGTGTCGAAAAAACAGTCACCCAAAAAAAATCCACAGAAACAGCAGCAGCAGCAACAACAACAATCACAGCAACCACAGCAGCAGCAGCAGCAGCAGCAACCAAAGGAACAAAGAGACAGTCCGATGGAAGTTGAACACATGCCTCCACCTCGAGTGGCGTCTCTGAAGAGGTGCAGAGAAGAGGAGGAGGAGGAGGAGGAAGAAGAAAAACACAAGAAAGTTGTTCTGGTCGTAGCCGGGCGGAACGCAGTCTGGTCAAAACCAGGAGGCGCTCCTTCCCGGCTTCGCCCATTAGATCGTCCTGCTCTCCCGGCATTAAGGGCTTCCCTTCCTCCCCTTCCCGTGCTACACTCCCCTTTCCCTCCACATCTTCCTCGAGTTCGTTGAACACACCACCACACACGTCCACCTCCTCCCCTCCCCATCCTGCTAGGGAGAAAAAGAAGAAAAAGAAAATGTTTGAGGGTCCCGAGTCAATTTGTAAAATTGACAAAGAAGAGTACATAAGGGGCCTGTCCAAACAAAGGAAGGCCCTGTTGGAGGTGCTGTACAAAACGACGGAGGTGGACGACAAAAGTGTCGAGGACCCCCGTAATTTACAAAGGCTCCAGGTGTCATTACCTGCGTCCGAGACTCTGGTGGCTACCTGAAGGTGTGGAGCCACATATTCGAGGCCAGGGATGCCTTTCCGAACATTAAAATGTGCGAATTGGACAACCCCGACTTAAAGAGATTGCGCAACTTTTGCTCTGGGAGGGTCCCGGTTTTAGTTCACCCCTCCTTATATAGGGCTATTAAATTAATGTACCCTATTGACGTCGGCGGTATTGTCCTGGGCGGTCGTATGACGACTGAATTGGGCACTGGCAGTCTGGGACAATCTGTCGGGGTCCTGCTCAACGCAGATTTCCGCCCCGTATGTGTATAAGGTTTTTGCACTTATTCTTTTTTCTTTTTGCAGGCCTAGACGATGGCAGTTAAGTTAACTATACTGAATGTGAATGGCTTGAGGGATCGGGGTAAGGCTGCCCGCCTGCTCCGGGACCTGTTGTCCTTTGATGTGGATGTCGCCGCGATCGAAGAGACCCACTTTGTTTGCAGTTCCGATGCGTGTGTGCTGGAGGATGACTTTGTCGTCTATTCAGCATACGGGGACCGGTCTGCCAGAGGTGTTTCTTTGCTTGTCAGACGTACTCTCGATGCGAAGGTAAACCTTGTGCATACCGATGCAGAGGGCCGGTTGATCGTGGCCGATATTGCCGGGAAAAGTGGTTCGTTCCGGGTCGTTGCGGTTTATGCGCCCAATGACCAGAGGGAGCGGGTCTCGTTCTTTCGGCGGTTGGGGCCGTTCCTGGTGGATTCAACGCGCCTAGTTTTAATGGGGGACTGCAATGCCATCCTGGACCCCAAGTTAGACAGGGGGCGGGGTGCTAGCGGGAGAGGGGCGATCGCAGCTTGGTCGATCTGATCGACGATTATGGTCTCGTCGATAGATACCGGGTCGATCATCCCAAGGAAAAAATGTGGACGTGGGCTCTTAATTGGCCTTTTGACAAGGTGGTTAGCTACCTTGACAGAATGTTTGTGAGAAGAGCCGACATAGAACTACTAGATTGCCCTACGTTCCACTGGGTAGGCTATTCGGATCACAAACTCGTTTGTGCCCGGGTGGCGTTAGACAATAGGCCTAGAATGGCTGGCTACTGGAAGTTCAATCTGTCTTTACTGGACAGGCGGGACTTCCAGGAGCAGCTAACTAGACTAGTGCAGCGGGAGCTAGTGGGGGCGGTTATCGGGAATAGGTGGTGGGAACGCCTTAAATGTAGGATTAGGTCCTTCACCACTGATTTCAGCAAACGGCTCGCTCTAGATAGAGCTGAAAAGGTGAAGACGCTTAAAGCTAGTTATTCCCGGGCGGTGGCTGGGGGGGATCCCCTAGAGATAGCCTTAGCTAAGGAGGCCCTGGAACGATCGAATAGCGAGCGGTACATGGGTCAGGTAATTAGACATAAGTTAACCAAGATGTCTTCCGAAGCCGTGAACTTGGGCGCAGATCTGCGCAGGGAAGAGGTCCGTCGAGGTGGCGATCGTTACATTCGTGAAGTCAAATCCCCGGAGGGGCGTACTCTTCGGGCCACTGACGACATGTATGGAGCGTTTCGGCGCCATTTCGAGAACCGGTTTACCAAGGAGCCTGGTCTCCGTGAGGAGGAGTTTCGTAGCTATTTGGCTGACTTTCCTCGGCTTTCGCCGACTGAAGCGGCTAGCTGCGAGGGAGAGATTACGGAGGGCGATGTCTACGCGGTTTTGAAGAAGGTCGGCAGAGGCAAGTCGCCCGGTCTGGATGGTTTGCCCTATGAATTGTACTTGAGGCTGTCGCACATCTTTGTTCCAATTTTGACTGCAGTGTTCAACAACTGGTTTCGGTCGGGGTCCATCCCCAACCGGATCACCAGCGGTGTGATCACTCTGTTGAAAAAGGGCAAAGGTGGTGGGGGGAACCTAGATGATTACAGGCCCATAACTCTGCTAAACACAGAGTTAAAGATTATGGCCAAGATCCTGCAGGAGCGTTTGCAGTCAGTTGCCGAGTCTCTGTTGGGACCTGAGCAGACTTGTTCTGTGAGGGGCCGAACAATTCAGAGCAACCTGCATCTGATCCGCACGATCATAGAGGGTGTAAAAGACGACGAAGAAGCCGCGCTGATCAATTTGGATCAGTCCAAGGCATTTGATAGGGTCGACCATCGCTACCTTGCAGCTGTCCTGCAGGCCGCTGGATTCGCACCCAACTTCTGCCGCTGGATTAGCCTCCTGTATCGCTCCCCCAGTGCGGTGGTACAGGTGAACGGAAGGCTGTCGGACGCGTTCGTGCTGTCTAGGTCGGTTCGTCAGGGTTGTCCGCTGTCGCCTCTCCTTTATGCTTTGGCGTTGGAGCCTCTCCTTCGCCGGCTGAAGGACGAGACCGGCAGTCCGGCCCTACGTGGAATTGCCGTTCCTGGAGGGTCTAGAGCCAGGGTTTCCGCGTACGCCGATGACGTATCTGCTTTCGTGTCGTCCCGCAACGACATTGAGGTGGTACAGAAGGCGCTTGATCGGCACGAGAAGGTGACAGGGGCCAAAATAAACCGCGACAAGTCGTCCGGCTTGCGGTTAGGTGCCTGGAAGGGGGTCGCTCTTCCGGGCCGCTTCGGTTGGACAGACGGTCCTGTCCGCATTCTTGGAGTGTGGTTTGGGCCTGACCCCCAGCTGGAGAAGAATTGGTCTGAAGTACGAGCAAAGGTCGATTCCGCTGGTCAGACTTGGAATCGACGGAGGTTGTCCGTGAAGGGCAGGGCGGAGGTGTGTGCTACATACATTTTCCCCCTGATTCTTTATCGATTGTCCGTACTTCCTCTCTGTAAGACTCACAAGAAGGCGCTCGAGCAATCGCTATCCTCCATTTTATGGAGGGGACGCGGGAATCGGGTCGACAGACGAGTCTGCACTAAACGTCCGTGTCATGGGGGGCTGGGAATGCCGCACCTGCCGAGTCACATCCGTGCCTCTAGGTTGGCTTTCCTACGCCGTGCATTGACTGGAGGAGATCCGATTCTGGAGGGGATTGTTAGGGACGCGTTCCCTGGCCTTACCATCAGTCCCCCCATCTCGCGGGTTGAGCGCGGTCGTAAACCCCGGGATCAATCGGTTTTCCTTCGCGAGTGTCGGTCGGCCTTGAGGGCCGTTCCCCGGTCCAGTGACCTTTTTCGGCCTAGGAAGGTCTTCTATCGTGAATTAGTGGAGAGGCCCGCGAGGGATCTCCTACGAGATACGCTCGGCTTGTCGGAGGAGGAGTACTGCTCCTACTGGTCTTGGGCGCCAGCGGCGGATTACCAGTAACCCTGAGTTTTCGCTTAGCTGGCGATTGGCTCGGAATCGGCTGCCTCTCAACGATAAGGCTTTCATATGGGGCTTGGCGGATTTGCCAGACTGTGAACGGTGTGGCCTTGGCTTAGAGGAAACGGCTGCGCACGCCTTCTACCATTGCCCCCAGGTCCGCCCCTTATGGGACCATGTCGGCGAGCTGACGGCTCGTCTCGCTCCCGAACAGCTTGTGTCCATTGATCGCGCATACGCGTGTGACAATGTGTCGCCCCCGTATTCCGGGATGAAACGGATGGTGTTTCTGACGCTGATGGCCACGGCTCGAATGGTGATTTGGACGACGCGAAAGGAGGAAGTCTTGCGAGGCAATCGTCTTTCTCATTCGGATCTAATTCGATTCTTTGAGCATCAGCTCAAGATGAATATTAGATCGGATAGAAAACGATTGCATTCGACAGTCTTTAGCGAAAGGTGGGTAAAAGAAGCGAGCTTGCTTCGTGTGAACGGGGCTAGCCTTGATTTTCTCTTCTAGGTCAACCTATTGCACATCGGGGTGGCTTCCTGTGGAACCCTCCCCTTGGTTAGGTTAGACAAGCTTCAGTGTACCTAGTTAATGTGAGTAAGTGTTGTTCCTGGCCTGCATCCCGGTCGTTCTTTGGTTATGATCCAAGTCGAGATTCCCATCCTCCCCAGTTTGTTTTGACCCCCGCCCCATTTTCATCTCGACTGGGTCAGTTTTATATTTTCCCATTCCAGCCTAATATTTTATACTTTTTCCCACTCCCTTAGCGAGAGCGTCTCTTGATTTTGTCCTTGGGCAGTATACAGCGGCCTCTCTGTTTTATGGGTTGGACGGTCCCTACTAACATCAATTATGTTTAGTTTGTATTTGTGTTTATTTTAAGTTTATTATTGGGTTCATTTCCCTCCCCTCTCATTTTATCATTATTAGAATTGTATATATATATATCATCATTAGAATTTTCATGGTATGGGGCGCGATTTTGGTAGGTCTCCCTTGAGAGCACGTGGTATTATGGTGGTTGAAGGATTGTTTGGTGATGGACGAGTTCTTTTGGTGAATGTGTAAAATGTAATGTACGAATGGGTCGCGAATCTGATTAGCTAGGTATAAGATAGTTAGTGTTGACCAGCCTCCACCTCTCCCCTTTATTGGCCTTGTGCCACAATTTGTACTTTTTGTTCAAATAAATACCAGTCTTACTCTTATGCCCATCGTATTTTCATGTTGAATTAAATATAGTCTAATGTTAATTATGTTTTATGAAGATGGTCTACTAGACCGAAACGTCCGACGTTGCCATTATATTAACATTAAAACAGCATAATTGCATATTAGGATTTTTGTTTATTTTTTCCGTATATTTTTCTCCATATATATATATATATATATATATATATATATATATATATATATATATATATTTATAAACGAAATAAATATATATGTATAAAGGCCGAAACGCATCATAAGAAATGTTTTTCATAAATATACATTTTATCCCCAAAATTCTATATTTATTGATAAAAAAATTAAAAAATAATAAGGAAAAATTCTTATTTAATAGTATATAATGTATAGATATGTTATATTACATCGAGCACTCTTTTATTAACACCAGCATTCAATATGCGATAATATATATATATATATATATATATATATATATATATATATATATATATATATATCATAAAACTTCTTTTACACAGATACGGTACTGTATCTTCTTTGGGAAACGGTTATATTGAAAAAATTGCTAAAAATCGAAAATGAAGAAGTATTTAAAGTTTGGTGCTTCTAATATTATATATATATATATATATATATATATATATATATATATATATATATATATATATATATTACATTTATACAAAAAACAGATTAGTGAAGTTAATGATATAAATTGCGAGAATACATATTCGCAAACAAATTTATTAAAATTACATTAACCCACGAACCTCTACATGAATGCTATGATCCCTGTTTTTAATAAATTCAACTTCTATAAGGTCTTTTTTGCTGGTACCTTCATCTGTCCATACAGACATCATCAGGCATGGGAATTGATTTGATCTTTTTTTAAGTTTTTTTTTTACTAATATTTACTATCGAGAACACTTTTGTTGTAGTAGTTTTTTTCAGTCGATGTGGCATGAACTAAATTGTTTAATAAATAGAGCAATGTCGCAGCTATTATCCCAGAAGTTGCACGTCGGATCAGTTCTTTTTAAATCAAATATGTGGTGCAGCTCAATTAATATCACATGAATCACTTATACAAATCATTCATATATATATATATATATATATATATATATATATATATATATACGAATATAGTACTATTCCAACGTTCATAACATTTAATTTAATAGAGGGCTCCAAAGTAGAGCAATATTACTTATTTTAGGATTTTATATCGAACACGTATCAAAATCACTACACAATTGCAGTGGTCTTTCGATGCGTATCAATGCATCTTATCAGGCGATTGCCCTTGCAATATTTAATCATATATCCCTAGTAGCTGTCGCGATCTGTTAGTTAAAACATTATAATTCATGTGCTTTTTATTTGTGTTAGATTGAGTTTTTCTTCTATGTATGTATTTATGTGTGTGTGTGCGTGTGTTTGGGTACGCACATATGTATGTATGTTAGTGGAAGCCTGTATGTATGTGCATATGTGTTGAATCTCTTGGTTCTATCTTATTTTCATAATTTTCTCATCTTCTTGTAACCTCTTACTACCCATTTTCCATATTTTCTTTCTCTTTCGGCTCTGAGTGTCAAAGCGTAACAATGTCATTTTTGATATCACAGAGTTTATTATTAGTTCAATTTTTCACAAATATTCGAGGGAGTGGTCTCTTATAGATTTACTTATATACTACTTCAAACTTTATCATAGTGGACATTTAATATTTGAAATAGACGTCTCATCTTTATTAAACAGTGTGTATGTTTGTTAAGAAAACACTCCAACGAGTGTGCAGGATCGCCTCGTCAGTGATGCTATGACTTGGGATCATGACAAGTTTCGGGTCTTGCAACATCATATTTGTTCGCCCAAGAGACCCTACCGAGACAGTACCATCCCGGCAGGCGATCCTGAAGCAAAAAATCCGCCAAGCACGCAACAAATTCATGCAGTTACCGTCAAAGTATTTGTAGAAAAGACAGAGGAAAGCAACGGCACGTCTGTGAGAGGGCGACTGTAAACGAGATGCCAGATCAGAACCAACCACATTACATATCCGTCTTTGGATTTTGTAGAGGGTTACAACACATACCAACCTTATAGAAAACCAAATACTAACCCCTTATATATACACCCAAAGTCAAACCACCCTCCATCCATAATTAAACATATACCATCATCAATAGAAAATAGAATCAGCATTAACTCCGCTGACAAAGAAATATTCCAACAACACAGCAGCTTTTATAACGCTGCCCTAAAAAATAGTGGATACAAGAATGCAAACATTAATTATAGAAACAATTGCATTAACCAGAAGAATAAAAAAACAGGAAAAGAAAAATAATTTGGTATACCCCTCTGTTCAAACAAATAGTATTAAACTAGGATAGAAATTCCTAGTTTTAATTGAAAAACACATCCCTACCAATAGTAGGCTTAGTAATATATTTAATAAGTACACCCTAAAATTCAGTTACAGCTGCACTGAAAATCTAGAAAGTATAATAACAGACCCCCATGGCTGAATAGTATTAATAAAAACCTTACACTTAAATTAGACAAAAAACAGTGAAAAATTATGTGATTGTAGAAACCCAGAAGACTGCCCATTGGAAAATAAATGCTGCGTCAAATCTGTGGTATACCAATGTACTATCTCATCCACTGAGAGTCGTAATACTAATATGATATACATTGGGTCTACGAAGAATGAATTTAAAGCCAGATGGAGGCAGCATAAGTGCTCTTTCAACAAAATAAATAAAAGAAATCAGACATCTCTAAATATTTTTGGCATTTGAAGGAAATGAATAAAAAACCGAAAGTAAAATGGAAAATTATAAGCAAAACTAAAACCTGGAAAACTTTGGATGACCCATCCCCTTTATGCCTACATGAGAAACTACACATTATTAAGTTTCTAAATAATAAAAATCTATTAAACAATAGACATGAGTTAACGGTTTTCTGCCGACATCATCAAATTTTTGTATTGAATAATTAACATAATTTTTTTATAATCCATAGTCCTAATAAATAGCTTAAATACCCTTTATGAAGTCGTCAAAAAACAAATGTTACGGCAGTTTTTTTTTATATACACAAAACCCTTTCAGAAAAAATAAAATAAATAAATAAATAAATCTCCATAGACACGTAAACCAAACTAGACGTAATCATCTTCCGTTTTAAATTTACAACACCGCAACCTTACCCTGACTTGACATCTATGAATGTAACTCTATACTGATACAAATTATTAACACCCTGCCCCACTTTTATACATGAACAATCGCGCTGGCTGTTACCATGGAAATTTTGATTTCAATAATGAATATGCTCTTAAAACACGTAAATTTCAGAAACAAGTTATTCCCCCCCCCAAAAAAAAAAAATTCGCTTGAAGATGGAACAGAGCTTACTTTAATTCAATTTAACTCAAATAATTATATTGAAGTTTTCGGCTCTTGTCTTGAAACATGAGAACTCTTATGTAGCGTCATGGAATGATATTTTTAAATAAATAATTATATATATATATATATATACATATATATATATATATATATATATATGAAGAAATATAGTTTTAAGGTGTTCTATATTTACGGGATAAAGTGCTC
>OZ010607.1:44334356-44491856 GCA_963932145.1 Acanthosepion lycidas | reverse complement strand
CATTAATGGTGACATCCGTCACTAGAGACATAATATATGCATTAAAATACTGTTAATCCATAGAGTGAAGTGATCCTCGTCGAAACCATTGATGTCTGTAGTTTTCAGTTTATTTGATATTAAAATACTAGTACTTACGAATAGTCCTCTATTCATCATCAGGCATGTGTTTTTTTTCCTTATAAAATCAAAAACTTGAAGACGAAATACTTGTTTGTCGACCGAAAGATGTTTTTTAAATATCTGCTATTAATGACGGTTAGGAACAATTTCGAAACGTGCAAAGACGCAACGCTAAGTTTTTCAAAATTTTAAGTGAGAATTTTATTTAAATATTTCTTGTGATGTGTTAAATCCACGTATTCTATTTTACAAGTGTATTCAGTTTATATGGCATGAACTAAGCATATAGTTTAATTATGTAGTGTAATGTCTTAGTAGTAGTTTTTTTATAGGAATTTTTCTGTACTGTGGATCAATAGTTTTTATAAACATAAAACATTAGGCAGCATATAATTTACATACAAAGAAATTGTTCCTACGATTTACTGCCTAAATAGCTAAATATATCTTATTCATATATATATATATATATATATATATATATATATATATATATATATATATATATATATATATAATTTTTCATAATAATTTATAATGTTAAGACCTAGAAACCTCAGAAGAATGCAGAAATTCATTGGGTGACCATTTTGTCCTATTTTGGGGACTTATCAGCAGTGCTCATATATATATATATATATATATATATATATATATATATATATATATATATATATATATATATATGCGTCTCTATTTTACAGTTAATTACGAAAATGATTAAATGTGCGACTCAATGTGACAAATGACGAAAAGGACATACATACATTCTAGGCAAAATAAATTTATTCTCAAATACAATAGTTTCTGCTTTGTACTATTACATGCAATATTTCCATATACCGCCACCTATTTAGAAGACAAAATTATTATTATAGTACATATAAAAACGTTTGTTATCACCCAGCATTTCTTAAAAAAAAAATACTTTTGCATGATTTGAAAGTGAAAGATAAAATGTGAGTAACTGCAGTGTATTTGCTTTATTTTGAAAAAATAAAAATAAAAAATAAACATTCATTATTCAATCTTTCTCCTTGATTTCTTCTTACGAAGTTCAAATTTGAACTCATCTACCCACAGAATATTTTGCAACTCTTTCAATATACAAATCTTGCCTATAACAGTATTTTTAGCTTATGCCCCTTCCCTAAGAGGGTTTTCTTCATGTCTATTCACATCCCCCCACCACTATCTAAATCGATTTTTTACACTGAGAGCAAAATCGGCTGCCGTCGTGAGAAATTAAGTTTAGCCGTCAACTCTGGAGCAGTTTTGCGTCTATTTCATTTTAAGTGTTTATCTTCAACAGCAGTTACCAAATTTTTGTGCTCCAGCATCTTTTCTGTCTACATTTACGCAAGTTTCTAATTACCTTTGTTACGAATATTGAATCCCATGTCTAGAAAATCTCAACTTCTTGGAAATTGGTTTTTGAGAGTCGCCTTCTTTGAATTTATGATTATCACCTATTAGCTGCTTTGATTTTGCCATTTTGTACAAATTAGTTCAAAATTAAAAAAATAATGAGTATTGAGTTCGATCCTTACTGGGTTTCCCATACTTTCGGCCTTGTCCACACAGCCTCATTACTTTCGTATTCCATTAGTAAGAAAGAAGTCCCACCCGCTGTGACAGTTAATATTTAGAATCCAGCGTTATGCATAGTAAGAGTAGCCTTCTTTGAATTTATGATTTTCATCTCTTAGCTGCTTTGATTTTGCCATTTTGTGCAAATTAGTTCAAAATTAAAAAAAAAATATATATATATAGAAATTATGAAAATACTATCAAAACGGCACCATCTTTTTTTTCATAAACATTTACACACACACACACACACACACACACATATATATATATATATATGGATATATATATATGGATATATATATATGTATATATATATATATATGTGTGTTTGTGTGTGTTTGTCTGTATTCTTTTATTATATATATATATATATATATATATATATATATATATATATATATATATATATATATATATATAAGTGTTCTCTTATATATAAAATTTTGTCTTAGAAAAAAAGGCACCCTGATGATGACATTGTTCTAATGTCGATTTGAAGAAGGAAAAAATCCTAGGATTCCTAAAACCAATTTTCAGGATTGAAAGATTGGAAAATCAATGTAAAACATCAATACTCCCATTGTCCCCTTAAGTACTGTGATTTCAAATATCGGATCAAATATCTTCTACTGTTATTGGTGCTATGTTGTAAGACAGTGGTTTTCAAACGTTTTAACTTGCGGACCCCTTTATATTTTTCATTAACATTATAAGCCCAGAATATAACATATGCGATGGGAAAAATCTAGTAGGCAATTCTTATGTCGGTGTTGATCTCATTATTGGAGAATTTCAAAAAGAGCAACAACTCGTAGAAAAAGAATGTGAACGCATTCTTCGAGGAGAGTCTTGTCCAAAAAGAAAGAAAAAAGTATTTTATTGTGATGAAAGGCTTAAAAATATAGTTAACGATCGTGAAAACCGACCAGATCATATAGACCAGGGGTTTTCAAACTTTTTGACTGGTGGACCCCTTATAAATGCTTATGAAATTTATACATAAATATTTGCTGAATATAACAAAGAATTTTGCATTAATGCAATAAAAGCTGGTTTAAAGCTTACTTTAGATATAAGTGTGCAAATAAATTAATGCTGCATGTTGCTGCAAATGTAACAAAATTAAATTTTGTTATATTAAAATAGTAATATTACATGTAAATGAAAACAGTAATAGTATTTAACAAATAGTTTTATTGTCAATTACACACACAGGAATTTTTAATACACACTTAGTGAGAAGGATGTGCTTGCTTGGCTTTGCACAAACTGTCAATTCTTGGCCATATTACTGATAAACATGCATGTAAGTAACTTTCATCACACGTGACGCCTAACAGCCAATGAGAAAGCCGGAAATCGCAAAATAGATCCAAAATTCAAATCCTTTGGTTCTTTCTCTGCATGAATAGAATCCATTATCTTTATCAATTTAAGATACAAATTATATTAGTACAATTTAACCCGGATATAATAGACCCGAATATAAGATAAACCCGGATATAAGAGAGATTTTATCTGGTCCCAAATTAGAGCCATACTTACCTAAACAAAATAGACAAAACCCGGATATAAGAGAAACCCGGATATAAGAGACTTCTCAGGTCCCGACAACTCTCTTATATCCGGGTTACACTGTATATCAAATCTATGAAATAGTTTATTGAATCAATTTATTTCATAATCGGCCTATAAGTTACTTATAAGGGCTTATAAGCTGCACGTCACCCATAAAAAAATCTTTGCTGTCCACGGCCCCCCTATCTTGTCCTTGCGGGCCCCTTGTGGTCCGCGGACCACAGTTTGAAAACGTCTGTTTTAAGACATAAAATTGATGCCAGACAAAGATTGAAAGCTCTACGGTTTAAAGATCATTAAGTTAGAGAGAAAAATGGCAGAAAAGAGCAGGTATTTATCCGTGCGCATACGTCGCAACAGTCACAAAATACTACAACCGCAGCATCTACTCCGACGGGGAAAAAAAAAACCTTCTTCTCCTTTGCCAATCCTCCCAGAAGAATCCGGAACGAAAGCCCCTTGAACATGTAAAATCTTGAAACAAATAACTAATATTTATGCAAAATGAATCTAATCAGATATTTGGTATAAGTTCTAGTTAATTTGAAAAATAATCTGTCTGCCACCTATCTATCTATCTATCTATCTATCTATCTATCTATCTATCTATTTAGTGTCTGACATCGAAATATTCCTGAATAGATGAGCCATTTAACTTATTTCATTCGAGTTCTTCATGTCAGAAAGCGATAACGATTTCTTACTCAATGTTTTTCATCGAAAAAGGCAATAAAGTCACTAAGATACAAGAGTTTACTGGGTAGGGAAGAATTAGAAAACAAAAATATTAATAAGGAGCGAGAACAATAGAAGAGTAATCAGGAAGACAGTAGATAACATTGCATTTAAATTTTTGAAGATTAAAGTTGACTGGAAAGCTGGGAACCGGAAGAGAGTTCCACAAGCGGGAAAAGAAATACAATTGTATTTTAATTTAAAAAAAAAATCATTGTTTTCGTTTCCTTTTAATTTGCTACAGGCACCAGTACCTTGTAAAAGTAAAGATTCCAAACATCAACTTTCACCGATTGATTGAAATCTGAATGATTAATGCAAAAGTCTATATCCCTATTAGGTTCATCAAATTGTTTGTGATAAAATAATCGAGAGTAATCTCCTTTGTTTTATGATTACCTCCCTTTGCAGAACTCTTTCGTTTGTAGAGGACTATAAACAGTCACTATGCTGGTATCAATTATTCTAAGCAGAATAAAGCTTCCTTAAGTCTACTCTTGTCTACATTTGTTATTACATTGTTGTTATGCTACTTACTGCGAACGTATATGCGAAAATATCCACTGAGATGTAAGTTAAAAAAACACAAGAAATGTTAATAAATGCTTTCGACTCTCTAATCCATTTCTGTTTCATAGCAGATTGATTGAAAAAAAAGATCACTCTGACTTGAACATCGATTCGAGAATCAGAACTCGTTCAGTCGTTGACGTGCCAATTTTTTAATTTTATTTCTATCCAGCTTTTCGCTCGACAACTTTGGAAAGATATCAAAAGGCAGAAAATAAGACGGAACCATTGATATCCAGTCTAAAGAACTTTTGCTCGACATTTTCTCCTCGCAGTGTGCTTTCAGAGCGTTTTTATCAAATGCACATCCGGAAGCGATTCGAACGCATGCGCAGATATCTTCACCGAATCGAGAATCCGGCACCCCAACAACAACTACCTGTTCAACATCTGGGTGACTACCGACGTAATCCTCAATTAATTGAATAGACACATTGACCGTACCCTTGATAATAAAGCCAGATTTTCGACCTGTTATCAATATGTTACCATCGGCCTGCATGTAGCAAAGATCGTTCGTGTGGAACCAGCCATTCTTGAGTGGAGACGCCAAGTTTCCGTCGTAGCACTTACTGTTCCAAAGACTACGAATGCATAGTGTTCCTACTTTACCTATCTCAACCACTTCTTCCTTTTCGTCGATAATCTTCATCTCCATCCCCGGTAAAGGAACCCCAAGCATTCCCTTTTTGTGCTCAGTCATATTTTCCTGTGTAAATATTCTATGGGCAGATATCATAGTTTCTGTGCTCCCGTAAATTAAACAGAAGGCATTGGTGAGAAGGAAAGAATGTCGGATCATTTGTTCAGTAATTGTATCGCCGGTCGAAAGCAAATATTTGGTCCGAAAACCATAATCGCGGATAGACTTTATAATCTGCGGCTGCATGTAGACAAAAGTGCAGCCTTCTTTTTTCCAGATACTCACCAGCAAATCGTTATTGGCTGGGTCGTTTAGAAACCTCACGTCCCCAGTGACAGTGGTGGCTCCGATTCCAATATAATTTAATGGATAGCCTACGGCATACGCCATCGGACGGTTATTGTAAATCACGTCGTCAGCATGAAGTCCTGAGATTACGTTGTATATCGTCAAGTTGTTGATGATGCCGAAATGTGTGTGACAGACTTTTTTCGGGGTTCCAGTCGTCCCCGATGTCTGGTTCACAAGGGCAATATCATCAGGATCCAAAACTGGTAATTGTGAACCCTTAACGCACTTCGCATCTTCAATTTCGGCCATCAACTCGGATGCCAGAAGGACATTGGCTGGCCGACACTCTGGATCCACAGCCATTGCTAGTTTCAAAGTAGGACATTCATTGTAGATCACTTTTCCCCCTGGGTGGATTTCAGCCACGCCCACAAAATCGTTCCACCGTTCTTTAGAGTCTAGAATAACCATGACACAACCTGAGATAGTAACTTTGACATCGGCGGAACCCATAAGCAAATGGACGGAAACGGCCCCTGCCATCATGATACCCACATCATAAACCATCCAGTCGATGCAATTGGACACGCAGTAGGCGACGCGATCACCTTTTTTGATTCCCAGCTTGTTGAGGACTTGAGCAAATCTCAAGGATTTCACGTACAGATCCTTTCTGCAAGAGAGAAAGAGATTAATAAGTCATGATTCATTGCAATAACTTTGTCGTGCTCTAAACCCATTTCCCAAAATTTGATCATATAAGCGAACATCAGAATTTCCGTGGACGACGTGCGTGTTCCGGGAACTTTACAGCATCACCTTATAAATAAATGATATTCAATCAACTAAAGGTGTGGTTACTCGCTGCGATTCACGATTATGATAGATTTTAATCAGATAATCAATTAAATACGTTCATAACAGAGTTGGTATAAATTTACAAGGCTTTCTCGGCGAGCTCCTGTCTGCAAAAGATAGACATGAATAATATTGTATCGTTTCATTAAATTGGTTTTGAGCGGTAAAAAAATGGACAACAAGAAAGTGTTTTTCTGAAATGTAATCGAAGAAACATCTCAGATTTGGGGTGGGGCTATTGAACTTGTTAATAGGGCCAGTGACAATTGTTATGTTTCCAGAATATTTTCATTACCTTTCACAACATATATATATATATATATATATATATATATATATATATATATATATATATATATTGGGACAATCCTTAGTTCATAAAAAAGAAGAATGGACAACAAGAAAGTGTTTTTCTGAAATGTAATCGAAGAAACATCTCAGATTTGGGGTGGGGCTATTGAACTTGTTAATAGGGCCAGTGACAATTGTTATGTTTCCAGAATATTTTCATTACCTTTCACAACATATATATATATATATATATATGTGTGTGTGTGTGTGTTTGTGTGTGTGTAAAAGTGTCAAATCGACCTACCATTATATATATATATATATATATATATATATATATATATATATATATATATGTGTGTGTGTGTGTGTGTGTGTGTGTGTGAAGGTATCACGAATGACATCTTGCTAGAAAATGGCTGATGCTAACCTCCAGTAGAGCGACTGGTTGCGTCTTCTAGAGGAGACGTTCCCTGTTGACATAAAGTGGAAAGATTATATTGAAACTGCTGCTAGGCAAGTTATTCAATTATCGGAACACAATATTGGTAATTGTGAAAGAACATTTAAAAAGGATGTTAAAAAGTGGCAGGAACATCAAATAAAAGAATAAAAAACTAGAGATTGGCAGCTGATCTCTTCTCTGATTTAGCTCTGACAGCTCAGTGGTGGAAAAACTGGCCGTTTACATTCAATGCGTCGAAAACCAAACATTCCATCATCTCCGCTCGGATACTGAACCATCTCACATCGTGATGAAGGGATGGTCCCTCAGTAAGGCCGCGTGCCTTGCGTGACTATTGGATCTTGAACTCAACCCATACCTTAAGTGGAACTCATACATACGATCCATCACTAAAGATATTCGGCTCCCTGCACCGCACCAATAAGTATTTATTAGGTTGGTGCAAAAATAATGACGTAATAATGTCGTTTTTTGACGTTAAAAATACGTCAAAAAACGACATTATTACGTCATTATTTTTGCGCCAACCTAATAACTTCGCGTGCTAATCTCTACATTTACAAGAATCACAAGCCTCTCACTGCTCTATGGCTGAAAGTGTTCTGACAAAGTGCATTCTTTAATTCCACCAGTTTTAACTCTCACGTCTAAGAACCACTATATCTCTCACATTGTAGCCAACCATCCTCCTTTCCTTCGTATTCAGTTGGTGAGAAATAAGTTCCACGTGAGCAGTTTCTTCCAGTGGACCGATTCACAAGAGTATATTTTCCCGATTACGACAATCTTAACCTGTTCAAGTCTAGGGTTAACCGTTATCTTCCTCATATATCCCCATAAACTCTGCCTCTTACTTTGTAACCTTCTACCTCGAGTGGCTCCCGGGCTTTATACAGAGTGAACCTCACTGTAAAAAAAGAAGTCTTAATGGAACAATAAGAAAGGAAAATGAATTGACGAGCTAGAAAATATTTAAGAAGTTCGCGTTTCAGATTTAAGTAGAGCGTAAACAGTGACCAAAGGACTGAAAACAACCAAACTCACACTTTTAATTAAATTTCGCAGAACAGTTATTAAATGAAATCATAATCACGGGACTATAGCATAGTCGATTAAAGCGTTACTTCGTGAATCTAGCGACGGTGACATAGTAATTGTGAGTAGGGTACCTCGGTGTGGTGTAATGGTTAGCAAGCTTGTCTGGCTAGATGAGTTAGGACTGAAAAGTGAGTTCGATCCTCACTAGGTGCTCCATATATTCGGCCGTATGCCGTATCTAAGTTACGCTTAGAAAAAATAGGGCACCTCAACGTGGTGTAATAGTTAGTAATGTTGTCTTGCTAGAACAATTACGACTGAGTATTGAGTTCGATCCTTATAGGATCCCCATACTTTCAGCCTTGTGCCACATCTATGCTACGCTTAGAAAATCACCATAGTAATTGTGAGTTCAATCCTTGCCCCAGGCAGGACGTACTTGGACTTTGCTACATTCCTTCGTTCCGCCAGTTCAGACATTTACTGCTAGGACCCGTCATGACGCATCCATAAAGTCCACACAGCCTCATTACTTTCGTATTTCATTAGTAAGAAAGAAGTCCCACCTGCTGTGACAGTTAATATTTAGAATCCAGCGTTATGCATAGTGAAATTTTGTGAAAAGAAGTCCGTATATTACTTTATACACGACGATGTTTGCCTTCATTTAAAACCTAAGAAAAAAAAAGTAAAAAAAAAGACAAAACATAACGATCATTGAACTGGATTGTGAAGAAAAATAAAATACTGTAAAATCAATTATTAGCCTATATATTTCTATCTGATCTTCTTGGGTAAAGAGTTATTTAAACGATTGACATTTCGTACCAAAAGAATGCATGTAATCTTCATGAAAATTGCATCTGACAACTTTAATCTACGGTGGTATATTAATATCGTTCCGCTGTCCATGTCTAGAGATATGAGCACATGTTCTTTTCAGTACTGCTCGGTTATTGCTCGCATTGATTCCACCGAGCCTAAGTCCATTTTAACCGATCTAGAGATTGAAATTACAATTACTACGATCACCCGGAGTGAGAGACACCTGACGAAGACCGTGGGACACAACGACCGAAACGTTATGATAATAATAAGAAAGATGAAGAAGTTAGTCCTAAAGTAATTGATGTAAATAAATTATGTAAACATTGATGGTATATTAACAAGCATCATGATATCTAAGTCAGACAATCATTGATTTGTTTGTTTGGGTTTTATGGCATATCAACCACTGTGGGTTATTTAATGCCAAATCCAGTTTATACGAATTTTAAATGCCTATTTTGTATGGAATAAAAAATGTATAGCTGGCAACATTATTCCTTTACAAAAAAAAACAAAAAACGTATAGCTGGCAGCATTAATTTTTTTTACAAAAAAAACATATAGCTGAAAAAAAATTAATGCTGCAAGCTATACGTTTTTTGTTTTTTTTTGTAACAGGAATAATGTTGAGCTATACATTTTTTATTCCATACAAACATAGGCATTTAAAAAACGTATAACTGGAATAGGCATTAAATAACCAACAGTGTTGATATGCAACATACCCAAACAAACAAATCAATGATAGACTGCTTAGATATCATGATGCTTGTTAAATATACCATCAATGTTTACATAATTTATTTACATCAATTACTTTAGGACTAAATTCTTCAATCTTTCTTATTATTATCATAACGTTTGGTTTTTAAGGTCTTTAAATCAGATCGAGACTTGTCAGCTCTTGCCCAATATGGCAGCGGTACTTCATTTTTGGCCTGATCTAGCTGTTGTAACTGTAGAAGATAGCAGAAGGAGTCGTGTACTTACTGAGGCGGTACAGGGAATCGACCATTTTTCTAGCATCTTTAGCAAGATCGTATGTACAAGTTCCACTTGAGATCTGGGTTGAGTTTGTCCCGATAGGCATTCAAGGCAAGGCGAGGGAACACCCGGTGAAAGTTCTCTGCCCGCTCGGTGATGATGGAATGTTACCAGTTTGGCTATGGAAGCATTGAATGTGACCGGCCAGTTCCCCCACTCCATCCACCGAGGAAAGTCAGAGGACAGATAAGCTGCCAAAATCTTGTCATCTAGAGTTTTGGAGGTTTATCCATATAACATTGTATCTTCAGCATAGATATTCACAAATTATCGGATTATATACTCAGGCAAATCATTTACCTAAAGTACAAGGTGATTGAAAACTAACTCCCTATTTTATGTATGAGTGGCCAGACAGGAGTCCTTACCTAACAGCCTGTGACTTTTTTGTTTTGGAGGTTGTTTAAAAGAGCAAGTCTACTATACCAAACCAAGCTTTAGTCACTTTCCCACCACTGTAAGGTACCTTCCCTGTGCTTTTTTTTAATAAATATTTCTATGGTGATTGTTCTGACGAACTTTTCTCTATGGTACCCAGACTTTATGAATTTAAGCGCAGTACTAGATTGGCGGCAAGGTCCCATCATTTTACCATTGAAATGGCTAGATGTAACTGTAAGTTCTATGCTAACAGTTTATTTTATTACACTTATCGTCCATGGAACTATCTTTATGACTTCAACTGATTAAATATAATTGGTGCATTTTAGAACAATATCGTCATTAGTTTAAGTTGAATTAAAGACAGAGTATTTAATGTTGAATCAGTAGATATTGTGAAATATATGAATTTCATTATTAAATATATGCAGAAATATTTTTATTGATGTAATATAAACACTGATACAGATTGATTCATTACCATCACTGGCACAGGCTAAAACAATTTTTATATATCCACCTTATCCTCATAGTCTTCACTTCCTCCGCTCTGTCGGCTGAGGCTTCAGAATGCGCCAACTGAATCTCTGCAGAGGGGTAAGCCCTTCAAGTGTGGTGTCCTGTGTATGATGGTAAACTACAGATGGCAGTAAAGCCACTGATCAGGAGGCGTTGAGATGCGTGGAACCACCTCTTAATTGCTGTTGTTCCCATATCCACGATGGTCCGGAGTGATAGCATCTGTTAAGCTCCCAGCTATGGGCAACTAGTTAACTCCCAAACAGAGGTCAAAGCACTATGAAAGTTTAAAAATAGGTTACTGTCGTAAAAATATCAGCAATATATTTCTGAAAAAAAAAAAAAGAGAATATACCGGCAAAACATTTCTGAAAAAAAAAAAAAAAAAAAAAAAAAAATTAACAGCATTACATTTGACTATCGACAAAAAACCCTCTTTAGAAAAATACATCAATGAAGCCTGGTCCCCAAACTGATTTCTTACAAAGAATACATATTCTATTCATACGAACCTATCATAATAATCTTGTCGGTATTATTTAATACCGAAAAGATTGATGTCTATATGCCGTAAAACAAATTGAACCAAACCTGATCTACAAACTGATTTCTTACAAAGAATACATATTCTATTCCTAGGAACCTATCCTAAAAATCTTGTCGGTATTAAATAAACCATCGAGGTTGATATGCATTAAAAGAAAATAAACTCAAACCTTGATCTACAAACTGATTTCTTACAAAGAATACATATTCTATTCCTAGGAACCTATCCTAAAAATCTTGTCGGTATTAAATAAACCATCGAGGTTGATATGCATTAAAAGAAAATAAACTCAAACCTTGATCTACAAACTGATTTCTTACAAAGAATACATATTCTATTCCTAGGAACCTATCCTAAAAATCTTGTCGGTATTAAATAAACCATCGAGGTTGATATGCATTAAAAGAAAATAAACTCAAACCTTGATCTACAAACTGATTTCTTACAAAGAATACATATTCTATTCCTAGGAACCTATCCTAAAAATCTTGTCGGTATTAAATAAACCATCGAGGTTGATATGCATTAAAAGAAAATAAACTCAAACCCTGATCTACAAACTGATTTCTTACAAAGAATACATATTCTATTGATATGAACCTATCCTAAAAATTTTGTCGGCATTAAATAACCCTTTTGAGGTTGATATGCCGTAAAACAAAATAACATGACAGTTGTTTCTATGGCGCTTTGAATGATGATCGATATTTTTACTTTATTAATCTGTATTAGTTTATGTTAAAGTTTCTCGTGATTGTGTTACCGTCGAGTCACACTTGTCTGGAGGTATGTGTGTGTGTGTGTGCGTGTGGGTACGTGTGTGTGTGTGTGTGTGTGTGAGAGAGAGAGATGAACGTAAACACAAAACGCGGCGAAATTCAGGAAGATCTGAGAATTGAACGAATGATAAATTTACAACGTTCATAAATTCATCTTGTCTTAGTTTTTCACAAATTACAATATTTGTTTAGCACAAATTTTTTCATTGTTATTGGTTGTCAATGATTTTTTTTGTACATTCAATCTACATTGTAAATGAAAACGAATCAACGTTACAAAGTACTTTTTGTATCGTAAACTCTAAAATTTTTTGAATAAGATATTTCTTGCCCATAATTTTCAAACATTTCATAAATTGTCTTAATTTTTTACAAATTACAATATTTGTTTAACACAAATATTTTTATCACTCTTTGTTGTCAGTTATTTTTATACATGTATGTATTCAATCTATACTGTAAATGAAAACGAATCAACGTTACAAACTACGTTTTGTATCCTAAATTTAATAAAAAAATGTTAAGCTTGTCACAGCAGCCTTTTCTTCTTTGAATCCAAACAGGACCCTCAATCTCGGATGTTCAGTTTTGATTTGTACTTCCGTAAGCCCATGGAATAAAAAATTGTTAAAATAAAACGATAACAAAATTAATAAAGATACATAAATTAAAAAAAAAAATTAAAACTATGACGAATATGAAAGCTGAAAAACAACAATATATTAGCTGAAACATAACTTTCATTAGTCCAATGCGTACTTCGGATCACGGTACCTCGATTTACATCCTTTGTTAAAATTCTTACCAGATATTAAAATTTCTTCACTGACGATCATAAGTTTTTTTTTTTTTTTTTTGCAGTTGGTAGTTATTGTCTTTTTCTGGCTTTCTTCGACTACCCTGTCTAGGAAATCTTGTAGCATCAACACAGTGTCATCTGCGTATCTTATATCGTTAAGATTACGTCCAACGATAATAAATCCTGGTAGGATTCCTAGTTTCCTTCGGATAGTGTCGCTGTAGAGGCTGAATAAATCTGGGAAGAAGATATATCCTGGCCTTATACCCACTTCATATATATATATATATATATATATATATATATATATATATATATATATATATATTACGAAATGGACAAAGTCCGACAATTTATTTATTAAAGGCATTTTTATGTTTAACGTTATAGATACAAGTATTTAAGTAAATGCTCTGTTTATAATAAACAGTATTAAATAACATTTACCGGCCTGAATGTCCGAGAAATTTTCATAGAAAATATTCGTTCTTTGACAGGATTCGAACCTGCATCCTATACGTCAGCGTAAATGACGGTTCCGTATAGGATGCAGGTTCGAATCCTGTCAAAGAACGAATATTTTCTATGAAAATTTCTCGGACATTCAGGCCGGTAAATGTTATTTAATACTGTTTATTATAAACAGAGCATTTACTTAAATACTTGTATCTATAACGTTAAACATAAAAATGCCTTTAATATATATATATATATATATATATAATTCCAGGATGATTTTCCAACTTATTCAAGATGATCTTCGTCCTCTCTAACCTTCTAACTTTCTGTCCTGGAGTAAAAATGGTGCCTCGCAGGTTTAGCGTACGATTTAATTTTCAATTCTTTTTCACTGCGTTTTGGACGTGAGAGAGGAGTTTCAGCTATAACAGCTGAAACTCCTCTCATGTGCCAAATGGCCTATGAACCGAGTTGGCTCTTTTCTAATTGATCTCTTTAGCTCTAAGTTGAAATTAAGATCCCTCTTCCTGTTGTGACTTCCTGATCTAGTTTTTTCCTCTACTGTTTCCCCCCACTTTTTTTTAAAACTTATTCACCGTTCTTTTGATGGTTCTTGGATGGGGTTTGAAGATGGAAGTTTGAATGTTGAAGATGGAGTATAAGTGTTGGTACCATTACTGAAGGTCTGAATGAACTTTTTCCTCTCACCATTGCTCTTTTGGGAAGACAGTGAATATGACACAAAACAATTTTAACCTGTTCTCTTTCTAGCTGAATAACTCAAAGGATTTTTCATTGATTCTTACGACAAATGGTGTGAAGATGGCTGATTATCTTGTCTGAAAACCTGTAAAAATGAAATTCAATTAGCTAAGTGGTTTTTAGATATTAATCATTTTGTGGGATGCAGAATTATTCTTATTAATTAGTCACACGATTTGGACAATTTTGTTGTTACATCCGATACATATATATGAATGGATTTCTCTGTATCCTTGGAAACTATAAATTATGATTTTTGCTGTGCCTTTAAAACCCAGTAAATTTAAAAATAAGTTACTCCAAAATTCGATTGAGGATGAAATGGAACTAATGTTTTTAATTTAATTACAAAATTAAATTCTAAACTTTTAGCATCCATTTTTGAAATATGGTTAGAACTGTGTAGCGCAAAAACATATTTTAAATTAGTTAATTTATAATATTAGTGCTTGTAAATTTATAATGAGCACTATTTTGTAAAAATAAAAATATCTATAAGAACACCGGATTATATATCTTACTGTTCTTTCTTTATATAGGCACGGTGGAGTAATCGATAGCGGCTTGGATTGAGGAATCGGAGAGCTGAGTTCGATTTCCAGTCGAATCCAGTTACATTCAGTTACGTGATAATACCCTTGGGGAAGGTATGAATCCTCTTCTTATCTCTCCAGCTATGGGTAAATAGCAGGACAAACAGTGTTCTCTAGCCTTGGATGGTAACTGGTCTAGGAGAAGGACAACTCTGAATTCAAAAGCTGCGGAGGGTCGTTTGAGGACCTTGTGGCACTTAGTGCACCAGGTCTCTGTAATCGGCCCTTCAAAAAGTGTGGATGATCCTGCACGAAACTTTCACCACTATAATCAAATCTCATGTGCTGTTGTCGGGCTTTCGGTTTCCTGGGAACTTATCTGCATGACCCTCATACGTCGAATTCGTCGGGGAGAGAGTCGAATATATATATATATATATATATATATATATATGTATATATATATATATATATGTGTGTGTTTATAGCGCCTATTTTAAAAGATTATTGTTTCTATATCTCGGCCAATTTTCTTAGTTTCCGGTATATTCTTAAATATAAATTTTACATTGCGTTTTTACGTCTTTCATAAGTTATTATCAAAGATTTTTTGTTGTTTGTGCTACGTCAGTTTTAGCATTTTACAATATCAATTCTTTGCGTCTTCATGTGAAATGTTCCTTCAATATTTAGTGTTGTGACCAAGTAAATGGTTTAAGAAATAACAAAACAAGTGTTACAGATATATCATATATTAAACAGTAAATACAACAGAAGAGTATTACACGACTAGTGAGTATATATCGGTTGAACAACGTTCGATCTATTCGACTGTTATATTTAACAGCTCCCAACACGACGGATGTATGTGGCAAAAGGCAGTGTTTACCGTGGGTTCTCCGAGCCCGTAGGCTCGGCCAAAAATATTCCCTTAGAACCCGCATAAACAGGTTCAGGGCCTGTCTACCTCCCCGGACGAAACTTTGCCCTTCGGCAAAGCCTCGTCCTGGTTCCTCTCCGCCAAAAAGTTCGACAGCGCAGTCGGAACAGATCTATTCGACTGTTCCCCCAAGGCCTTCTCTCCTACTAATCTTATAGTAGGCGGAAGAGTCCAACATAGACTCTTTAGAGGGAGGACACCACAACATTTAGATATTTAGTTTTAGTGATAAAATATACGCAGTGCATTCTGGAAGTTTTGAAACTTTTTTTTGAAAAAGCAATTTTAATATACCATTGCGATAATTCTAATAAGATGGCGCACCAAAATTTTTGATTCCAGATTGAAGGCGATGGCTATAACAGCTCTCTGAAGACAGCCTACTAAACATTGTCACAGATGACTAAGTTGAAGAATAAAGTCGGAACGTGAAGACAATTTAAAAGCTTGCTATGGAATAAAGTTCTGTGTTAAATTGAGTGAATACATTACAGAAACTTATGAAATGTCCAAGACTGTTTATCAATTAAATTGTATGAGTCGAGCATCTGTATATTTTTTAATGGCACAAGAGGTTCAAGGACAATAGAGAGGAGGCGAGGGACGATAAAGAACGATGGGGGAGGGGGGCGAGAAGGTCATGAGAACATCAGCGCTGGTTGAAAATATTCACAATTTTCTCCATGTATAACACCATGTGTCTATAAAGACTAAAGGCATGCAGTTTGGAATTGGTGTTGCTATTACACACGGAATTATTTATGAAGATCTGAACATGCGCAAAATTTGTGCAAAGTTTCTTCCCAGGAGGCTCCGTGACGATATAAAGGAAATATATGTTGGTGACAGCAAGGAGATTGTTGATGTGCATCAAAGTTGAACTCTCCCTACACTTCATACCTTGCTTCCTCAGACTTTCGTTTGTTACCCAAGCTCAAGGAGAACCTCAGGGCAGTTATCTTGAATACATTAACAATTTGAAGGACCAAGTCTCCTGGATATTTTTACATTGGATGATATCTATGGGACCTTCACAAAAGGGCTGCACCACTACAACAAATGCATTGAAGTCAGCGAATCCTATTTTAAAGGAAATTAGAGTTTTCTCCCCTGAAATAAAAAAAATCTCCTGGAAAAGTCTCAAATCTTTTGCAATGCACCCCATATTTAAAAAATTTGATAATTTTTTTTATTGTTGTTGGGTTATTGGTGCTTGTAATGATTAATACTTCTAGTATCTAGTTTTTTTTTTACAGTTTATGTTATTTAGTGTTTTGTGTTTTAATGGAATTACTTCTATTTTTGTTGTTGTATTGTTTGATGGCATGCGGTTTAATTGAACTATTATCAGATAAATACCACGTTAACTTGCGCGATAATGTAGTAGCTGCGAAACCAATGTGTGTATTGTTTGGATTATTATGAGAGAAACATTCTTCAATTAAGCAAGCGAGTTTATAAACAACAGTGATTTGTTGGAATTTTTTTTATTTTCATTGAGTAGGTAGGTGTCTGACATTTCTAAACTGTTTATACTATTTTCTTTATGTTCATTATTTTTTTTTTATTTCCCTATTTGTTTTCTTTTATTGTTTCCAGTTTGTGATTTGGAAGGCTTTGCTTTGGTCGATTTGAATCTACAAGCTTTACCAATACTTTGCTTTGTTTCGTATATATGGTCGCCTAGCGATCGTGGTAGCGAGAAACTCGAGTAGCGAACAGATTAGCGTCTTCGCCCTCGGTTGTTTAGGCATTGAGTTCTGTGTTTGGTTGCATAGTCAGCTGTCTGACCGTTGGTGTTTTATATTCAGTTAGTTTCCATTTCATTTCGGGTTTTATTTGGGTTTCTCTATTTACTGTTTTTCCATTTATTTTTAATTGGCAGGCTTTGTTTTGGCGGAGTCGCAATTATGGGTTTAAACAATACTTAGTATTGTTGTCGTGTTTGGTTATATATATATAAAAGTGTTCAAAGGGAATATTAGCGTTTGAGCTTTTTATATTATATTCTTGATCTCTCCTGAACACTGAGCTCTACCTGGATTCTATTCTCTTGGATATATATATATATATATATATATATATATATATATATATATATATATATATATATATATATATATTGACCACTAATATTATCTATCTATCCATCTATCTATCTATATGCATATAATAAGCATTATTTGTAGTGCGAACGAGTATTCGATCAGGTATGTTTCTTTTTATTTCTTAAAAAGTGAAATTACTAAAAACCAGACTAAATTGAGAACAACTAAAAACAGATTGTGCCGCCGACAAGAATTAAATTTGTATATCAGGAAAGCCGCTTAAGCTGTTGAAAATTCCATTTTCAATTAGAGAAAGCGCTTATATAGATAATGAAAAAGAGGGTATGAGTTCGATTTCTGTCGGAGGCCCAATATTTGTTTAGACTCTTCATTCTAGGCCATTTGGTATTAATTTCACTGTTTAAGAAAATTAAAGTAAAACAATGATATATATATATATATATATATATATATATATATATATATATATATATATATATATATATATATATATATATATATCAGGATTTCATCCTCCTTGGGATTACCCATACGGATAACCAAGTTCTTCATAACTTCTTAGTTAAATATTAGTGTTTGAGCCTTTTATATTATATTTTTGCTCTGTCCTGGACATTGAGCTCTAACTGGATTCTATCTTCTTGGGAATATATAAAGATACACACACACACACATATATATATATATATATATTGACCACTAATATTCTCTATCAGATTTGATTTGACAATCTTTTTTGATAAATGTACTTGATTAATTTTCTTCGAATTCAAAGAAAATAAAAATTCATTATTTTTTTGATTGATCGCTCTTAATCCGTTCAATTGCTAGTTCCTTGATCTTTTTCTTGTTTAGTTTACCATTCTCCAACGTCGGAAAGTCATCGAAGTGCAGAAAATAATTCGGAACCATTGTCACCCAATCAAAACTGCTCTTATATTGCATGTTGTTTTCACAAAACTCCCTCAGCGAGCCGCTATTAAATTTCCGCCCAGAAAAGAGTTGGACGCATGCGCAAACATCTTCCCCACAATCAACATCAGGTACACCGACTACCACGACATTCTGTACATCCGGATGCTTATCAACATAAGATTCTATCAATTGTATCGGAAGGTTTACAGTTCCCTTGATGATAAAATCTGATGTTCTCCCTTTCATTATAAGGTCTCCCCCTGGCAACATCATAGCAACGTCTGTTGTTTGAAACCAACCATCTTTAAGGGGACTATTAAAGCCACCGTCGTCGTAATTTTTTGTTATCCATGCACTGCGCACAGAGAGTATCCCAGTCTCCCCAAGCTTGACTGTCTCATTCCGGTCATTCACAATCTTTACTTCAACACCCTGAGCCGGTCGGCCTAACATTCCTTGCAGGTGATCATCGATATTAGATTTTGTAAAGATTCTTTGTGATATTAAGATGGCTTCTGTGCTGGCATAGATGACTAGCATTTTATCTGCGAAGATAAACGAATGGTTGATCATTTCTTTTGTAAGCAAATCTCCACCCGACGCAATATACGGAATTCGAAAGCCGAAATCTCGTAAATCTTTTAGATTATGCGGAGCGAGGCCGACAAAAGTGCAGCCTTCCTTTCTCCAGATATTAACAACGCTTTCGAAATTTTGGGGGTCGCTAAAGAATATAGTATCACCGCTAACGAACCTCGTACCTGTATTTAAATAGCAAAATGGGTATCCGCCAATATAGGCCATGGGGCGGTTGCTGTATGTTACATCGTCGCAAGTGATATTTGCATCTTCATTGTAAGCAGCAGTACAGCTAAGGACGTTAAAATGAGAGTGATGTATCTTTTTAGGAGTGCCTGTTGTTCCAGATGTCAGACAGATGAAAGCGGTATCCTCAGGATCCAACACAGGGAATTTGAAAAAGCTTCCATCATCCTTGGCATCGATTTCAGCAATTAGTTCCGATGCATGAAGTACATTAGCGGGTCCACTGTTAGATGAGACAGCAATACCGAATTTCAAAGAAGGACATGTGTCGCTCGTGATTTTACCACCTGGGTGAATTTTAGCTAAAGACAATAAATCATCCCAGTGCTCTTTGGCGTCTAGAATGATAAAAGTGCATTTGTCAAGAGCCTTACTGATATCGGCGGCACCAAGAAGCAGATGAACTGAAATGCCCCCTGCCATCATGATACCCACTTCATACACCATCCAGTTGATGCAGTTGGAGACACAGTAGGCTACACGGTCGCCTTTCTTAATGCCCAGCTTAAGTAGACAGCGCGCAAATTTTACGGACATGTCGTAGAGCTCCTTTCTGTAAGAGAAAAAGAAAAGATGAAAGAATTGTATTTAATAAACTTTTACAGTTAATTAACAAGGACAGAGTGCCATTTTGGTTTGAAGTGTTGCCAGTCCTCCAAATTCAGAACAAGGGCAGCTTTTCATTCACGATTAAAAAGAAAATTGAAAAGCAAACAAAATGAAAATAATTATAAAAAGAATTAATGGCATATCAATAGCATAAATGTAAAAAGGATGACATGTGGTCACAATAAAAAATGGCAGATTATATGCTATTGAAAACTGAATACGCATTATAATAGTGAAAGATGCCTTCGAAAAGATAAGCAAAGAATTACTGAAAAGGAAAATTTAATTAGAAATAAAGATAACGGCTGCGTTTAGTTTAATATCAATTCAACTATCTATAGGGAATACTGCATAAACTCCTCACAGACAAAGATATACATGTCGTTCTACTGAAGGATACTGAGAATGCCATGGGCTGAACATGTGAGTAACGAGAAAGTTATTAGAATGCTATAAAAAGAAACTTATACTTAGAAAACAACAGCCGAAATTTCTAATGCACATAATGAAGGAAGAGGGTTCGGAAAATTTCACACACACAGGTCATATTGAAGGCAAGAGAGATAGTGGAAGGCAGCTAATAACTTGCCTATCGAGATTATGTAAATGGCCGGCAGAACTGGAAGTAAGGATTGCAAAAAGCGAAAACTTACTCAGAGCGAGAAAGGACAGGCAATTGTGGTGAGCCATGATCGTCCAAGGATGACGGTACATAGCAGAAGAATATTTCATTAGAAGAAAAGAAGAAAATGCTGAACTGCTATGTAATATTAGTCTCCCAAAAAGACAGTGAATGCTGAATAATTTCCTTACAGATGAGGCAGTAGAAATGTGGTTCTACAGAAGAATTTTGAGAATATCATGGGTTGAGAATGTGAGTAACGAGGACCTTTTAAGGAGAATGGAAACAGAAAGGACAGGATTCGAACCTGCATCCTATACGGAACCGTCATTTTGCTTGACGTGCCTTTACCGATCTGGCCACGAAGGTGTGTTCGGTTATCAAGGTCCAATTTACTGTATTTGAACTTCAATCTTCCATGAATCTCTCACGTACATTCATATCTGCTCATGTCGTCCTGTCGGAGGACGAATATTTTCTGTGAAAATTTATCGGACATTCAGGCCGGTAAATGTTGTTTAATACTGTTAATTATAAACAAAGCATTTACTTAAATATTTGTATCTATAAAAAGAATGTATAAACATAAAAAATGTCTTAAAATAATTGTCGGATTTGCCCATTTCCTAAGGTGTGACGTCATTTGTTCACATTTGGATGCGCTTTGGGCAGATATGAATGTACATGTGAGATTCGGGGAAGATTGAAGTTTAAAGATAGTATTAGGTTGGTGCTAAAATAATGTCGTTTTCTCACATATGTTACTAAATTCGACCTTGCTAAGCGAACGCTTCTCTGTAACCAAATCGGTTAAGGCACGTCAAGCTAAATGACGGTTTCGTATAGAACACACGTTCGAATCCTGTCGGAGGACGAATATTTTCTGTGTAAATTTCTCGGACATTCAGGATGGTAAATGTTGTTTAATACTATTAATTATAAATATCGCATTTTCTTAAATATTTGTATCTATAAAAAGAATGTATAAACATAAAAAAATGTCTTAAAATAATTGTCGGACTTTGTTTTTTTCATAATGTGTGACGTCACAGTTAGAAATGGCAGGTTATTTTATGAAACGCTTGTTTCGATAATTTCTCCATGTCAGTTTAAGTATATGTCGATGACAGGAGCAAAACCATTATCAAGGTGGTCATCACACAACCTGGTTCTTAAACGACTTTTAGTATATTTCATTATCCTCCCACCAAAAAAAAAAAAAAAAAAAATACTCTTCATAATTATATGTACTTCCAAGTAATGAGACCATGGTTTTCGCATTATTCAATAGGCTTTTATATTTTCTATTTGGTAAAATATATTTCTTGGATTAGGAAGGAAATTCTGACTTTATAAAATTGTCGCATTTTAAGTAGATTTACCCCAACTGATATTTCTGCCACTTGCTTCACATTTGTTTCGCCAGGAGTACCAAATAATTTAAATAGATTTCCATATTGCCAGAGGATAGCGAAACGGGAGAAAACCTCGCTTATCAAATCCTGGATAGAGCTTACAAAAATGTCTGGTATATCTTTCTTGTGATTTTGGAAATTTGCTAAAAGAGTGTAGTTTGCTTTCTGAAGATCTGATTCCGATTGTCGAAATTTTCTTCCAAAGGCAGAAATTAAACCGAACATCGCAAACATTCCAGTATTTTTTTTTTGTCTAAGCCATCGAACATCTAAAATATGTAAAGTTGCCATCGGAATTCTATATTTGAAATTATTTTTCCTCTTTTTTCCTTTTTGTTTCGTTTTGGATATATATCTAGTCGATTTAATTTAGATTGTTTTTGTTCTTGTTTTCATCCCTTTGGTTATTAGATATCCCACACTGTGATAATATGAGACTTTCCAGGAATGGTCAAATGTTGTAGGAGCCTGTGTGCAAATTTACTTTGGATAATCTAGTGGTCAAGACACTCTTTAAATATTTTTGTCTTTGTGAATTGTTTCCCCTTTGACCACAGTAGCATTTCTTATATCAAAATCGCGTTCAGTCTCGTTACAACTAATGCATTCAACGTGTTTTTCTATAAAATGTTTTATTGTGTTCATATATTTTATTTAAATCCTTGAGGTTTCCCCAATGTATTTTTTGTGACAATTATTACAGGCGATAGAGTAAATTTTAGCATAGTTTTATTTTGTATTGAGTAAATGTCTAAATTTTTAGATGTAGTTTAACAAATTTTATGTTGACTTTAGATAAATTCTTTACAATTGCAGCTATCATAGATTTAGTTGATAGGATAATATATATTTTTTCATTCGTTGTGGTTGCCAGTAGGGGTCATTTTTCTATTTTAGAATATTGTCTTTTGTTTTGCATTGAATAGTTCGGGTATTGAAGAAGCTTGAAAGTATTTTCGATGTATTTCTGCTCATGTAAATACTGAGGGCTGCAAATTCCGAGTGCTCTTAAGTAGAATCCGATGATTATAGGATGTTATGATGGGAATAAACATTTATTAGATCGTTTTTATTGGTTGATTTGCCCGTGTGTGCACGGCTATATATGAGTGGGCACATATACATATTTTAGTGTGCACATGTATATATATATATATATATATATATATATATATATATATATATATGTATGTATATATATATATATATATATATATGTATATATATATATATATATATATATATATATATATATATATATATATATATGTATATGTATATATATATATACGAAATTGTTGTGTGTATGTGTATATGCGTACATGTATACATAATATATGACCTGAGTGTGACGATAAACTACATCCGGCAGCAAGGCCTCTGATCGGGATGTTTTGAAGAGCATGGAACCATGTCTTAATTGCTGGTGATCCCAGGTCCACCCTGAGTGGCGGTGGCATCTGTTAGGGTCCCAGCTATAAGCAAATATTTAGCCTCCAAAACTGGGGTCAAAACACTATGAAAATATAAAAATACATTTTTATAGAAAAAACAAAACAAAACAAAACAAAACAAAAATAGCATTACATTTAAAAGAAACAAACAAACCAGTAATACATTTAAACCTCGACAAAAACCCTCTTTACAAAAAACAGGTCAATGAAACCTGATCTGAAAACTGATCACTTACAAAGAATACATTCTATTCATACGGATCTATACTAAAAGTCTTGTCGGTTTTAAATAACCCATTGAGGATGATATGCCGTAAACAAAATAAACCAACCTCTAATATATATATATTGCCATCTACACACAGACTGTTTCGTCGTATCACTGCTCTTCTTTGGGGCAAGACGTTCGATTGCTTCAAGCCGGGACTGAAACCCGACCGATTTGACATCATTCAGGGAACCTACCCTTAGACTATTGTCGAATGGCGAGGGGACATTCAAATTTTAACGTTTTTTCTATACGAAATACGCCAGTGGCCCGGAGAACTGAATTCGTACTTGGAGAGTAACGCATTAATAGCAGTAGGGTCCGCTATATATATATATATATATATATATATATATATATATATATATATATATATATAAATATATATATATATATATATATATATGGATGTATGTAAGTTTACTATTCCATTTGATTTTTGCATTGCATTTAATCCATTTTTTTTTTTATCTAAACATTCATTTTTTTAAAAAATCTATTTGTTTTTATATATAATCCATTTTTAGGAAAAAATATTTAATTTTTTTTCCAGCACTGCAATATTATCTCAACAGACAGATTTAAATATGAATATTTTAATTTTATAACAGTCTGTTATCTATCCAGGCTTGACGATCTGGTCACTCGTGATATGAAAATTAGAATTTGACTAAATGGTGAGGAAGAAAATTTCAGTAAGATGTTCTTTCGGTTTCTAAATAAATTGATCGATATCGAAAAGTTTTTTTTTATTTTTTATTCTTTCATTGTTTGGTATTTACCCATATCGACGGTCTCTCTGCCAGCGTCATCTCAACCTGCCAGTTTCGCACCAGGCATGTTTCACTGCCACCTGTGCCCGAGAACTTCTCGTTCGCGGATAGGGCTGCTATCTTATTTGGAGCCCACAGAAGACGGACGGAGATGGAAGGACAGAGTCGTCGTCAGCTATTACGGACAGCCTAAGAGATTTACCCATATTGACGGTATGGGATAATATATAAATGTTTGTATATCAAGAGCAATTTTGGTGGGAAATGTGTATGATAAAGCGGAAGAAGTACTTATATGACGCGTATTGTCTTTTAGGACCTCATCGGATTACATTTGTTTACGCTGGTGCGGTTTTATATGTGCATGAAGAAGAAATACTGGGAATTGTAAATTTTAAATTATTTTTAATTTATTTAAAAAAAAATGTACATGTAGATATAAATTGTTCTACAGAGGAACCTCAGTTCTCGAACGTCTCATATGTCGAACAAATCGGTTTTCGAACAAAAAATTCGAGATGAATATGCCTCGGTTAGCGAACAAAATTTCTGTTCCCGAACAACATAACTGAACCGAGTTAACACGAACGGAATAATTTCTCAATCGACCGCCATGTTGTATACATTCGTGTGTTGTGCCGTTCTATTTTTTTCAAATTTTATTGTACTCTGACTTTTTTTCTATATTGACTCCTATTGGAAATAGTTTCAATTTACGAACGTTTCGGGTTACGAACGGCCTTCAGGAACGAATTAAATTGGTGAACCATGTTTCCACCGTATCATATTTGTATGTAACTATGTGTATCAATGTACTGTCCATCTGAAGTTATTATGCAAATCACCTAAACCTGAATAACTCGAATTTGCTTTGAAAAAAAAATTAAATTTTATAATAAACTAGCAGCATGGCCCGGCGTTGCCCGTGCTTGATTCAAAAATCGTACGATCCATACATCAATCGCTATCACTTGACTTAAAATATTTTTGCCCTTCCTTGCCTTTAAAGGAGTGCCCTTTGCCGTGCTGATGTTGCTACATGTCTTACTTCTTGCCTATCTCACACTGCGAATTTTTTCTAAGCTCTATACTAAACATTAAATCTGTTACGAAAAAAGAACTAAACAAAATGAACACAAAACGATCAGCTTTAAAAAAAGGACTCGTAAATGGAAAAACAGAATGAAAAAATAATGTTAACAACAAATACTTTTTCACACCCAACCAGTTCTGCGGAATCAGAATCAACGTTGAGCTTAAGCAAGCGAATGAGCCAATTGGTGTAAAGTGTCATGCAGATTAAAATTTTTCCCACTTGTGACGAATGCAGCTATCGATTTTTTTTGTATGCTAGCATGCGAGTTAACATTCGTGTCAGTCAGCTGTTGGCTCTCACACTGGCCAATAGAATCTTCCTGCCTATTCGTGGCAGCCAGCTATAGGCTCTCACTCTGGCCAGTAGAAAATGGCCGCAAACTACATGAAAACTACTGTAGAAGCATGAAAAATCGATTATTTCCACTATCGATGGGAGTTGGGAAATGCAAAGTCGGTCTTGCCTTTTCTGCTAACTTGGAGTATGTGCATGTAAATTTTGGTGCAAATCCGTCGAAAATTGCGGCCGTGCATTCGTTACACACACGCACTCACACACATCCTGCCATTTATAGATAGAGATCCAATTATTTTAAACCTTTGCCTATCCAGGATATATTGGTGTGTACGATCCAAACGTTCATACTTGTTTTCAGATTTATAACTATGGCAAAGCATATATAGGTTTTCAAATAATAAAACCCTGAGCATCAAAGAACCTAAAAATCTTAAGTTATTTAAACTACGCTCTGTACATTACATGTGATGCAATGTTTATAATCATTTCAGTCTAGTGGAAAAATAGATGTCTTTCATTTGAGACCTTACATTATCAATCAAGTGTCCTGTGGTCATGATGCACAAAATATTAGATGAGGCCTTTCCTCAGACCTCCTGCTCACTAGTAGACCCTTTCCTTAAGCGTCCTTAGTTTTACCACTCTTTTAAAATCATGGCTCGAGGGCACGATGCAAGGACGTGAAAATCACAAGTCTTGTTCGTCACATATGATGCGCAGCACAGGGAAAGGGTTGAAACTGAGAAAGGGTATTTTATTACGTGTATTATCACATGTAGTTCGAGCCATGATTTTAAAAGGGTAGTAAAACTAAGGACGCTTAAGGAAAGAGCTTACTATTGAGCAGGACGTCAGGGGAAAGGCCTTATCTAATATTTTGTGCATCATATATGACCACAGGACACTTGACTGATAATGTAAGGTCTCAAATGAAAGACATCTATTTTTTCCACTTTATTGAAATATTTATAAACTTTCCATCTGAAGTTATTATGCAAATCACCTAAACCTGAATAACTCGAATTTGCTTTGAAAAAAAAAATTATTAAATTTTATAATAAACTAGCAGCATGGCCCGGCGTTGCCCGTGCTTGATTCAAAAATCGCACGACTCATACAGCAATCGCTATCACTTGATAATATAAGGTCTCAAATGAAAGACATCTATTTTTTCCACTTTATTGAAATATTTATAAACTTTCCATCTCATGTTATGCCCAGAGCTTGGTGTAAATAACTAATGATTTGTACGTTTTTTGCGTCACATGTGATGCCCAAGTTTTCATTATGTGTAACCCTATGTAGCAACACATTCCTTTTGCCAAATAAGCTGAGATTGCTTTGCAGTAGTTATAAATCTGAAATCAGGAAAGCGTCCTGTGGTCAGATATGATGCCCAAAAATATTACATTAGTCCTTTCCTCGGAAATTCCGCTCAATAGTAGACTTCTTCTTTTTTTTGAAGCGTCCTTAGTTTTACTACTCTTTTAAAATCATCGCTCGTGTGCACCCCATATGATGCACGGACGTGAAAATCACTCGTCCTGCGTATCCTCTGTGAGGCATAGGAGAGGCAAAGGGTTAAAGAGAAACGTCTTGAAACTATCTAAAAATATAACTCACGCTTAGTTTAGACGTCTATATTAATCGTTGAAAAAAATTTCCAAGCAAATTATTTGTTATTGAAGTTTATGTGATTTGCATAATAACTTCAAACCAGCTATTCTCAACCTTTCCTCCATCATTGACCCCCCTCGGCTTTATGTATTTCTACATTTACCCCCCCTACTCCCATACAAAAAAATTCATAGCCATCATAAAGCATTGATGTACAATTTCGTGACTAAATGAATGAATGATTTTTTCATTCAAAATACTAAGGTTTTTTTTAGTCAAAATACTGTGCCTAAAAAAAAAAAAAAAAAATACTAAGCGACACTCAAAATACTGATTTCTTATTTAGTACTAATCTACTTATTTTTTAGTATAAGTTAGTACTCTGTATAAAATTCAGTATTTTTATTAACGTTTGTAGTCATTAATAAAAAAATTATTCATTTTATCCGCTGTATTAGTAGATCTACAAATTAATACTAATCGTAATCATTCATTCAAAAAAAATTTTTTTTAGTATTTTTGTTTTTGGCAATTTAAAAATGTTTGGAAAATATTAAAAAAATTTTTTTTTGAATGAGTGATTATGTTTAGTACTGACTAATTTGTGACTAAAATTGTGCGAATTAGTCATTAGTAAAAATACCAAAACAGAAATAAAAAATACTGACAAATACTAAAAATTAGTAAAAATTCAGTATTCTGATCAAAAAATTAGTAATCCATCATTCATTTGTACATCAATGTCATAAAGTGACAGAAAAACAAGAAGGTCAGAAAGAAGCTTTTTATTGTTTAGGACTTTAGGTTTTGTATAAAAATAGTATTATACATTCGTATAAAAAAAAAAGAAGAAAATCAAAGCTTTTCTAAATAGAAAATTATGAAGTTAATTTGGATTACAAAAAATAATGAACAGAAACAGCAGAAGCATTATCAGTGGGAACATTGCTGATTCATTGAGTCAATCAGTTTGTTTATGCGAAGAGCTGTTTCTGATAATGCTACTCTCATATCATCATTGGCTTTCAGGCGTTTTTTTTAAAATTATCAGGTACTTCAGTTATTTACCCCCGACTATATAATTTTTTAACCTCTAGGGTAAAATTTATCCCTGGTTGAGAACATCTGCTTCAGACGGTCTATAGATCTGATATAGGGATTTTATGGAACTTATACATCTATAGCGAGGGCCCAAGTACTGAAACATTTCAAACGTCTTCACGAGTATGACCAAGAGCAAATGAAAGTACCAATCTATTTAATTTGTGCTTAGGCTATGCTCTTTGCAGATACAAATACAGATGTGATGGACACTAATCATTTAAGCATTCCATGTCAGATTCCAAATACCTCTACTAATAGAAAACATCGTTGCTGTTCTCCCTACCGAGGCCTATGTAATCATGATACGAGGGGTTATGGTGATGACAAAGGAATTCATAGTTGCCAAAGAATGATCTTGAACAAACAAATGAACATCTTTCACCATGTGTTCCAAGAGATAGAACTCAAAATAAACTTTCCTCAAAAACAAACTATGATGTGGAATATAAGCATTTATGGCACCTACTCTGAATCCAACATAACAATTCAGGATGTTGAATTGGTAAATACTAAACACTTGAATTACCTCGGTGCATGGGTCAGTTGCAACTATTTACATTGTTCGTACTGTTGTCCTCATCTTTATTGTTATATTCGCAACGTTTCGGCAGTTTTATCTTCTTCAGGTGATATATAACACAATAACTTTATTAAAACAAGTTAAAACTATCTAAAGGCTTAATTCAAGCAGTTTTTACGTCTAAATTAATCGATTAAAATTTGACAAAAATGATTTCAATATATTTATATATATATGACCATGAGACCCAAGTTCGAATCTCACCATGGACGATTTGTCAGAATGGATACTTCCTGATGTTGTCGGACTGGCGGGGTAGATCTCAGAATGCGGCACCTTTGGAAAGTGCCTGAAAAACAATACAACGGGTTGAACCAACCCTTGTGAGTAAAATTAGGTAAACGGAACCCTTGAGAGCCGTCGATAGCTGTGCTAGCACGAACTCAAATGGCATCCTAATCGAAGGCTTAGGCGTACTGGTCTCGTTCACATTGTTGATCACGCTAGATATCACGTTAATTTCCAGAAACAGTGACTAAGGTCTGCACAGCGTAGTTACAGTATAAACCACATAGCAGGCGTCTGCAATAGGGATTAGCTAGCCGTCCTAGTAGAGTAGACGAGTGTCCTCGTATACGAGTGGTCAGTTATCATATATATATATATATATATATATATATATATATATGTATATATATATATATATATATATATATATATCTGTATATGTATATATATGTGGGCATATATATATATATATATATATATATATATATATATATATATATATATATATATGTCTATATATCTGTATATATATATATATATAAAATTATTTATTTAAAAATATGATTCCAACCCGCTACATAAGAGTTCTCGTGTTTCAAAACAGGACCCGAAAACTTCAGTATAATTATTTGAATTAAATTGATTTAAACTACTAAGCTCTGTTCCATCTTCAAGCGAAATTTTTTGGGAATAACTTATTTCTGAAGTTTACGCGTTTTATAAGCATATTCATTATTGAAATCAAAATTTCTATGGTAACGGCTAGAGCAATTGTTTAAAAAAAGAGGGACGTAAGGTGTTAATAATTTGTATCAATATCACAGTTACATTCAAAGACGTCAAGTCAGGTTAAGGCTGGGGTGTCTAAATTTAAAGCGGAAGATGACATTGTCTAGTCTGGTTTAAGTGTCTATGGAGATTATTTATTTATTAATTTATTTTATTCTGAAAGGGTTTTGTGTATATAAAAACTGTCGTAAATCGCTAACATTTGTTTTTTGACGACTTCATAAAGGGTTATCTCTTTTTGTAGGGCATTTAAACTATTTATTAGAACTATGGAATTTAAAAATTATTTTATTGTTTGTTTTTATGCTAATTATTCAATGCAAAAATTTGATGATGTCGGCAGAAAACCGTTAACTTATGTCTATTGTTTAATAGATTTTTTTTATTTAGAAACTTAATAATGTGTAGTTTCTCATGTAGGCATAAAGGGGATGGGTCATCCCAAGTTTTCCAGGTTCTAGTTTTGTTTATAATTTACCATTTTACTTTTGGTGTTTTATTCATTTCCTTCAAATGCCAAAATATTTAGAGATGTCTGATTTCTTTTATTTATATTGTTGAAAGAGCACTTATGCTGCCTCCATCTGGCTTTAAATTCATTCTTCGTAGACCCAATGTATATCATATTAGTATTAGGACTCTCAGTGGATGAGATAGTACATTGGTATACCACAGATTTGACGCAGCATTTATTTTCCAATGGGCAGTCTTCTGGGTCTCAATCACATAATTTTTCACTGTTTTTTGTCTAATTTAAGTGTAAGGTTTTTATTAATACTATTCAGGCATGGGGGTCTGTTATTATACTTTCTAGATTTTCAGTGCAGCTGTAACTGAATTTTAGGGTGTTCTTATTAAATATATTACTAAGCCTACTATTGGTAGGGATGTGTTTTTCAATTAAAACTAGGAATTTCTATCCTAGTTTAATACTATTTGGTTGAACAGAGGGGTATACCAAATTATTTTTCTTTTCCTGTTTTTTTATTCTTCTGGTTAATGCAATTGTTTCTATAATTAATGTTTGCATTCTTGTATCCACTATTGTTTAATAGATTTTTATTATTTAGAAACTTAATAATGTGTAGTTTTTCAATATATATATATATACACACACACACACACACATATATATATATATATATTAAACATTTATGTTTATACATTCTTTTTTATAGAAATGTCTTTAAATAATTGTCGAACTTCGTCCATATCATATATATATATATATATATATATATATATATATATATATATATATATATATATATATATCTATATATATATATATATTGTGGAAAAGTTTACTTGTGACGTGTTTTGTTTTTCAGGACTAAATTTGTTGTGTTGGTAGGACTACACATGCGCACGACAGAGGTGTCCTGGGAATTTTAGAAAATTTTTTTCTAGAGTCTTTATTTCTTCCCATTATTTTTGAAGGAAGGTATTCTACATTGTGGTATTAAAAGAAATGCCTGGAATGGTGAAATGATGCCAAGAAGAAAATTTACCGTAGATGTCCTTGATATTAAGGCAGTCTGTTAACAAAACAAAACAAAAAAAAATCTAAAATTCGCAGCACTCCTCTGTTGTGCGCATGTGCAGTTTTAACAACATACCAAATTTAGTCCAATGAAGGACGAAACGCGTCACAAGTAAACTTTTTCACTTTTTCATATAATTTTCCAGATCTGTTATGTGCCATGAGTGATACACGCTTAAGCGATCATGTATCATTCGATACATGACTGACTTCCCGCAGTAGGTTGTCATTTCTTTCTGCGGTATACCAGTTATCATGCAAGCCTATAGAACCCAGTATGTCCTGCTAATTACTCATAGTTGGGGGGCGGGGGAAGAAAAGTATTCATATCTTTCCTAAGGGTGTTAGCACATAAGTGAAAGTAATGGATTCGACTGGAATTCGAACTCGGCTCTCTGATTCCTCAATTTTCCGAATACTGTTCTTGATAAATGAAAATATATATTATCTCATATATATATATGTATGTGTGTGTGTGTGTGTGTGTGTGTGTGTGTGTGTGTGTGTGTATGTGTATACATATATATGTTACTGCGTGTGTGTGTATGTATGTGTGCATATATATATATATATATATATATAGTTTTTGTGACAGAAAAATGACCCAGGAGAAAATGTAAAATAAACACGACTAAAATATTTTGCTTACTTTTAACTATTTTAATAAATGGAAAACATTATATGGTTTCAGATTTGATTTGACAATCTTTTTTTGCAAAATGAATTAATGTAGTGATCAATTTTAATTAATGTAGAGTTCAAAAAATAAAAATTAATTATTTTTTGATTGATCGCTCTTAATCCTTTCAATTGCCATTTCCTTGATCTTTTTCTTGTTTAGTTTCCCATTCTCCAACGTCGGAAAGTCATCGAAGTGCAGAAAATAATTCGGAACCATTGTCACCCAATCAAAACTGCTCTTATATTGCATTTTGTTTTCACAAGACTCCCTCAGCGAGCCGCTATCAAATTTCCGCCCAGGAAAGAGTTGGACGCATGCGCAAACATCTTCCCCACAATCAACATCAGGTACACCGACTACCACAACATTCTGTACATCAGGATGCTTATCAACATAAGATTCTATCAACTGTATCGGAAGTTTTACAGTTCCTTTGGTGATAAAATCTGATGTTCTCCCTTTCATTATAAGGTCTCCCCCTGGCAACATCATAGCAACGTCTGTTGTTTGAAACCAACCATCTTTAAGGGGACTATTAAAGCCACCGTCGTCGTAATTTTTTGCTATCCATGCACTGCGCACAGTGAGTATCCCAGTCTCCCCAAACTTGACTGTCTCATTCCGGTCATTCACAATCTTTACTTCAACACCCTGAAATGGTCGGCCTAACATTCCTTGCTCATGATCTTTGATATTAGATTCCGTAAAAATCATATGCGATATTACGATGGCTTCTGTGCTGGCGTAGACAACTAGCATTTTATCTGCGAAGATAAACGAATGGTTGATCATTTCTTTTGTAAGCAAATCTCCACCCGACGCAATATACGGAATTCGAAAGCCGAAATCTCGTAAATCCTTTAGATTATACGGAGCGAGGCCGACAAAAGTGCAGCCTTCCTTTCGCCAGATATCAACAACTGTTTCGAAATTTTCGGGCTCACTCAAAAATATAGTGTCACCGCTAACGAACCTCGTACCTGTATTTAAATAGCCAAATGGATAGCCACCAATATAGGCCATGGGACGGCTGTTGTATATCACATCGTCGCAAGTGATATTTACCTCTTCATCGTGAGTAGCAGTACAGTTAAGGACGTTAAAATGGGAGTGATGTATCTTTTTAGGAGTGCCTGTTGTTCCAGATGTCAGGCAGATGAAAGCGGTATCCTCAGGATTCAACACAGGGAATTTGAAAAAGCTTCCATCATCCTTGGCATCGATTTCAGCAATTAGTTCCGATGCCTGAAGTACATTAGCGGGTCCACTGTTAGATGAGACAGCAATACCGAATTTCAAAGAAGGGCATGTGTCGCTAGTGATTTTACCACCTGGGTGAATTTTAGCTACAGACAATAAATCATCCCAGTGCTCTTTGGCTTCCAGAATGATAAAAGTGCATTTGTCAAGAGCCTTACTGATATCGGCGGCACCAAGAAGCAGATGAACTGAAATGCCCCCTGCCATCAAGATACCCACGTCGTACGTCATCCAGTTGATACAGTTGGAGACACAGTAGGCTACACGGTCGCCTTTCTTAATGCCTAGTTTAAGAAGACAGCGCGCAAATTTTACGGACCTTTCGTAGAGCTCCTTTCTGCAAGAGAAAAAGAAAAGACAAGAGAGTTGTGTTTAATTAACTTTTACAGTTAATTAGTAAGGACAGAGTCCCATTTTGGTTTGAAGTGTTGCCAGTCGTCCAAATTCGAACAAATTTCATCTATGATTTCAAAAAATAAATTCGGAAAGTTAACAGAATGAAAATAATTAAGTATATATAAACATATCCTAACAGACGGCAAAAACTTTGACAGTAAAACCGAAGGCGCATTGGAACGGTGAAAGATACCTTCCAAAAGCTAAACAAAGTATTAAGAAACTGGAAAATTAAATTAGAAACAAAGAAAAGTGTAGAGTTCGAGTTAATATCAAGTCACCATTCTGGTAGATAATGTGGTACATATAAGGGGACAAGAGAAATATGGGTCGACCGAAGTATGCTGAGAATACAATAGACCTAAACATGTGGGAAACGAGGAGGCTATAAGTAAAATTAAAACAACAACAACAACAAAACCCCCCAAAAAACACTTATATTTAAAATCAGAAAAAGACTGATAAAATTTCCAGGGCACATACTGAGGAAAGAAAGCTTGGAAAATTTCACACGCACAAGGCATATTGAATTCAAGAGGGATAGATGAAGACAGCGAATCACTTACCTATCAAGAGTATGTAAACGGCCGGCAGAACCGAAAGTAAGAGGGATTGTGAAAAGCGAAAACTTACTCAGAGCTAGAAAGGACAGGCAATTGTGGTGAGCCATGATCGTCCAAGGATGACGGTACATAGCAGAAGAATATTTCATTAGAAGAAAAGAAGAAAATGCTGAACTGCTATGTAATATTAGTCTCCCAACAAGACAGTGAATGCTGAATAATTTCCTTACAGATGAAGCAGTAGAAATGTGGTTCTAAAGAAGAATTTTGAGAATATCATGGCCCGAGAATGTGAGTAACGAGGACGTTTTAAGGAGAATGGAAACAGAAAGGACATTTGCAATAAGAATCAGAAAGACAACGTTGAAGTTTTTGGGTTAAGTAGGAAAGAAGACTAGGAAAATTAGACATTAACAAGACATAGATAGTGTTAGATATTTTAAAAAAGATTTAAGCTTTTGTTAGTATGTCCATTCGTGTAAAGGGGTTTAATTTCGAAACTAGCCATCTATTTGTTATCATATTTATTTTCTAGTTTTACAACCAGGTTGCCTGAATATTTAACACATTATGGGTTGAATGTTTCGATAAGGGTGTTGAAATATTTTATGGCTTTCGCCAGTTTGTGGGGAGGGCTACCAATGGCTGGTATAATGGAGCACATCGGAATGCCTGCATTTTTGGTTTTAGGTAGACGATACAGTTTGGGTGTTCTAGGGTGATATTCTGTTAGTTTATACAAGTTTTCAGCAACCTTTTGGAGAGAACCGGTCAGACAGCTATGGGGGAAAGTACATGGTATCAAATGTACTATAATAAACAGTCTAGGCTTAGGATAGCTCATTCCAGAAGGTTGTCTTGGTCTAGATGTTTAAAGAAAAGAAACAAAACCTATGTAATGTTATATTATTTAAACAAGGTTCCTTATTTAATGCACGAATGACAGGATAACATCAAACACAATAAACAAAACTGAAAATTCTTTACTGCAGGCGAAATACAATTATTAGGTTAGTGCAAAAATAATGTCGTTTTCTCACATATGTTACTATGTGAGAAAACGACATTATTTTTGCACTAACCTAATAGAAATAGCAAACTATTTAATGAGACACATGTTGCTGCTAATTGTTCGCTAACTACTCCACATCAGGTTAAATCCCTGTCGATGACAAGAGCAAAGCATCATCCAGATGCTCATCACACAACCTGGTTCTTAAACGAGTTTTACTATATGATCATATGTAATTCCAAGTAATGATGCCATCATTTTCGCATTATTCAAATAGCTTTTATATTAGGTTTGGACGTCCTGGGTATGACGGTAAACTACATCCGCGTCCTGGGTATGACTATAAACTACATCCACGTCCTGGGTACGGCGATAAACTGCATCCAACAGCAAGGTCTCAGATAATGTTTTCAGAACAATAATGTTGCCAGCTCTAAGTTTTTGAAACAATAATGTTGCCAGCTATACATTTTTTTATTCCATACAAAATAGGCATTTAAAATTCATATAAACTGGATTTGGCATTAAATAACCCACAGTGGTTGATATGCCATAAAACCCAAACAAACAAACAAATATTAGGTTGGTGCAAAAATAATGTCGTTTTCTCACATATGTTACTATGTGAGAAAACGACATTATTCTTGCACTAACCTGATAGAAATAGCAAACTATTTAATGAGACACATGTTGCTGCTAATTGTTCGCTAACTACTCCACATCAGGTTAAATCCCTGTCGATGACAAGAGCAAAGCATCATCCAGATGCTCATCACACAACCTGGTTCTTAAACGAGTTTTACTATATGATCATATGTAATTCCAAGTAATGATGCCATCATTTTCGCATTATTCAAATAGCGTTTATATTAGGTTGGTGCAAAAATAATGACGTAACAATGTCGTTTGTTGACGTTACAAAAATACGTCAAAAAACGACATTATTACATCATTATTTTTGCACCAACCTAATATTTTCCGCTTGACAAAAAGTATGTCGTAGTTTCGGAATGAAATTTTGATTAAAAAAGAAAAAAAAATTCGAGTCGATTAACTCCAACTGATATCTTTTTCTGTCACTTACTTCACATCTTTTTTTGTGAGAAGTACGAAATAATTTATATTGATTTCCATTTTGACGGAAGTCAGCGAAACGTAAGGAAACCTCTGTTCTCAAATCTTGGACAGAGCTCACAAAGATGTCTGGTATAATATCTCTCTTGTGAATTAGAGGGTTTGGAAAATGAGAGTAATTTGTTTTTTGATGATATGATTCTATAATGTATCAATCCATTCTAGCGTTTTTATCCGTCTAAGACACTGAACATGTGAAAAATATGTAAGGTAGCCATAGTCTGTTTATACGTGTTTTAGAAATTCTCGAAACTGGCGTTTTCTTTCACAGACAGTAATTTAACCAAACATTAAAAAATATAAGCTTGTTCTTTCCTTGAAGCTCAAGATTCAAAGTGATGACAATTATAAATATTAAGGTAACGATTAAGTTGGCGGGCCGGGCAAAAATCCTTCGAAAGCTGGATGTGTCCCAGTGGCCTGGGGATTGCCGTTTCATGATTAGTTTTCATCTTAACTCGCTTTCTAATCGCTGTATTAAATTTCTGTGTCCGTAATTTTTCCGTGTCTGTTTAGTTTTCCATATGTGCAGCTATCTTTTAGTAGTAAATTAATTTTATCATTGTAAATGTTCTTATTCATAATAGCAATCCCACCTCCATTGTCTGAGGTGATAATGTAGATTTCCTCATGTTTTCGTTAGATTTCTAACAAAATTTCACCTTCCTTGAAAGAACTTCTATTAACACAACGTGAAATCTTACTTATTATAAAACGCAGATTGTGTGTGTGTCTGTACGTTTATATATTGGATCGGATTTTCTACATTTTTCAACCGATTTCAACAAAACTTCACAGAACTACGTAAAATTACCTTGCGGTGGTTCTGATAGCGCCATAAATTGGAAAAACACCATTGTTTTTTGCACGAAATCAATTTGAAAACACGATTAAGAGGCAACACGAGAATGAAAGGGGGACAACTCATATCAAGTTATACTTATTATAAAACCCAGGTTGTTTGTGTGTGTGTGTGTTCGTTTATATATGGGATCGGATTTCCTACATTTTTCAACCGATTTCAACAAAACTTCACTTGTTTTTTGGCAGGTAGTGTTTCTTATTGTCTTGCACACTTTTTTCTTTATTTTTACATTTAGAATGCTTTAAAATTCCATTTACAAGACAATTGTTTATAATAAAATTCTATTCATTCGGTAGACTCATAACGATTGAAAACAATGTTTTTGTTTGAGTTTGGGTTTGACCAATTCGTAAAAAAACAAAACAAAAACAAAACAACAAAAAAAAACTAATTAAGACATGCGTGTCCGTCAATCTAAAAACAATAATCTTTGTCAATTTTATTTTTCAGTCTTTATGATGGTGGATACTTGATCTATCTCTTACTGTTACATCCTCGGGCAACGCCGCGCTCTACTGCTAGTATTAAATAAAAAGAAAGCGATAAACACATAAGGAAAAGGCATCTGTATGAAATCGGCCAGACTATATAGACGAAATCTATGTTAAAAATAATTAAATTTAGATTAAACATTATCATAATCACCGCTGATTCGAGCCGATGTACACTCACATCAACGCAAATGCCTCTTTATTTTGATGATGTCCTACATTACGCCAAACCTTCTTCCTTTTGGCATAGATTTAACTAATATACATACATGCATACATACATATATATATATATATATATATATATATATATATATATATATATATATATATATATATATATATATATATATGAGAAGATAAAGAGAAAACAGAAAACGTTAATCAATCCAACATGTTTTAGTTTTATTAAAGCTTCGTCAGACATTGAGAGAAAACAGACAAAAAGACAGAACTTTGGTATTTTCAATATATATATATATATATATATATATATATATATATATATATATATATATATCGTGGACTTTCTTATCGTGAACGATAAATGAGGTTCAGCAGTGGATGGTGCCTTTCGTCATGCATGCTAGCAGGGGCTATTGTGGAGAAAGGGAGAAAAGAAAAGAGGAAAGTGAGTTAAAAGGCGAAAGGGAAAAAATAGATATGAACATACTGAGATAATTAGATAGACTGGGGCACAATAACAGTGATATTTCGATGAATACTGAAATAAACTAGAATAGACTATATATATATATATATATATATATATATATATATATATATATATATATATATATTAATTTATAACATGTGCATATTGTAAAATCACAGTGATATTATAACATGCATATGTTATAAAGTTGAATAAATATTATTAGCTCTACTCGGTATTGAGCAATCTTTTAAGAATAGTCTTTTCAGTTTCTTAATATATATAATAAATAGCTCTGTTATTTAACATTGTGAACTGCTTTTTCTTACACTATAGAGCATTTATATGTATACGATCGTTCGCTCGTATACCTACCTATATTTACCCATTCGGCTATATCTATCTCTCTCTCTTTCTCTCTCTCTCCCTCTCTCTCTCTCTATATATATATATATATATATATATATATATATATATATATATATGACATGATAAAGACAAAACAGAAAACGTTAATCAATCCAACATGTTTTAGTTTTATTAAAGCTTCGTCAGACATTGAGAGAAAACAGACAAAAAGGCAGAACTTTGGTATTTTCAATATATATATATATATATATATATATATATATATATATATATCGTGGACCCTCTTATCGTGAACGATAAATGAGGTTCAGCAGTGGATGGTGCATTTCGTTATGCATGCTAGCAGGGGCTTTTGTGGAGAAAGAGAGAAAAGAAAAGAGGGAAGTGAGTTAAAAGGCGAAAGGGAAAAGATTGATATCAACATACTGAGATAAATAGATAGACTGGAATACAATAACAGTAATATTTCGATGAATACTGAGATAAACTAGAATAGACTACACACACACACACGCATATATATATATATATATATATATATATATATATATATATATATATATAATGATAAGTATATAGTGTTATATTTATGGGTAAAAGTGCTCAGTATATGAGATACAGCTAATGTCAATATAAATGTAGGCAATGAGATCAACACCAAGTCAGTTTCAAGTATCAATGCAATCGTCAGGCCACGTTTGTTGTGGCTCGACTATTTGTATATACAGGACAATGATGCACTGTGTGTAACAAGTTCTACTGCATTATCGTAACACTTACTGGGTAGGCGTTAACGGTTATGTTTCAAATTATTCTAGAGGCCAGTTGAGAAGGAATAATCGTGGTTCTGAATGCAGTTATTTGTAATTATTTTATAGTGTTATATTTTTCTCGCGCTTATATATATATATATATATATATATATATATAAGAAATATACATATCTTACAATAATTGGGCAACTCCGAGTTTCATACCGGACTAATTTTCAGTTTCTTAATATATATAATAAATAGCTCTGTTACTTAACATTGTGAACGACTTTTTCTTGCACTATAAAGCATTTATATGTATACGATCGTTCGCTCGTATACCTACCTATATTTACCCATTCGGCTATATCTATCTATCTATCTATCTATCTATCTATCTATCTATATATATATATATATATGCTTTTTGTGATATAAGAACAATTCTGAAAAATAATGTGTAAAAACACGACTAAAATATTTTGCATGTTTTTAGTTATATTAATATATCGATAACTTTAGGATATGGATTGATTATTTTGATTGATCGCTCTTAATCCTTTCAATTGCCATTTCCTTGATCTTTTTCTTGTTTAGTTTCCCATTCTCCAACGTCGGAAAGTCATCGAAGTGCAGAAAATAATTCGGAACCATTGTCACCCAATCAAAACTGCTCTTATATTGCATTTTGTTTTCACAAGACTCCCTCAGCGAGCCGCTATCAAATTTCCGCCCAGGAAAGAGTTGGACGCATGCGCAGACATCTTCCCCACAATCGACATCTGGTACACCGACTACCACAACATTCTGTACATCAGGATGCTTATCAACATACGATTCTATCAATTGTATCGGAAGGTTTACAGTTCCCTTGATGATAAAATCTGATGTTCTCCCTTTCATTATAAGGTCTCCCCCTGGCAACATCATAGCAACGTCTGTTGTTTGAAACCAACCATCTTTAAGGGGACTATTAAAGCCACCGTCGTCGTAATTTTTTGCTATCCATGCACTGCGCACAGAGAGTATCCCAGTCTCTCCAAGCTTGACTGTCTCATTCCGGTCATTCACAATCTTTACTTCAACGCCCTGAGATGGTCGGCCTAACATTCCTTGCAGGTGATCATCGATATTAGATTTCGAAAACAATCTATGCGATATTAGGATGGATTCTGTGCTGCCGTAGACAACTAGCATTTTATCTGCGAAGATAAACGAATGGTTGATCATTTCTTTTGTTAGCAAATCTCCACCCGACGCAATATACGGAATACGGAAGCCAAAATCCCGTAAATACTTCAGATTATGCGGAGCGAGCCCGACAAAAGTACAACCCTCCTTTCTCCAGATATTAACAACGCTTTCGAAATTTTGGGGGTCGCTCAAGAATATAGTGTCACCGCTAACGAACCTCGTACCTGTATTTAAATAGCTAATTGGGTATCCGCCAATATAGGCCATGGGGCGGTTGCTGTATGTTACATCGTCGCAAGTGATAACTACTTCTTCATCCTGAGCAGCAGTACAGTTAAGAATGTTAAAATGGGAGTGATGTATCTTTTTAGGAGTGCCTGTTGTTCCAGATGTCAGGCAGATGAAAGCGGTTTCCTCAGGATCCAACACAGGGAATTTGAAAAAGCTTCCATCATCCTTGGCATCGATTTCAGCAATTAGTTCCGATGCCTGAAGTACATGAGCGGGTCCACTGTTAGATGAGACAGCAATACCGAATTTCAAAGAAGGGCATGTGTCGCTAGTGATTTTACCACCTGGGTGAATTTTAGCTACAGACAATAAATCATCCCAGTGCTCTTTGGCTTCTAGAATGATAAAAGTGCATTTGTCAAGAGCCTTGCTGATATCGGCGGCACCAAGAAGCAGATGAACTGAAATGCCCCCTGCCATCAAGATACCCACGTCGTACGTCATCCAGTTGATGCAGTTGGAGACACAGTAGGCTACACGGTCGCCTTTCTTAATGCCTAGTTTAAGAAGACAGCGCGCAAATTTTACGGACCTTTCGTAGAGCTCCTTTCTGCAAGAGAAAAAGAAAAGACAAGAGAGTTGTGTTTAATTAACTTTTACAGTTAATTAGCAAGGACAGAGTCCCATTTTGGTTTGAAGTGTTGCCAGTCGTCCAAATTCAGAAGAAGGGCTGCTTTTCATTGAAATGTGAAAAGGAAACAAAATGAAAATAATTATATAAAAATGATGACATATCAATAATATAAATATAAAAAAATGAAATGTCCTAAAAATAACAAAAGATAGAATATTTGAAATTGAAAACCGAAAGCACATTATAATAGTGAAAGATTTCTTGCAAAAGCTAGGCAAAGTATTAAGAAACTGGAATACTTATTTAAAAGCAAAGAAAAGTGCTGAGTTCATATGTAATATCAATCTACGTCGATGGCAGCAAATGATGTATAATTTCCGCACATATGAATAGGAGACTTGAGATAAGAAAAATATGGTTATTTCGAAGCATACTGAAAATACTATGGAGTGAACATGTGACTAATGTAATGACATTCTTATGAAGGAAATAGAAACGAAAAGGACGTATTTTCTCTTCGTGTACAAAGAAAAACATGATCACTATTTAGAAATATATAAATTAGGTACGGCCACTTTTTCGCCGAAAAAAACAGCATCGCATAATGAAAAAAGGTCCGAAAGTTATTAAAAACTGAACTTTATCGTCAAAATGTTTACGTTATTATTAAAAGAAAAGACCAAAGTATTTTTAATTATTTAAAAAAAAAAAAATTAAATCCTTTCTAGCACGTTCGAAATTTCGTTTAAATATCTTGTCAGCAGCTGCAGTTAATTTAGAATTAGTATTTTTGAATTTTGTTGCAGTGAAAAACACATTGACTTAAAATTTTTGCAAAAATCAAATAATTGTTGGATTTTAATGAAACTTTCAGGACTTACTTAAAAATGAATAAAATTATTTTTTAAATGTTTCACTTTTAGAAAATTTTGGTAATTTTTTCTACATATGTTACGCCCACTTAAATTAAATTAAATTTCAATCCCAAAATGTGTTTTATTGGTTAAAAGCAGGCAACTTGGAGAATGTAAATCATCAATTTTTTTTTCAAACTACTAATCATTTCCCGAAAAACTGCTCGTAATCGTAAAAAAAAAAATGCAATAAAACTATGGCATTATTCAATTAGAGAAGCCTTTAATTGCTTTTATAAATAAGATAATGTAAGGTCCACGTCTTTGACCAAGGTTGGCACAGGCCACTCGCACGACCACTGCCTGACGGTAAATGACAAAGTATTCGTGTGAAATGAAATAGAATGTTAAAAATGAAACATTCAAGTCTCGGGTTATTCATTTGTTTCCACATGTTATAAATAACGTATCTCTTACATTGGCACATAAATCTTGCATTACAGACTGTCATGTTCGGAATAGGCTTTGCACTTAATTTCACACCAGATCAAGGAAAGCCAGGTATAGGACTGATTACAAGGGAACTTCCGGTCGAGGTAGGCAGAAATAAGTGAATTCACAGCTGCGATTTTGCAAGTGTGCGATTAACAAGCATGTGGGAGACAGATATAAACAACAGCTCCTGGGAGTGCTTGGACAATCTCTCGGGTATGCTCTGAATAGATCTGTTCTTGTTCGATCAGCGGAGTTTAGTGATGTGCCTAGTCAGCACAGGTTTGCTTTATTTTGTTTTACGGTATATCAACCTTAATGGATTATGTAATGCCGACAAGGGTTTTAGGATAGGTTTGTATGATTAGAATACGTATCTGTAAGAAATCAATTTCTAGATAAGGTTTCATTGACATATTTTTGTAAAAAGGGTTATTGTCAAGAGTCAAATGTATTGCTGGTAATATTTTTTCCAAAATATACTGCTGGTAATATTTTTTCCAAAATATACTGCTGGTAATATTTTTTTCAAAATATGTTGCTGGCAATAATATTTTTTTTTCAAAAATATGTTGCTGACTATAATATTTTTTTTTCAAAAATATATTGCTGGTAATATTTTTTTTTTCAAAAATGATTTGCTGGTAATAATTTCTTTTTAATGTATTGCTGATAATATTTTTTTTCAAAATATGTTGCTGGCAATAATATTTTTTTTCAAAAATATGTTGCTGGCAATAATATTTTTTTTTCAAAAATATGTTGCTGGCAATAATATTTTTTTTCAAAAATATGTTGCTGGCAATAATGTTTTTTTTTTCAAAATATGTTGCTGGCAATAATATTTTTTTTTTTAAATATGTTGCTGACTATAATATTTTTTTTTCAAAAATATGTTGCTGGCAATAATATTTTTTTTTCAAAAATATATTGCTGATGATACTTTTTTCAGAATGTATTACTGATAATAATTTTTTTTGTTTTCAAAATTTTCTTTTTGTTATTATCCCTAAAACTTGTTCCGTACTTCTCTATTATATTTCTGCTGTAATATTAGGTTGGTGCAAAAATAATGACGTAATAATGTCGTTTTTTGACGCATTTTTTAACGTCAAAAAACGACATTATTACGTCATTATTTTTGCACCAACCTAATATATCTTTGAATTCCATAACTGTGTTCGTGTTATTCTTTCATTGGTTCTAACCTTGGACCATCACCGTGGTACAAGAAACTTGGACCATAACATATACCATGAAAGCGTTTAGAGAAATAGCATAGGGAATCTACATTACGGAAGTAGGAAAGCGACTGAAGCCGAGATACCAGGTCAGGACCAATAACATTGCAGATTCTTCTTTGGATTTTATTAAGAATCTATAAATAGCAGGAACATCAGATCATATGTGGTAACAGTATTCGAAGCAAGGACAAATGGTAGACTTATAAATATGTAAGATAGATTCTGGTGAGAAAAATGGTCTAGCACGACACAGTGAATCAATTTTTCTAGCAGCAGATCTGGCAATTGATTCAATATAATATTTCCCTTTCATGTTAGCAAAAAACATTAGCGCGGGAAGATGCATTGGGTCACTCTCCTGGAGGTTAGCATCAGCCATGCTGATGGAAGGCAAAACGGTTTTCTAAGAGGAAAAAAAGATAGCAGATTCGTTTCGACGCTTTAGAATTACGAAGACATGAATTGCCTCAACAACGGATTGTAGGCCATTTTTTTTTAGATCAGCTCCGAATATACCTTATCAACCGATCAGACTTACCCTTAAGACAGGAGTAAATAGTTGGGTAAACATTGTTTACCCAACTATTTACTCCTGTCAAGGAGTAAATAGGAGTTGACAACTGATGACATCAGGAAGGTCGGTGATGGAAATTGCGAACAACGCAGGCCCAAGGGCAGAACCCTGGGATACACCTGCGTGGATTCAAAAAGATCTAGAAGTGTGGCCGTTCAAGACAACTTACGTTTCATGAGTTGATAAGAAAAAAGATTACACTAATTGTTATCGCTTTTTCTAGTACTGATGGAAGTTTCCTTCCAAACGTTTTGCTTAAGGTAGAGTGGAACACTAACATCTGGAATATATAATTATTTTGCATTGTAATTACATGTTCTATTTATTTTAGTTGTTGTGTGACACTGGAGTTGATTGTGTTTAGACTTATTTCTTAGTAATTAGGTCACCTACATAATTATGAAACTAGACTTGGATAAATAACTGAAGTGAACCCTATTGTTTAAATTTTTAAATCTGCACATTGATCGGGCAATGTTCAAATTTGTTGTTGTGTAGACAGTGTGACTACTTATATAAGAGAAGATTTCTCAGAAGCAAAAAGGGGAATCATCTGGTTGTACAGAGAGTGTTGCCAGGCTGTACAGAGCATCCGTCGGTTGCTACATCGGACCTCAATGGCACATGCATCCCCGCATCTCGGAATTGCTGTCGAACAAATAAAAGTGTCTTCTTTTATCAAAGAGTGACAATTGCTATGTTTGGGGTATTCGAGCCAATTTTTACCCAAATTCATTCCTTTGTAAGCGCACCCTGACATTGGCAATTTCGGCCAAAACCGACAGGCCGTCGTCTAAAAAACGAAACAAAATTAAAAAACAACAAATCAAAATGTGGGTCGATTGCTTGTTCGGCGAATCTGTTGTGGCCCCAGAGTGCGGCCACAATTACTATTGGCGGTCTTTAAGTAATGTGTTTTCGTTTGAGACTGTGCAGCGTTTGTCTATAGAGTCTGACTGAGGATTCTCTTCTTTAAGACCTAAACGATGCATTCGTTGGAAGATATTTTAACCTGAAAAAATGGTAGTATATAGTTTAGAAATTTTTGAACGGGTTAGTATGATATCCACGCGAACATTATATAGTGAAAGTTTCAGCTAAAGAAATAAGCCAATAACTGTTTCAGGCTACGGATTTATAGATTTAGTTTGGAGAATTAAACGTAAGCACTAGATTTTGAAATCACACATTAGCACTGTTTAAATTGAAACCAACATACCTGGTGATTTCATATCGTTCATCTTTGCTGTGGTACATCACCATGGCTATTTTGTCAGGTTTTTCTTCTGCTAGCTTCTGTATCCGTTCCGGAATGGTTTCATAGGAATACGTAATGTTTCCTGGTTGGTGGAAGTAGCTCTTCTTCAGCATGGTTGGTTCGTTTAATTTCTCTTTGTCTGTCAACTTTTTGTGACTTATGTCTATTCTGTTTTCTTTTACCAAGTGGTCTGCACTGAAGATGTCTAGGATAAATAATTGGTGTGAACTAAACAAAAGATAAAAAGAAAAGAATAACTGTAAGACAACATTAGTAGAGTTTGCTTGTTCACATTAAATGGCCAAACAATTTCACATAGAGGTAAAAAAGAAAAATTCAATATACATACTTGCCAGAGATGGGAGCTTTGAACATAATATTTTGTTACTTGTAGGGGAAAGGGACATTACCGCCTTTCTTTTATATAGACTTCTATTTTATAATAACAGTTACTGTTTGCAACCGTTCGGTGTAAGACAATAATTTTTCTTTATTATTAATTTATGGATATAAAAATATTTGTGTGCTTTGAAATAGCAATTTCACGGGGCAATTTTCTTCTAAATATGTTTTCTACTTCATGCATTTTTTTTTAAAACTTAGCAATAAATGAAATCTACTTTGTTGTTTCTTTTACGCTACTAATTGTTATTACATCGTTACTGTACATGACCGTTGCCACTTGGTTCGTTTAATTGCCCTTCGTGTTTTTGTGATTTCTATTTTTGTTTTTTTGGGAGATGTACGTCTCTTTTCCCAAATGTCAAGAATAAAGAATTGGTCTGAAATAAATGAAAAAGAAAAAGCAAAAAACTGAAAAAAAAAAGAAATGTAAGACATGCTTTATTTACATGTTCGCAATAAATGACCAAACATAGAACCCTTTAAAAAAAATTAGCCTGCATAATTCACAGGTAAGAAAGTATTTAACCTAATTTGAGGAAAGACGCTGCAGCCACTCTTCTTTTATATAAGTTTTTTCTTTTTACAATGAGGTTCACCCTGTACAAGGTCCTTGGTACACCCGGGGTAGAAGGTTAAATTAAAAGGTACTTGATATGGATAGGAGGGGAAGATAATGATTAACTCTAGACTTGAATGTGTAGTACCGCCGAATCGATCGTGTGCCCACAGACACTCTACGTCGACCCCTGAGTCTCCGTCCTCTTCCACCCGTCCTGCTCCAGCGTCGTCTCCGATGGTTCGAACACGCAGCTCGACGACCGGAGGAAGAGCTCATCCGTGATGTACTTCTCCCTCCTTCTCTTCCTGGTTATCGAAAACGTGTCGGCGGGCAGCTGAGGACGTGGGCTAGCACAATCAAGGATAACCTAGCAGTACTATCGGGTCCACAAGTAGTTGGTCTTCGACGATGAAATCGCGATTGGCCCGCCATTTCGTGTGACCTGTCTCAGGATCGGCGAGCGTGGGCAGCGATGGTCCGTGATGCTGTACTTTCTCGGGAGGAAGCCGGTTCAACCCGACCAGAGTGAAAACCGATACAAGTCAAAAGTCAAGTAGTGATCGGGGAAACAACCTATTGGGAGCCTGTTCCACAGAGCAGTCACTTCGGAGAAGCTGTTCGAGTGGAACTTACTTCTTACCGATGGAATATGGAGGGACTGTGGGTGGTTTGCTACTATGTGGGTGGCATGGCAGGTCCTAACCTTGAAGGTTAGACCAGGCGGAACCAAAGAATGTAGTTCATCCGAGCACTTTCTGTGGAAGTAGCGATAGAGCAAGCGATTCGGCATATCTCTCCTGTGAAAGAGAGGTTGGAGGGCGGAAAATAATTCTTCTCCTACAAGGACTTGGAGACGCTTTTGAATTGGAAATTGAGGACCGATCAGCGCCCGCCCAAATATGGCAACAGTTCCCCATTTTTGTCCTTATCTAGCTCTTATAAAGGTAGTGGATAACATGTCAGGTACTTACTAGAGAGATACAGGGAGCCGATCATTTTAACCGCATCTTTAGTGATGTATGTAAAAGTTCCACTTGAGTTCAGGTGTGAGTTTGAGCCCCAGTATTCACTCTAGGCATGGTGCCCCTTTGAGATAAACAATAATTTCACAGAACAATTTCATCCATTTTTCTACTTTTCATAGTATTTTTCTCGGAAAGTTTAACAGGAACAATTAAATCCCATTATGCTTTTTTTTCCTATTACGCAACTAATTGCTATTACTCTTTTATTTTACACTAGTAGCATGGCCCGGCGTTGCCCTTGCTTGATTCAAAAATTGCACGACTCATACAGCAATCGTTATCACTTGACTTAAAATATTTTTGTTCTTCCTTTCCTTTAAAGGAATGCCTTTTGCCATGCTGATGTTGCTACATGCCTTACTTCTTGCCTATCTCACACTGCGAATTTTTTCTAAGCTCTATACTAAACACTAAATCTGTTACGAAAAAAGAACTAAACAAAATGAACACAAAACGATCAGCTTTAAAAAAGAATTCGTAACTGGAAAAACTGAAAGAAAAAAGAATGTTAACAACAAATACTTTTCCACACCCAACCCAGTTCCGCGCAATCAGAACCAACGTTGAGTCTAAGCAAGCGAATGAGCCAATTGGAGTAAAGTGCCATGCAGATTTAAATTTTTCCTACTTGTAACGAATGCAGCTATGGATTTTTTTGCATGCTAGCATGCTAGTTAACATTCGTGTTGGCTCTTACGCTGGCCAATAGAATCTTCCTGCCTATTCGTGGCAGACAGCTATTGGCTCTCACTTTGGCCAGTAGAAAATGGCCGCAAACTACATGAAAAGTGCCGTAGAAGGAATCGATTATTTCTACTATCGATGGGAGTTGGGAAATGCAAACTCGGTCTTGGCTTTCCCGCTAACTTGGAGCATGTGCATGTAAATTTTGGTGCAAATCCGTCGAAAATTGCGGCTGTACATTCGTTACACACACACACACACACACACACACACACACACACACACACACACACACACATCCTGCCTTTTATATATAGAGATGATCGGCGCTTACGGTTATATCAAGTTGAAACACCGGTTCTGACCAGGCTCGACGTTGCTTAACTTCGGTGATCGTATATCACCGAAGTTAAGCAACGTCGAGCCTGGTCAGAACCTAAGTGGATGACCATTTAGGAATACCAGGTGCGACGGATAATGGCTCGGAATAGTTAATCGGAGAGCCAAGTACGATAAAAGCCAGTAAGAACTAGGGCTTACTGGGAGTTTAAAAATGCAGGGCAATAAAAGAACGTTATTGAAGAAGACAGAAAATGACGATTGACATGACATTCAAATTTCTGAATATCGTACTTGACAGGAAATCCGGAAGCTTGAAGAGACTCCAAAAGCAAGAGATGCTATAGAAGAAACTATTAGCATAGAACTTACGGTTACAACTAGTGCATTTCAACAATGAAATTATGAGATCTAGCTACTAATCCAGTCCTGCGCTTAAATTAGTAAATTCCTGGGTATGACGGCAAAAGACTCAGCTCGGGAGAATGGAAGTTTTGAAGAGCATGGAACAACCAATTTATTCCTGTTGTTCCTGGGTCAACTTTAACCCGGAGGGGTAGCACATGCTAGGGTCTTAGTTATGGACAAATAGTGAACTACAAAACAAAAACCAAAGCACTAGGAAAGTATCAAGATATATTTTAAAATTAAAAATACCAGCAACACATTTTTATAACAAGAATATTACCGACGATATATTTTTATAGAAAAATGAAAAGAAATTATAAGCATGTTTGAGTATACACCCCTGTTGTGTAAATAGTGAAAATATGATAGTAAAATTACCTGCAATACATTTTATAATAAAATGGTCAACAATACATTTTTATAGTAAATTGACAATAAAAATACAAAAAAAAAAAAATAAATAAATAAAAATACATTTTTATAGTAAAAAATTACCAACAATAGATTATTATAAAAAATTAAGAATAGATTTTTGTAGTGTAATTGCCAATAATACATTAAAAATAACCAACAATACAGTTTATCATATACAAACAAAACTATAAAAAAACATATAGTGACCTGAAAGTATAGAATATCTGTATTTGAAGGCATAATATTGCGTTCAAATTATAGGTAGCTGATGCCATAAAATTACGGACAAAATATTTAGATTTCGGTATTAAATAACCCATAGAGGTTAATATGCCGCTAAACAAAATCAACCAAACCAAACCAATCAAAATATTTAGATTTCGGCATTAAATAGCCCATAGAGGTTGATATGCCGCTAAACAAAATCAACCAAACCAAACCAATCAAAATATTTAGATTTCGGCATTAAATAGCCCATAGAGGTTGATATGCCGCTAAACAAAATCAACCAAACCAAACCAATCAAAATATTTAGATTTCGTCATTAAATAACCCATAGAGGTTAATAGGTCGCTAAACAAAATCAACCAACTAAATCAATGAAAAAGAGTAATGTTTATCAGAATAATTATGGCTAATTACATTCAAAGAAGAATAAGTGTATACAATAACAATTATAGGCATGTTTGAGTAGACGACCCCGTGTTGTAAATAGTGAAAAAGCCGGGTTGTAGATCGAAAGTCATGATAAAGAGAATTAGTCACCGACTGTAATCTAACCTATAGTACTTTACTAAGTGAAGCTTAGATGTGTTACTAAGCATGGAGCACCAGCAATCTAGCCTGTGTTCCCTTTTTAATCTGGGTTACCGCATTTAATTCAAGCGCGGTTTACCATTAAGTAAACCGTTAGAGCAAAGCTCAACTACACTTACTAAATGCCCAACCCCTGGTTGGGCAATTTCGAATATATCTGATAACTTTATTTTCATATATAAAAAGTAAGTAAATTTTTTAAGTATTTAATATATTTTTTATCCCGATATTATTTATTGCTGCGTGAAAATAGTGTTCTACATTAAAAAGAGATGACAGGTTCAAATCCTGTTGAAGATATTGCATTTTTTTTTTTTTAAAGAAACAAGGTTGTTTTCTTAAAATCGTGTACCGACTAAATATAACGTTTCTAGTAGTAAGAAATAATGCAGATGTAACACACACACACGCACACACACACACACACACATATATATATATATATATATATAATATAATTTCTATATATATTAAATATGCGCAGTACTTATTGAAAAGCGGTCAACATCAGTGATAAAGTTAGCACATCCCAAAATGGACACAGATAATTTTCCTCCCCACACCAAAACATAATCAAACACAAACTAACCTGTATAGATTCAATTAAAAAAGAAATCAGTTTGTCCAATGATCACAAAACCGTGAAACCTAGGGTTACAAAGTCGTATCCATACGACTGAATATATATATATATATATATATATAGTGTCAGTCGATAAGCGATACACAAAAATGTAAATAGATTTGACAGTCTCGGGGTTATGTGGAGATATGGGGGCATCTATCATCAACACATCTGTCATAAGCCACCACTAAGACCAAACCTAATGATTTTATTACCACTTAGGCAACAGTCCAAAAATAAGATCAAGACTCACTAAAAATACAGAAAATGAACAATGAGACATTAAAAAAAAAAATGAGAAAATTTACTCCTTTTAAAAATTTATTCCTTCTATTTGCCTGAAGAAGGTCACTAGACCGGAAACCCGTGTAGCAGAAATATAAAGGATAACATATAATATATATGCTAAATCAAATCCACATTATAAACAAAAACGTTTACGGTTCCTCTCTTTTTTAAAAAATATACATTTTTCTCTTGTTGGAACAATTATAACATTTTTCCCTATATATATATATATATATATATATATATATATATATATATATATTGTCATCAACAGACTGACTATTTAGTTTTTCACAGCTTATCAGTGTGGTTAGACGTCCGGTTGCCTCTAGCTGTAAACCCGGCTGAATTGGCATCAGTCGGAGAATCTATCCCTAACCGGTTGACGCATGGCAGGGATGAAAGTGAATTTAAGCGTATTTGTTTTTAGATAAACACGCCAGTGACTGAGAGAACTCGGTTCATTTTAGCGAAGAGCATTGCATATATATATATTAGTGAATATACATACTATCCAACGTCGATAGCACGACTCCGAGTTTCAAGCAGTTTATAAATAAAAATTTATATAAGCTTAACATAAAATTTGTTACAAATAAGGGAAATGTTTTAATACAAAGCAAAAGAAGTTATACACGCAAACATTACAAGGGGGTGGGGATTTATATAAACATAACATAAAATTTGTTATAAATAAGGGAAATGTCTTAATACAAAGCAAAAGAAGTCATAAACGCAAACATTACAAGGGGGTGGGGATTTATATAAACATAACATAAAATTTGTTATAAATAAGGGAAGTGTCTTAATACAAAGCAAAAGAAGTCATAAACGCAAACATTACAAGGGGGTGGGGATTTATATAAACATAACATAAAATTTGTTACAAATAAGGGAAATGTCTTAATACAAAGCAAAAGAAGTCATAAACGCAAACATTACAAGGGGGTGGGGATTTATATAAACATAACATAAAATTTGTTATAAATAACGGAAATGTCTTAATACAAAGCAAAAGAAGTCATAAACGCAAACATTACAAGGGGGTGGGGATTTATATAAGCTTAACATAAAATTTGTTACAAATAAGGGAAATGTCTTAATACAAAGCAAATGATAACATAAACGCAAACATTACAAGGGGGCGGAGATTTATATAAGCTTAACATAAAATTTGTTACAAACAACGGAAATGTCTTATTACAAAGCAAAAGAAGTCATAAACGCAAACATTACAAGGGGGTGTGGATTTATATTAGCGTAACATAAAATTTGTTATAAGTAAGGGAAATGTCTTAATACAAAGCAAAATAAGTCATAAACGCAAACATTACAAGGGGGTGGGGATTTATATAAACGTAACATAAAATTTGTTACAAATAAGGGAAATGTCTTATTACAAAGCAAAAGAAGTCATAAACGCAAACATTACAAGGGGGTGGGGATTTATATAAACGTAACATAAAATTTGTTATAAATAAGGGAAATGTCTTAATACAAAGCAAAAGAAGTCATAAACGCAAACATTACAAGGGGGTGGGGATTTATATAAACGTAACATAAAATTTGTTACAAATAAGGGAAATGTCTTAATACAAAGCAAAAGAAGTCATAAACGCAAACATTACAAGGGGGTGGGGATTTATATAAGCTTAACATAAAATTTGTTACAAACAACGGAAATGTCTTAATACAAAGCAAAAGATGTCATAAACGCAAACATTACAAGTGGGTGGGGATTTATATAAACGTAACATAAAATTTGCTATAAATAAGGGAAATGTCTTAATACAAAGCAAAAGAAGTCATAAACGCAAACATTACAAGTGGGTGGGGATTTATATAAACGTAACATAAAATTTGCTATAAATAAGGGAAATGTCTTAATACAAAGCAAAAGAAGTCATAAACGCAAACATTACAAGTGGGTGGGGATTTATATAAACGTAACATAAAATTTGTTATAAATAAGGGAAATGTCTTAATACAAAGCAAAAGAAGTCATAAACGCAAACATTACAAGTGGGTGGGGATTTATATAAACGTAACATAAAATTTGCTATAAATAAGGGAAATGTCTTAATACAAAGCAAAAGAAGTCATAAACGCAAACATTACAAGTGGGTGGGGATTTATATAAACGTAACATAAAATTTGCTATAAATAAGGGAAATGTCTTAATACAAAGCAAAAGAAGTCATAAACGCAAACATTACAAGTGGGTGGGGATTTATATAAACGTAACATAAAATTTGCTATAAATAAGGGAAATGTCTTAATACAAAGCAAAAGAAGTCATAAACGCAAACATTACAAGTGGTTGGGGATTTATATAAACGTAACATAAAATTTGCTATAAATAAGGGAAATGTCTTAATACAAAGCAAAAGAAGTCATAAACGCAAACATTACAAGGGGGTGGGGATTTATATAAACGTAACATAAAATTTGCTATAAATAAGGGAAATGTCTTAATACAAAGCAAAAGAAGTCATAAACGCAAACATTACAAGTGGGTGGGGATTTATATAAACGTAACATAAAATTTGTTATAAATAAGGGAAATGTCTTAATACAAAGCAAAAGAAGTCATAAACGCAAACATTACAAGTGGGTGGGGATTTATATAAACGTAACATAAAATTTGCTATAAATAAGGGAAATGTCTTAATACAAAGCAAAAGAAGTGATAAACGCAAACATTACAAGTGGGTGGGGATTTATATAAACGTAACATAAAATTTGCTATAAATAAGGGAAATGTCTTAATACAAAGCAAAAGAAGTCATAAACGCAAACATTACAAGTGGTTGGGGATTTATATAAACGTAACATAAAATTTGTTATAAATAAGGGAAATGTCTTAATACAAAGCAAAAGAAGTCATAAACGCAAACATTACAAGTGGGTGGGGATTTATATAAACGTAACATAAAATTTGCTATAAATAAGGGAAATGTCTTAATACAAAGCAAAAGAAGTGATAAACGCAAACATTACAAGTGGGTGGGGATTTATATAAACGTAACATAAAATTTGCTATAAATAAGGGAAATGTCTTAATACAAAGCAAAAGAAGTCATAAACGCAAACATTACAAGTGGGTGGGGATTTATATAAACGTAACATAAAATTTGCTATAAATAAGGGAAATGTCTTAATACAAAGCAAAAGAAGTCATAAACGCAAACATTACAAGTGGTTGGGGATTTATATAAACGTAACATAAAATTTGTTATAAATAAGGGAAATGTCTTAATACAAAGCAAAAGAAGTCATAAACGCAAACATTACAAGTGGGTGGGGATTTATATAAACGTAACATAAAATTTGCTATAAATAAGGGAAATGTCTTAATACAAAGCAAAAGAAGTGATAAACGCAAACATTACAAGTGGGTGGGGATTTATATAAACGTAACATAAAATTTGCTATAAATAAGGGAAATGTCTTAATACAAAGCAAAAGAAGTCATAAACGCAAACATTACAAGTGGTTGGGGATTTATATAAACGTAACATAAAATTTGCTATAAATAAGGGAAATGTCTTAATACAAAGCAAAAGAAGTCATAAACGCAAACATTACAAGTGGGTGGGGATTTATATCAACTTAACATAAAATTTGTTATAAATAAGGGAAATGTCTTAATACAAAGCAAAAGAAGTCATAAACGCAAACATTACAAGTGGGTGGGGATTTATATAAACGTAACATAAAATTTGCTATAAATAAGGGAAATGTCTTAATACAAAGCAAAAGAAGTGATAAACGCAAACATTACAAGTGGGTGGGGATTTATATAAACGTAACATAAAATTTGCTATAAATAAGGGAAATGTCTTAATACAAAGCAAAAGAAGTCATAAACGCAAACATTACAAGTGGGTGGGGATTTATATAAACGTAACATAAAATTTGCTATAAATAAGGGAAATGTCTTAATACAAAGCAAAAGAAGTCATAAACGCAAACATTACAAGTGGTTGGGGATTTATATAAACGTAACATAAAATTTGCTATAAATAAGGGAAATGTCTTAATACAAAGCAAAAGAAGTCATAAACGCAAACATTACAAGTGGGTGGGGATTTATATAAACGTAACATAAAATTTGCTATAAATAAGGGAAATGTCTTAATACAAAGCAAAAGAAGTCATAAACGCAAACATTACAAGGGGGTGGGGATTTATATAAGCTTAACATAAAATTTGTTACAAATAAGGGAAATGTCTTAATACAAAGCAAATGATAACATAAACGCAAACATTACAAGGGGGCGGAGATTTATATAAGCTTAACATAAAATTTGTTACAAACAAAGGAAATGTTTTAATACAAAGCAAAATAAGTCATAAACGCAAACATTACAAGGGGGTGGGGATTTATATAAGCTTAACATAAAATTTGTTACAAATAAGGGAAATGTCTTAATACAAAGCAAAATAAGTCATAAACGTAAACATTACAAGGGGGTCGGGATTTATATTAGCTTAACAAAAAATTTGTTATAAGTAAGGAAAATATCTGAATACAAAGCAAAAGAAGTCATAAACGCAAACATTACAAGGCGTTGGGGATTTATATTAGCTTAACATAAAATTTGTTACAAATAAGGGAAATGTCTTAATACAAAGCAAAAAAAGTCATAAACGCAAATATTACAAGCGGGTGGGGATTTATATAAACGTAACATAAAATTTGTTATAAATAAGGGAAATGTCTTAATACAAAGCAAAAGAAGTCATAAACGCAAATATTACAAGGGGGTGGGGATTTATATTAGCTTAACATAAAATTTGTTACAAATAAGGGAAATGTCTTAATACAAAGCAAAAAAAGTCATAAACGCAAATATTACAAGCGGGTGGGGATTTATATAAACGTAACATAAAATTTGTTATAAGTAAGGGAAATGTCTTAATACAAAGCAAAGGAAGTCATAAACGCAAACATTACAAGAGGGTGGGGATTTATATTAGCTTAGCATAAAATTTGTTACAAACAAAGGAAAAGTTTTAATACAAAGCAAAAGACGTCATAAACGCAAACATTACAAGGGGGTGGGGATTTATATAAACGTAACATAAAATTTGTTACAAGTAAGGGAAATGTCTTAATACAAAGCAAAAGAAGTCATAAACGCAAACATTACAAGGGGGTGGGGATTTATATTAGCTTAACATAAAATTTGTTACAAACAACGGAAATGTTTTAATACAAAGCAAAAGAAGTCATAAACGCAAACATTACAAGTGGGTGGGGATTTATATAAACGTAACATAAAATTTGTTATAAATAAGGGAAATGTCTTAATACAAAGCAAAAGAAGTCATAAACGCAAACATTACAAGTGGGTGGGGATTTATATAAACGTAACATAAAATTTGCTATAAATAAGGGAAATGTCTTAATACAAAGCAAAAGAAGTGATAAACGCAAACATTACAAGTGGGTGGGGATTTATATAAACGTAACATAAAATTTGCTATAAATAAGGGAAATGTCTTAATACAAAGCAAAAGAAGTCATAAACGCAAACATTACAAGTGGGTGGGGATTTATATAAACGTAACATAAAATTTGCTATAAATAAGGGAAATGTCTTAATACAAAGCAAAAGAAGTCATAAAAGCAAACATTACAAGTGGTTGGGGATTTATATAAACGTAACATAAAATTTGTTATAAATAAGGGAAATGTCTTAATACAAAGCAAAAGAAGTCATAAACGCAAACATTACAAGTGGTTGGGGATTTATATAAACGTAACATAAAATTTGTTATAAATAAGGGAAATGTCTTAATACAAAGCAAAAGAAGTCATAAACGCAAACATTACAAGTGGGTGGGGATTTATATAAACGTAACATAAAATTTGCTATAAATAAGGGAAATGTCTTAATACAAAGCAAAAGAAGTGATAAACGCAAACATTACAAGTGGGTGGGGATTTATATAAACGTAACATAAAATTTGCTATAAATAAGGGAAATGTCTTAATACAAAGCAAAAGAAGTCATAAACGCAAACATTACAAGTGGGTGGGGATTTATATAAACGTAACATAAAATTTGCTATAAATAAGGGAAATGTCTTAATACAAAGCAAAAGAAGTCATAAACGCAAACATTACAAGTGGTTGGGGATTTATATAAACGTAACATAAAATTTGTTATAAATAAGGGAAATGTCTTAATACAAAGCAAAAGAAGTCATAAACGCAAACATTACAAGTGGGTGGGGATTTATATAAACGTAACATAAAATTTGCTATAAATAAGGGAAATGTCTTAATACAAAGCAAAAGAAGTGATAAACGCAAACATTACAAGTGGGTGGGGATTTATATAAACGTAACATAAAATTTGCTATAAATAAGGGAAATGTCTTAATACAAAGCAAAAGAAGTCATAAACGCAAACATTACAAGTGGTTGGGGATTTATATAAACGTAACATAAAATTTGCTATAAATAAGGGAAATGTCTTAATACAAAGCAAAAGAAGTCATAAACGCAAACATTACAAGTGGGTGGGGATTTATATCAACTTAACATAAAATTTGTTATAAATAAGGGAAATGTCTTAATACAAAGCAAAAGAAGTCATAAACGCAAACATTACAAGTGGGTGGGGATTTATATAAACGTAACATAAAATTTGCTATAAATAAGGGAAATGTCTTAATACAAAGCAAAAGAAGTGATAAACGCAAACATTACAAGTGGGTGGGGATTTATATAAACGTAACATAAAATTTGCTATAAATAAGGGAAATGTCTTAATACAAAGCAAAAGAAGTCATAAACGCAAACATTACAAGTGGGTGGGGATTTATATAAACGTAACATAAAATTTGCTATAAATAAGGGAAATGTCTTAATACAAAGCAAAAGAAGTCATAAACGCAAACATTACAAGTGGTTGGGGATTTATATAAACGTAACATAAAATTTGCTATAAATAAGGGAAATGTCTTAATACAAAGCAAAAGAAGTCATAAACGCAAACATTACAAGTGGGTGGGGATTTATATAAACGTAACATAAAATTTGCTATAAATAAGGGAAATGTCTTAATACAAAGCAAAAGAAGTCATAAACGCAAACATTACAAGGGGGTGGGGATTTATATAAGCTTAACATAAAATTTGTTACAAATAAGGGAAATGTCTTAATACAAAGCAAATGATAACATAAACGCAAACATTACAAGGGGGCGGAGATTTATATAAGCTTAACATAAAATTTGTTACAAACAAAGGAAATGTTTTAATACAAAGCAAAATAAGTCATAAACGCAAACATTACAAGGGGGTGGGGATTTATATAAGCTTAACATAAAATTTGTTACAAATAAGGGAAATGTCTTAATACAAAGCAAAATAAGTCATAAACGTAAACATTACAAGGGGGTCGGGATTTATATTAGCTTAACAAAAAATTTGTTATAAGTAAGGAAAATATCTTAATACAAAGCAAAAGAAGTCATAAACGCAAACATTACAAGGCGTTGGGGATTTATATTAGCTTAACATAAAATTTGTTACAAATAAGGGAAATGTCTTAATACAAAGCAAAAAAAGTCATAAACGCAAATATTACAAGCGGGTGGGGATTTATATAAACGTAACATAAAATTTGTTATAAATAAGGGAAATGTCTTAATACAAAGCAAAAGAAGTCATAAACGCAAATATTACAAGGGGGTGGGGATTTATATTAGCTTAACATAAAATTTGTTACAAATAAGGGAAATGTCTTAATACAAAGCAAAAAAAGTCATAAACGCAAATATTACAAGCGGGTGGGGATTTATATAAACGTAACATAAAATTTGTTATAAGTAAGGGAAATGTCTTAATACAAAGCAAAGGAAGTCATAAACGCAAACATTACAAGAGGGTGGGGATTTATATTAGCTTAGCATAAAATTTGTTACAAACAAAGGAAAAGTTTTAATACAAAGCAAAAGACGTCATAAACGCAAACATTACAAGGGGGTGGGGATTTATATAAACGTAACATAAAATTTGTTACAAGTAAGGGAAATGTCTTAATACAAAGCAAAAGAAGTCATAAACGCAAACATTACAAGGGGGTGGGGATTTATATTAGCTTAACATAAAATTTGTTACAAACAACGGAAATGTTTTAATACAAAGCAAAAGAAGTCATAAACGCAAACATTACAAGGGGGTGTGGATTTATATTAGCTTAACATAAAATTTGTTACAAATAAGGGAAATGTCTTAATACAAAGCAAAAGAAGTCATAAACGCAAACATTACAAGTGGGTGGGGATTTATATAAGCTTAACATAAAATTTGTTACAAATAAGGGAAATGTCTTAATACAAAGCAAAAAAACTCATAAACGCAAACATTACAAGTGGGTGGGGATTTATATAAACGTAACATAAAATTTGCTATAAATAAGGGAAATGTCTTAATACAAAGCAAAAGAAGTCATAAACGCAAACATTACAAGTGGGTGGGGATTTATATAAACGTAACCTAAAATTTGATATAAATAAGGGAAATGTCTTAATACAAAGCAAAAGAAGTCATAAACGCAAACATTACAAGGGGGTGGGGATTTATATAAACTGAACATAAAATTTGTTACAAACAAAGGAAATTGTTTTAATACAAAGCAAAATAAGTCATAAACGCAAACTTTACAAGCGGGTGGGGATTTATATAAGCTTAACATAAAATTTGTTAGAAATAAGGGAAATGTCTTAATACAAAGCAAAAGAAGCCATAAAGGCAAACATTAGATGGGGGTTGGGATTTATATAAGCTTAACATAAAATTTGTTACAAATAAGGGTAATGTCTTATTACAAAGCAAATGAAGTCATAAACGCAAACATTACAAGTGGGTGTGGATTTATATAAGCTTAACATAAACTTTTTTACAACTAAGGGAAATTTCTTAATACAAAGGAAAAAAAGTCATAAGCGCAGACATTACAAAGGTGAGCTTAACGCAATTCTCAGCATTAATTGTTAGTGAGAAATTCGAATGGATGTCATGATGCCTGGGCTAGAATTTAGGTTAATCAAATAGAAGGAATTAGAAAACAACAGATGCGACTTGGATTAATGCTTTCTGCTAATACTGTAGTCTGTAAAATGAAAGGTTATTTCAAAGTTGATAGTGGCAACATAAATGCATTGAATTATAATCCCTTTCACATTCTGAAAATCTCCTTATTTGCAAATCAATCAATAAATAAATAAAATAAAGTGGAGCCGTTGGGTGGCGGTTCAAATATGTCAAATAAATGGAATGGCCCTCAATCACTTTTGATATGAATCCAATAGAAATCTTTTGTTCCATGATTAAGAAATATATTATGAAAAAACCAAACTCAAGATCTTTGGGGAGCAATAAAAACACATGAAAGTCCTGTTTAACTTGAGAGAAATTAATAAAGTCAATAGGAGAAAACTTGAAGGCCGTAGAAGGTCAAGTAACACCTATTAACACCTAAAATAAAACAATTTATTTTTGTAAATGAGAACATGGGAGAAAATGATAGAAAGACATAAGACATAAAACATCTGCTGACTCATCACCAATCCAAACTTTTTCACCTTTAACAATTTATATAAACAAAAATTTGGATTGCCATTGGATTCGCAGAGTGATTTTTCACGTGTATTTTCTTAGAATTTCTTGAATCTGGTCCTTTTCAGAGTATTTTACTTAAGCAATCTACACATTTCAAATCTATTGATAACGTTTTATTAATATATCCCCGCAAAAATACATTACCTGACCTTGCAGTTAAACTAAACAATGTCGAACATACAATAGAATTCACTTTCGAATCAAAAAACAATTAACACTATACAGTTTAACCCGGATATAAGAGAGTTGTCGGGACCGGAGAAGAAGTATCTTATATCCGGGTTTCTCTTATATCCGGGTTTAGTCGAATTTATATACATTAACACAGGCTCTAATTTGGGACCAGAGAAAATCTCTCTTATATCCGGGTTTCTCTTATATCCGGGTCTCTTATATCTGGGTTACACTGTATCTAGTTATGTTGGCATTGACCTAAAACTAGTGTGTATTAACGTTACGCTTAATGTGCATAACAATTTTTAAGAGCATATTTTGATATATATTTTATCTGTATTATTAAGGTGTTATACAAATTTTAAAACTCGCTCTAGATAAGCATTATTTCTGTCGATAAAGTTTGTTTATTTGTAAATTCACCGTGATTGTATAGAAAGAATTTATAGTCAAAATATCACAGTGTTTACATTTAAAGAAAACGTAAAATAAACATAATCTTACCTGCTAAATAAAATATTTTTGTTGTTCTTTAGGAGCAAGTATAAAGTAAATATCTTTTTAAATATTACAATTTTTATAGAATTTTAGGCTCGGTACGTGACTTACGTTCTTAGTCCTGCGTTCATAATAAGCATTGTTGTTATCTGACATTACACATGAAGAGCAGAAACGAGAAAGATACTACGAAACAATGTAAATAGGTCAAAATGATTTTAATTAAACTTTCATAAAGTTTTACTGAATTGTTAAAACAAGCGTAAAAAACTAGTAAATTTGCTGAATTAATTGTTATTCTTGTTATGTTAATGCCTCCCATTGACGTCGTCTAAAGGGAAATTTTATTCTTGATGCCTGGTCTCAACAAGACTGCTCTCAACGCAAGAGGTTTTCAGATAATTCACGTAGAGTAAATGATGACATTTTCCTGGATATCTCCAATCTTGGTCTCGATTCCAATTGTCCCTAAACACTCTTTGAATTTTCTAGATTCTGTTCCAAGCATACCCATTACTAAAAGAAGTAGGAATTCATTCTACAGTCATATTGTTATTATTATTATTATTATTATTATTATTATTATTGTTGCTGTTGTTGTTGTCATTATTATTATTATCATCAATATAAACGTTGGCAAATGGCCACATCACATTGAAACAGCCCGTTCCGGTACGACTACCGAAGTTAAGCAACGTTGAACCTGGGCAGTGCCTAGAGGGTACCTCCTTCGACTACCTGGTGTTGTCAGCTTGGATATGAGGATTGCATTATGAATAATGGCTGGGAATTTTAAATCGGAATGCCGAGTTCCAATTCCAGTTGGCTTCGTTATATTCACTTACGCACAAATACCCTTGGAAAAGGTATGAATCCATCTATTTCCTCCAGCTATAGGTTAATTAAAAAGACTTGTATGACTAAACAATTATTATCTCAAAAAATTCTTACAATCTAAAAATAATTTTGGCTTTAAATAACTTGCAAAACGTTGATAAGCCATAGAAAACGGAACAATCAACATGGGTTATTTAATGCTAAAATCTAAATATTTTGATTGGTTTGGTTTGGTTGTGTTTATTTAGCGACATATCAACCTCTATGGGTTATTTAATGCCAAAATCTAAATATTTTGATTGGTTTGGTTTGACTGAATTTGTTTAGCGGCATATTAAACTCTATGGGTTATTTAATGCCGAAATCTAAATATTTTCAAAGGTTTGGTTGGTTAATTTTGTTTAGCGGCATGTCAACCTCTATGGGTTATTTACTACCGAAATCTAAATATTTTGATTTGTTTGGTATATTGATTTTGTTTAGCGGCATATCAACCTCTATGGGTTATTTAATGTCATAATCTAATTATTTTGAACGCTATTTTGTGGCCTCAACTACAAATAAAACGTATTGTTGGCCATTTTGCGAAAAAAGCTATTGTTGCTAATTCTACCATGACATGTATTGTTGGTCATTTTGCTTTAAGAATGTATTTTTGTTAATTTTACTATTTAATAAGTAGTTTTGGTAATTTTTTTTAATATAAATTTGTATTGCTGGTATTTTTACTATAAAAATATATCTTTACAAATTCATAGTGTTTTGTTTTTGTTTTTGTTTTGGGGTTCGCTGGGAACGTAGCAACTGCTACCACTCCCGGTCAGGGTGGACCTGGAGGCAACAGAAATTAAGAGGTGGTTCCTAGCATCTGAAAACCTTCAATCACCCGATCAGAAGCCTTGCTGTCGGGTGTAGTTTATCGTCATACCCAGGACGAGCCTTTTTACATAATAGAACACATAGGAAATAAGGGCGATTCGATTCCGTGAAAGTGACATGACGTGTCTGAAATGGTGGCACTAGAGATGGGGAGCCCGTTGGAACATTTGCAATGGAAACAGTGACAGAGTAGATTCTGCAGACGGTGTGGAGAGAGCTTTTAGGGTGGAAAATATGTTTTTCCCCCACAAGACTGCATAAATAGTCTTGAACTGTTTCAACCTATTTACAGTCTAGGCATGTCAAGAATAATTCAATTTCGATTTAATTCGGCTGCTGTAGAGGGAGAAAATCAATGAAAGCGTTAAATAATTTAAACTTCGAATCGTATCCGACAATCAACCAAATAGACAGGAAGTAAGGCATAATTTAGAAAATATTGTGAAATGCCAATAGAGAAAACGGAAACTGGATTGGAACATAAGCTTGCGTGTAATAACCGGAAAGGAAGTCTATAAAATATTTCCTGTAATTGTAGACCTTTTAGTTCATGAGAAAAAAAAATGGTATGGACTCCCATACTTAATATACTTATAAAGGTAATATTAGCAAATATTTAAGTAAATTCTCAAGAACAAATAAGTACTGTATTTACCTTAGCATAAAACATTTTTATTATTAAATATTTAAAAAATTACCCTGTGACAACGGATGGGAGATGATCGGCTGATATGTCGACTTGTCAGGGCGTCGGATGAGCCCGAGTTCGCTATGCATAAATTTCTTTTAATAGTAATAAAATATTGAAGACCTGTCTTTATTTCTGAGATGAGGTATTGTAATTATTTATATTATTTACATTGTTCGAACTGTTCTCATTTATTTGTCATATTCACAACGTTTCGGCCGTTGTACACCTACTCCTTCTTCAGGATCTGTCTATATTACTAAGATGAGGTATTGTAATTATTTATATTATTTACATTGTTCGGACTGTTGTCCTCATCTTTATTGCCATATTCATGGTGTGTTAGCTGTTGCATGCTTTGCCCCTCTTCAGGTGATTGGAATTTCGAACTGAACCCTTCATTTGGTACACCAGGGTAGATTGTTCTAGTTCAATGTGCCATGCCTCTTCCGGATGTCTGTTATCTCTCTTCAACTCAACTCTACAAGTTTTTGTTCGCCACTGCAGTAGCGATGTATTGAACTCACAGATCTTTGGGTCAAGTCATTGGATACAACAAACGCTTTCATCCACTGGGCCACGTGTACATCAGTATATAAATTTTGGGGACTTATAATATAGGTTCTGGTAAAATAAAGTTATTGGGACATTAAGTTTATAAGTTTCCAAAATTCATACACTAATGTCATCAATATATAAAATACTGTAGCAACCGAAGGCGTGACTAACTCTGATTGCGAGTAGCTGCAGGAACTAAGATTTATTGCAATGTGATTGGTCTATAGAAATAGTTACAAGGGAATTAACTCAGACCTAAAATTCCCGTGCACGCCGATTAACAAAGAACATAGAAAAAGAAAGAAAATACAGGAATCGCTCGATTAGTGCGACTAATGTATACATCGATAAATATAAAAAAATCAATTTTCAATTACTATGGTTAAACTATTAGGCTGGTGCAAAAATAATGACGTAATAATGTCGTTTTTTGACGTATTTTTTAACGTGAAAAAACGACATTATTACGTCATTATTTTTGCACCAACCTAATAAATCGTGTCTTAAGTATGCACTAATGGAATTTTTTGTAATATGTGCTATTATTGCCCGGTTGTGTACAATCTCGGAACGTGCAAAGACGCAACGCTAAGTTTTTCAAAATTTTAAGTGAGAATTTTATTTAAACTTTTCTTGTGATGTGGTAAATCCAATAATAGCACATATTAAAAAAACAAAAAACATCTTTCGGTCGACAAACAATTATTTCGTCTTCAAGTTTTTGATTTTATAAGGAAAACATATGCCTGATGGTGAATAAATGATTATTCGAAAGTACTTGCATTTTAACAACATATAAACTGGAAACAACAGACAACTGTTTCATAAATGAGGATCACTTCACTCTATGGATTAACAGTATTTTAATGCATACATTATACATTACTAGCGATGGATGTCGCCAATAATAGCATTAATATTGCTGATTGAATCTATGTGTGATTAATTCTTTGTATATAAATTATATGCTGCCTAATGTTTTATGTTTATATATATATATATATATATATATATATATATATATGTATGTATATATATATATAGATAGATAGATAGATAGATAGGAAGGTAGGTAGTTATGAATAGACTTATAGATTGAATGATCGAGAGACAGATAGATATGAATAAACTGTAATAGGTAGGTAAGTAGATAGATAGATATGCATAGACTTGATTAGATAGATATGAATGATTTGTGATATATATATATATATATATATATATATATATATATATATATATACACTCACACACACACACACACACATATATATATATATATATATATATATATATATATATATATATATAGATAGATAGATATAATAATCCTTTCATCCCAAGATAGGCGATAAAGCCACCAAGCTGAAAAGATTAACTGAGAGTGAAAGATACTGAAAAAAACGTTGAGAAATGAGTAGACATTAAAACACTAGTATTCAAGTAAGCAGAAGATAGATATTAATGAATTAATGAATTAATTAAGTATGTATCTTATTTTGAATATTCTTACAACCATGCTTGTTCAGGATGACATTGATATCACGGGTCAAGATGCCCTGAAGAGCACAGCTGTTGGTGTAGATAAGAAACTTGAAATATCATTATACTCAATTAATGTTGAAAACATTGAAAAATAGAGTAACACGACTTGTTGGTATCATTTCGTGTTTCGTTTTCTTCTTTGAAAATAATAATAATATTAATCATTATTACTACGAGTTCATGCCTTAAGGACAAATAATACGGAAATAATTTCGCGATTGTATTGTACTTATTAAATATTAAAAAAAAATTCCTCCCTGCATTCATTTTTAATACTTCTTAAATATAAAACTCAGCGAGAATAGCGAAACAAAGAGGAAAAACTACAAACGACACGTTTCGAGGGTGTCTATCCCCCCCTCTGGCTTATTCGGGTTATAATAACATTAATATATTTTAATATATTTTCTGTTTATATGTTATTTTTATAGATATAATTTATTTTAAGTAAATGCTCTGTTTTTTATTTTTTTTAATAACCGTATTTGACGGCATATAAGACGCACAGGTGTGTAAAACGCACCCCAATTTCAGGAGGGAAAATCCAGAAAAAAATGAGTAATTAGTAAAATCATTAGTAAATGGTACAGTCTAGGCATTATTTATTTTGTTTAAAGAAGCCATGATTACAATAAGAAGAAAAATAAGAGGAAAAAAATAACACGAGCCTATAAAATCTTTATTATATCCAAAGTTAAAAAAATAAAAAAATAAATAAAAATCAAGGAATTATTATAATTGAGCAAAACAGTAAAGTTACTGTTATGGTCCAGGTTAGGACCAAGGAAGAACAACACGAACACAAGAGTAGAAATAAAGAATGTGTATTACACGAATAAATAATACAAGATGTGGAAGGTGTTAGTATGACTGTCAGTCTGGTTTGGAGTGAACTACTATCGGCTCGACTCGATACGATATTTACTTGCCCCTCCCACGAGGGAAAGATGTGGCACAAAGCCGAGTTTTACGATCCCGTAGTTTCAGCCAAAAATGTTCACAGAAACTGTAAAAACAGAATCGGGTTGGTCAACCTCCCTGTACGAGACTCTGCCCTTCGGCGGAGCCTCGTCCGGGTTCCTCTCTGCTCAGATGCAGAGAGTTCGACCGTCAAGCCGAAACCGCTCGACTCGATTCGGTATCTAGCCACCCTCCACGAGGGTTGCATGTGGCACAAGGTCGAGTTTAACGTGGGTTTCCCGAGCCCGTAGGCTCGGCCAAAAAATGCCCGTAGAACCCGTATAAACGGGATCGGGTTGGTCAACCTCCCCGAACGAGACTCTGCCCTTCGGCGGAGCCTCGTCTGGGTTCCTCTCTGCTCAGAGGCAGAGAGTTCGACCGTCAAGCCGAGAAGCTTGGGTTGATTCGGTATCTAGCCACCCGCCCACGAGGGTTGCATGTGGTACAAGGCCGAGTTTAATGTGGGTTTCCCGAGCCCGTAGGCTCGGCTAAAAAATGTCCGTAGAATCCGTATAAACGGGATCGGGTTGGTCAACCTTCCCGAACGAGACTCTGCCCTTCGGCGAAGCCTCATCCGGGTTCCTCTCTGCTCAGAGGCAGAGAGTTCGACCGTCAAGCCGAAAAGCTCGCCTTGATTCGTCCCTCTCTATTGAGAGGCGTAGTATACATAGTGTTAGGAAGAGTTCATTCTGTAGTTATAGGTAAGGACCCATCACAGTTACAATTAAAATTTTATTCATCTTCAAATTCATAAAATTCGTCGTCTTCGTTATCAAAGCTCTGATACTCATTTTCAATACTGCTATCATCGTCGTAAAATAATGCGTCATCTTCTGTTCCATTGCTAATGCCACACTTTTAAAAATATTTCATAATTCCTGGTCTAATATTATCCCAAGCTTGCTTCACCCATTCGCAGACTTGTGCAATACTGTGTCTTTTTATTCTTTCTCTAAGTGTATGGTCGTGATCAGGCATTTGTCATCCACGTTTTCCATTGCTCCTTCATATTTAAGTCTAAACTAATAGGAGTTGACAAGTAGCTAATTTCGGCCCACTATCGCGAATTTTAAACCGACCTATGACATATAAGATGCAGGGGAATTTTTAAAGATATTTTTTTAATAAAAACACACGGTAAGCAGTATTAACTAAATTTTCCGGCCTGAAATTTCGAGACATTTCCTAGAAAATATGCGCTCTTCGACAGGAATTGAACCTGTAGCTCTCATGGGAACCGCCGTTTGACCTGACGTGCTGTTAACCATTCAGCCACAGAGAAGCGACTGTTTCGCAAAGTTCGAATCACTGTTTATAAACACACACCTTCGACGATTTTTCTTGATCGATCATTTCTACTCACGAAACGTATCTTAACGTAAACAATGACAACATTGGAAATGGATTAAATCCGACAATTATTTAATATATTTTCTGTTTATGCGTTATTTTTATAGATATAATTTGTTTAAGTAAATGCTGTTTTCTTTTTTCTTTTTTTTTTTTTTTTTAATGAAGCAGTATTAATTACATTTACCGGCCTGAATGTTCGAGAAATTTCGTAGAAAATAGACACTTCGTGTTTCGGATCTTGTGACCTTCATCAGGCGAAGAATGGTTATTTCCACTTTATATGTTTTTGAAAAGAATTGCATAAATATTTCTATATTTTTAGAAGAATGTTGATTTTTCGTCTGGGAAAGCTTAACACATTTTCCTTGTGGAAATTAAGTTCGGATAACGGGGAAAATTATAAAATAATGAAAGTTTTTCGTAAAAAGTAACGTAAAGCGAATTTTCGGAGAGCCGGAGATAATTGCATCATTCATCACGTAACAGGAATGAAACTTTTTGACAACTGAGTGAGTATTTCTTTCTTCTTTCCTCTTTGGCTTTTGAACGTTCAAGACATTTTCTTTATAGAAATTAGTGGCGAAAATATTCCTTGATTTACGTCATTTCAGATAACGGCCGATAAAATATATAAAACGTATATTTTTATCTTTCTATGTGCCGTGTCCTATCAGGACATAGGCGATCATGGCTCTCTACCTCCCTCTATCCCTTGCAGCTCTCAACAAGTTTCTTCCCTCTGCCACCTCCCTCATACCACGTTCTGTCATTCTTAAAGCCGCTTGGTTTGTCATGCGTTGTTTGTCCTTGTCTCTCTTTCCCTCTATTCGGGCCGTGAGTATCAGATAATCCAGGCCCTCCTCCCTCATTATGTGTCCCAGGAACTTCCGCTGCCTCTTCCTGATGTTAAGTAAAAGCCTCCTCCTTGTTTGCATCCTGTGTAAGACCTTATCATTGCTCACACACTCCTAATCAGATATCCTAAGTATCCTTCTGCAGAACCACATAGCTCATGTTATAACTAACTTATATTCATATCTTTCTTTCTATGTACCGTGTCCATTCAGGACGTAGACGATCACGGCTCTCCACTTCTTCCTATTCCTTGTAGCTCTCAATAAGTTGTGTCCCTTTGCTATTTCTCCCAGACCATTTTCTGTCATCCACTTGCTTAAGCCCGCTAGGTACGCCACGCGTTGCTTTCCCTTGTCTCTCTCTCTTCCCTTTATTCGACCCGTGAGTATCAGATTCTCCAGGCCCTCCTTCCTCATTACATGTCCCAGGAACTTCAGCTGCCTCTTCCTGATGTTATGTATAAGCCTCCTACTTGTTTGCATCTTTTCGGTTTGAGGAATTAGAATAGTGCATTTTGATAATCATAGATAAGAAAAGAGATTAGCAACACATAAACCAGTGTCACAACTTGCGTTATATGAGGAGGTACATTAAATATAATGGCTCCGTTCCGCATCTCATCGTTTGGACTTTATTGTGTAGAACGTTGTAGTTCGCGGGAAGTAGTATGCACTCAACTGACTCATGTGTAATAGTCGTTGCTTCGTATTAGTCTTTGTGACTTTATATGTTTCGGAACCACTGGTCTAATGTCTACATTTGTATATTACACACACACATACACACACAGACACACACAGACACACAGAGAGACACACACACATGTGCAAACAAACACGCAATAAACACACACATTAATTCCTCTAGAATTGTTCCTCATCCCTTCATGGAAATTGTATATAAAATGAATCTATTAGTAATTACTGAACAAATCAACAGTAGCAAGGACTTAATAATATTAATAGGCTAGGTAATAGAGACGTAATAATAGGCACTTAATAATAGGGACCTAATAGTGGCTTAGCAGAATCATAGAGTTGTGGTGAATTCCACGACCTTTTCTTCATTGTCTAGTAGGTAATTCGCCAGGGCTACATGCAGTTTCGATTTCGAGTTGTCTTTCGCCTAGGCATGGTGATAGATAGCGGCTTAGATTGAGAAATCGGAGAGCCGAGTTCGAATTCCAGTCGAATCCATTACATTCACTTACGTGCTAATACCCTTGGGAAAGCTATGAATCCTCTTCTTCTCCCCACACCCCAGCTATGGATCAATACTAGGATTCTATAGCCGCTGGTCTACCGCAGAAAAAACTGGCAACCTACTGCGGGGAAAAAAATCTGCCTCGTCAGTCATGTATCGAAAGATATATCACACATGGCACATAACTGACTGAGTGACTTTCGCCTAGACCGATTGCCTCACAAGGCTACAGAGTCCAGATTGCGCTACAATTTAACCCATAGATAAGCGGAGACGAAGAGATGGATTCATACCTTTCCTGAACGTATTTGCGCATCAGTAAAAGTAACGAACTCGACTGGAAATCAAACACAGCTTGCTGATTTCTCATTCCGACCCTCGCACCATTAAACAAGCCGCACATACACTACACTTCACATAATAGTAACCATAAAGACTTTATAAAATAGTAATAATAAGTACTAACCAATAAGGACTTCATAGGATAATCCAGTGTTTCCCAAACCTTTTTTTGCCATGCCCCATTGAAGGATCTCTAAAATTCTGATAACCCACCTAACCCCGTGATATAGAATTCTTATTCAAAAAGTGAGGAGAGTCCTTCATGACAAAACAGATCGGGACTGAGTCAGATGAAACCGAGAATCGTCCTATTTTATTGGTTAGGAAAAAATTCCAACATGCATTTGTGTGTTTCTGCCTATCAATTGAGGTGGGGGGGAAGTCTTTTGCAGTCATTTTTAACACCAGATTGGAACCAAGACATGCGGAAGAAGCCTAAAAGCCTTAAATTTTTCTATTAGGTTGGTGCAAAAATAAATAATGTCGTTTTTTGACGTATTTTTTAACGTCAAAAAACGACATTATTACGTCATTATTTTTGCACCGACCTAATACAACGTAAGACTGCATATATGCAATAGTGTTATCATTTAATTTGGGAATTTTACAATAGTCATAAAATATTGTGTTACCAATATATATATATATATATATATATATATATATATTATCTGATGATCCAGCGTCCCTTAAAAGGGCTCTGGTGAAAATAAACGCTCGTGAAATAAATTATTATAATGGAACCTTAAAGTGGTCTGTTTTTCTTTAAATAAATAAATAAATATATATATATATATTTAAGACATTTTTATGTTTATACATTCTTTTTATAGATACAAATATTTAAGTAAATGCTCTGTTTATAATAAACAGTATTAAACAACATTTACCGACCTGAATGTCCGAAAAATTTTCATAGAAAATATTCGTCCTCATTTTGCTTGACGTGCCTTTAACCGATTTGGCCACAGAGGAGCGTTCGGTTAGCAAGGTCGAATTTACTGTATCCGAACTTCAATCTTCTATGAATCTCTATGTAATGGACAAAGTCCAACAATTATTTTAAGACATTTTTATGTTTATACATTCTTTTTATAGATACAAATATTTAAGTAAATGATCTGTTTATAATTAATATAATATAATATAATAATAATAATAATAATAATAATAATATATATATATATATATATATATATATATATTCATTCAGTACATAGTTAAGTAATTACCTATGTACTGAATAAATATAATAATAAAAATAAATAATAGCATGCACATACATTCACACAAATATTTTTACCTATGCATACTGTATATGGACCGTATATGCACTGTATGTATTAACTCACATACACCCCCCCCCCACTAAGACTCACTAGAAAAAATTCAGTGTTAATAATACATTCTCTTAAAAATCACCCCCTTAAAATCAAATCCCCCCCTCCCGGTGGAGCATGCACCCCATTTTGGGAATGAAGAGAATAAACATAAAATAGTAGCAGCAAAATTTAGGATCTTTTCTGTTAATTCACCTCAAATAATGCAAAGTTGCTTATCGCAAATAATAATTCACCCAAAGAAATTATAAATTTTAAATCAAAGTTTGTTTTTTATTAAATTTTGGACATTCTTTGGAAATTTACAAATTTTACATCAAAATTTGTTTAGTATGCCTCGCTACAAATCCAACCCTCTGAATGGAAAAAAAAAAAAAAAATGACAAAAATCACGGAATTATTCACATTTCATGAGTACGGATTCGAGATGTTTACAAGGATTTTTTTTTTTACAATTAAAAAAAGAAAAAAAAAAAATCTCTTTTGGGATCGTTTATCGTGCTGAGTGCGACACATATTGTATTTCTGAAATAAAACTAATGTCGCCCTCGATATCAGGTCAAAATATAAGTGCTATTTTACGAATCACTTTTTACTAAGCTAGTGTTTACTTTTGACGTGTGAGTCATCGAGTGAGATTTTTTTTTTTGATTAGACCTTGCCATTCAATCCGTATTTGTGTATAAAAATTTATGTTTCTAAAATATCACTTAAAAGGCTACGTTGCTTTTTATGAACGACTGACGGAGACACTGATCATCGAAAAAGCTGCAGTAGACTAAATGACAGTATATATATATATATATATATATATATATATATATATATATATATATATATATATATATGAAATGGACAAAGTCTGACAATTATTTTAATACATTTTTACGTTTATACATTCTTTTTATAGATATACAAATATTTAAGTATTAGGTTGGTGCAAAAATAATGTCGTTTTCTCACATATGTTACCATGTGAGAAAACGACATTATTTTTGCACCAACCTAATAAATGCTGTTTAATACTGTTTATTATAAACAGAGCATTTACTTAAATATTTGTATCTATAAAAAGAATGTATAAACATAAAAATGTTTTAAAAACATATGTATATATATATTATATATATATATATATTATATATATTATATAAATAAATATATATATTATATATATATTATATATATTGTATATATATATATTTATATATATATATTTATATATATATATATATATATATATATATATTAAGACATTTTCTTATGTTTATACGTTCTTTTTATGTCTTAAAATAATTATCGAACTTTGTACATTTCATAATACACACACACACACACATATATATATATATATATAGAACGATACTGACCTCAATTTTGACATAAAATATGCTACTCTAATTAAAAGAGAATCCATTTCAAAAAGACGAAAATGTTTATAAATTGCTTTAATCGCTAGTTCACCAAGAGTAAATTTGCGTCCAGGTTCTTAGAACGTTTTAACATTCTTGGCAGATTCTCTATTATCACAATGTGGGACATTTAATAACAAAGTTGGTGGGAACAAAAAGAAAAAGCATCTAAATGAAATTGGCTAGATTATATACTGAAAACACATTATAAAAAAAGAAAACCCATTATTATAGAAAACAAAACATAACTGAAAACATGCTGCTGTAGTATTAGGTTGGTGCAAAAATAATGACGTAATAATGTCGTTTTTTGACGTATTTTTTAACGTCAAAAACGACATTATTACGTCATTATTTTTGCACCAACCTAATATATTCACCGTCCATTTTGCACTATAGTATGATATCTACTATTCATTTTCTACTATGGTATGATATTTACCAACTGTTGGAAGTATGAAATGAAATATGTTAGTGTTAGGGTTAGTGGTTAAAGATTAGGGTTAGGGGTTAGGGTTAGGGGTTAGGTTAGGGGTTAGGGTTAGGGGTTAGGTTTATGGTTAAAAGCAATGAACGGTGAACTGGTTATGTATTAAAAATCATTAACAATTTTTTATACAAAACAGAAAAATAAAAATAAAATCATCAAATAGTAATTTTAATGTCTGCAAACTGATTTGATGTCATTTAAAAAAAAAAGTAAACAGATCATCGTTTTTCCTGAGAATTTTCCAGCAATAATGAGTACATCGCCATTTACGTCAAGTCGCAAATGCCTCGGTTTTGTGTGGTGCTACAATAGTATATAAAATATGTTATATCTCTATCTCATATTCATATATATATATATATATATATATATATATATTACGTTGGTGCAAAAATAATGACTTCATAATGTCGTTTTTTAATGTTATAAAATACGTCACAAAACGACATTGTTACGTCATTATTTTTGCACCAACCTAATATATATATATATATATATATATATATATATATATATTGAAAAGAAGAAAAAAAATCGAAATGAAATTGTCTAGATTATATAACCAAAATATTAAAGACAAAACCCATTAGTAATAAAAAACAAAACGTAACGCTAAACAGATCATATATATATATATATATATATATCTATATCTATCTATCTATCTATCTATATATATATATATATATATATATATATATATATGTGTTTAAAATGTAAAATTCCTCGTGTGTCTTGTCCATGAGCGTTTGTAATCGCACATCAACGTGAACAAACCAAGTCCGATGAAATCCTGAGGGCTGAAACGCGTCACACGAAAAGCTTTTTACACTTTGTCATATATCTTTCCTCCAAAAGTTTTCTTGATATATAAAACTTTATATATCGTTATCCCACATTATCTATCTATCTATCTATCTATCTATCTATCTATCTATCTATCTATCTATCTATCACCTCCCCACCCTCTCTCTCTCTCTCTATATATATATATATATATATATATATATATATATATATATACTTACATACATACATACATACATACATACATATATATATATATATATATATATATATATATATATATATATATATATATATATATATTTAAAATTCATAAAAGGTTAAAAGTTGAATCAGGCCAGGAAACAATAGTATCAAAGAGTGCGCAATACATGTGCGAAAAAATAAAATAAAAATAACAATAACATGTAGAGCTTAAAATTATATATATATAAATTTTTGTTCTAGGTGCTGGCCGAATACTGATCATATTCGGTCGGGTCACCCATCGAAGAAGTCTGTTGTTTATTTAGACCCGAAACTTCTAGTGACATGGGAGCAACAACACTGACGACGCATCTGGATTTAGCACTTAAAGGTGTATTTTAATAATAATAATAATAATAATAATAATAATAATATATATATATATATATATATATATATATATATATATATATATATATATATATGTATAACGGAGGCAAAATTCGATTACCTACCTTTAGTGCGTAGAGTGCGTGGATGCAATGTGGAGAACTGAATAAGATCTGCCGAAATATTTATATCGTTTTATCTCGTGATATGGGTCAGTAAATATCTCTGCTATTGTCAAATATCTATGGCTGATCATGTCTTATTGGTCATTGATATTTACTTGCCCAATCTGTAAACGGATGTTGTCTATTCGCCTTCTTAGGTTCGCAGTTGAATTAAAATATATATATATATATATATATATATATATATGTATGCATGTATGTATGTGTATGTATATATATATATATATATATATATATATATATATATATATATATATATATGTATGTATGTATATATATATATATATGTATATGTGTGTGTGTGTGTGTTTACGTTTTTTATTTGCAATGCGCTTTGCCCAATTTTGGGTCAAGAGATAAAAACAAAATGACTACTCGCCTTTTCTTAGTGAACGATAAAAAGAAAAGAAAAAAAGAAATTAGACATGCAGAGATATATGGAGTTTGTCAACTTGAAAAGGAAACTGATAAAGAAAACAAGTCCAAAGCAAAAGCGGACGGACAGTATCTGGAGCAATTTATGCAGCTGAAACGAAATCTGTGAATTGTGATCTCCATTCAATCCGAATTACGCTATTCACTCGCATAGGTTCCTTGGCCTTATCTAACGATTAACGTGTTGGTCTTGAAAACTATTAGCAGCGAGTTTGTTCCTCATTAGGTGCCCGATACTTGTCTCCATTTGCTAAAAACTAAGCTTTATATAGTAATTAATTAAAAACAAATCTCCATAAAAAAGCATGAAACCCACTTTCCTTGCGTAATGTCCCGATGCCAGTCATCTTGTCCATAGTCATATTACTAGCACTTTACAATAATTAACAGAGAAAGGTTGAGTTTTTGAATGCATAGTCAATCTACTCTCCTGTAACGACCTTACCTCTCCAGGCCATGACAACTAAACTGAATCACGCGTTGTCTCACTAATGCAGATTTGGTCGAAATAAAACTCATTCTTCCAATGAAGCTGTTTGATCAGCGGAACATGTCAAAATCAGAGGCTTTTTTTTTGCTTCAAATTGATTTATACATTTTTCATATGATAGTTTCGACGCGATTTCTATTAATAACCTTTATTATCCACAAATATGAGCGGTTCCGGTGTGGCTAGGTTCTGCTAGGATCTTATTAACTTGTACAGATGGAGAAACGTTGGGTGTTTTCTACAGTTATTTTTATATGAATATTTTTAACGTTTTAACTGAGGTTCATTCTTTTTCACGCTCTCTGCAAGTAAAAAATACCACATAAAGTGTAGTGAATGACCTTATAAGGTCAGCCTAGCAAAATAGTAACAGTAAGAAATTAATAATTAATATATTTTTAATCATTTAATATATATGATAAATATATAAGGATATAATTGCGAGGATATTATGACAAAATAATAAATTAATAAAAGTATATGTTGTCTATGATAATTTTTGAGCTACTTAGACAAACGAAAAATTACACTATTCCTTAAATTAAGTTTACCCCAAGCAAAACGATAATACCATTAAGACTTAAGGGGTTACTGGATCTAAAAGAAAATTAGAAGGCTTTAGAAAAAAGAACCAGAAATCTAATCCTAAACAGGAAACAAGGGATACAATTCTATTCCTGTTCACGAGGGAAATGTGTAAATCGGGCGATAGGTGAACACACACACACATATATATATATATTCACTTTCTCACAGACGTGATGTGGGTTTCCTCTGTCTTTTCGACAAATATTTTCATGGCAACTGTTCCGAGGAGCTATCTTCCCTAATGCCCCGACTACATGAATTTAAGCGTGCTACTAGATTGGCTTTTAGGTCCCACCCTTTTACTATTGAAATAGTTAAATGCAACCGCCACTTCTACTCCAGCAGTTTCTTTTCTCGCACTTCCTTGCTTCCCTGATAATTACAATCTTCAAAATTTTAAATGCAGCGTCAATCGTCATCTTCTGTTGCCGTGAACACCGTTCTTGTTTTATCCTTTCCTCAATCCCCTCTATATACAGTATTTTCCCACAATTTCACTTTCTGTACCCCCCTAACCCCCTGCGGGCTAGTGGCACCCACGCCTGGCTTGGAGTGAACTGCTTAAAAAATAATGACAAAAAACAAACAAAAAAAAAAAAAATTACAAATACTTACAATTACAAGAAAAAACTTCATAAGCAAATTTAAAACGGGACTAAACAAATCATAAGCCTACACTTATAAACACATATCATATACAATAGTGGTAAAAATACACTAGTCGGACCACGACACACACACGCACTATGCAAAATACATGCAGTTACTGTATAGATTTCTTTATAATAATGCAATATATAATTTATATGTATGGAGAACAAATATATACACAAGTACTGGTAAGAGCAAACAGATTAGACGTCCACCCCACAAGAACCCTACTCCCCATACAATGTATGTTTGTGTGTGCATATATATATATATGTTTGTGTATGTCTGTGTGTGTGTGTGTGTGTGTGTGTGTGTCTGTGTTATGGTAATTTACCCACGCACGCACGGACTCTCCCGGGTATAAATAGGAGCAGGTACTGCCTTTTGGAGAGGGAAGTTTCCAGTAGTCAGCTCTGACAGTTGGGCCAAACATTGTTGCTGTAATACTCTCGTTTGTATATGTTTGTATTACTGTTTCTGTTAATATATTTGTTTACATCGTTTCTTTCTTTGTGTCATTAATTTCTGGCCCTAGCAAGGCCACAACAGTATATATATATATATATATATATATATATATATATATATATATATATATATATATATATATATATAATATTTCCTATTAATAAAACAATATAAATATATGGAGAAGGAACACACACACACACACACACACACACACACACATATATATATATATATATATGTATACGAAAATACGTGCAAAAACATACAATGTACAATAATCGAAGAAGGTCTGAAGAGAATCACGATAAAAAGATAAGAACAAAGACCTCATCCCTTCACCTTTCTCTGACAAATCCAAATTTTTTTATTACCTCTTAAGCAAAAGAACATTCTTCCGCCAGTTCAAGATGAGTTTGGATTACTACTACACACAAAAGACAATGGTTAAATTACTGAACATAAGACAAATTATTTCGTTTAAATAATATGTGGAAATAGTCACACTTCGCTTGATGAAGGTCACAAGACCCGAAACTCGTGTAGCAAAAAATATAGAAAATACAGTATAGTATATAAAAAAATCCACTTAAAAAAACGTTTGGGACTGCTTCTCTCTGTAATATATATATATATATATATATATATATATATATATATATATATATGTATATACATATATATATATATATATATATATATATATATATATATATATATATATATATATAAACAGTCTGTCTGTGGATGACATTATATTAGCTCCTGAATAAATTCCAGTTGAGCACTCTCGGGCTGAGGTATGGGTTTGTAAACATTGACTATTATAGCTATATAGCGAGACTCTTCGCAAGCCGAATTGAGTCACTGTCGGTCACTGGGTGTGTTTCCTAAAATAAATACGCCAAAAATCAACCTTCATCCCAACCGTGCGCCGACAGCTTAGTGGTAGAATATCCGCCTCATACCAATTCAGTCGGGTTTCGATCCTCGCTGGAGGCAACCAGATGTCTACCCGCACTGATGAGCTGTGATACAGCGAAACAGTCTGTTTGTGGATGGCATTATATATATATTTTTTTTAATAGATACAATTATTTAAGTAAATCCTAAGCAGACGCTTCCTCTGTAGGTGAGTGGTTCAAATAACAGTTCTGTCTAAGACACAGGTTCGATTCCTGTCGGGGGACACATATTTTCTACGAAATTTCTCAGACATTCAGGCCGGTAAATGTAATTAATACTGATTATTATAAATAGTATTTGAACATTGTGGACTGTCGCTACAGAATCACAATGTTGTCTATAAAAAATCAGATATAGTGAGAAAGTGGAGTGTCGCTGAAGAAGAAAGAACTGTATCAAATATGAGAAACAGCATTACTTGAGGACTACGACCAGTAGCGACAACTGAAATGAATAGCACATTTAACTCGAAGAGAAAATAATGGCATAATCAAAGTGTTAACGTTCCACGTCATACATTATGAAATGGACAAAGTCCGACAATTATTTTAAGACATGTTTATACATTCTTTTTATAGATACAAATATTTAATTAAAGGCTCTGTTTATAATAAACAGTATTTACCGGCCTGAATCTCCGAGAAATTTTCGAAGAATATATTCGTCCTCCGACAGGATTCGAACCTGTATCCTATACGGAACGGTCATTTAGCTCGACGTGCCTTTACAGATTTGGCCACAGAGGAGCGTTCGATTCTCGCGGTCGAATTTACTGTATTTCAACTTCAATCTTCTATGAATCTCTCACGGATATTCATATCTGCTCATGGCGTATCAAATATAAAGTCCGACAATTATTTTAAGACATTTTTATGTTTATACATTTTTTTTATAGATACAAATATTTAAGTAAATGCTGTTTATAATAAACAGTATTAAACAACATTTACCGTCCTGAATATTCGGAGGACGAATATTTTCTGTGAAAGGTTTTCGGACATTCAGGCCGGTATATGTTGTTTCACTGTTTATTATAAACAGCATTTACTTAAATATTTGTATCTTAAAAAAGCATACCCGCTCGGCCCGGTGGCTAAGATCAAAGTGTAGTATCTGCGCTTTGTTAGCTGCCGGGTCGGGTGTCTGTCGAACTCTCTATTGCAGAGAGGAACTCGGAGGAAGCTTTGCCGAAGGGCAAGGTTTCCTTCGGGGAGGTAGACAGGACCTGAACCCGTCTAGGCGGGTTCAAAGGTCATATTTTTGGCCGAGCCTACGGGCTTGGAAATACCCACATTTACCGGCCTTGTGTCACATTTAATCCTCGTGGGGGGATTGATAAATACTACCCGCTCGGCCCGGTGGCTAGGATCAAAGTGTAGTATCTGTGCTTTGTGAGCTGCCGGGTCGGGTGTCTGTCGAACTCTCTGCATGCAGAGAGGAACCCGGACGAAGCTCCGCCGAAGGGTAGGGTTTCGTTGGGGGAGGTTGACGGAACTGGCCCGCCTCGGCGGGTTTGGATGGTTATTTATTTTTGGCTGGGCCTACTGGCTCGGAGATACCCACATTAAAAAGGCCTTGTGCCACATTCGATCCCCGTGGGTGGATTGATAAATACCATCTATAAAAAGAATGTATCAACATAAAAATGTCTTAAAATTCCACATCATCTTTCTTTTAAGATTGTGAACTGGCGCTACAGAATCACGAACAAAATACAGTGCCGAATAGCAGAAACCACATCATTTGAGGATTATTATTAGGTTGGTGCAAAATAATGTCGGTTTTTGACGTTAACAACTATGTTAAAAACCGACATTATTTTTGCACCAACCTATAACAGCAATAACATCTAAAATGTATAGCACATCTAATTCGAATAGTAAATAGTGACATAGTCAACATTTTATTAGGTTGGTGCAAAAATAATGACGTAATAATGTCGTTTTTTGACGTATTTTTTAACGTCAAAAAACGACATTATTACGTCATTATTTTTGCACCAACCTAATAACATTCGACACTACTTCGAACAGATGGTTGGAAAGGAAACCCTAATCAAAACTAGAAAATGTGATAAAGGCTACTGGACTTGAGTAACCTGTTTTTCCTAAAAAAAACTGTTTTAAGAGAAAGAATTTATAAATTTCATCCGGAAAGAGTATTGGCTGCTCGATCAATGAATGCCAAATGCTGTAGGGAGACGTCTATTATAACCATTACCATACGAGTGTCAAATTCTATAAGCCGTCTTTCCTCGTTATGTGTCTAAACAATTTCCACTCACTTTCATCTTCTAAGAATAATTAAGGTGTTTCGATTTTACTTAAAACTTCTTCGTTAATGCTCTGTCTATAGTATTCTCAGAATCCTTCTGTAAACCCATTATAGAAAGACTGATATTGCATAACATGTATGTACGTTTACTAAAATATAATACTTAATATTTCTTTTAGGTATTACTTTTGCCTTCATAGTTTATGAGATATACTCTATTTGTTGAGTCAATAAATAGATTCTATAGCGTAGCAGATTAAAGCGGTGTTTCGTGAAGTTGTTGACATAATAATTGTGAGTTCAGTCCCGGAGTCGGGAAGTTCGTACTTGGACTCAGAGGAAACAAGGCGAAAAATAACTGAGCGATACTAAAAATCAAAAACCCGAAGAGATATCCCTAGACATGGGAAGTGGGACGAAAAGAGTCTACCCTGATTAGATCAAATGAAGGATTCATTTCAGAATTTCCTGTATTATAACCGGATCGACATACACCTGATGAAGTCTGGAGGGCAGAACGGCCGAAACGTTGTGATAACAACAACAAGGATAAGGATAATAATCCGCATATTAATAGTGTAAATAATGATAACTCCTCATCCAAGAAATTCATATATAGTAATTTTCCAAACATAGCTTTAATGTGGCATAAGGCCGAAAGTATGGGGCACCCAATAGGCACTCAGTAAGTAATTGTTCTAGCGAGACAAGCTTGCTAACCATTAAACCACGCCAAGGTGCCCCAGATAATATATATATATATATATATATATATATATATATATATATATATATATATATATATATATATATCCCTGTGTAAGTAGATCCTATTAATATAAAATATTAAAACTGATTCACAAAAGAGAGCTCAATATAATTTTTATTATATATATATATATATATATATATATATATATATATATATATATATATATATATATATACATATATATATATATGCCGTTGATTGAGAAGGGTGCAGCTGTGCGTTGCCATGCAGGAATAATTGGGCAAGTCTAAGATATTTCTTTTTCGTGAATTCACTCAATTTCTCTATAGCACGCGTTTACTGTTATTGTTTTGCTTTGAGGCAAAAATGAATAATGAATAACCCCTTAGAAAGACCACCATACAGTAACCATTAATTTTGTAGGATGCATTGGAGGTTTTGGCTAATTTTTTGGTTATTCCCTTGCATCTAACCACTTGCTTACTCTCTTACTGTCGTCAAAAAAAATTATTTTTTTACATAGTTTGTATTCATTCTGCAAGATTAATCGACATTGTTTCATTGTAATCATTTTCAATGGCCTTATCTGTAAAAATATAATGATTTTCCAAGCGTAGCTTAGATGTGGCACAGTGAGGTTGGAACTCACTATTCAGTCGTATCTGTTTTAACGAGACAAGCTTGCTAACCATTAGATCACGCAAGGTGCCCAATGAGTAACCATATATTAAAAAAAAAATATCTGAAAAAAAACAAAACAGTCAAGAACAAGTCAAGATTTTTTTATATACTAAGGTGGTTAATTCGATAGGCCACCGGATCATCAACCAACTAAAAAAAAATGCGTCATTTCATGTGTGACACCCTAATAGTTATATAGGTCGAAAGTTTTGGTCTAGTAAGTGTGATTATCAAAATGTATCACGCGCGGTGAACATATTGAAACACGTGAAAGCGCCATTGACACCATTTACATTCAGACTATTATCCTTGAATTTGTAATTTAATTCCCGTCCTTTATTCGGTATATATCGATTTGGGTTATCTACAGAGAATTCCTACCTTTAAAATTTCTCCTTCAGATTTTGTTGTTTGAGTCAAAATAGGATTTATTCATTATCAATAAGAATCGCAACAAGTAAACCTAGAGTATATTGTTGTTACCCAGACATATACATCTCTAATGATATCAATGTTTTTGAAACATCCTGTAAAGCTCAGGATTCAAACAAATTTAGACCTCAACAATATACATATTTGATATCTCTTATTTTAACCTCAAAATTTAATCTCAAATTTTAACCCACGTGTGACAAAACACTTTTATTTATATTTTTTTTTGCTATGTGACGAATCATTTTGTTATCTTATGTAATTTTTGAAGTCTTATATTCAATTTCTTTTTTCTTATTTACTATAGATACTCATATAATGAATAAATGTGTCTTATCTTAGAGATACTTGTCCATATGTGTTGGTTTGTACTGGCATTATTATGCATTATTTGTGTATAACTCCTTCGTAAGATTTTAAAATGCATGTCATTGATTCTCATGTGACATGGTGAAAAATGAAAAATACCTTGTAATATATACTGAACCGCACGCAGTCGCTGCAAGAAATTTCTGGAAAACGCTAAGTGTCGCTTCACACAAACCGCCCAGGCCAAGGTTGAAAAGAAACAAACTGGATCCCGCGAATTCTGGGAGATCTCCAACCAAATTATGAACAAAGGAAAAACGGCTGTGCCCACTATTATAAATGGCCCCGAGGTCATGTCCACTTCGACAGACAAGGCGAAGCTCTTCACCTCGATCCTTGTCTTGAACTTCACGTTAGATGACAAAGGCTATCCCCTTCGCAACTCCCCACGTCTCACTGAGCAGAATATTTTAATTACAACATGAAAAGTCTAAAGACTTACCAAAAGCATTGATCCTAAGAAAGCCACTAGCCGAGACAAAATTCCAGAAGTTTTCCTTAAGAATATCAATTATCTCCGATCTTAGCGAAATTATTCAACCGCTGCTTGAAGGAGAAATCTTTCCCAACACTGTGGAATGTGTCATGCGTATGCCCTCTCTTCAAAAACGCGGGCGAGAAATCTCTCCACTCTCAGTATAGTCAACTTTTTGAGGTTATAATCAACAAGAAGGTAGTCTAACACCTAGATAGGAAAAACGACGAGCAATATGTGTTTGGTTTTGCCCGATCCACTGCTGATGTCCTAACTACCATTACTCACAGAATTAGTGAGACTCTTGACGACAGACACACCTCGGGGACCATAACGTTATATATCTCGAATCATTATATTTAGTTTTCGTCATTAAAACCGTCACTTACTTTAATTAATGCTTTACAAATTCTTGACATTATTTCCAGGAGTTTTTTAAAAGTAGATGGCACATCTTCCCAAGCATTCTTCAAGAACTGAAAAAGCTCGCTCTCACTCTTTGCCCATTCTCGTATCCAACTTATTCCATACTAAATCAATGGTAGAGTGGTTAGGAGATTGAGGCGGCCAAGACATAGTTTTAGCATAATTTCAAAGAGTTATTTGGATCGTTGTTTTGCTGAAAGGTGATTTTTTTCCTATTAGGTGTAAACGAGAAGACATAGGATGTCTTTGCAAAATCGAATGATATTGTTCTTTTTTTCAAATCTATTGGATAAAATCAAAATATAATGTTTCTTATACAAAATATTCGTAATATAGCAAATTGTACTGTGGACAGATGAATTAAAATTTGAACTTTTTGGTAGTAAGGAGAGCCTGGAGAAATATTAAAAAATAAAAGCAAATACTATGAAGCACTGAAATTTTATCTTAAAACTTAAAAAAATACAAACATTTATACATTTAAAGTGTTTTTTAAGAAATGAAAAGTGACCCCGACAACGTTTTGCCTGGACCGTATCTGTGTCTTTCCCTCATACTATAATAAAATAATCACCGCATATATATATATATATATATATATATATATATATATATATATATATATATATATATATATATATATGTATGTATGTATGTGTGTGTGTGTGTGAAAATATATAGAAAATAGGAAAGAACGGGTTAGGTTAGTAATCCAAGGCTCTTTAGTATTTTAGTTATTATTTTTAAAAAATAGTGCTCGATACAAAAGTAGAGCATAAATATAATTATTTATTTAAAAATATGATTCCAACACGCTACATAAGAAGTCTCATGTTTCAAAAACAAGAGCCGAAAACTTCGATATAATTATTAGAATTAAATTGAGTTAAAGTGAGCTCTGTTTCATCTTCAAGCGAAATTTTTTGGAATAACTTGTTTCTGAAATTTACGTGTTTTATATCGGAATCTAAAATTCCCATGGTGACAGCCAGCGTGGATATTTGAAATAGGTAGGGGTGTTAGCTGCTAATGATATTTATCAACATAGAGTTACTTTCATAGATGTTAAGTCAGGGTAAGGTGGGGGAGTCTAAATTTAAAGCGGAAGATGTTTTCAATCAGTCAGGTTAAATTGTCTATGAAGATTAATTTATTTTTTGTTTTATTACTTATTTGTTTTATTACTTTATGAAAGGGTTTTGTGTATATAAAAACATTTGTTATTTGACGACTTCATAAAGGGCTATCATTTTTTGTAGGGTGTTAAAACTTTTTATAGGGTCCATGGATTAAAAAGTTAATTTATTGTATGGTAGTTTTTAAGCTAAATTGTTCAATGCGTGAATTTGATGATGTCGGCAAAAAACCGTTAATTCATGTCTATTGTTTAATAGATTTTTATTATTTAGAAACTTGATAATAAGCAGTTTCTCATAGAGGCACAAAGGGGATGGGTCATCCCAAGTTTTACATGTTCTAGTCCTGTTTATAATTTTCCATTTTACCTTAGGTGTCCTATTTATTTCCTTCAGATGCCAAAAATATTTAGATAGAGATGTCTGATTTCTTTTATTTATATTGTTGAAAGAGCACTTATGCTGCCTCCATCTAGCTTTAAAATCATTCTTTGTGGACCCAATGTATATCATATATATATATATATATATATATATATATATATATATATATATTTGAATTATTAACTTACCTCCCTCCATCCACTGATTTTATTTTTCATTTTTTTTATTATTTTAGCTTAGAATTGGCTTTTAATTGATTAATCCAGACAGGCCCACAAGTATGTTCTTGAATTCTGACATAAGGTTCCCCACCTTTTTAACTTTCAAACGAGGTAACGATTGTTTTCAAATTTTCCAAATAAATCATTTTTAATATATTATTTACCATCACCCGAAGAGAAACGATTATATATCCGAATCATGAAAATTTTTGTGTAGCAATGTAAATATGTTTTTTTATTGCAATCTATTATAATAGAAATACTTTAATGATATGATATATATATATATATATATATATATATATATATATATATATATAAAAGTGAACATAGAAGACTATATTTCTTTATATATATATATATATATATATATATATATATATATTAGGTTTTCACACATGAAATGACGCACTTTATAGGAAATGGGAAAAACGTTCCTAAAATGTTAAATTACTAATTTATTTAGTTGATGAATATGAATGAGTGTTCTCCAAGGTATAAAGGTGAGCTAGTACGAAAATTTAAAAATCTAGGAAATGTTTTAAAAGATGACAGAAAACGTGCCACCGAAGCTAGGAGGCTAATTGGAATAACAAGAAGTGTCCTTTCAAAAGCAAAACGTGTATTCAGAAACAGGAAAATATCGTTAGAAACAAAGAAAACTAACTTTGTACTGTTATGCATTATCAGTCCTCTTATATGGCAGTGAATTCTAGACAGTCTTCTCACAGATGACAGCAAATACCAATCCTTCAAAGCCTTCTTCCATTCATTTTGTAGCCCAGACGTATAAGTGTCAATCTTGTTTTCATTTTCCTGAGCGCAATCTGTCCAAAGACAGAGACGCAACTGAGAGATGATTAATCGGGTGTTTCAAACTACTCGTAAGTGCAATTTGCTTTTACTCCCCACTCCACTGGGTCAGGTTGTGACACAAGGTCGCTCTTTAACGTGGGGACCCGAGTGTCTTCACTCGGGTCGACGCTGGTCTTAGCTGGTTATAGCCTGTCTAAGCTTATCAGAGCTAGTCTAAGCTAGTCATATCTGGTCATGATGCTACCAGCAGATGGACGGATCCCAGTGCTCCGTAAGTATCAATGTGTTAGAAACCACTCGAGAGAGCGATTTGTATTGACTTGACGACCCTACACATACTGAGTCAATTTTTAACGTGGGTACCTGGGTGCCTTCATTTGTGCCGCTGGTCATAGCATGTTCAAGCTGGTCTCAGCTGGTCATAGTATGTCCAAGGTGGTCAGAGCCATAATACTACCAGCATAGGGACGGATCCCTGTGCTCGGTAAGTATCAATGTGTTAGAAACCACTCGAGAGAGCGATTTGTATTGACTTGACGACCCCACACATACTGAGTCAGGTTGTGACACAAGGTCAATTTTTAACGTGGGTACCCGGGTGCCTTCATTCGTGCCGCTGGTCATAGCATATCCAAGCTGGTCTCAGCTGGTCATAGCATGTCCAAGGTGGTCAGAGCCATAATACTACCAGCATAGGGACGGATCCCTGTGCTCGGTAAGTATCAGCGTGTTACAAGCCACTCGAGAGAGCGATATTTATTTCCACTTCCAATACAGAAAATGTGGTACAAGGCTAAAAAAGGGAATGGTAAAAAAGGACGGTCTTCTGTCTTAAATTTAAACTTGGCTAGCCACAAACACTGATTAATTTGTATATTGATTTAAAAAAAAAGTTTATTTCAATAATTAACTTCATTTCTGCTCTTTTATTTGAGGATTGTTTTGATTTTCATATCACAAATAGTTATTTTTAGGAATATTAGTGCAGAAAATTGTTTGAAATTTGCATTTTACTTGGCCTTCGACAAGCTGGCATCTATTTGTAAAACTTTCCTTAATTATAAAAGGCCAATTTATGAATGAAATGTTCATTTTAAAGCTTTGTTTCAAAGAATTCAAGTAGTGAATATATATTACATTGCGAAACGATAGCGAGCGTGCGAAGCCTGCTATTATATATATATATATATATATATATATATATATATATATATATATATATATATATGTATAGTATAGTATTTACATTATTCGGACTATCTCAGAAACATAGACAGACTCTGATATATATATATATATATATATATATATATATATATATATATATATATATATATATAATTAAATCTTCATTCTTTAGATTTGTTTTTCAAAATTCTTATTGCCGACATACAACGGAAGCCATATATTCTGATCACATTATACATCTTTTAGCTGAGAGCATTAAACAAAGAATATCTAAATTAGACAATTGATATAAAAAATAATGTTATCAAAAAGAGGTTGTTTTGTACTTAAAGTAAGAGAAAATTATTATACATGGTTTAAAAAAGTAAAACATGATTTTTGATTAGAAATTTTATTATGACACAAAAAAGCATTTTATTAAATTTTGCTTTCGTCAAAATATCCTCCTTTAGGCTTAATTATTGCAGCACAAATTTTTGGTATTCGTTGCAACTTTCTGAAAGCATAAATGTAATAATTAATTATATTCTTTTTTCAATGACTCTAAGAGCTATTTTATATTTTTTGAATCTCCTATCTAGTTCATCCCATGCTAATTCTGGGGGCGGCTTTAAACTTTTGAACTGTGGTTTGTATATATATATATATATATATATATATATATATAATAAAATTTATTCATATATATACGTGGTTGCTCAGTTCTTTGGGGAAATTTAAAGGAATTCAGCGACTGACGCATAAATTATGAAAGAGCTTTATTTGAAAAGAAGTTGGCATAAATAATTCTTGAGATTCTTCTTGAGGCGTCTGTTTAATGTATGCGCCATTACCATCTTTGAAAAGTTGACCTGTACGAATCAGATGATCTTGATCTATTTTAGACCCGTTCTGGGTAAGACGATAAACTACATCTAACAGCATGACCTCTGATCAGCAGGTTTTGAGGAGCTTAGAACAACCTCTTAATTGCTGGTGTTCCCAGATCTACTCTGACCCGTGGTTGTAGCACCTGTTAGGGTCCCAACTAAGGGCAAATAGTTGACCCCCCAAACTGCGGTCGAAACACTGTGAAAGTGTAAAAAATAGGTTTTAATACCAGTAATACATTTTTGTAAAATGTTATTACCAGCAATGCAATTTTGAAGAAAAAATTATTACCAGCAATACATTTTTGAAAGGAAGATATTAGAAACAATACATTTTTGACGAAAAAAATATTAACAGCTATAAAAAATCTTGTCGGCATTAAATAACCCATTGAGATCGATATGCCGTAAACAAAACCAAACCAAACCAAAACAAAAATATTTTAGACATTGTGCTAGTTATGGCTGACTTCAGAGATTTATAGTATAATGTAGGCGCTGATTGACTACGCCCCATGCGTATTTGTCTAACGGATTTCGATCTTGAGAACTGGGAGGGGGACGTGATCATGGAGACTCTGACGCATTAATTCCTGGGTCGTCTTGGACTTAAAAGACAGCGCAGAGTTTTGTTAGTCGGCATACGGTTTTCCCTTGCTCACGCTCTTTATCCGAGGCTTCATAACCCTTTCCATCGCCTTGCAGAAGGCAGCATTGACTCTTACGTCCTGCGGAAAGAAATGAAGAAGCAAAACATCTCCATCATTGCTCACGACTCCCAGAATCATCAAAGTTGCTGAAGACATTGCGTGCAACACTGAGGAAACGTACTTACGACCTCGGCATAAGTAAGTCAATCCCTCGGTTCACTTATAGGTTCTGATCAAAGTTTTTTTCGAAGCAGAGAAAAAATAAATCATATCAGTTTGTTAAACAAGAGATCTGCGCGGATCAGGCGGTTATCTTTTGTCTTTGCAGGCAGAAATTGGTCTCTCCGCATCACATATGAATTTTATCGAATTCTTCCGATTGTGTGCCTGGAAACCTTGAGCTGCTTTGCAATGACGTTAATTGACTCTCTGGATTTTTTTATCAATGATTTTCTGAAACTTCTGCAAGTGTTACGGCGGACACAATCTTAACAAAATAAGATACGCAGTTGACACAGTGCTGATGGCAGACACATAAAGGAAACTACAAAACCTCCTACGGAAGGTAGCGAAGAAGAGCGGGAAGAAGGGACTACGCAAAAAACTACAAAAAGACGAAATGCATGGTCATTAGCAAAAAGATGAGCCCGAATTGCGATTTACATGTCGGGGACACTAAAATCAAACATGTGCGGAGATTTAAATATCTGGAAAGTGTTTTGACAGAGAACGGAAAGTGCAACGCTGAAGACGTATTGGGAAGGCAAATGATGCATTCCAAAAGCTAGGCAGAGTATTACGAGACAGGTTGCTAACAAAAAAAGAGTACTGAACTGCTGCGTGATATCTGTACTCCTTTACGGCAGTGAATGTTGGGCAATCTTCTCATAGGTGAAAAAGAGACTCGAGGCAACAGAGGTGTAGTTCTATAGAAGGATGCTAAGGATATCATGGCCCGAACATGTGAGCAACGATGAGGTTTTAGAGAGGATGCAAGCAAAGAGGAGACATACTTAACATCAGGAAGAGACAGCTAAAGTTTCTGGTACACATAATGAGAAAGGTTGATTTGGAAAACCCGATACTCAACAGGACGGATCAAGGAAAGAGGGACGAGGGAAAGAGATGCGTGTCATACTTAACAGGTTTAAGCAAGTGGATGGCGGTACAGGGCCTGGGAGAGATAACGGGAGAAGAAAACTTATTGTGAGCTACAAGGGAGAGGAAGAAGAGGAGAGTCATAATCACATACGCAGGGGTTCTACGTTTGGCAACTACTGAGAATCCTCGTCAGTGGTTTCCAACTTTTTGCGAACCTTGAGCCACAGCAAGCGCGCAATCTCTAAACCACTATGCCCTGCCTTTACTTAAAGTCAACGATTACAGTGTGAATTTTACATCCGTAGTTGACTAGAGTTTGCCCTTATCTATCTATCTATCTATCTATCTATCTATCTATCTATCTATCTATCTATCTATCTATCTATCTATCTATCTCAGCCAATTCATCCGTCTTTTCTTCTCTAGTTCTTGATACGGCCTAAAATACTTGAACAAGCATATGAACTTTAGACTGTTTATCAAAATCTTCTTTGCAGTTTCGATCAACGAAGACAAACCACTTCGTTCAAAAATCCAACACAGCCCCGGGTGAAAACTGGTATGTCTGTGATGAAACACTTTGAGGCCCCTAGACAAACAAGACAAAGCAATGTTTGTGCATCTTGATGACCCAAGATAATTGCCCATTTATAAACAACTCGGCTCAATATGCATATCTTCCAAATCGAACACTTGACGAAAATATCAGGGACGTTCCATACTTAGTAGGCGTGCACTTAGTAATGCTTTTTAATTGAAATTTGAGACCTCAGTGTTCCAGTTCCAAAAATGCATATCTCTGAAAAATTAAAATAAACTAGTTTTAACAAGTGAAAATGTTGTGGTTTTCCTATTTTAATATTGCAATGAATGTTAATTTTTCAGTTAATGATTGAATAAACTCATGGCGAGTTCTACGTCAATAAAATATCCATAGAAATTTCCTTATCATATCGTTAGATATTTGAGCTTAACAACTTTAACAAAATATTGCAATAAAAATCATAAATATGAAGGCAGGTTACGACTCAGTAGTGAGTTCGATCCTCACTGAGTGCTTCACACTTCCAGCCTTGTGTCACATCTAAGCTACCATTAGAAAATCATTGGGTACTTCGATGTGGTCTAATGGTTAGGAAGTTTGTCTCGCTAGATCAAGTATGAGAAGTGATTTCGGTCCTCACTGGGTGTCCCATACTTTCGTCCTTGCGCCACATCTAAGCTATGCTTAGAATGTCATTTAGCTCGATCCTCCCTGGGTGCCTAACACTTTCAGTCTTGTTTTTATTCTCTTGAATCCGTCAAGCTATTCATTTTTGTAATCTGTATCACTCCAAACAAGGCAGTAAAGCCACTAAGACACAAGCGGTTACGGGGTGTGGAAAAATTAGGAACAGAAACATTAATAATGAGCAGGAAGAGGAAAGAGTAATCAGGAGGACAGTAGATAGCGATTGATATTGCATTTAAATTTTTGAAGATTAAAGTTGGCTGGAAAGCATAGAGCTGCAATGCATTTCCCAAGCGAGAAAAGAAAGCATAGAATTTATGGTTAGATGTAGCCAGCTCAATTCTAAATTGATGGAATTTCGAAGCCAGCCTAGTCAGTCATTTATGTACCATGCGTGATACACGCTTAGGTGATTATGTATCGAAAGATACATGACTAACGAAGCAGATTTTTCCCCGCAGTAGGTTGCCTTTCTGCCATCCAAGGCTATAGAATCCGGTCTACTTATCCATAGCTTGGGGTAGAAGAAGAGGATTCATACCTTTCCCAAGGGTATTGGCACATAAGTGAATGTAATGGATTTGACTAGAATTCGAACTCGGCTCTCCGATTTCTCAACCCGAGCCGCTATCCATTATTCCAGTCTGGTACTGCGCTTAGGTACCACATCGAACAATTACCACGAACGACACAGATTGACAACCTGAAAGGTGTGAAAGTGATTGAAGCCGACCCGCCAGGTCAGAACCAATAATATTGCTAGAGGCAACGGGCCATAGCAAGGGACACCGCAGCAATATTCTAAGCATGAACGAATGGTAGACTATTTCTCATTTTTGATATTTTGCTTTCTTATTTTCTCTAAATTTACCGGCTCACCCTTGTTCGAGTCTGGATACAATGAAGTTCAAGCCATTCGTTTGTGATAAAGTTAAAAAAGTTGACCCCGATGAAAGGCAAAGAAGGACGGAGAAATGAGAATGAGGTTAATATAGTCTTTCTCTAAAAAGTCAGTATAAATAATTTTAGGCTTAAATCCTCAAGGACACATGGCACAGTCGATAAAAGCGTTAGCTAGATCCGGTGACAGGACCCAAAGAGTGTGAGTTCAATACCTGTTTAAGGCAGTGGAGAACTTGGAGAGAGGAATTAAAAGAAGATAACTGATAACTGAGATCCATTAGAGTCTGTCTATATTTCTGAGATGAGGTATTATGTACATTATTTGGACTATTGTTCTCATCTTTGTCGCCATATTTATCACAACGTTTCGGCCGTTGTACGCTCCGGCCTTCTTCAGTTTGTTTGAATATGGTTGGAATTTCGAACTGAGACCTGCTAATTTTCCCTCTGAAAGTTGTCCACTGCCTTAACCGGGTATCGAACTCACACTCTTTGGGTCTGTCACTGGATCTAACCAACGCCTTTATCCACTGTGCCATGTGTCCTCAAGTGTGAGTTCAAGACCCGGTTAAGGCAGTGGAGGGCTTGGAGAGGGGAATTAACAGGAGGTAACTGATAACTGACATCCACCAAACATGGAACTAGAACGATCTACCCCAGTGAGCGAAATAAAGGGTTCAGTTCGACATTTCAACCACCTGATGAAAGCCGGAGAGTGTGATAAATATGGCGACAAAGATGGGAACAATAATCCGAATAATGTAAATAATCTACATAATACCTAATCTCAGAAATATAGACAGACTCTAATGGATGTCAGTTATCTCCTGTTAATTCCCCTCTCCAAGTTCTCCACTGCCTTAAACAGGTATTGAAATCACACTCTTTGGGTCCTGTCACCGGATCTAACTAACGCTTTTATCGACTGTGCCATGTGTCCTTGAGGATTTAAGCCTAAAATTATCTATATAATACCTCATCGCAGAAATATAGACAGATACTTAAATCCTGATATATATTAGGTTAGCCACAAAGTTCTGACTCACTTAGGAAGCGGAAAGAAAACAACAAAATTTTATGGAGCAATACCGACATTTATTCTTCATTAAGTCCATCATTCTCGGTGATTTTCTGTTAGCGATCAGCCAGTATCCAAATCTGTCCTAGATACCAGTCCGCTGGATTTGAATAAAAAAACAAAAAAACAAACTGTAAACAAACTTCCTTCACTTCTTTAAAAGTGTTGAACCGCTGGTCGTGGAGGAAGTGTGCCGTTGAGCGGAATGGGCCATAGTCACTCAGAGCAGTATCTGGACTGAATGGTAGATGTGGAAGAATCTCTATACCGTCTATCTGTTTGAACGTATCCTTAGTCAACCTAGCAGTGTGTGGTCTCACATTGTCATGCTGAAACAAAGCCCGACCTCGATTGACCAAGACTCCTTCTTTAGTTTGTCGTACACACGAGTCTAGCTGCAGGGAATATAGTTTAGCGTTGATGGCACAATCGTGTGGAACAAGCTCGAAATGCAGTACTTCTTGGAAATTCCACCAGACAGAGATCAAGATTTGTTGCTTGCTTTCTGCTTACTAAGTGAGCCATGACTTTCTTGCAACTTAGTATTTCCCTTGTTTGTTTATGCTGTTTTTAGAATTCACAAAATTTTCGATATTTGTGTTTGTTTATTTATGAACTATTCCTGAATTTGTCTTGCTGGCTGGTGTTTTGTTTACCTACACTTAAAAACCCGTTGTTTTTTTTAGCTTCGAAAAGACGTAATGCGTATATATTGTGTGTCATTATGACGGAGTTCCGACATCCATTGTAAAATATATAGTATCGTTCTTTGTCATGGTAGACGGCTTGCGTGTCTTAGTGATCCCAAGAGGGAAGCAGTCTTGAGTTTCAAATCTTGCAGAGCCACCCATGGCGGTAAAGTCGAGGAGGAGGGATCAGACTGAACGCAACCAACTCTCGAAGATCCCAATGGCGGAATAGGCAAACATCTACTCGATCTCAATGCCTAAATCGGCGGAAGAGGGCAGTGTAACCAAGGCGGAGATTGACAGTCCAAACATCGGACAGCCCGATGCAACCAGGTTTTCCTGATCTCGCTTGTCTCAATCGCCATCGAACCGCTAGGGAGGAGCTCCTGGTCAAGTTTGTGGTCTACTTCACCGCGCAGAGTTGTACACCAAAATCAAATTCATGCCTCTTTGATTTTGATTTCTAAGCCCCGACTCGCCCAGTCGAATCCACCACCCACACTCCTCTGTGACCCCTCTACACAACTTTTCAGGACTAAGCGGTGGCTTCATTGCTTTCTCCATCAGAGGGGAGAAACGGAATGAGGAGAGAGTGGATGACGATCCCGAGGCTCGGATGCAAGCCGATGCCGACAACGAATCTTTTTCTCCTTCTTTCTTTTTCTCAGGTTTTTCTTTTTGTTTCTTTCTTATTTGCATGTTTTCTCTTTTTTGTGTCAGCATCTCTGTTTTTCCTAATTCTTTCTTTCATTCGTAATTTCTTTCTTTCTTCCTTTTTTTGCGTTAGCGTTTCTATCTTTCTTTCTTTCTTTCTTGTGTGGCATCCAACTGTTACGTCAAATTGTGACGTCAGCCGATCCCGGGTTTTATCCTGGTCGCGGCGCCAATTGTGATGATCTAACCTTTAAGTGATTCGGATGGGAATCTGGTTAGATTCGATATCAGCCTCGTCGTTCCCAACTCGCTTCCAACGTCTGGTTACCGAAGTAACTACTTTGATCTCCAGTCTGCCTACCCACGTTGTGAATTGATCTTAGGCAGACGAAATCAATCAGCGTCGGGGCCGTACTGCAAGCTTGAGTTCGAATGAGGGCGGTATCGCACAAGTACGTGCAAAAGAAATTAAAATAATAGATCGAAAATGGTATAAAAAAAAAGGATAACAATACTTTATATCTGGTTGCTACAGATACATAGGACTGCGTCTATCTTCAGACCCGCTATATGGATTGTGACACGTGGTTTTTAGGCGAGTCTTAACATCTTAAGTTGTCTGTTCCCTAATAAACTGGCTCTTGGTGTGTCTTCAGGCAATAGTCGTAAAACTTATTTGGTGGTATGGATCTAAGTCGCTCTTCAAAATTAAATTGTCCTAGGATTGAAGATGAGTTCGGAAGTTGCGCGAATCTTGGTCAGCTTCTTAGTAGCGGGGCTTCAGAGCTCTCAACTGGAACTCACTCGAACTCAACTGAGAACTAACTCAAAACTGATTTTTGCTCGCTGCGAATTTGCTTATATGGACGCTGATTCAAAACCGGGGGTGGGCTCGTCGGGGTTTGAGGTTCCTTGATAAGTCTAAATCCATAAACCCCTTATTTTGTTTTCGCTCAGGAAAAATTTATTATTTCCATTTTTGGAAGTCTTCTCTTACTCCCACCTTCTCTTATTCTCATATGGACACCTCACCATGCCCCAGAGGGGCGTCAACGGTTTTCCCACTTCCTCGCAGGGACTTCTCATACTTACCTCTCAATGGGCGGCGGCGGGCTCCCTCCTTGCGTCACATGATCATCTCCGCTTGGATCTCGTTAACATTCAGCCAATGGCGTTCAACAGTGTGGGCGTGACCAGACTAGCCTTGTTCTTAAAAAATATATATTTTGCTCAAAGAAAAAAAATTATCTTTTTCTTTTCCTTTTCTTTCTTTTGTTTCTCTCTTCTTCTCTGGCCGCCAAGAGGACAATACGACCCGTAGAGTGACAATCTCAATTCTTATCCTAACGTCACGGCATATGGAATTCTTCAATCAGATTTTCGCCAGCACCAAGAGGCTAGTCAACCAGACACACTCATTCTTCGGCGCCAACGAAATATTGTTTCGCTGTCATATTCAAATTCCAACACAGCCCATGTGTTTTCTCTCAATGACACCTCCCATCGACGAAGACCCAACCTAGAGATGGCTCTCTTTGTGTGTGGTCAACAGATGACCTATTAAATTGTTTTCAGACAGCGTTGTTTTCGACAAAGACAGTTAATTTTCTTATCTATCTAAACAAAACAAAAAAACTGTCTATTTACCTGGACCTTGTCAGCCTTAGACTTATGACAATGGCCGACAGAACTCCCATCATTGTTTTCCACTATCAAAATAACATTTTCAAATGTCTCTTCTCGTAGGTGACTTTATCTTCTAAATTTCCGCGCAGGGAATTTCACCACTCCTGATAATCTGTTTGCCACAAAGACACAGTTAATTTTTCATCTATCTAAACAAAACAAAAAAAACTGTGTTTCAACCTGGACTCTGCCAGCCAGCCCCAAGACAATGGCCGACAGAACCCTCACCAGTGTCTTCCATTATCAAAATAACATTTTCAAATGTTATTTCCCGTGGGTGGCCTCCCGTTATCACCTAAGCTTAGGTCTCGCCTCTCTTTTCCTTTTTCTTCTTTCTCTCTTTTTTTTTCCTTTTCGTCCCCTAAATGGTGTCACACTTGTATATTCTTGACGCCCAAAAAGATAGATTGAAGGCAATTGACACGGAGTGAAAATTCCGCACAATCTACCTGGCGAGCTATTCATATCTATCTATCTATCTATCTATCTATCTATCTATCTATCTATCTATCTATCTAAGCTTATGCATATCTATCTATCTATCTATCTATCTATCTATCTATCTATCTATCTATCTATCTATCTATCTATCTATCTATTTCAGCTTATTCATATCTATCTATCTATCTATCTATTTCAGCTTATTCATATCTATCTATCTATCTATCTCAGCTTATTCATATCTATCTATCTATCTATCTATCTATCTATCTATCTATCTATTTCAGCTTATTCATATCTATCTATATATCTATTTCAGCTTATTCATATCTATCTATCTATCTATCTATCTATCTATCTAAGCTTATTCATATCTATCTATCTATCTATCTATCTATTTATTTCATCTTATTCATATCTATCTATCTATCTATCTATCTATTTCAGCTTATTCACATCTATCTATATATCTATTTCAGCTTATTCATATCTATCTATCTATCTATCTATCTATCTATCTATCTATGTAAGGCTATTCATATCTATCTATCTGTCTATCTATTTCAGCTTGGTTGGCGGAGCACGGTTTGGAAGAGATAGCAAAAAATATGTCAAGAACGACAAAAGACAGGGCATTTTGGAGAGCTATGATGGAAGACAGCACATGCAATACAAAGTAGTAGTAGTAGTAGAAGAAGAAGAAGAAGAAGAAGAAGAAGAAGAAGAAGAAGAAGAAAAGAAGGATTTTGTAAAATAACACCTTTTCCAGTTAAGATAATGCTTACAGAAAATAGTGTCAAAGCAGATACTGTTTGAAGGAGTTAATAAAAACAAAATACCGTATATTTCCCCGTATAAAATAACTTATAGATAAGACAAGAGATCTAGGTAGATGTTTGTGATTTTATCAGATATCCGTTGTATAAGACGAAAGCATACGACGCCGGTAGCATTTAGGGCCCTTATAATAATTTTTGTTTATCTTTATCGTTATGAAATCAAAAGGAATAAAATAAAATAAAGTATTAACATGAATCTTTATGAAAATAACGATTTCATTCTTACGGCTCTTACCTATGGAAACAAAACACTACGCATGTTTTACCGATGGCCGTTTTGTGTGAATAAAGGCTTGGGGAAACACAAAACTCGTTGTCAACTCATTAAAACAAAAATTCGTTATCTCCAAGGCAATGGATATTAGTGAAGATGATCTGCTTTATGACTCAGACAGTGAAACCGAAGCCGAATTTGATTAATCAGATTTAAACTGGGTCCCATATGTGAACGATGCGACACTGCACGTCTCTGCACAAGATGTGATGACATCCAAGGTCGGCTGTATGCGAATACACCGGGTTCGATATGTTCCACGGGGTTGTTTCAATATTAGGGCCGTGATCGACGTCAACAAAAAATAACGACAAATACTTTTCAAGACACTGGTTGGGAAGTAGTAACAAAAAAAATAAAAATAAAAAAAAAAAAAATAAATAATACGATTTCTAATTTAATCGGTAATATCTTCGTTCTGCTTCGAGAAAGCGAACTTCTAGTATCTCACCAACTTCCTACTACGGAAAAAAGAAAGGAGCATTATAAAGTACAAGCTCTCGAGAAAGCAATTGAGCAATATGCTCCATAAGTTTTATATGGGGTTGAGGTCAGGAGATTGGGGCGCCCATGTCATAACACTCGCCTGCTTCTCATCAAAGTATTCCTTCATCAATTTTGATTTGTGACAGGGAACATTATCCTGCATAAAAATGAGGTTGGTGGGGTCGATTTGCACCCTTTCAGACAAGACTCTAAAATTCTCTTGTACTGCTCGCTCCTGAGGGTCTTTTCAATAGTTTTCAAGAAACCATTTCCATGAAAAGAAAAGCATCCATAGAACATTATACTGAACGGATGCTTGACAGTACTTACTGCTAAATTCAAAGAGCTTTCAAAGCTTCTTCTGATTTTAGATCGCTTATCCTTTGAATTTAGCTCAACTTTCGTTTCATTGGAGAAGAGAACATTTAGTAAAAAAAGTCAGGTGAGTCACTTTTATCGAACAGCAATCTATCTATCTATCTATCTATCTATCTATCTATCTATCTATCTATCTATCTATCTATCTATCTATCTATCTCAGCCTATACGTATCTATCTATCTATCTATCTATCTATCTATCTATCTATCTATCTATCTATCTATCTATCTATCTCAGCCTATACGTATCTATCTATCTATCTATCTATCTATCTATCTATCTATCTATCTATCTATCTCAGCCTATACGTATCTATCTATCTATCTATCTATCTATCTATCTATCTATCTATCTATCTATCTATCTATCTATCTCAGCCTATACGTATCTATCTATCTATCTATCTATCTATCTATCTATCTATCTATCTATCTATCTCAGCCTATACGTATCTATCTATCTATCTATCTATCTATCTATCTATCTATCTATCTATCTATCTATCTATCTATCTATCTATCTCAGCCTATACGTATCTATCTATCTATCTATCTATCTATCTCAGCCTATACGTATCTATCTATCTATCTATCTATCTATCTATCTATCTATCTATCTATCTCAGCCTATACGTATCTATCTATCTATCTATCTATCTATCTATCTATCTATCTATCTCAGCCTATACGTATCTATCTATCTATCTATCTATCTATCTATCTATCTATCTATCTATCTATCTATCTATCTCAGCCTATACGTATCTATCTATCTATCTATCTATCTATCTATCTATCTATCTATCTTTCCTTCCATTATTTCCTCCATCCGTCTCCTTCTTTCCTTCTTCCCTTCTTTTCTTACATCATTCCATTTTTACCTCATTTTCAGCCTGTCTTTCATTCGTTCGTTTCTTCTTCCTTCCTTTCTTTCTTTTATCAGAAGACGTAGAGCCGACTGAGCAGAAACCTTCGTCACGCCAAGCTCATTGTGCAGAATATTCTCAATTCAAATCACAGGATATGCTAATAGCATTGGCTGTTTGATTTATAGTCAGTCACGTGATTTATAGTCAGTCACGTGATTTATAGTCAGTTACGTGTTCACCACATAGTCATGTGGTGAACACGATCAATTTTTTCCTCGGACCGTCCAGAACATGAATCATGTTTAAGATTCTCATCAGTAAGGTAGTAACGATGTCAGCTTGAATGTCATTGGTGTTAGACATTTTGTTCATCATGACGGTTGTCTTCGAGTATAGAATCCAGAGGAAAGCGTTGTTCAGGTTAGCAGTGGATATTTTGGTAAAAGGTAGCAGAGCATAGTTCGGCCTTCTGGTTCTCTTCGCCTGACAAGCTGGACTGGACATTCAATATTTATTTGCACAAATGTACAAAATGTGGCACGAGGCCTAAAAGGGGGTTGGGGAAGGACGGTCTTCTTCTGTCTTAATTCTAAACTTAGCTAGACACAGACACGGGCCCAAACATACCAACAATATTCCTATCACCAAAAGAACACATTCACTCCTACCTTTCTTACTGCGTCCACCATAATACCTCAAATTCTCTATGAAATCCTAACTAGTACCCATATGTACAATTCAAAGTCTCTGTGTGTGTGTGTGGGGGGGGGGAACAACAATTTAAAAAAAACTAATGATTATTTACAATATGATTTAAACTTATTTACATAAAACAAAACAAAATAGGATTAGTAATAAAAAAAACCACAATCCCTAAATGTGGCAGAAACATCAGTTCACTGGACGAAATCAACGCGGGCCTATGAAAAATAAGAAAAACATTCATTCCTCCAAGGCATTCACACAGGCACACACACATTTATACACAACAACAAATACGAAAAATCACACACGCGAAACGAAAGGCGCCCCGCATCCACCAGAGAACTGACATCACTGACCACCTAACGAGGGAGGGGATGGGGAATTAAACAAAAGAAAAATAGGGACAGAAATAAAAGGGGACCAATGAGCATGCATACCCTAGCTAAGTTAACCAGAAAACGGGAAACTAAAGATTCAAAATAAAAAACCTAAACTAGCCTAATATCGGGGCGGTTTGCCTCTGTTCAACCCTGATAGGACAAAATCCTGAGCCTAACCGATATCCAAATGCCACTCTAAGTCAGCCCCTTTCACTCTACACATTCGCGCAAGATTTACCCACCTTTTGCCAAATTCTGATGAAGGGAGCTGCCGCCTTTCCGTCCTAATCTTGACTTTAAGCTGATGCTTAAAGAACAAGATCATTTGGGAAGAGGTGAACTTCTCGCCATCATAGAATTCCTTCTGACGCGTCGTCCAAATCACGGTGAAGCGTTGAGGTATAGACCCCTGCTTCATCCAGTGGTTGAAAATCAGTTCCAGCAAAGGAACAAAAACGTGCGACAACCTCAAGTACACTTCGAACGGAAGACCATCTAACCCCGGAGACTTATCCAGGCCAACCTGCTTCAGCGCTTCCCAGATTTCCGACACTGTAATGGGATCCTCGCACCTAGCCGCTTCAGCTGTCTTGAGGCAGGGAAAGTCAGCTAAATAGGCGTCGAACTGAACAGAGCTCAGACCGGGCTCCCTGGTGAAAAGATCCTGAAAGTAATCCCGAAAGACCTCACATATGCCCGCGTTTGTAGTCACGGTCCGCTTATCCGGCAATGTGACGCACGCTATATGTCGCCTAGGCGCGTTCCGATTTTCCTCAGCACGCAGTTCAGCGGCCATATTCGTCGCCTCAGAAGACATTCTTTTTAACCTAGCCCTAACTACCAGAGCTTGATCCTTCTTGATAAGCAAGGAGGACAACTCTGCCTTAGCTAAAGCTATATCCCCACTAACACGGGATTTCACAGCCCGATCAACTTTATTTTCTAACGCCGTTTGCGCCGCTAATCTATCTAGATTGAGTCGACGACTAAAATCGGCAGCAAACGTTCTAATTTTGCATTTTAAGTTGTCCCACCAGGCGTTTCCCACAACCGCCCCCGTCCATTTCCTTTGTATCATTAGTAAGAGCTGGTCCCGGAAACCCTGCTCACTAAATAATGAACAGTTAATTTTCCAGTAGCCAGACAATCTAACCTTAGGCTTATCTAGGTTTACATGGACCCGGACAAGCCTATGATCCGTATAAACTATGTAATGGAAGCTTGGACACCCTTAGAGCCCTACATCGACTCTCCTAACTAAGACTCAGTCGAGGTAGCTCGCAAGCGTCCCAGGAGCCGAGTTGCCACTAGTTGTCCAAGTCCATGCTACCTCCTGAGGGTGTTCATTCCGGTACTTATCGACAAGATCAAACTCATCGATAAAGTCCCGAAATGGTTTCACGTCCGGTTTGTTACTACCTTGTTTTTGCCCTATACGATCTATATCGGGGTCAAAGACGGCATTCCAATCCCCCACTAAAACTACCCGACGAGACGTCGTCAAGAACGGCGCGATCTGCCGAAACAAAGCAGGCCGCTCGGCATGGATATTGGGCGCATAAACCCCAATGAGACGTAGAACCTTATCCTTTATGGTAACATCCAGCACGCAAAGTCTGCCCGCCGGATCCGCGAAGACAAGGGTACATGCAGCCGGGTCTCTTGCAAACAACATGCATTCACCCCGAGGCGCTGAAGGTCACGAGAGAGCCTCGCCCTCCGTGACTCGGACCTCAGGCCCCGGACATTCAAACTAGCTAACCAGAGCGCCATTGTCAAATCAATTAGGGTTGTCCTTCAGGATAGAACATGGCTGAGGTGAGGACACCGACAGCTTGTCCCATAGATCCAGACGCCATCTCAGTATCGAGGGTATCATCTTGAGACAAGCCGCCGATGTCCGCAGTATATGTTAGCTTAAGCGCACTATAAAGGGATGGGTGAACAAAAAGAGGGACCCTCCCTTTACATTGTTTAGATTTGTCCAGATGTTCTTCCAATAGTACGGCTGCTGGGGGCACCACTTTCAAGGACGCCTTTGCCTCCTTCTGGCACTGGTCATTAGGGTAGAGTGAACAAAAATGGCCGCCTTTATACACGATGGATAGAATGTTCTGCGCCTTCTGCTTGGTTAAACTTCTATTGGTAGACTATAAAGTGAGTTGAGTTATTTCAGTTAACTCATTAGTCATATACCCAAAAAACAGCAACAATTGGAGGCTAAACCTTTTTTGCTGCAGGTATTTGATAATACCACGATGCCAAATTTTATCCGTTTTCATGAGAAGTCGCTACGAGTTACTTTTGAAGACTTCTTTGACTTAATTTGAAAACATCCTTGAAGACTCAGATTTTAGTTTACCTCGAAAGATACAATGCAGTCATTAATAAAAAGTGTTGGAATTAATTCATCCAAGATTTCACAGCTTTAGCATCATTCCGCCATTGTCAGCCTATGGACTTTTCAATGCAACTTCGTATTTTATCTTTGCTGTTTCATAACATGTATTTATTTAACCAATTCCGCTACATGTATGCGAACTTTCTAATTTCACCACATGTATCCTTTCGGATCTGGTTCAGTAGAGTTTTTTTTTTCTCTTAATTCTGAGATCGCCTTTGATTTAAAAGCTGATATTTCTGATTCCTTATCCGAAGAACCGTTTCAGTTAAACAAAATTATCATTCTTCTTTTCTATCAGTGTTTACCATAGAGCTACGATGAGTTACTAAGGCCCGTAGAACATTCCCGACGACAGTGACCACGGTCTTTATTAGGAACATATTATCGTGAGCACGTGTCAGACATCGCTAAGTTTAGTATCTATCTATCTATCTATCTATCTATCTATCTATCTATCTATTAGGCAATGTTCATTATCTATCTATCGATCTGTTAGTCATTGTTCATTTCCTATCTATCTATCAGTCCGTTCATTTTCTATCTGTTAGTCACTGTTCTTTTTCCATCTATCAATCTGTCTGTCAGTCTGTCAGTCACTTTTTATTATCTATCTATCTATCTATTAGGTTGGTGCAAAAATAATGTCGTTTTTTGACGTTAAACTTCAAAAGAAAAACGACATTATTTTTGCACCAACCTAATATCTGTTACTCACTTTTCATTTTCTATCTATCAATTACTTTTCATTTTCTATCTATCAATTACTTTTCATTTTTCTTTCTCTCTCTCTCTGTCTCTCTCTCTGTCTCTCTCTCTCTCTCTCTCTCAGTCACCTTTTATTTTCTTTGTATGTATCTATGTATCTATCTTAGATAAATAGGTGCATACAAAGTATGTATCTATGTATGCGTACGCAGTCTGTTCGTTTTCTATCTATCTATCTATCTATCTATCTATCTATCTATCTATCTATCTATCTGTCAGACGCCGTATGTTTATTTTCTATCTATCTATCTATCTATCTATCTATCTATCTATCTATCTATCTATCTCAGCCTCTTTCTATCTATCTATCTATCTATCTATCTATCTATCTATCTATCTATCTATTTTCGAATGTCCATATGTATCTCAGTCTATTCTTTCTATCACTGTTTATTTTCTATCTATCTATCTATCTATCTATCTATCTATCTATCTATCTATCTATCTATCTATCTATCTCAGCCTCTTTCTATCTATCTATCTATCTATCTATCTATCTATCTATCTATCTATCTATCTATCTATCTCAGCCTCTGACAGTCGGTGTCTATCCATTATCTATTTATCTATTGAATAAAAAATATTTAAATCTGTAGATTGAAATGAAAAAGAATCTTGGAGAAAGAGAGAGAGAAAGAGAGGGCGGGGAGAGAGAGAAAGAGTGAGAAAGCAGACAGCGAGTGGGTTTGAGGGGAGCAGGAGTAAGAGAGAGAGAGAGAGAGAGTAGGAGGAAAAAGTATAAAAAAAACTAATGACTGTAACTGAATAATATTGACAAAATCTACAAAGCAAGCGTTAAGAAATGCGTTAGATAAAAAGTAAAAAACAACAAAAACAAAGGAAAGATGAATAAAAAAAAGTTAGATAAGGCAAAGTTGAAATTGGATTTCAACTTTTGCGCATTTCTCCTTCGGTTTGCATTAAATTTTATATCTCCTGGGATGGAATGTGTAGTTGTTGGGCCGAAGGTTAAGGAATGTCGACTGATTTTTAATGGATTTGATCACGCATGCATGCACATAAGAATCGGGAAAGTGAAAGAAAGATATCGACAGTAGAGAAAGGGAAGTAAAGCCAACGAGTTTATACGTTAATTTTATAGGTATAATTTATAGGGAGTGAAAGAGAGATGAAGAGTGAAAGAAAAAAGAAGAGAGTGAGTGGTTCAAGTTGACAAATTAATTCGGGAGAGTACACGTATATTATTTCTCTTTGTACTACATAAATACGTACCCACAGATACAGACACTCTGATGAGAAAAAGGAACACAGACATACACGTATATAAAGGGTGTTTCATTAAGACGGATCAAAGTCAGCAGTAGATAAATCAGTGTTATTGGTGAAAAATTATTTATTTCTCTATTGGATCATGTTATTTAAGTCATGACAATTATGTGTGAAAAATAATATCGCCCAAACGTCCGCCAAATCTGAAAGAAAAAGAAAACAAATCATTAGACACTTAAACTTAATTCACATTTAAAATCGCTCCAAGTTATTGCAGCACCCTTTACATATATCTTACTTATTACAAAACACAGATTGTGTGTGTGTGTGTTTGTGTATGTGTGTGTGTGTCTGTACGTTTATATATTGGATCGGATTTCCTACATTTTTCAACCGATTTCAACAAATCTTCACAGAACTTGCGGTGGTTCTCACATCGCCAAAAATTGGAAAAACAATTGTTTTTGCACGAAATCAATTTGAAAACATGACTAAGAGGCATTAATGAAAGGGGGACAACTCATATCGAGTTATACTTATTATAAAACCCAGGTTGTTTGTTTGTTTGTGTGTGTCTGTGTTCGTTTATATATGGGATCAGATTTCCTACATTTTTCAACCGATTTCAACAAAACTTCACTTTATTTTGGCAGGTAGTGTTTCTTATTGTCTTGCACACTTTTTTCTTTATTTTTACATTCAGAATGCTCCCAGAATTCCATTTACAAGACAATTGTTTATAATAAAATTCTATTCAATCGATAGACTCATAACGACTGAAAATAATGTTTTTGTTTGAGTTTGGGTTTGACCAATTCGTAAAAAAAAAACAAAAATAAAAAATAAATAAAATAAAACTAATTAAGACATGCGTGTCCGTCAACCTTAAACAATAATCTTTGTCAATTTTATTTTTCAGTCTTTATGATGGTCGATACTTGATCTATCTCTTACTGTTACATCCCCGGGCAACGCCGGGCTCTACTGCTAGTATTTACTAAAGAATTGAATGGAATTTTATTTATTAATCTGACAGACTTTTATTACTTAAACGTTATTTTTCAAGGATACTCGTATTTGAGTAGACACCCTATTTATTTATTAAACAGTATATTTATTTTCGTTTACCGGTCTGAATATTCGAAAAATCATATTAGAAAAATATGCGCTCTCCGAGAGAATATTTTTTTTCTGTTTATACGTTAATTTTATAGGTATAATTTATTTAAGTAAATGCACTGTTTTTAATTAAACAGTATTAATTACATTTATCGGCCTGAATGTTCCAGAAATTTCGTAGAAAAATGCGTTCTCTGATAGAAACCGTCACTTGTGTCTGACGTGCTGTAGCATTTAATTCGGGCTTTGCTTACCAGGCGTTTCTCTCTAGCTGAATGTCGCATTAAAAAAATCCATTAGTTCTTTAGGAATTACACACACGTACATATACGCACATATACGAGGTCTGATCAAAAGGTATCGGGACTGTTGCTATGGTAACGGAGCTGAAGTACGGTGCAGATTGACTTTGCACACATGCACACTAAGTTATAACATTCACCGTCACTTCCGTTGATGATAGCAGATCTTGGAAGGAAAGTGTGTAGAGTGTGGTCGTTTCAACAGCCACAGATCTTCTATCAGTAACCATGGCACAGAAATTTCAGCAAAGAACCTGCATCAAATACGTTTTTGGCTAAAAACAACATTCGTCAGTTTTGACAACCACCATATGCTCCAAATCTCGCCTCTTGCGAATTTTCCCTCTTTCCAAAAATCAAACCCCACTTTAAAGGGACAAGATTTCACAAGAAGACAAAAAGTGAAAATAATCCACCACATCGAGGAATGAGGACTCGAAACCCGTCTCCAATATATTACGGTGTTTATTTAGGGCTTCACTTGCGCGGTCGGGGTAAGTAGGCGACGCTTGGGACGACTTGTTGCCACTTCTGACATAAAAAACTAACAGATTAGTGTTTCCGTCTTGGGCGAGGTCAGAACTATCTTAACGGCGGCCCAAAACTAAACTAATGATACTTCGTTCTTATCAGTGACAGTTAATATAAGCCTGAGATTGGAAATCATCAGAATCCGGTCTTCTTGTCACTTGTTCCCCAAAATTTCTATCTTTATTTACTTTGTTTCAGACTATACCTCAGAGACCTTATCGCTGGCCATAAAACACGGAACACTCCAAACTGTGGTGAAATTTCATAACATCCTCTTCAGTGTAGGCGCCCCAATCATAGTGCCACAAGGATAGTACGGGGAAAATATAGATTAGCGCTACAAAAGATAAGAAGTTATGGAGAGTCATAAGCGCTCATGTCCTGAAGTGACACAGCACATAAAAGAATATATTATGTGGATGTATGGAAACCTACCTACCTATATTTATCTATTTATCTATCTCGCTACATCCCTGCTTATTCTACTCTGATTTAAATTTTATCGCCTTTAACATATGCGCCTCAGAATTACAGGCGACGACGAGACGAGCAAAGTATTTTACAAGTACTGGGATGAGATAACGTGTTTTTTTTTTATCTTATCTACGTGTTTAATTATGAATAAATTTTTCTGCTTTGATTATAACACTGGCATATCGATAGATAGATAGATAGATAGAAAATGAGTAGTAGCTGACAGATATATCGATAGCCAAACAGATAGATAGATGAGAATAGACTGAGATACATATGAACATTCGTAAATAGATAGATAGATGGATAGATAGATAGATAGATAGAAAATAAACATACGGCGTCTGACAGATAGATAGATAGATAGATAGAAAACGAACAGACTGCGTACGCATACATAGATACATACTTTGTATGCACCTATTTATCTAAGATAGATACATAGATACATACAAAGAAAATAAAAGGTGACTGAGAGAGAGAGAGAGAGAGACAGACAGACAGACAGAGAGAGAGACAGAGAGAGAGAGAAAGAAAAATGAAAAGTAATTGATAGATAGAAAATGAAAAGTAATTGATAGATAGAAAATGAAAAGTGAGTAACAGATATTAGGTTGGTGCAAAAATAATGTCGTTTTTCTTTTGAAGTTTAACGTCAAAAAACGACATTATTTTTGCACCAACCTAATAGATAGATAGATAGATAATAAAAAGTGACTGACAGACTGACAGACAGATTGATAGATGGAAAAAGAACAGTGACTAACAGATAGAAAATGAACGGACTGATAGATAGATAGATAGGAAATGAACAATGACTAACAGATCGATAGATAGATAATGAACATTGCCTAATAGATAGATAGATAGATAGATAGATAGATAGATAGATACTAAACTTAGCTATGTCTGACACGTGCTCACGATAATATGTTCCTAATAAAGACCGTGGTCACTGTCGTCGGGAATGTTCTACGGACCTTAGTAACTCATCGTAGCTCCATGGTAAACACTGATAGAAAAGAAGAACGATAATTTTGTTTAACTGAAACGGTTCTTCGGATAAGGAATCAGAAATATCAGCTTTTAAATCAAAGGCGATCTCAGAATTAAGAGAAAAAAAAAACTCTACTGAACCAGATCCGAAAGGATACATGTGGCGAAATTAGAATGTTCGCATACATGTAGCGGAATTGGTTAAATAAATACATGTTATGAAACAGCAAAGATAAAATACGAAGTTGCATTGAAAAGTCCATAGGCTGACAATGGCGGAATGATGCTAAAGCTGTGAAATCTTGCATGAATTAATTCCAACACTTTTTATTAATGACTGCATTGTTTATTTTCTAGATATACTGACATCCGACATTTCAAAGAACGCTGTTCATCCTGTTGGTCAAAAATGAATCAGCAGCAAATATGACATCATCATCACTGCGATACAGGTTCCTAGCCAAGTGGTTTTCATGTTGGGGAACAGATGACAGTCAAATCAGGAGAATAGGGAGAATGATCAACCAACCTCTTTATCCACTGGGCCATGATGATAAAGGCGTTGGTTCGACCCAGTGACTAGACCCAAAGATTTGTGAGTTCAATACCAGGCCACAGCAATGGTGAACCAAGAAACTTGGAGAATTGAGTTAAAGGGAAATAACTGAGACACCCGAAAGAAGGATGGCACGTGGAACTAGATTAATCTACCCAGGTGGACGAAATGAGGGGTTCGTTTCGACATTCCAGTCACCTGAAGAAGGCTGTAGCGTACAACGGCCGAAACGTTGTGAATATGACAATGAAGATGCGGATAACAGTTCGAATAATGTAAATAATACAGGTAATCATAATGCCTCATCTCAGGGATATAGACAACTACGTTTTTATTTCACTCTTTGATTGGATGCTCTACCGATATGGATGATCAGGGCCCTCGCACCATCTGCCCCACTTTCTGCATACTACTGCATGAATGTACTTTGGGAGGGAGGGGAGATAAACGCTTTTTCTGCAAGTACTTGATAACACCACGATGCCAAATTTTGTCCATTTTCTAAAGAATTGCTACGAGTTACTTTTGAAGTCTTATGTTATATTCTTTTCTTTTTTTTACCCTTTTCTTCTTTTTTCTTTATCTTCTTTTTTCCACCGGCAAACAATGTAACTGTAACATACCACGTCATCTAATACACAAACCCATTCTAGACATACAAGCATTGTATACATTCTTCTTTATATGCACACTTTAAATCTCTGTCCATTTACCAACCGAATAAATATTTGTTAAGTTTCAAATCTGTTTTCTTCAAATTTAACCTAGCTTCATAGTTTAGTCATTACAGGTCTCTACCCTACATTTCAATACTGATAACGAATAACATCCAATTACCACATGGCTGGTCGACATATGAAGTGCTTGCTTTTTGTAGCCTGTAGATTGACGTTGTGAAGTTTTCGCAACAGGTGATAGTAGCCAGAGGAAGGTCTGAGTGGTATCACTTCTTAGGGTCCCAGCTATGGTCAAATAGTTAACCCCTAAACTGGGGCGAAAACCATATGAAAGTGTAGAAATGGATTTATGTAATAAAAATATCAGCAATACATGTGTGAAAAAAAGATATCAGCAATATATTTGTGAAAACAATACCACCAGTACATCTTTGAAAAAATATTACCAGCAATAAAGTTTTGAAAAAATATTCCTACGTATACGAACCTATTCTAAAATTCTTGTCAGCATTAAATAACCCACTCAGATTGATATGCTGTAAAACAAAATAAACCAAACCTGAGTAGGGTCTGGTTCATCAAAGCGAATGTCAATTGTCTGAGAACTGACTTTACCGAAAGCGTTAAATTAAATCTACACTTTGTTGAATTGCCCCATCCACGAAAAAAAACTAAACGGAAAAGGGAGATAACTGTTATATCAAAATGTCTTTTTTTTTCTTAAAATAGGTATCGTTTAAAAATGACACTCGTTAATTTGAATTTTGAATCTTTTCACCGCGAGCAAGGCAATAAAGCCACTAAGACACAAGAGATTACTGGGTGTGAGTGAATATGAGACAAGAAATATTATTAAGGAGGGAACAATAAAAGAACAGAAAGTAAGATAACAGTAGATATCGATCGATATTGCATTTAAATTTTTGAAGATCAAACTTGACTGGAAAGAACGAAGTCGGAAGAGAGTTTCATAAGGGAGAAGTGCGAGAGAAGAAACTGTTAGCATAGAACTTACGACACAGAGAAGCTACGTTACGGTGAGGGAAACTGTGATGTCAGGTTAGGACCAATAATATTTAATAATATTAAATAAATAAAAAGAGTATTTGGAATTAATACAGAATATATTGTATGACTAGTATTTAAATGACTTTGTTTTCGACAATTGTTTAAATATTCCTAGTGTGGGTTACCCCATTTCTCTTTGCCAAAACGCTTGTTAGGGAGCGCTCTTTAAGTCTATAAAAAGGTAATCACGTTTTTTCTCTTACTCTTTTTAAGTCATGCTTTCAGATGCAGTCGGTGTAGATAAAGAAAGCACCGACAATGTGTGTTCGGTTCCTTGGTCCTCTGTTGAATTTTAAACATTTTTCCCCACGCACATTTACACACGTGGCTGTTGCACACGCTTGTTTCGCTCAAACAAGAACTAGTGTAGCGGTGGCTGTGATGTTGTTGAGTAGACGTAGAAGAACACATGTGGGTTCAGATTTTCCTGGTAGACAGTCCAACTACATGAGAAAGTTGGACTTTAATTAAGTCCAAAGAAGAAGGCAAAGAAAAACAAACACAAGACCGATAAACATATATATACAAATATATATGAATAACAAGTCACATGGAAACAGTCACAAAGGACAAAGTGTGTGAGTGAATATTATATGTGTATGTGTGTGTGTGTGTTGTGCTTAGCATATTCCCAGCATTTGGGAAACGCTATCCCTGTGAACGCTTACATTTTCGAGGTGGTAAGCAACTATTTATAGCCAGGGAAGAGCGACCCCTGGTGAAAGGGTTAACGAACTAAAAGAGGAGTTAACTCCGACACTAGTTTTAAAGTTTTTTTTCCCCTTTCATTTCCTATCTATCTATCTATCAGTCCGTTCATTTTCTATCTGTTAGTCACTGTTCTTTTTCCATCTATCAATCTGTCTGTCAGTCTGTCAGTCACTTTTTATTATCTATCTTTTTTTTATTATCTATCTTTTTCAGCCTGTGGAAAAAGAGAGATTTACCTACAGGTGTCGGCCTGAGGGAAAAAGAGAAAGAGGCGAAGGGTCAGCGACTATTTATAGCCAGGGAAGAGCGACCCCTGGTGAAAGGGTTAACGAACTAAAAGAGGAGTTAACTCCGACACTAGTTTTAAAGTTTTTTTTCCCCTTTCATTACAAATGTGTACATATGTAATTCCTTTTGTCAATAACATGCATTATCGTTTGTTTTATATTTATTGTTCTCTTTATATTCTTTTTACCTGAACTCACATTGGGTCTGCCAATTTGGGATTAAATGTTCCAGAAGCCCGTAAATATTTAATATGAAATGTCTGTATACATAAAAAACAAAGAGGTGACACCGGCAACATAATGGTGACTTATTTTTATTTTTTTTAATTGTTTTTTTTTTTCTGCATTTTTTTTTTTAAGCAAACCGCCCCAAGCAAGATAGGAATGCCACTAGCACGGAAGGGGTTACAGAGAGTGAGAGTAAGAGTAAAGAGGAGTGTGTTGGGAAAAGGATAAAAAGAAGGACAGGGATCAAGGTCAAGACATCAGAATATGTCGATTGACATTACATTTGAATATTTAAAGATTATAGCTATCAGGGAAGCAAGTAATAGAAAAGAAGCTCCATTGATGGGAGGTGCAAGATAGGAAGCTGTTGGAGTAGAAGAGACCGCTACATTTAACCGTTTCGATAGTGAAAGGGTGGGACAGGGATGCCAACCTAGTAGCACGCTTAAATTCATGCACTTGGAAAGTAACTCGTCGAAGTAGTCGCCATGAAAAAATTTGTAGAAAAGACAGAGGGAAGCCACAGCACGTCTGTGAGATAGTGACTGCAGACGGGATGCCAGATCAGGACCAACCGCATTGCATCTGAACATAATAGTACCCCACAATATGAATGATTAGCAGCAGAGCCCGGCATTGCCCGGGGATGTAACAGTAAGAGATAGATCAAGTAAAGACTGAAAAATAAAATTGACAAAGATTATTGTTTAAGGTTGACGGACACGCATGTCTTAATTAGTTTTATTTTTTTTTTGTTTTTTTTTGTTTTTTACAAATTGGTCAAACCCAAACTCAAACAAAAACATTGTTTTCAATCGTTATGAGTCTACCGATTGAATAGAATTTTATTATAAACAATTGTCTTGTAAATGGAATTCTGGAAGCATTCTGAATGTAAAAATAAAGAAAAAAGTGTGCAAGACAATAAGAAACACTACCTGCCAGAAAAAAGTGAAGTTTTGCTGAAATCGGTTGAAAAATGTAGGAAATCCGATCCCATATATAAACACACACACACACACACACACACACACACACACACACACACACAAACAAAATGGGTTTTATAATACGTATAACTCAATATGAGCGATGCCTCTTAATCGTGTTATCAAATTGATTTCGTGCAAAAAAAAAAAAAATTCTGTTTTTCCAATTTTTGGCGCTGTCAGAATCACCGCAAGGTAATTTTACGTAGTCCTGTGAAGTTTTGTTGAAATCGGTTGAAAAATGTAGGAAATGTGATCCAATATATAAACGAACAGACGACACACACACAACCTGGGTTTTATAATGAGTATGATGACTTCAAGGATGAAGTTATGAAGGAAAAAAGTATACATTATCGCAAATAAGCAACCATATTTTTTAATTTTAAACATTACATAATTAAAAAAAAAATTATATATAAAAATTATCTCCCTTTAATTTTTTTAATTGGATTTTTTTGTGAAATGGAATTATTTAAATGGATTCAATTTCTAGGACTTACTTTAGGAAAATTACATTTTTAAAAAAATCGGTATCACCCCTTGCAAGGCAATAAAGCCACTAAGACACAGGAGATTCTGGAAGAATTAGGAACAGAAACATTAATAACGAGCTGTACGTGGAAAGAGAAATCTGGAGGACATTAGATAGCGATAGACATTGCATTTAATTTTTTTACAGATTAAAGATAGCTGGAAAGCATGGAGCCAAAAAGGAGGTCCACAATCGAAACCACTCTGGTGCTGTGGTTATATTTAAAAAAAAAAATTAGGTACCATAGCGAAGCGTGCATCCTAAGAGTTATGAAGTATTTATAGAAAAAACGCAGTGAGGCAACCTTATGGCGGTGAGAAAGTGACTGAAGCCGAACCGCCAGATCAGGACCAATAATATTGCTGATTCTTCTTTGGATTTTATCAAGGAGTTCAAGATAAATAGCATGGGTACCGTAACATATGTGTCAGCGATATTCTAAGCATGGATGAATAGTAGTAGACTTATAGATATGTAAGAAAGATTCTGGAGCGAAAACTTGTCTCGGACGACACCGAGAACCAACTTTCTTAGCAGCTGACCTAGCAATGGATTCAATATAGTTTTACCACTTCATGTCAGCTGAGAAAGTTAGCTCGAGAAGACGCAACGTGTCACTTTCGTGGTGGTTAGCATCAGCCATGCTGATGGAAAGCAGAGAGGTTCCGTTTAGATGTTTGGAGGTGTTAAAATTAAGAAGCCATCTTTTTCCCCTGTTAACAACAAGCTGAAGGCCGTTTTGGAAATTAGCTGCTATTTTGACCTTGTGGGACTCATTGTGTCGTGCCAGACAATTTTTCCCACCGAACCGACCTATTTATAAGTCTATTTGACTGATTTATTCATTAGTTTTTTACGGCTTATCAACCCTTTGTAGGTTATTTAAAACCAGAAAATAGTTTTAGGTTGTAAGGTATTTTAGGCAATAATAGTTTAAAGATATAAGTTTTGCTAATTAACCCTTATCTTGCAGAGAGAAGAGGTTGAATAAGAATTTGGTAAACAAACACGAAATTATAATGAGGATATAAAGAGAGGAGTCAGTTCTATATTACAATCAATATACAAACTTAAACCTCACTTTCTAGCGACGGTAGTTTCTATATATTTATATTCCCGAGAATGTAAATAAATTTAAAAGACATATCTGTATAGCTATTCAGTATTTCATTTATTGATTGATTCGTTTTCTAGGGTTTATCAACCCTCTGCCGATTATTTAAAGCCAGAAAATATTTTAAAATTGTTAGATTATTTTTGAGATAACAATAATTTGGACTTACTAATTAACCCATAGCTTGGGGGAGATGAAATGGATTCATACATTTCCCAAGGGTATTTGGGAGTAAGTGAATATAACGAACCCAACTGGAATTGGAACTCGGCTTCCTGAGTAACAATTCCGAGCTATTATCCATTATTATTCGCACATCGAATTTTATAGCAGCTGGTATTCTCAAGCATTCACCCATGTAGTTAGTGACCAGTCTCGATGTTTCTTAACTTCGGTGACCCTACGGGAAGGTTATGTGGCCGTAAGCTATACGTCTACCATTTGTTCGTTCATTGAATATTGCTGTCAAATCTAGTCTGGTACTCCTGTTATATGTCTTGAGATTCATCGCCATCATATGTGGCTGTAATATTCGAAGCATAGACGAATATGTAAGACTGATTCTGTTGGGGAAAAAAATTGTCTCGTACGACAGAGTGAGCCAATTTTCCTAGCAGCAGAACGAGTAACTGATTCAAAATAATCTTTCCACATCATATACATTGAATCTACCGCAAGGAAAGTTTTTCTCGCCTGAGTCCATCCTTCAAATCTATAATTCAATCATTCGCCCTTGCATGGAATATTGTTGTCACATGTGGCCTGGAGTTCCCGCTGTTCGTCTCAAGGTCCTCGACAAAATCCAGAGACGGATATACAATGTGGTTGGTCATGGTCTGTCATCTCGCCTACAGTCACTTTCTCACAGACGTGCAGTCACTTCCGTCTGTCTTTTCTTTTCTCGAAGTAGTTTCACGCTAACTGCCCCGACAAGCTATTTTCGCTAGTTCCCAAACTGCATGAATTTAAGCTTTCTACTAGGTTGACATCTAATTCCCACCATTTCATTATCGAAACGCCATCTCTTCTACTTCAATAGCTTCATGTCTCGCACTTGTGGAACTCTTACTTACTTACCTGATAGCTATAATCTCCAACTATTCAAATGCAACGTCAATCGACATCTTCTGATGCCTTGATCTAATTCCCTGTTTTTCTCTTTATACTTTCCTCTTTCACTCCTCTTTACTCTTGCTCTCACTCTCTGTAATCCCCTGCATGTTAGTGGCACTCCCGCTTTGCTTGGAGGGAAAAGCTTTAAAAAAACATCAGCGGCAAACGTTATCCCGAAAAAAAAATGTGATTTTGAAGGTAACCAGACCATTGAGAAACATTTTCTTATTAATAATTTGATTTCTCCGTATTACTGTGCAAGACTATTTACTATTTAGAAAAAAATACGACGTCTGTCCCATAATATTTATTCAATTTTTATACACATTTAATACACGAAGTGCAACTGTATAATGAGACAAAGGGAAACATTATTTTTCAGAATAATTGAAGATCATATCTAACAATATCAAGGGAAACAACTATGATTATATTTTGTATGAGTTATCTCCCTTGTTGATAAGGCGACACTGCTCTAATTCAGGGTTTGGTAACCGATGACCCCAGGCAACATTAATTATTTAATTAATTCGTGGAGCAATTGGCAGAAAATATCATTTGGAGTTAATCGATTTACAATGCGACGAGTTTTTTAAATCAAAATTTGATTCGGATTCACTACTGACTTCATCAAGAAATATGTTTTGTCAAGCGGAAAAGACTGAATGAATATTCCGAAAATGATGGCATCATTATTTGGAAATACATATGCTTTCGAATAGCTTTTTTTCAGACATGATATATGCTAAAAGTCGTTTAAGAACAAGATTAGGTGATGACCACCTTGATGAGGCGTGGCCCCTGTCATCGATAAATATTTCACCTGCTAAGCAGAAACAGGTGTCTCATTAAATAATTCGTCATTTCTAACTTTTTTCGTTTTTAGAAAGGAATTTACATTTTTTGTTGATTGGGTTAGTTTTTATCCTGTTATTTCGGCAGTAAAATAAGGAACTTTGTTTGAATAATAAAATATTAATAACGCTGTTTTTGTCAAGATCAAGGCAGCCGTCTGTTTGGAGCAGCATGAGATCTGGACAAGTCTATAGATTTGATGTTAGAATAATAGCGGATAATGGATAAGAGCTCGGAATATTTACTCGGAGAGTCGAGTTTCAATTCCAGTTGGGTTCCTTATAGTCACTTACACACAAATCTCCCTCAGCTATGGGTTAATTAGTATAACTAAATTATTATTATCTCCCCCAAAATTCTTACAATTTAAATATATTTTCTAGCTTTAAAATCTCTGAGACGGTGCATAGCTTTCTGGTTCGCTGTCTCCAAAAGGTTGCCGATCCCTGGTCTAAATAATAGAGAATTGTATCAAAGAAGGAACAGTGTATTTATATTTTTCTTTCTAGAAGGGACCACTTGATTGGATTGCATAAAAAGCAACCCTTTGAAATCATGGATTTTATTTTGCCTCGGACATTTTATCTCTAAGCACCGCTGGAAAATACAAAGCTGTTCCAATTATCATCAATGTCAATTTAATCTCATTTCTCCGAAAAAGTCTAAGGGCGTCTGGTGTAGACAATTTCATTTTTATTGATTCATTTTTTACGGATTATCAACCCCTGGCTGGTTATTTAAAGCCAGAAAATATTTTTAAATTTTAAGAATTGTTTTGAGATAATAATGGCTTTAGCGATAAAAGTCTTACTAATTAACCCGTAGCTGGGAGAGAGAAGAGGTATATTCATACTTTACTCATGCAAGTAAATATATCGAACCCAACGAGAATGGGATTTCGGTTTTCCGATTAACAATTTAGAGTCATTATCCATTTAGACTACATATATATATATATATGTATATATATATATATATATATATATATATATATATATATATATATATATATATATATATATATATATATATATATATATATATAAAAGTGAACATACAGCTCAACACTTAGAGGCGACAGTCTGTTTCATGCTATATGCAATCGTCGACTGTCGCCTCTAAGTGTTGACTTCTATGTTCACTTTTATATTTACACACGCTCTATCTCTGATATTGAGCACTTTATCACATAAATATAGCACACCTTAAAACTATATTTCTTCATATATATATATATATATATATATATATATATAATGAAATGGATTAAGTCCGACAATTATATAATGTATTTTCTGTTTATACGTTATTTTTATAGATATTTTTTTTTAAATAAATGCTCTGTTTTTAATTAAACAGTATTAATTATATTTACTTGCTTGAGTGTTCGAGAAATTTCGTAGAAAATATGCGGTCTCCTACAGGAATGGAACCTGTAACACTTACGAGAACCGTCATATAGCCTGACGTGCTTTTACCATTCAGCCACAGAGAAGCTTCTGATGAGCAATGTCCAAATTATTGTTTATAAACACACACCTTCGACGATTTTTCTCGATCGATAATTTCTGCTCACGAGACATCTTAACGTAAACAATACCAACATATTATGAAACGGATTAAATCCGACAGTTATTTAATACATTTTCTGTTTATACGTTATTTTTATAGCTATAACTATTATATGCTCTGCATGATAATTAAACAGTATCAATTAAATTTATCGGTCTGAATTTTCGAGAACACCCACAAAGCTAGAATTTTATTTAATTCTTTTCTTTTCTGGACGCAAATTATATAGAAACTGTCGAAATGTCTTGCATGTCCGAGCATTTTCGGCAATACCTTTAGCCATTATCAAGAATGTTTTTTTTTTATTTTGAGATTTAACTGACTGCATGGGTTGTGTTTTATGGATATATCTAGAGTTATGGGAATGTTTTATTTCCCAAACACGGTCAGCAAGTCGTGGCCGTGTTCATAGGTGATATTATTGAGCGTTGGCTTTTTCTTTTTTATTCATAATGCTTCCATTATTTTGAACCTTTTTTTACATGTGGATACTCGTTGATAATACAAATATAATAGTTTCATTCATAAAAAGTATAGCTGAAAGTGCTTGGACAATTTCTGTATAATTTGCACGCAGAAATTAACAGCAATATCTTGTCAGTCATATTTAATGGAACTTGTATAAAAGAGGGATTGCTGCCCAAATACACAATTATACACACACACACAAATATATATATATATATATATATATATATATATATATATATATATATATATATATATATACAGTATTTTTCGGCTTATAGGACGTACTTTATTTTTCCTAAAAAAATGCCCTGAAAAATAAGTGTGTCTTCCACGACGTATGTAAGGCAACGCCCAGGCTCAAGTAATCTTGCGCAGTCACTTAATTGGCTTGACTGATACGGACGTGGATTTGTATTTTGAGTCTTTAAACTATAGTGTTAGTTATCTTTCTAGTTCTGGCTTTTCTATGGTGTAACCTCAATGCTTAGACTATAAAACTTGGTAGGGCCGAGCCACAACCTTAAACATGCTCTCATTACTTGCAGCAGTGGAAGCCTTTCTGCTCTTGACTCGGGCGAGTGATTAATGTAAACAATACATGGCGCCAGTATGGGAGGGACCCATGGTAAATGTGTTGTTGTATGAGAATTACTATTTTTTTCTTAGAAATTTTTTCCAATATTAGGTTGCGTCTTCCAAGCTGCAGCGTCTTGTAAACCGGAATATATATATATATATATATATATATATATATATATATATATATATATATATATATATATATATATATATATATATATATATATATATATATATATATATATATATATATATATATATATATATATATATATATATATATATATATGGTATTTTCCGGCACCTCGACGTGATGTAATGGTTAGAAAGCTTGTCTTGCTAGATCAATTACGACTGAGTAGTGAGTTCGATCCTCGCTGGGTGCCCTATACATTCGGCCTTGTGTCACATCCAAGCGGGGATTAGAAAATCTATATATATATATATATATATATATATATATATATATATATATATATGATAAAAAGGCTTAAACACTAATATTCCATGGTCATAAATAAATACGATTCAATTCATCAGACCTACAAATTCAATTTTTTTTTAATTTGTAGGTCTGATGAATTGGATCATATTTACGATTCCAGTGGGATAAATTATGACCTTGGAATATTAGTGTTTAAGCCTTTTTATTATATCCTTACTCTGTCCTGGACATTGAGTTCTACCTGGAATCTATCCTCTTGAACAAACTAAGATTGTGGTGAGGAAGCATCTGCTTGGAGTCTATTCCACAGAGCAATGGTTTGTGGGTAGAAGCTGCTCAGTTATAACTTACATTTCAGCAGTGGAATACGAAGGTAATGCTATAATGTGTGGCATGGCGACTCTTAGACGTGAAGGCTAGAACCGGTAGAACTAAGGAATATAGTTCGTCTGAGCACTTGCCATGTAAAAAAGAACAAACGATATAGGCGTGTAGATGCTTGCGATGTTTCGTCTGTGGGGAAAGGGGTTGTAGGATGGAAAATAATTAATCGTCCACAAGGACGCCTGTACTATATATATCGAGATTCTTGACAAAATTCAAACAAGGGCCTGTAATGTAATCGATTCTGACCTGGCATATCAACATCAGTCACTTTCTCACCGACGTGGCATGGATTTCCCTTGCCTTTTCTACTAATCTTTTCATTGTAAATTGTTCTGATGAGCTTTTTACATTAGTGTGTTGAATGGATTAATTTAAGCGTGTTGCTAGATGGGAAGATAGGTCTCGCCTTTTTACTGTTGAACCGCTACTTCTATTCTAGCAGATTCTCGCATTTCTCACGTATGGAACTCTCTTCAGCTTTTTCGCTTCTCTGAAAACCTACAATTTACAAAGATTTGAATGCAACATCAACCGCCATCCACTGATTTCTGGACCATGTTCTTTTATTGCCCTTTACTCACTAAGTCTATACATTTAAAAAGCAATATATTCGCCATTGTTTAATGTTCGAAATCTGAAAATGGCAATACTGGGACAGAAGCATTAAAAACATAGAGTGCAGTGTATACGGATGCTGCAAAGGCTCATGCATGTCAGATGTAGTTTAGAAGGTTGTAAAATAGCGGCATATTCAACCAACATCTAACCACAGAAAGCAAGAAAGAAAGAAAGATATAAGAAAATACAGAATAAGAAAGAAGGAACAATCATACTTAATAAGAAAGAAAGAAAGAAAGAAAGAAAGAAGGAAAGAACAATCATAATTCATTAAAAAGAAAGAAAGAAGAATATACAGGATAAGAAAGAAAGAACAATCATACTCGAAAAAAAAAGAAAGAAAGAAGAAAATATTGGTTAAGAAAGAAAGAAAGAACAATCATACTTGATAAGAAAGAAAGACAGAATAATCATAACTGATAAGAACGAAAAAAATAGAATAAGAAATAAAGAAAGAAAAAAGAAAGAAAATACAGAATAAGAAATAAAGAAGAGTCATACTTGATAATAAATAAATAAATAAAGAAAGAAAGAATAAAATACAGGATAAGAAAGAAAGAACAATCATACTGGATAAGAAAGAAAGATAATCATAACTGATAAGAAAGAAAGAAAGAAAGAAAGAAAAAAATACAGGATAAGAAAGAAAGATAGAAAAAGGTAAGAAAGAACCATCATAATTGATAAGAAAGAAAGAAAGAAAGAAAGAAAGAACATACAGGATAGGAAACAAAGAAAAAAAGAAGAAAATGCAGGATAAGAAAGAAAGAAAGAAAGAAAGAAAGAAAGAAAGAAAGAACAATCATACTTGATAAGAAAGAAAGAAAGAATACTGGATGAGAAAGAAAGAACGAAAGAAAGAAAGAAAGGGAGAGAGAAAGGGAGAGAGAATAAAGTACTGATAACAAAGAAAGAATTGGGTAAAAAAGAATGACACTGATAATAATGAAAGAAAGAAGGAAATACTAGATAAGAAAGAAAGAAAGAAGGAAAGGAAAATCACACTTGATTAGAAATAAATAAAGAAAAAAAGAAGAAAATATTGGATTAGAAAGAGAGAACGAAAGAAAGTAAAAATATGTCGATAAGAAAGAATAAAAAGAAAGTCCTGATAATAAAGAAAAAGTAAAAAGAAACGAATAGTACAGAAGAACCATCACTGCAGGCGTTTCTTGCCAGCAACTTGATCGTACAAACGAAGCATTAGATACTAAGTGTACTGCTTTGGTAAACACAATTTTCCCGCCTTCAAGACAATGCATGCGTACACTCTGAAAAACAAATCCAAGAAAAAAAAAGAAAAGAAAAGTTCTTCCACATCCTCCTTGATAGATTTGGCACCTACAGTTGTAGAGGCTATGATTAAATGTAATTGGTAGAAATGCCCAACAAACAGAATTGACAAAGTTTACAATACACAATAAGAAGAGAAAAGAACAAGGCAAAAATAATATTAGGTTGGTGCAAAAATAATGTCGTTTTCTCACATAAAGTTGAGCGTCAAAAAACGACATTATTTTTGCACCAACCTAATACTAAGCAAACAATATATGTAAAACAAAAGTAGGGAAAGCAACAGTAATAAGGAAAAAAAAATCACAAACTAAGAATGGTGTTAAAATACAAACGGGATACAAACAAGTGATCGCAGCGTTCTAACTTCAAGATAAGAAAGGACAGAAATATGGCTGATAAGACCGAGTAGTGGTCTGTCTTATTGGCTCGGAAGAAATCCCAGTATGCGTCTGTATGGTTTTTCTATAGAATTGGAAAGGGAGATGTTTTTGCAGTTTGTCCTACAATGATTGGAATAGGTAATACCGGTCTACATTTTTTCGACACCAAAATGGAAATTATCTGTATTGAGAACACGTAATGCGATTGGGGGGAGGGAATGGACCTGATTTTCAAATTCAGTGTGAAAAAATAGCGCAGAAACATGTGCTCATTGCCCAACAACATTTGGGTCGAAACTAATGTCAACTGGTGTAATAGATTTTTATTTGCCCAGATTCTTCTTCTTCTTCTTCTTCTTCTTCTTCTTCTTCTTCTTCTTGATGTTTAAAAATCCAGAGTGTAAGTGATTGTTTTGGCAAATACCAATTATTGTACTTTCAAGGAATTTTCGTCTTAGTAAGTGATTTTCTCTCTTAATATAGATTGCGTTTTTGAGACCAAAATTGTTGAATAAATTGTTATATAGGAGATCTTCCTTATGTTTATAAATACAAGTTTTTAACATTTCTGTGAGTTTCACCAATATATTATAAAGAACAACTGTTACAGTTTATTTTATAATGTCCGCTTCAGAATTTTTGTTATTAAGGTTATTTTTGGCTCTGATCTTATCCAGAATAGCTTTGGATGAAGTAATTGATCTAATCTTAAGTCTGGATATATTATTTTAAAAAGTATATCCTACCGAGTTGGTACGCGATATTATGTATCGATTTTATTTAATTTATTATTATCATTCTTGTTGTTACAGTTGTAGTTATAATTTTTTGTTGTTGTAGATTTTATAGAGGTACCTTCCAAAAATACAAGAAAGAACGCGATACCTAAGGTTTAAAATGAATTTCTAAAAATGAAAAATCTTTCTTGAAGCTTTTATTTTAGTTTTAATTTCAAGCTAATAGATTAAATTTAATATTTTCAATAAGCAAAATACTTTGCTGTATTTTAAAAACTATTTTAAATCGAGTGAAATAATGTTTTGTTTGTTTTGATAAAATAGCTGATTTTCGCCTTTTTTGCAGTCGTCTTTTAATCGTGATGTTCTCTTTATTAAAAACAATCTTACAAAAATAAAATATATTTTTCTGAAAATTTATTTAAGGAATATTAAAGTATAATTAATCTGATTTGAAACAACCATAGTTTAAAATATCGAAAAAATTAATTTTCTAAACCAGCTGTTTATTTAAGGCGTCCGTGTGTTTGACAGTTTGATATGTATCTAATATTGTTCTATGATGGCTTTAGGCATTAAAAAAGGTCCTAAAAAGTAACTTAATTAACGTGAGCGATTTCTTTGTATGATTTTTAAGTAATCTGTAGTCTTAAGAATTTAAGAAAATATTCTCCGTAATCTAATGTTTTATTGAATTTTATTAAATATTTTTGCCTGTATATTTCCTCTTATTTTTTTGACAATGTCGTGTAATGTGTTCGAGTGAACTTTGGACTGAAGAGCTTCGTCAGGCATGTAACTGCTTCATCAAACGTTAAATCATTTGTCTTCTTTGGCAAAATGTAATCCACGAATTTTGTGTATTCTTCCGTTCCTAATTTCCTGAGTAATAGTCGTAGCTTTTTTGCTTCTGTCCAGTTTTGACAATCGATGTTGAAGATGTCTTCATGACGTCTGAAAAGGTCCCCGAAATTTTTATCCTCTTCTAGGCAATATTTGAATATTTCTATCGTGTTCCATACGGCGTCTTGGGAAAAAGTCGCCTCTTTTTCAATATTCTGTTGTTGTGTATTACTCGCTACTTTTACAATTAGTTCCTGGAGTTGTAATTGTCTTTCTTCATTTTGCATTTGTCTTTCATGATTTTCCTTCTGCGTTTGGAGTAATATTTTCTCCATTCTTTCTAGGAGCCTGGCACAACAATTAACAGACTAGGAAATGTGATGTACAGAAGACATATTGACCAAATACAAAAAAGACGAATGGAAGAGCCAAGCTCGTCACCCGCTGAAAGTGACGATTCAATGGATGCAATCTTTGAAGCTTTTGAGATTCAAAGACCACGGGAAGACACATAAACTAGAAGGTCAAACAGGAAGAGAAAATTTACCGAACCTCTGATTATAGGCCATAAGAGAAAAAAATAGTACCCCCACCAAAAAAAAAAGTGATCTAAGAATGGGGGCGTTGAGGGGTCCACCCCTTTTTATACACATGAACTCAGCCAGTATATATATATACTACTGCAAGAGCAAGACCAAAGAGTTGAGTCGAGTCCAGAGTGACAGAGTAAAAGATTGTAGGTAACCGGAAGAGTGAGGGTGAGACAACAGCGTTGTAGGAGTCACAGTGAGCGAACACGTAGACTCAGTAAGAAATCATACAGCGATACTTCAATACCAAAGACTGTATATATATTTTGTTACTCACCCGTATTCCTGGAACTACTAACCTGCTTTACAAGTTTGTATTATTACGTTAATACATTATTTTCATATATTCATTACTGGCGTTTGTTATTTATTGGTACCGGAAATCAACCCTGAATCCACAACATATATATATATATATGTCACCATATATAAGCTTAATAATATATATGTCACCTTATATAAACTTAATACTGCCCTTCAAAAGTAAATTTTAAATTCATTTTTTTTTCACCTTTGAAAGTGAAGTCTGAAGATCCAGAGAAAAATACAATTCTCTGATGAAATAAATTATAACTAATGGACCCTTAAAGTGGTTTGTTTTTCTTTAAATTATATATATATATATATATATATATATATATATATATATATATATATATATATATATATATATATATAGATTAATCTGAGTAAATGTTTGTAACTGAGCTGACAGATGTTACCTTCATCATCCCGACTCCAGAATTCGGTGCGGCGCGTATCATAGGTGCAGGCAGAAGAGGATAGCCGCTGAGACGGGCTGATTGAAAGGCAATCAAAGATTTAGAAACGGTTTTAAAAAATTCATATGCTAAAAATAAATATGATCAATGACTTTCCAATCCTCGCCCAAATTTAAAGCGACGACGCATTGATTTTTTGAATCGAATTCAGCAAGTCAGTAAAACCGTTAACGTGCTAAGATTTACTGGGTGTGGAAGAAACAGAAACATTTACTAAGAAGCAAGGACAATAGAAGAGTAAACAGGGAGACAGGAGATAGCGACCTTTTATTGCATTTAAATATTTGAAGATTAAAGTTGGCTGGAATATCTTGGAACCGAAAGGGAGTTCCACAAGTGAGAAATTCGACTAAAGAAACTGTTAGCATAGAAGCAACCACCAATGACCTTGTAATCATTGTCAAAATCTAAAGTCACGACGTAACAAACGACAAAGATAAACAAATAAAAAACAATGAAAAAAATTGGAATATACTCTACGGCATAGAATGCACGGTAGAGTAGTAGATAGCGGCGCGGATTGAGGAATCGGAGTTCGAATTCCAGTCGAATCCATTACGTGCTAATAGACTCTTCTCCCTCCAGCTTTGGGTAAATAGCAGGACAGACTGGCTTCTATAGCCTTGGATGGCAACTCCTGTAGGAGAGGGACAACTCCGAATTCAAAACCTGCGAAGGGTCGTTTGGGTGACCTACAAATTCAAAACGCTTTTTGAATATATATATATATATATATATATATATATATATATATATATATATATATATCAATTAAAAGGTGCAATTATAATTTACAAATTCATGAATCATTCATACAAAAAACAAATATAAAGGTTAATGATTTAAATCTCTATTTTCGTTGTCCTCTTATTACCGAGAAGTAAAAACAAGAACAAAATCTATTTCCATACTTGAGGATGTCTGTAGGAACAGACGAAAGCTTGTAAAAAATTAAAAAGACCTCATGCAACTGGAATTTATAAACGGGGATCATATCATTCATATACAGGTTCGGGGTTGCTGTATCTTATTTATATTGTTTGCGATGATGTATTCTCACCATTTAAATCATTAACCTCTATATTTGAATATATATATATATATATATATATATATATATATATATATATATATATATATATATATATAAGGCACGGTGCATTAGTGGATAACGGATCGAATTGAGGAATTCGAGTTCGAATTCCAGTCGAATCCATTACATTCACTTACGTGCTAATACCCTTGGCATAAATCATCTTCTCCCTCCAGCTATAGGTAAATAGCAGACCAGAGTGGGTTCTATAGCCTTGGATGGCAACTGGTCTAGGAGAAGGACAACACCAAATTCAAAACATGCGGAGGGTCGTTTCTGGGCTTTGTTTACGTAGTGCACCAGGTCTCTGTATTCGGCCCTTCAGAAAGTGTGCATGGTTTTACACAAAGCCGTCACCACTATAATCACATATGTGCTGGTTTCTGGGCTGTTGGTTGCTAGGAACTGAACTGTTTGATCCACTATACTCGACTGCAATGATTGAAGACGGAACACTTCTACCGAATTTCTCTACGGCATATGATAATGATATACTTGTATATATATATATATATATATATATATATATATATATATATATATATATATAGTCTATCGTAGATACACTAGTTCAAATATCCAACGGCAAAAGTAGATTTACGAAAAAAACGGCAATATATATATATATATATATATATATATATATACTGTATATATATATATATATATATATATATATATATATATATATATATATATATATATATATATATATATACAGTAGCGGCCATAATATAAGGAACGGTATAACCGCAAAACTCAAAAGTTAAGTTACTTGATCCGTTATTAATTTATGTTGATATTTATTAAGATTTGTTTGGTATCAGCCTTTGCCTAATTGATTGGATGGGACATAACGAAACATGGCTTTCGTAACCTGGAACACTGACCTCAACCAGTCAGAAATACCTATTGAGACTTTCTTTGAAAAAAAGAAACCATGTTCGCAACCCAAAAAACTATTATGTAAATTTTTGTAACTTTGTATAATATTTATGCATTACACCCTAATCTTTATTCGGTTAAAATTTCATTCATTGCTAATCATGCATTACTTTTTAAGTAATACACATATTTATGTCTTTGTTGTTTCCGTTCCTTATATTATGCCCGCTAATATATATATATGAAAGGCTCAAACACTAATATTCTATGGTTATAATTTATTACATTGGAATCATAGTCACGATCCAACTCATCAGACCTACAAATTCAAAACGCTTTTTGAATTTGTAGGTCTAATGTATTGGATCGTGATTCCGATTCCAATGTAATAAATTATAACCATGGAATATTAGTGTTTGAACCTTTTATATTATATTCTTACTCTGTCCTGGACATTGAGTTCTACCTGTATTCTATCCTCTTGGGAATTTATATATATATATATATATATATATATATATATATATATATATATATTGACCACTAATAATATTTTATATATTTATATATATATATATATATATATATATATATATACAGAGAGAGAGAGAGAGAGAGAGAGAGAGAGAGGGTTAATATTAGTGGTCAATATATATATATATATATATATATATATATATATATATATATATATATATATAGAGAGAGAGAGAGAGAGAGAGAGAGAGAGAGTGGGAACAATTAAATATTCTCCTGCACGCAAAACCACCTTCTTTCGCGACGTAATGTCAACATGTCCGGTTGAGACTAGTGGGCCGTCAGTCTTATCATCCATTTAATTTTATCGTGGCTGTCTCCAAAGTGTGTCTAGAAAAGTCAATATTTGCGGCTGATCGGTAATGTCAGCGCAAGATAAACGACAAGTGTCTGTTTTAGTGCTAACTAGGGACTGACTATGTCTTGATTTAATGACAGGGTTTTTGTTGGTGGGCCAGCATGTGATACTTGCTACGCTAGCCTTCGGGGCTATTTTCCTTGGGAGGGTACTTAAAAAGGAGCGTTGCAGTTCAAATGTCCGTGTTGGATGTTTAGAAGATATCGTAAATGAATATAAAGAGTGAAGAAAAAAAGAGAAAAAAGAAAGTACAAATGACATGAAGAAAGAAAGAAAGAAAGAAAGAAAGAAAGAAGGAATACTAGACGAGAAAGAAAAAAGGAAGAAAGGAAGAAAGAAGAAAATACTGCATATCAGAGAAAGAAAAGCAGAAGAAAATACTAGATACGAAAGAAAGAATGAAAACTGGATAATAAATAAATAAATAAATAAATAAAATAAGAAAAGCAAACGCTCCATGTAAGAAAGAAAGAGAGATAATGGGTAAAATGCTAGGTAAAAAGAATGACAGTATATACTGATGAGAAAGAAAGAAAGAAAGAAAGAAAGACAGAAAGAATGGAAGGAAGAAGAAAATACTCGATAAGAAAGAAAAAAAATGAAAACTTGATAAGAAAGAAAGAAAAAGAAAGAAAAATAAATAAATAAAAATAAAAATAAAATAATGGATGAGAAAAAGAAAGAAAATGAAGGTAATATTCTGCATAAGAAAGAAAGAGAGATACTGATTAAAATACTGGGTAAAAAGAATAACAGTATATACTGATAAGAAAGAAAGAAAGAAAGAAAGAATGAAAGAAAGAAAGGGAAATGTTTCAAATAAAAAAAGCGAGAAGAAAGTACTGATAATAAAGAAAGATAAAGAAAAGAAAAGAAAGAAAGAAAGAAAGAAAGAAAGAAAAGGAAACGCTCCATGTAAGAAAGAAAGAGAGATAATGGGTAAAATACTGGGTAAAAAGAATGGCAGTATATACTGATAAAAAAGAAAGAAAGAGAGAAACAAAGAGAGAAACAAAGAAAGAATGGAAGGGAGATGGAAATACTGGATAACAAAGAAAGAAAGGAAGAAGAAAATACTCGATAAGAAAGAAAAAAAAATGAAAACTTGATAAGAAAGAAAGAAAGAAAAAGAAAGAAAAAGAAATAAATAAAAATAAAAATAAAATAATGGAAGAGAAAAAAGAAAGAAAATGGAGGTAATATTCTGCATAAGAAAGAAAGAGAGATACTGATTAAAATACTGGGTAAAAAGAATAACAGTATATACTGATAAGAAAAAAAGAAAGAAAGAAAGAAAGAAAGACAGAAAGAAAGAAAGAAAGAAAGAAAGAAAGAAAGAAAGAAAGGGAAATGTTTCAAATAAAAAAGCGAGAAGAAAGTACTGATAATAAAGAAAGATAAAGAAAAGAAAAGAAAGAAAGAAAGAAAGAAAGAAAAGGAAACGCTCCATGTAAGAAAGAAAGAGAGATAATGGGTAAAATACTGGGTAAAAAGAATGGCAGTATATACTGATAAAAAAGAAAGAAAGAGAGAAAGAAAGAGAGAAACAATGAAAGAATGGAAGGGAGATGGAAATACTGGATAACAAAGAAAGAAAGGAAGAAGAAAATACTTGATAAGAAAGAAAAAAAATGAAAACTTGATAAGAAAGAAAGAAAGAAAAAGAAAGAAAAAGAAATAAATAAAAATAAAAATAAAATAATGGAAGAGAAAAAAGAAAGAAAATGGAGGTAATATTCTGCATAAGAAAGAAAGAGAGATACTGATTAAAATACTGGGTAAAAAGAATAACAGTATATACTGATAAGAAAGAAAGAAAGAATGAAAGACAGACAGAAAGAAAGAAAGAAAGAAAGGGAAATGTTTCAAATAAAAAAGCGAGAAGAAAGTACTGATAATAAAGAAAGATAAAGAAAAGAAAAGAAAAGAAAGAAAGAGGAAAATACAGGATAAGAAAGACGGCAAGAGAGAGAAGGGAGACTTTCTGGATAAGAAAGAAAGAGAGAAAAAGTGTAGATAATAAAGAAAAAGAACTAAATACTGAGTAAAAAAGAAAGTCAGTATGTGTACTGATAATAAAGAATGAAAGAAAGAAACAAAGAAAGAAAGAAAATAAGAATAAAAATGCTTGATTAGAAAGGAAGAGTGAAAGGCAGTAGAAAAGAAAGAAGGGATGGGTAAAAAAAGAAGAGAGAGAGAGAAATAGATAGTTAAACAAGAAAGTGCAGATAATAAAGAAAGAAAAAAGAAAGAGATACTGAAAAGAAAAAAGAATGAAAGAAAGTACTGATTATAAAGAAAGAATGATAGTATTTATTAACAGAGAAAGAAAGATAGTAATGTCCGACAAAGAAAGAAAAAACTGTGGCACCATTTAACGAGGCAGAAAAGGAAAAGAAAGAAAAGAAGAAAAAGAGAGGCTAAGAACCGAATCGTGAGTGTTAAACAAGAACACACACACAGCTAAGAGACAATGGATAAAAGGATATTTTGATAAGTAACAAATGGCGAAGGAGTGTCATTACAATGACAGGGAAATTCTGAGTAGAAAGAAGGCGAAGGAAGGAAAGAATCAGATATGTTTTGGCATCGGCTGTGTTATCTAAAGATATGAAAACAAACTATTGGTACGGAAGACATCTTATTATCGGCTACAGGCCGGCTGGTAAGAGAGAGAGAAAGAAAAATTCAAATGAGAATGTTATTTCGTTAAGTGACAACTAAAAAGGCTTAGACAGATATGAAAAATTAAAAAAACCACCCACGAGCATCCTTGGCCTGCGATAATAAAATTTTGTTATCAGGAATTGTGCCGAAAGAAAATAAGTGTTTGTTTTTTTCTTTCTTCGAGGCGACGGACCGGCTGGGGCTTTGGAGATGTCCTTTTTTGAGACCATGTCGGGAAGGCCACACATTCTGATAATTAGCGATAAAATACTTGAAGTAAACCACGTGTGGAACAAGAGTTATGACCGCCATTGTCATATTGTCCTGTTCGCGGCTGGAGAAATGATAAAGCATTAAGGGGAAGAAAAAGGAAAGAAAAAAGAGATAATTTTTTTTTTTTTAAGCAAGATATTTTTTTTTCTGAAACAAGCCGCAGATTCGTCCACGCCCGGCTGAGACATCATTGGTCGAGTGGTGATCACGTGATGCACGAGGGAGGCTGTTGCCGCCCATCTGGAGGATGAGTAAGAGAGGTTGCCGCGAAGATGTGGGGAGGGCAGTTCACGCCCCTCTGAGGTATGATGAGAAGGTGGGAGTGAGGAAAGGTTCCCAAAAATGGAAAAAGGTGGAAATTCCTAACCAGAGAGGTGGATATGTATTTAGAATTATCGAGGAACCCCCCAGCGCCGACAAACCCACCCCGGTTTTGGTCGGCGCCCATATAAACGAAGCCACAACGAGCATTTTGGGAGAGTCGAGTTCCAGCAGTCTTCGGTTAAGGCAAGCCTCGCAAATAGCTGACAGATTCCCGCACATTTTCCAGACCATCTCTTCAAACCAAGAACAATTATTCTGAAGAGCGACTTAGATCCAGATCACCGAAACAAGTTTTTCTTTTGACTTTCGTCCAAAGACCCACCGAAACACCAATTTCTTAAAGAGCAGACGACTTGAAGTGTTAAAACTTGCCCAGCGGAAAACGACGTGCCACAATCCATAGAACGGGTCGGGAGATAGATGCAGTCCTATGTATCGAACAACTAGACATAAAGTTTGTTAACTTTTTCTTTGATACTTCGAACTTTTGAGTTTTCATTTTGTTGCCTTTTATGCGTATTTTTGTGGTATCACCCCCGTTGGACTAGGTTTGCAGTACGGCCCCGGTGACTGATTGATTTCCTCTGCCTAGATCAAGTCACAACGTGGCTAGGCAGACTGGGAATCAAAGTAGGACGTCACCGTTGGTGCCGTGGTAGACTGGGATACAACGACACGGTTGGCGCTACGACCAGGGGACGACGTCACAAACAAAAATTACTGAAGAACCGGCAAAGAAAGAAAGAAATTTTCAAAAGAGCAGAACAGCACGAATAGAAGGTTTGATTTATTTTCTTTTACGGCATATCAACATCAAATGGGTTATTTCATGCGAACATAATTTTTAGAATAGATTGGTATGAATAGAATATGTATTCTTTGGTTTAGATTGGTTTGGTTTATGTTGTTTTACGGCATATCAACTTCAATGGGTTACTTAATGCCGACAACATTTTTAGGATAGATTCGTATGGATAGAATAGATATTCTTTGGTTTAGATTGGTTTGTTTTAGATTGGTTTGGTTTATTTTGTTTTACGGCATATCAACATCAAATGGGTTATTTCATCCCGACAAGAATTTTAGGATAGATTCGTATGAATAGAATATGTATTTTTTTTTGCAAGAAATCAGTTTGTCGATCAGGTTTCACTGATGTATTTTTCTAAAGAGGGTTTTTGTCGAGAGTCAAATGTGTTGCTGGTAATATTTTTTTTTCCAAAAATGTATTGCTAGTTTATATATGTTTTTTTTTTCTTTTTTCAAAAATGTTTTATTGGTAATAATTGTTTTCAAAAATGTATTGCTGGCAATAATTTTTTTCAAACATGTATTGCTGTATTTTTTCAAAAATCGATTTCTGGTATTTTTAATCTAAAAAACAATTTTTGCACTTTCAAAGTGTTTTGATCACAGTTTGGAGGTTAACTATTAAACCCATAGCTGGGACCCTAACGACCTTTAGCATATTACAGATTTCAAATAAGAAATTTTTTGCGTATGATTGTCACATCATCTACGGTTCGAACTGGTGCTTGGCGAGTTACGGTCGTTTTTTCGTAGTGAGTCATACAACCAACACACCCAAGTCGCACTCTCTCGATTACTCACTGAATGCCAGAAGTCCTCTTTTTACCATTTGAAAGGTTTTCTTGTTATATTAAGTAGCATAACAGAATGGGGTAGTATTGGCCATTTTTTATTGTTTTCAAAAGGGAAATGTTGCCGACTACTTATCAGTGGCGGAGAGGGGTCAGTGTCCGGCAGAACTTTCCTACAACAGCAATTTTCTTTTTTTTTTTTTGTTTGTTTGTTGTTTTTTTGTTTTGTTGTTTTTTGTTTTTTTTGACGATCTTCCCGCAACCAAGCCAAAAACCACACTGAATAATTTGAAAAGAATGAACATTTTTACCTTCACGCTACTTTCTGATTCGTCAATTCACGTTCCGATAAAAATCACCGCCACTTTCTGCATTTTTTTTTTTTTGCGGTATATTCGTCCGCCAAATGACCTTATCAAATATATCTTATTTCAGAAAAAGAACATTTTCCTAATTTCTAACAACCTGTGTGCCTACCATTTTTTTTTTTTTTTAATTTATTTATTTATTTTTTTTTGTTTTTTTTGTTTTTTGTTTGGGAAAGTAATTAGTGGTCTTTATTTTTCTAGTGCTTATGTTTTTTCTCCTCTCTTTTACATATGCAATGTTACATTTGGAGTCCATGTTTAGCGCTCTTTGTGTAGGGTATAAATATGATATCTGTTAAAAATTTAAGAGATTCATCTGGACGCTATAACCGCAAAACTGTCAGTCAAAAGTTAAGTTACTTGATCCGTTATTAATTTATGTTGATATTTATTAAGATTTGTTTGGTATCAGCCTTTGCCTAATTGATTGGATGGGACATAACGAAACATGGCTTTCATAACCTGGAACACTGACCTCAACCAGTCAGAAATACCTATTGAGACTTTCTTTGGAAAAAAGAAATCATGTTCACCATGTTCAAAACCCAAAAGGCACTCAAGGTAAAAGATTACAGAGTAAGCGGCACAGATTATGGAAATAATTGGAGAAAATGGGCCAAATGCATCTCTGTTCTTATCTATATATCAATCTGTATGCTACACAAAAACAGACTCTCTCTCTCTCTCTCTCTATCTATCTATCTATCTATCACTATTTCTCATCTTCTTTCTTTCCTCGATTCTTCTATAGGTAGTTTCTCATTTTGTTTCGTTCTGCTGTCCCTGCTCTCTCTCTCTCTCTTTATCTCTATCTCTGTCTCTCTCTCTCTCTCGCTCTTCTATTTCTTACCGCCTCTTTTATTTCCTCGATTCTTCTATAAGTCGTTTCCCTCTCATTTTGTTACGTTCTGTAATCCTCTATCTCTCTCTCTTTCGCTATCTCTCGATATATATATATATATATATATATATATATATATATATATATATATATATATATATGTAAGCAAATATGTGGATATAGATCCGACATTATGAAGAAAAATATGTAAAAATAAAAATCCGAATATGCAAGTATGCTGTTTTAATGTTGTTTCAATGTCAACGTCATATTTTTATATAATTTTAGATGGAAATTAATTTAGATTTGAATAAGATTAATTTATTAAACTAAAGATATAAAAGAAATATTCGATTTATAATTAAATATTTATATTATTCAAAAGAATTTATTATGAAATATTTAATTGATTATAGCAACTATTAATTAGTAAGATTTAGATGCACATTCTATATAATTTATTTATATTATATAATTCACGTAATTATAAAATTATATGTATATAAAATTATATATAATTATATACATACATACATATATATATATATATATATATATATATATATATATATATATATATATATATAACATTATATATTATATATTAAGTATAAATTTATATACAGTTATAGACATAAATTATATTAAAATTAAAAATATTTTGTGAAATTTAAACACTTAATTCACCACCTAACGTTAACTGTAAATTTTAAGTAAAAATTTAAATATGTATAAATATGGATGTGTGTGAAGATATGTAAATGTATATGTAAGTATTTATATATATGCATATATACTGGTGTGTATCGATACATGTATATGTGGTTATATGTGTAATTGCACATGTTCATGAATGTATATATGTATGTGTTTTTTACGTAAATATGTATGTGGTGTATGTATGAAAACAGTAAATTTTTTTTACTATTACCTTCAAATCTTACTCCATCTTGATTTAAAACCGAAACTTTAATTAAGAAATATTACCCATCTAAAAATAGCTGCAAATTAAATTCTTCAATTAGACTCTAACTGATAAAGATTTTACCTTAAAAGTCATTCCCAATATAAAAATATTACTATTAGTAAGTTTTTATTTTTTTTTATTATTGTTTATTGATATAGTATTTAACTTATATTAAAACCCTAATGTAATTGCGGAGAAGTTGAATATTTAAATTGCTAATAAGCATGAAATTTATTTTCTTTGTCGAGTTTTTAAACAGTTAAATTACTATCAAACGTTAAAATCTGTTTTTATCTAAATTGCTAAAGCTATACCACCCCTGTTCTTCCTCCAAAAATCCTACGTACATCTCTTATCTCCCTTTTACTTTCCCCCTTTTTCTTTCCCCCTTTTTTCTCCTTTTCCTTTTCCCATATCATTTCCGTTGAGTTGACCGATTAAGTAGGTCAATGTCTGATCCTTGCCTCTTCCTTTCTCAATATTAAGTATTATAAAAAGAAATATAAAAAGAAATTTTAAAATTCTCCCTTCCCTCTCTAAACTCGACAATGTCTCTCATACTACCCCTCACCACCCTCTGTGTCAACTTATATATGCTTAATACTGCCCGTCAAAAGTGTAAATTTTAATTTCATTTTTCATTTCACCTTTTGAAAGTGAAGTTTGAGGATCCAGAGAAGGATAAAATTTTCTGGTGAAATAAATTATTACAATGGAGCCTTAAAGTGGTCTGTTTTTCTTTTAATTATATATATATATATATATATATATATATATATATATATATATACAGTGTAACCCGGATATAAGATACCCTGATATAAGAGAAACCCGGATATAAGAGAGATCTTCTCTGGTCCCAAATTAGAGCCATACTTACCTAAACAAAATAGACCAAACCCGGATATAAGAGAAACCATGTTATAAGAGGCTTCTTCTCCGGTCCCGACAACTCTCTTATATCCGGGTTACACTGTATATATATATATATATATATATATATATATATATATATATTTTAAAAAAGTGAGAGAGAAACCGCAAACGTTTTTGGTTATGATGTGGATTTATTTTAGTACATACATTATATTTTATTCGTCATACTTCTGATACACCCGTTTCCGGTATCGTGACCTTCTTCAGGCAAATAAAAAGGAATAAGTTTTTAAAAGGAATACCTTTTCCTTATGTTCTTTTAATGACTCATTGTTCGTTTTCTGTATTTTCTAATGAGCCTTGAACTCCTTTCTCGACTGTTGGCAAAAGTGAATTTCTGCCTAAGTGTTAATAAAACCAATTCACTAAATATACAATTTATATATTTAGAAAAATATATAATTCATTTATATCATATAATTTATTTATATTTTTCAAAGGAACTTAATTAATTTTTTTTTAATCTTAGAAAATAAAATGAACACACCAATGGCAATATAGTGATTTTCCAAGCGTAGCTTAGATGTGGCACAAGGCCGAAAGCAGAGGCACCCAGTGAGGATCAAACTCACTACTCAGTAGTAATTGTTCTAGTGAGACAAGCTTGGTAACCATTACACCAGCCCGAGATTCCCCACCAATGGTAATATAATTCAGAATATTAGGTGCACTTATACCATAGCAATATTCCAAATTAGCGTTTAATAAACTTGTTAGTAAGTGGCTCAGATACGACTGCATGGGTACTTTTTTCTGATTGTTTTTATAACCCTGTTCTGTTAGACGGTATTCTATAAGCAGACGCGTAAGTAAATATCTGGGAAACGTTTTGTCAGAGGATCGTAAGTGTGACCCTGAGATCAGCTGACGTATTGGGATAGCCAAGGACGCATTCCAAAAGCTGGGAAGAGTATTGCAAGACAGGAGCATTTCTTTGTTAACAAATACTGAGATGTTACGTGACATCTATCCTTCTTTACGACAGTGAATGTTGGACGATTTCTTCAAAGATGAAGAAAAGACACGAGGCAACGGAGATGTGGTTCTACAGAAGAATGTTAAGGATATCATGGACCGAGCGTGTGAGCAACGATGAGGTCTTAGAGAGGATGCAAACAAGGTGGAGGCTTATACTTAACATCAGGAAGAGGCAGCTGAAGTTTCTGGGACACATAATGAGGAAGGAGCGTTTGGAGAATATGATACTCACGGGTCGAATAGAGGGAAAGAGAGACAAGGGAAAACAACGCATGATATACCCAGCGGGCTTAGGGAAGTGGATGGCAGAATTTGGTCTAGGTGAGGTGGCAGAGGGAAGGAAATTTGAATCTGCAAGGGATAGAGAGAGTTTAAGAACCATGATCGCCTACATCCTGAAAGGACATGGCACATAAAAAGAAAGATTCTATAAGTTGGTGCGCGGAGCCGGACGATATTAAGCTCTGTTTTTGTCATACGAGCTTTTGTCCCGACTACATGAATTTAAGCGTGCTACTAAATTGGCATTTAGGTTCCACCATTTTACAGTTGAAATAGCTAAATGCAACCGCCGCTTCTATTCCAAAACTTTCTTTTCTCGCACTTTCCGCCTGTGGAACTCCCTTCCGTCTATTTGCTTCCCTGATAATTACGATCTTCAAAATTTAAATGCAGCGTCAATCGCCATCTTCTATCTTCTTGAATCCCGCTCATCTTATGTCCTTTCCTCAACCCTTCCTATTCTCAGTGTTTTTCTCGCTTTAATTCCCTGTAACCCCCCTGTGTACTTGTGACATTCTCGCCTTGCTTGGGGTGAAATGGTTAAAAAAAAGTGAGCCGTGGATGTTGAAGCGAGCACTTCCGTTTTTTAATGTATTGGAGTTCCGGCAGGATACGACAAAATATCGATAACTTCAACGATAATGTCCCCTTCTTTCTTATAAACACGTTATTACCCAGACACACACGAGTCTTCAAAATATTGCTGGCAGAAAAAATATCACCACATAATTGTAATAATGTTAATTCTTTCCGTTTTGCAACAAGTGAGTTAGATATGGTCACATTGATAGATGATAAAGAGAGATTAATTGTTTTTTCAAGTTAGAAATATTTAATTCCTTTTATATGTTATGGACGATAAAAACTTTTAATAACGAAAATGGCTTGTAAATTTCAACACCTCCAAAACAAAAGTGCTCTCATTTAACCACCATAGGGAAATTTTCTGTCTGCCATCAAACATGGCTGACGCTTGATTCTTGGAACTGCGCCTTCTTGATTTGAAGTGGAGCGACTACATGAATAAATAGCTGCATCTACTGCAAGGAAAGTTTGGTTAATGTGTCTTGCCAAAAACTCTTTCTCGTCAGAATCCATTTTGCAAAATTTATAAATTTACCCTTCGCCACTGCATTGGATGCTGCCGTCATATCTGGTCTGGTGGTATTCATCTCGAGGTTCTTGACAAAATCAAAAGAAGGATCTGCAATATAATCGATCCTGACCTGGCATCTTGATTTCAGTCACTTTCTCATGCGGCGTGGCTTCTCTCTGTTTTTTTTTTCTACTTATATTTTCATGGCAACTGCCTTTCACGAGCTTTTTGACTGAATGAATTCAAGCGTGCCACTAGATTGGCATCTAAGTCCCACCCTTTCACTGTTGAAATAGCTAAATGCAACTGTCACTTCTATTCCAACAATTTCTTTTCTCGCACTTGCAACCTGTGGATCACGCTTCCGTTTACTTGCTTCCCTGATAACTACAATCTTCAAAAATTTGAATGAAATATAAATCACAATCTTCCATCTTGAATCCCGTTCATCTTTTATCCTTTCTTCAATCCTCCCTATACTCAGTCTTTTTTTTCACTTTCATTCCCTGTAACCCCAAGAGTATTAGTAGCATTCCAGCCTTGCTTTGGGTGATTAATATATATATATATATATATATATATATATATATATATATATATACATATATATATATATATATATATATAATAATAACAAGGCTTAAACACTAATATTCCATGGTCATAATTTATTCCATTGGAATCGTAAATACGATCCAATTCATCAGACCTACAAATTCCTTATTATATCCTTACTCTGTCCTGGACATTGAGTTCTACCTGGATTCTATCCTCTCGGAATTTTTTATTCAAAAAATTTACATGTGTGTATATGCACCTGTGGATTTTGCATATATATGTATATTTACCACTAATATTATATATATATATATATATATATATATATATATATATATATATATATATCAGAGAGTAGGTATTTATTCACTTTGTTCAGTTTTACTGTTCGGGTTTAATGTGGGATTTATTTGCGATACAAAAATGACTCAAGCCTCCACTCTGGCCTTTCTGTATTTGGTAACGTCTCAGGCTCTGGGTAATGGATTTAGCATCTTTCCAACGTGCAAGTAATACTTGAAATGATGGCCTCTTGTAGTTCGCCCGTCGCCATAAAGTTGCCTCCCTGTGCCTTTTCTATAAATGCTTCCATGGTAGTTGTTCGGATGGCTCTTCGCTATAGCATCAAAATTTTATGAATTTAAGCGCAGTACTAGGCTGGCTGCTAGGTCTCATCATTTGACAGTTGAATTGGATAGATGTAGCCGTAAATTCTATGTAAACATTTTCTTTTCTCGCACTTCTCGCTCGTGGAACTCTCTTCCGGTTTCATGCTAACCAGTCAACTTTAATCTTTAAAATTTTTTCTTTTTTCGATGAATAATGGATTTTTACAAGAATTGTTTTCTTTTTTGAAAATTTTAATTAGAATAATTTATAATGGTTTAAATCTTTTAAATTTCTGTCCATGTTTTTTAATCTGCACAGGTTAGGTGATATTGTTATTAAGTAAAATCTATATTTACTAATTATAAATTGCAAAATCCTCACGCACCAATATTTTAAAATAGTATTTGAATTTCTTTTATTTTTTATATGTATAAACATGCCGATTTTCTATTATACGGTCGACCATACACGACATTATCAAAAAATAAAAGGAAATATACAGCCAAAAGTAATTAAAATTAAATAAAATATTAGATTGCATTATTGATTAAATTTTCTTAAATTTTTAAGATTACAGAGTACTTAAAAATCATATATAGAAAGCGCTCACGTTAATTCAATTATTTTTAAACATTTTAACGCCTTTTTTAACATTAGCTAACTATCAAACTGTCAAACCAACGAACATACAAAAATATAAATGAAAAGTTAGTCGATATCTGCTCTTCTTTCGATTATTCTTTTATTGTTCTCTCTCCTTAATAATGTTTCTGTTTTCTAATCCTTCCACACCCAGTAACTCCTTTTGTCTTAGTTGTTCTGCTGCATTGCTCGAAGTAAATTTAATTAAAAAAATAGTTGTATAGATTTGCACGCAATAGAAATCAAAGGGAGTTAACTCTTCAAAATAAATTGAGGAGTACTGTCCCCTGAATAATTCACTAAGGGTGCGTATCGACATGAAGTGTAACGCCTTTAAACATGGTTTTCTTTTCATTTCAGGACGAGGGTCTCCACAACTTCCTGTCCAGTTTAACCCTTAGTCTTGACTAAGTTTTGCACTCCCGGTTCACCCATTCATTCACACAAGCTCGTAAAGTAGGTGGCTCATTGGATTACACTCTCTCTCTTCCCCGCAATGTGACCAGTGCGGCTTAAGTTTTTCTGCCCTCCTCCTCTTATTCTGTGTCCAAGAAATTTGAGCTATCTCTTTATGATTCTGAGTATGTGTCCTTTTGTTACCATTTTCTTCCTAGTTGCTTATTCACTTCATCCATGGAATTCTCAGCATCCTTCTGTAGAACCACATTTCTTTTGCCTCTAGTTTTTCCTTCATCTGTGGGGTGATTGTCCAGCATTCATTGCCATACATGAAGATGGATATCACATAGCGATCTTCACAATTTCCTCTCCTTTGTAGCTCTTAATAGATTAATATCTTTCTTATCTCTCCCGATTCCTATTCTGATATCCATTTACACGAGCTCGTTCTTTCTTGTGTCGTGTCCATTCAGCATATTTGTGATCATGGCTCTCCACATTTTTCTGTCCTTCTGTAGCTCTTAATAAATTTCGTCTTTTTGTTATTTCACCTGAACTTTGTTTCGCCATCTTTTTATTCAAGCTCACTAAGTAAGGTATCCATTGTTTTCATTTGTCCCTCTTACATTCAATCAGCCCGGTGAGTATCAGATTTTCAAGCCCTCTTTCCTCATTATGTGCCCTAGAAATTTCAACTGCTTCTTTCTGATGTCAAGTATTAGGTTGGTGCAAAAATAATGACGCGATAATGTCGTTTTTTGACGTCAAAAAACGACATTATCACGTCATTATTTTTGCACCAACATAATATAGGTTTCGTTCTTGTTTCTATTCTCTCGTCATTGCTCGCTTGTTCAATTCATGGTACCTTCCCCGACTCCATATTTCTATTGTTTCACATTTCCCCTTTATCCGTGGGGAGATTGTTCAGCATTCATTGCCATACAGGAGGACTGATATATAACAGTTCAGTACTTTTTCTTTGTTTCTAACGGAGTTTTTCTGTTTCTTAATACTTTGCTTAGCTTTATGAAGGCATCTTTCGCTATCTCAAGGCGCCTTCGGATTTCGGTGTCGCACTTTCGGTCCTCTGTTAAAACAATTCCCAGATATTTTTGTACTTGTTTGATTCTGGTATCACCAGTTTGCATGTTGGGCTATTCTGTATTGTTATGTATAATTGATTTGTTTTGGTTACATTTCTCTAAATTTTGTCGTTGCTCAGGTGTTCGATCATAGTATTCTCAGCATCCTTCTGTAGAACCACATTTCTCTTGTTTCATGTCTTTTCTTCCTTCGTGAGGAAATTGTACAGGATTCACTGCCATGTTTCGTATTACTTTTCTTAGATTTTAATGTTTCTTATTACTTTTCTTAGATTTTGAAAGGCACCTTTCGCTATCCCAACGCGTCTTCGGATTTCAGCGACGCACTTGCTGTCCTCTGTTAAAACACTTCCTACATATTTAAATAAGTACCAACATAAAAAAAAAAGATAATCAATCATTCTTCCTTTACTATTTTTACCGCCTGCTTCTTTCTTTGCCGCATTTTAACTGTTATATTTCAGATCAACATTCTGTCAATAATCTCAAATGAATGTATCTTATAACCTATACAATTGTGCTTTTTTTTTTAAAATCATTTCACCAAGGCAATAAAGCCACTAAGGCGCAGAGGGTTACTGAGTATGAGAGAACGTGAAAAAATGAACAGAATAAAAAAATCTCGTTAGTTATTCAAAATTTTAAAATTTAAGAACGCTTATAAATATACATGAGAGTACCTGTAAGTGCAGGTAAACTATGGAGGATACTAAGTGATACAATTTAATATCTAATAAATGAAAAGTGAGTAAATATTTTTATTGCTGTTGTTGCATCTTTATTTTATAATTTAAATATTATTTATTTTTACTTGAAAAATTAATTTATGTATTTATATATTTTAAATAATAATTTTAAATTTTTTTTATAATCATGTATATTGGCTTGGGAAAGGTGTATATCTTTTAAGAAAGGAGATACTTGAAAAAATCAGATTTATAATTTGGTTAAATTCGATAGCAGCACTTACGAGAATTGTTCGTCTAAGTAAATTACTTCCGCTTTTATTAAGTCCGGAATTCTTTGGATCGAAGTTATGGTCGAATTTATTTCTATGCGTGACTAAGGCAATTTAAAAATTGTTATTTTTGTGTTCCTAGATCCATTTCTTTTAATTTCTTTAACTTTCAAGATCTTTTTATTATTAAAATCAGCAATGGAAGAAATAACAACGTTTACTCACTTTCATCTATTAGACATTAAATAGCATCAATCCATAGCTTACCTTGACTTTCAGTTAACCCGAAGTTGAGAAACGTTGTCCTTTTGTCTTCACACACACACACACACACACACACACACACACACACATACACACACACACACATATATATATATATATATACATACATATATAAAATAATATATATATATATATATAAAATAAAATATATATATATATATAATAAAAAGAGGGAGAGAAAGAAAAAGAAAAAGAGAGGTGGAGTAGTGCGTAGCGGTTCGGATTGAGGAATCGGCGAGCCGAGTTCGAATTCCAGTCGAATCCATTGCTAATACCCTTATTAATCCTCTTCTTCTGCCTCCAGCTATGGGTAAATAGCAGCACAGAGTTCTTCCAGTCGAATCCATTGCATTCACTTACGAGCCTTGAATGGCAACTGGTCTAGGAGAAAGACAACTCCTGCGGAGGGTTGTTTGGGGACCGTGGGGCACGTAGTGCACCAGGTCTCTGTATCCAAAAAGTGTGGTTAGTTCTGCACAAATCCTTGACTACTATAATCAAATCACATGTGCTAGTGTCTGGGCTGTCGGTTCCTACGAACTGAGATGCTTCACCCTTGTACGACGAATACGACGATAGAGTCCACCATAAGATATTGCTGGTGTTAATAAAATATCGCACGATTTGTCTGACGATCGCAAAAGCGTGAAACCCAGGGTCACAAACTCACATCAGTCACACCAAATATGTTAGCTTTATCTCTGATATAGAGCGCTTTCAAATAAGTAACCACGCATATAATATATATATATATATATATATATATATATATATATATATATATATATATATGGCATCAAATGACAATTGGAAAAAAATCTTACATTTTGCCGACACGTTTCGTCTTCCGACTTTTTCAAGGCAAAAATGAAATTGAAATGGTTTTGTTGTTATAGTTACATTAAAAATCCAAATTTAAAAAGATAGACGCTTGTGTCTAAGCCTTTTTTTCTGGTTAATGTAAATTACCTTTATAGTAAGGGATTATTATTATTATTTTTTTTATTTTTTATTTTTTTTTTTAAATTTGGAATTTTTAAAATTGTCATTTGATGCCAATCTGTCTTGTCCACAGAATTCATCTGGGAATTTAACTCTCTCTCTCTCTCTCTCTATATATATATATATATATATATATATATATATATATATATATATATATATATACATATATATATATATAATTATTTATTTAAAAATATGATTCCAACACGCTACATAAGAGGTCTCATGTTTCAAAGCAAGAGCCGAAAACTTCAATATAATTATTTGAATTAAATTGAATTAAAGTAAGCTCTGTTCCATCTTCAAGCGAATTTTTTTTGGAATAACTTATTTCTGAAATTTACGTGTCTTAATAGTATATTCACAAATGAAATCAAAATTTCCATGGTAACAGCCAGGGCGAATTGTTTAAAATAGTTAGGGGTGTTAAGTGTTAATAATTTGTATCAGTATAGAGTTACTTTCATAGATGTCAAGTCAGGGTAAGGTGGGGGTGTCTAAATTTAAAACGGAAGATGTTTTCGCCTAGTCTGGTTTACGTGTCTATGGAGATTTATTTATTTATTTTTTTATTTATTTTATTTCTTTATGAAAGGGATTTGTGCATATAAAAACTGCCGTAACATTTGTTTTTTGACGACTTCATAAAGGGTTATCTTTTTTTTTGTAGGGTATTTAAAGTATTTATTTGGGCTATAGATTATAAAAGTTATGTTATTGTATGCTTGTTTTTAGCTAATTATTCAGTGCATTTTGAACAAGTTAAATAATTTTGTTAATCAGAACAAATTATTTTGTTTTAATATGACAATACTTATACATTTTCTTAAACTACTGCGCATACATACACGCCCGCTCCCGACAGGGCAATTAAAAATGTTAGTGCAGATTTTTAAAATTCAATAAAACAAATTCTAAGAGACAGAAACATATTCATCGCATTAATGGATAGGAAAAATTTCAAATATATTAAGATGACGTATTGTAATTATTTACAGTACGAACTGCTCTCATATTTATTGCCATATTCATGACGTTTCGGCCGTTGTATACTCACCCCTGCTTCAGGATCTGTCTATATTACTAAGATGAAGTATTGTAATTATTTATATTATTTACATTGTTCTGACCGTTTTCATCTTTATTTGTCATATTCATGACGTTTCGGCCGTAGTATGCCCAGGCCTACTTCAGGATCTGTCTATATTTCTAAGATGAGGTATTGTAATTATTTCCATAATTACATTGTTCGGACTGCTGTCCTCATCTTTATCGTATTATTGACGACGTTCCGGATCACGTTTCCAACTAATGCCACTGGGATAAATTTTTATTTTTCATAGTTGATAAAAGCGTTGACTGATTCCGCAGATTTGACCCAAAGAGTTGTGGGTTCAATACCCGGCTACTGCAGTGGTTAAGGAAACGTTAAGGAGAGCTGTATTAAAACTAAGAGACATAGCATGTGAAACTTGAACAATCTACACCGATGGACCAAATAAAGGATTCATTTCGAAATTTCAAGCAACTGAAGAAAGCCAGAGCGTACAATGGCCGAAACGCTGTGAATACGGCAATAAAGATGTGGATATCAGTCCGAATAATGTAAATAATGTTATAACAATTTAAATTTACACAAAATCTGAAGAAAAGAAACAATAAAAAGATGCATTGAAACAAGACTGAAAAAATATTAATTTATTTTAATATATATATATATATATATATATATATATATATATATATATATATATATATATATATATATTGATAGTTGTATATTTAGGGAGAAATCCTTCCTTCAGACTCCATTAGAAACACACTAGTAGAAAACACAAATATATTAACTGCATCCACCTGCAAAAAAAAACTAAAAATAATGGAAGGTTTAATAATAAAAAAGAAAAAGCCAACTCTTAACAATATTAACTACGAACAAAGCCACAATGTGCTAACCGTATTCGGAAATTAAAAACATCCCTACCACACACAAAGACATACACAGAACACACACACTCAATTAAGCTGAAAACTTGAATCATCCTTGATAATCGCTAAAGGTATAGCCGAAAGCGCTCGGAAATATAAAACATTTGGTCAGTTCTTACACACCCTTTGTCCAGAAAAGAAAGCTCTTGTCAGAACACAAGAAAAATTAAATAAAAAGCTTAACCGTAGTACCTTGTGTGTCGTTTTTAATGAAACATGTATATATATATATATATATATATATATATATATATATATATATATATATATATATATACAGGATGTTATATATATATACAGGGTGACCTCAAAAAAGTGACATCTTTTCACATGGAAATGTCTGAGTAACTACATATCGCAGGTAAACGAAATTAAATAGGCTTCATGTTGAAAAATAAAAGATTTATATATCAAAATTCGAACAAGATATTCAAAAGATGTAAATTTTATAACCGATTTCACTTTTACATTTAACATTCTCCAGCACCTCAGTGATTTCTCTGCTTAAGTTCCTCTAAGCTTGTAGGAAAAGAGGGATATAGATGTGTCCTTTCACAGAGCTCTATTATTATTAATCATAAGGGTGAAAGTGGTTGCCATTTCAGTAGCACATCGTCGCTATCACTGGCACTTCCGATCCATCTTCCTTCTCATTGAGATAAGTCCGCACAGTCAAGATAGATTTTTTTGTAAACATTTTGATATAATTTGAGATCATCTGAGCAAGAATTGGCTATTTTATTAGACTACAAAATGAAGTGAATTTAGGGGTCTCTCTCTCTCTCTCTCTCTATATATATATATATATATATATATATATATATATATATATAATTTATTCGAAAATTATAACATAAACATGTTATAAAATCACTACAAAAATAGTCATTTTGTTTCAACATTTCTGGTGTCTTATCAAGTGATGGTGTTGAATGTAGAATAAAAGCTCTTATTCAGGCTTTTATTCTACATTCAACACCATCACTTGATAAGACACCAGAAGTGTTGAAACAAAATGACTATTTTTGTAGTGATTTTATAACATATTTATGTTATAATTTTCGAATAAATTATATTTTCTCTACTCTGTACTGTATTGAGCACTCTTTTATGAATAGTATTTTTGGTTATTGGATTTTATTCCGTATGCACCAGTCCTATACTTATATATATATATATATATATATATATATATGTAAATAAAACTTCATGAATAATTCATACAAAAAAAATATACAGAGGTTAGTGATTTAAAGTATAAATAGTTATTCGTCAGAGCTGAATTAGACCAGGAATCAGTTTTTGTCCTATATCGCCTGAGTATAGCGAAAGGTTGAAACCAAGGTTGCGTGATTGGCTGATCTCCGAATATATATATATATATATATATATATATATATATATATATATATATATATATATATTTATATTGCTTATGGGAGTGGATTAGTTAACTGTTACTAGTGACTAGTTAGTTCCATCCATGCTGGTTGTTCCATATACATATAATTCATCATTAAATAACCCGACGAGGACCAAAATGAACCGCACCACTGTAGCTACTCCCCCTCCCCCCTCCGCCATTAACTCACCCCCAGCAGAAATATTGCGTTTACACGGCCGTCGATGTTTTCCCATTGCCTGTGGTTAAAGATCAAGTTTTGAGTAAAAACCAGATTTCTGAATGTAAATGTTCAAAACAGATTGGTTCGTTCCGTCACGATTTATTTGTAAGTCTATCTTGACAGAAAATGACAAGCGAGACAGGTCAATATTTGCATGACGTTCCACATCTCCACACATGCAAATAAAGAAACACAGCAAGAGTTCAAGAAACAGTGTGATTGATCGATTGATCGAGACTTTTGAAAGAGCTTGCAGGAACGAGTCGTCAAGATTTAGCAGTTAAAGAAGCCGGCAGAGGATTTGTCGATTTTCTTTTGACGGAGAGAGAATTAAAAAAAAAATCGACTGTTTTATTTCAATCTCTTTTTTTTTTTTTTTAAATCGTGTGTCCTGTTCAGAGCTGTGAGATTTTATTCGGGATTTTTTTTTTCAGTTTTTCATTCATTCTTTTTCATCTTTTCTGTAATTCTATTCTTCATTCTCTCCTCCTCCAGTTTTTCTTCTTCAAAAAAAAACAAAAAAAAAACAAAAAAAAAACAACAAAACAAAACAAAAAACACTGCACCTTCTCTACTTTTCATTCTTATATCATCTGATATTTTTTACCTTTGACCATCTTTTCATATCTTCATCTTCCCTCTAACATTCAATTTTTCTCTAAAAAACAAACAAAAAACAAACAAAAAAACAAAAAAACAAACAAACAAAAAAACAAAACAAAACAAAAAACAACCAGACGACAACTTGTGTTTTTCACCCACGAAATGATATTCGATTTATATGGCAAGAAATAGGGATATTTACTTTTTCGTCCTTAAGGACACATGGCACGGTGGATAAAGGCGTTAGTTAGATCCAGTGACAGGACCCAAAGAGTGTGAGTTCAATACCCGGTTAAGGCAGTGGAGAACTTGGAGAGGGGAATTAACAGGAGATAACTGACAACTGACATCCATTAAACATGGCACGTGGAACTAAAACAGTCTACCCCAGTAAGCGAAATAAAGGTTCAGTTCGCTATTCCACCCACCTGAAGAAGGCCGGCGCGTACAACGGCCGAAATGTAATAAATATGGCGACAAAGATGAGGACAATAGTCCGAATAATGTAAATAGTGTTACTTTTTTTTAATTACTCGATCGAGCTAGCTCGGGCATTCATTGGTTTTATTTAACTAGCTTCAACCTTCGGCAATGATTATTGTCTAAAAAAAAAAAAGGGATGATAATTGCAATAAAAAACCTAAACATGAAAGTGAATTGATAGATTTTCTTTGTTTTTTAGAACTGGCAACAAAAATAATTAACACTGTTTATTTACACTATTTATTTATCATATTGTTTATTAGAATAGTCGACAAAATATCGTCAATTAATTCGAACTTCATAAAATGGTAAATAATAAAGATTTACTTATAGTTGGTTCACATATTTTAATAATGTAGTAAATATTTATAAATTTATGAATAAATGAATAAATTTATTTATAAATTGTTTATTCATTACTTATTCGGTCAAGCTAGCTCGGACATTCATGATCTTACCACGCCAACCATTACGGTCCTGCATCAAGGTGAGAAGGCCATTAACGAGGCATTTTGTGTCCTAACATAGCTGATCAATATAGGTAGGTGATGGGCGACCAACCCGACTGGCTTCATGTCCAGAACACTAAATCACATTCTGCGTTCGCGTAAGAGAGTAGAAGCCTCGTGGATGTGTTCATAGAGCTGCGATTTAGTTGGATGTTGTCTCCAAGAGATGTTAAATATGGCCCTCAGCATCCGAGTGTAGGTTCCATCAAGCTTAGACTCTAGGGTTCTAGTTAATGTCCAAACAGTGGCACCATAAAACATTTAAGTGTTGCTCTTCTGTACACAGTTTTGGCAACTGTATCACTGATTTTTCAATAACGATTTAATGTCAGTGCTACGGATTTAAATAGCTGTTGTCTTACAAATCTCGTACAATCTCGTAGGACTACCGAGAAGACAAAGAACTTATGTAACAATGTCCAAGCAGTGGCACCATAAAACATTTAAAACATTTAAGTGTTGCTCTTCTGTACACAGTTTTGGCAACTGTACCACTGATTTTTCAATAACGATTTAATGTCAGTGCTACGGATTTAAATAGCTGTTGTCTTACAAATCTCGTACAATCTCGTAGGACTACCGAGAAGACAAAGAACTTATGTTCACCGTTTTTATATAAATTCGAATTTATGACAAGAAAGATTGCAGTGGGGATAACGTCATTAGTGGGAATCTTCGACGAATTAATTTTCCCGGTTATCCTAAAATGACTTTATATAAATACAACGAGGTGCTGAAAAGTTCGCTGTCCAAAACATTTCCCCAAATCAGCATCCTGATGTTTGGTTATGAAAATATTTCATTTAGGGGCGTATACAATTGTTCCAATGAGCTTACTACCTTGGTACCTCGACCGTATGAATGTAACCGTACTACTAGATTGGCAGATAGGTCTTATCGTTTTACTGCTGAAATAACTAATTATGACTGTTGTGATCTCTTCTAGTATGTGATTTATAAGTTCTACCTCCCTGCCTAGTGACAACTAACTGATTAGTAGTCGCTCGACTCAATGCAAAATAGTGCAAGTCAATTTTGCCTATGTCACGAGATTAACAGCAAGATCTATTTTAATTCCGCAAGTTTTTCTTCTCACATTTCTCGCCTCTTCATGTTTCTTGTTTCTCCGCCACCTACGATTTTCAAAAATTTAAATATAACGCCAATCGACATGTTCTCTATTCCGCAATCCTGTTCTGTTATTGTTGGGAACTGATTACATCCGGTAGATTGTGTATGAAGATAGGAAACAGAGTAGGTGCAATGATAAAGGCCTGTGGGACCCCCGCATTAATGAAGGTGAAATGAACTAGAAGCGTGTCAGGTCAACATGACCTTCATTACATGATTTGTTAGGAACGGTTGGATTAAGCTAAATATTTGTCCAGACACACTGTCGCATGTGCAGAAGGAGAATATGTCAAAAGCTCTCAAACGCCTTCAAGCTATCTACAGCCACAGCCCGAGCCTTGCCGTTCTTATCTAAAGCTTGATAGACAAATTCAGTCATAGCCGTTAACACATCGGCGATAAAAGTAGAGAAACGGACGCCATATTGTTTATCCAAAAGGGAGATGCTTGACCAATACGGCGTTGATATAAGCCTCTATTACTTTGCCAAAAAATGGTAAGAGATTAATAGGGCGATATTTCAAGCAGTTCCACTGAGTTCTTAAAGAGAGGAACTTCAGAGGAAGACTTCTAACAAACAGGAAAGTACGAAGCAGCAGAGAAAATAATTTTGGTGAAGGCATGAATCTGTCCCTTTTACTATCAACTATCGGTTAAAAAGCAGTGCTGACTCTTGCCTTGAAATGTCAACCAGACTAAGAGAAGGACAACTGAACTGAAAACCGTATGTAGGACTGGCGTACCGCATACTATGCAGCCATCGGCATGATCATGGCGTTAACAATAAACCTATAATCCTGACTGCGATTGGCTTATATATATATATATATATATATATATATATATATATATATATATATATATATATATATGAGAAATGGTGTTTATTAATCAATCCGACAGATTTGTATGACTTTATTCTTAGTGGATACTCACGGTTTAATAAATAAGTGGAGCGTCTACTTAAATATGAGTATCCACTAACAATAACGATTATAGTGATCTCTCTCTCTCTCTCTCTCTCTCTCTCTCTATATATATATATATATATATATATATATATATGTACACTAAAGTTCAAAAGTTTGAAGCCCTTTCCCCAGAATTAGCATGAAATGAACTTGACAGAGGAGTGAAAAAAATATAAAGAGTTCTTAGTCATTGAAAAAAAGAATGCAATCAATTATCAAACTTATACTTAGAGAAACTTTTGCAATGAATGCCACAAATTTATGCCACAGTTAAAGGAAGATATTTTGACGAAGGCTAATTTAATCGCAAAAGGCTTTTAATCTTTTTGATAAAATAAAATTTCTAATCTCACATTTTTAACCACGTATAATAATTTTTTCTTATTTAAAGTAGAAAAACAACTATTTTGGGGGTCAATTTTTTAAAAAATTACCAAGCGTGGCCTCAAACTTAGGTAAATTTTCTTTTCGTTTTTTGTTTGGAAGTAAAGGACTGCGGATCATCAATCCACAGTCCTTTTGAAAGGGTTGTGGTGAAATAATTTATTACATAGAACCTTAAAGTGGTCTGTTTTTATTTAAATTATTTGCTCTGGATTTACATTGAGCTCTCTGGATTTTATCCTCCTTAGGTTTACCCATACGGATTACCCAGTTTTTGATAAACTAAATATTAGCTCCTTATAAAATAAGTTGAACTCTCTTTGGATTACCTCCCATCGGATTACCATAAAGATCCGCACTTCCAACCTAAAATGGATAAATTTACACCTAACTACTCACTTAAAAACATCCCTTACCCTACTATTGAATCTTTCACTATGTCTTTAACGGAAAAAATCATTGACGTCATCAAAAGAATGAGGTGGAAAATTTACTTCCATTTTAATCCCCAAAGCAAACCCACAAAACTTAATGATGCTTTTTACTTGAAATCTCAAAATACTCCACCAAGTAATAAATTATTATTTTTTAGGTAAATTTTATTTTCATTTTTTGTTTGGAAGTAAAGTCTGATGATCCGCAGCCCTTTTAAAAGTGCTGTGGTGAAATGATTTATTACATGGAACCTTAAAGTGGTCAGTTTATATATATATATATATATATATATATATATATATGAATTATTTTCAGATAGAGTGTATCTGTAAAAGAACAAAATGAATAAAAAGACTAGAGGAAGAACTGTCGTTAGCCAGTGCGTTTCCTATTCTGTCAAGGCAAATGCAGGGTTTATTATGTTGTATGTGTTTATATATGAGAGCAAGGATGCCATTGGTTTATGAAGGCTCTTAGAATTTGAAAACGTTCATGAATATTCATCAAGTGGTTGAAAAATGTGGAGAACACAAAGTGGCATAATTTGCCATTGACCTTTCAACCATGATGAATATTCATTTTTTTATCATTTCGCCCCAAGCAAGGCGGGAGTGTCACTTGGACGTAGGGTTTACATAGAGTGAAGGTGAAAGAGAAAAGACTGGGTATAAAAGCGACTGAGGAAAGGATAAAAGTTGAACAGGGTTCAGGATCATAGAAAATGGCGAATGACGTTGCATTTAAATTTTTGGAGATTGTAGTTATCAGGGAAGCAAGGAAACGGAAAGGAGTTTCACAACCGGGAAGTACGAGAAAAGTAACTGTTGAGGTAGAAGTAGCGGTTACATTTAACTAATTCAGCAATAAAATGGTGGGACCTAAATACCAATCCAGTAGCACGCTTAAACTCACGTAGTCCGGGCACAAGGGGGAAAATCTCGTCAGAACAGTAGCTATGAAAATATTTGTAGAAAAGACAAACAGAAGCCATGCTACGTCGATGAGAAAGTGACTGATGACAGGTCAGGATTGATGACAGGCCGATCTTTCTTTGGATTTTGTCAAGAACCTCGAAATCAATAGCAGGAAACCTAGACCAGATATTGCAACAGTATTCAATGCACGGACGAATGGTAGATTTGTAAATGTGCAAAATAGACTCTGACACGAAAAACAGTTCTGTCACGACACTGACCCAACATTCCTAGCAGTAGATGCAGCTATTGATTTGATGTAGTTGTTCCACTTCAAATCAGCTGAAAACGTGAGCCCAAGAAATCGCAGTGTGTTGCTCTCCATGTGTCTAGCATCAGCCATGCTGATGGTGGACAGGAAAGTTTCTCTATGGTGATTAAAGGAGAACAGTTTTGTTTTGGAGACATTAAAATTTACAAGGCATTTCCCGCACTAATTAACCACTGACTGGAGTTCCTTTTTAAGAGCAGCTGCCAGGTTAACTTTGTCAGTTCCGACAGATTTGCTATTGAGATAGGAATAAATGCTACTTGGGAATTGATGACATCAGAAAGATCATTGATGAAGATCTGAAACAGCGTAGGACCCAGGATAGAGCCTTGAGGGACACCCGCGTTCCCGTGAAATAATCTGGAAGCGAGCTCGTTCAAAACGACCTTTATTTCAGGATTTGATAGGAACGATTGGATTAAATCAAACAAACGTCCTGTAATATCGTAGCCCTGGAGTTTACGTAGACGACCAGCGTGTTGGAGGCTGTCAAACGCCTTCGAGATATCTATAGCCACAGCACGAACTTCGCAGTTACTATCAAGAGCTTGATATACATATTCAGTGATCGCCGTTAGCACATTAGCAGTAGACCTGGCAAAGCAGAAGCCATATTGTTTGTCAGAGAACATATATATATATATATATATATATATATATATATATTCGCTGAAAATTTTAATTTTTTAATATTTTTTATTGTTCAAAACATTATATATATATATATATATATATATATATATATATATATATATATATATATATTGTTAAATACACCAGACAATGAATGTCTATAATGTTTGATCATGTGTCGTTCTAAATTCCGTATGTTTGATTTCCAACATTAGATATTTTTTATTAATCTGTTCCTTGGACAATTTTGATCTTTATTTTCACCCGAAATGAAAGCAAATATACGGAGTTTACAACGGCTCATGATCAATTATAATAGACATTCATTGTCTGTTCATTGTCTGTTATATTTAACAATATATTTTTAAATAATGATCTGTTCTCCCAATATATATATATATATATATATATATATATATATATATATAATTATTTTAAAAAAATACGATTCCTTCGCTACATAAGAGTTCTCATGTTTCAAAAACGACAGCCGAAAACCTCAATATAATTATTAAAATTAAATTGAGTTAAAGTATCAAGGCCTGTTTCATTCTCAAGCGAAAATTTAGGAATAACCAATATTGAAATTTATGAATCTTTATAAGCATGTTCATTTGCAAAATTAATTACTATGGAAACGGCTGGGGCGACCATTTTGGTAAGGGGGTCTAAGAAATAATTTTTATCCACATATCAGTTACCTTCGGAAAGAGGTTAAGCTGAATTAGGTGGGGGGCATCCATTTCAAAGCGAATGATGACATACATGTCCGCACATCGTCTGGTCAGTCACAGCGAAAGATTACTTTTGGCCCCATATATATATATATATATATATATATATATATATAAAAGTGAACATTGAAGTCAAGAGTCAGAGGCGACAGACTGTTTCCTGCTAGACGCAACCATCAGGCCTGATAATTGCCTCTAGCATGAAACAGTCTGTTGCCTCTGACTCTTGACTTCAATGTTCACTTTTATATTTACATACGCTCTATACCTGATATTAAGCGCTTTATTCCGTAAATATAGTTCACGTTAAAACTATATTTCTTCATATATATATATATATATATATATATATATATATTTATTTATTTATATATAAATATATATATATAAATATATATATTATATATATATATATATGTATGTATATATGCGTATTTATTTATTTCTTTATCTTTTATTCAAATTTGTGATTTGCTGTCTTTAGTGGTATATTTCTAAATTGCAAAGATGCGGCTTTTGATCGTTTGAGACTAATTAATGCCTGTTAATCTTTTAGAAATTACACCTGCTGAAGATATCAAACGGTAGCAAATGAACAAACGGGTTTGAGAATGAATAGGCGACATTAATGGAAATCGACGCTCGTCTCCGAAGTTTGACAATTAAGTCGGAATGAATATCGGAGAAACGTCGTCTCGGGAATAAAGAATATGTTTTGGTGATGGCGTTTGGTTTAATTAAATGAAAATCGAATATCCATGAAGGAAGTCCGGACACTTTGCTAAATAAATTCCGTTCTTTCGCTTTTATTATAATACAGA
>OZ010607.1:44304356-44331856 GCA_963932145.1 Acanthosepion lycidas | reverse complement strand
TACACGAATGTACCGTCGTGAGCCACACCAAATTCTCATATTCTGTCTCGAGAAATAGCGAACAATAAGCGTCATATCTTTCCGCGGGACCTCAAGATCAATAACTCCTGACCAGGCATTTAGTCATGCGCCCACCTCGTAACAGAATATTGCTCGAAGGATCCTCGGTTATTTCCCCTTTTGCTGACACCTGAAGCTCAGGGTAAGGAACCCAGCCCCTTAGAATCTGACCGATCATTTTCACGATCATTTCATCCCAGACATGCGGATATCCTAGGTCTTCTGATTTAAATTCCTTCGACTACGACGTCCGGAGTATCACCAAACCGATTAACTTGGAGGAAACTGGTAACGTTTCATGATTACCGAGCAAACCCTGAAATTATGTCAGTCATGACAAACGTTTGCATTCTCTTTGATTTGAACGTCTGTTGAGATTCTAGTTCATCCTAAGATAAATATACGATCCTTCACTATAGATACTGGAAATATACAAAGGCGATGGATAAATTGTCGTCAAAATTAAGCGAAAAATAACACTGACATTTTAACAATATATTTACAAAATGATGTGACACTATTTAGGGTTGCTAGAAAGAAAGAAGAAAAAAAGAAAAGGCGATAATTAAATTAGGTGATAAGAATCTATCACGAAAAGACGATGTTATTTTTTTTTCTAACAAGGAAAAGTGGTGAAGATTTTATTCTCATTAGCGAGGAAAGTAAGTGTGGCGGATGTGTTGGATTTAATTTAATTTATGACGACGCACCGAATAAGATATAGCCAATCTGCCCATGGAAATGGTTAAGGTTTCAGGTCCGTCAAGTGACCTACGAAACAGAAACTGAGAGATAAAAAATTAATTAGGTCATGCACTGACCGAAAAACAAAAATGTCCGTTGGACCAACCTCAGAGTTACAAAGAAAGAAAAGATTGACCCATTAGCTATCTACGGAGATGTCGTTTGGAAAAGGCACCTATTTTGTGTCAGGAGCTGGCTATGATAAGAAAATTATTTTATCGAAACGAATAATTGGCTGTAGCGCAATACGTCCAGTTAAACCACCCACTTGATGCTGGCGAAAATCTGATTGACGAACTCCAGGTGATTCGGTTAAGATAAGAGTCTAAGGATTTTTTGCCGAGAAGAAGAAAAAGAAAGAAAAGAAAAAGAAAAAAAAAGGGAGATAATTTTTTTTTCTTTGAGCAAGATTTTTTTAAAACCGAGTCCAGTCTGGCCAGACCCTCACTGCTGGGCGGCCATTGGTGCCGTGAGCGGTAGGCGAAGGTAATCATGTGAAGAAGGAGGGGAGGCCTGTTAACGCCCCTTGAAGGGATTGGTGTGAGATGCCACTGTGAGAGAGAGGGGAAAACCCGTTGACACCCTCTGATGGTATGGGTGAGATACCAATATGAGAAAGGAAGAATTTGGGAGGATAAAAGATTTCCAAAAATGGAAAGTGATGGGTTTTCCTGACCAAAAACAAAAAAGATTCTTAATGCGGATTTAGAATTATCAAGGAACCTCAAACCCCGACAAGACCACCCCGGTTTTGGTCGGCGTCCATATAAGCAGAGTCGCAACGAGTAAGACGGAGTTGAATTGAGGAGTTCGCAGCTGAGTTGAATTGAGTTGGGTTGGAGTTGCAGACCCGCCTCGCAGGAAGCTGACCTAAGACCCACGCATTCCCGACCTCAACTTCTAACCAAGAACAATTTACTTTTGAAGAACGACTTAGACTCACACCACCAAAACAAGTTTTACGAATATCGCCTGAAGACGCACCAAAAACCAGTTCCTTAAAAAAAACAATTTAAGATGTTAAGACTCGCCTAACAAATACAAAGTGTCACGAATCCATATAAGCGGGTTGGTAGAAAGACGCAGTCCTGTATTCAGCAACCAGATAAAAAGTATTGTTATCCTTTTTTAACACATTTGAACTTTTCGAGTTATTACTCTATTTTCTTTTACATATACTTGTGTGGTATTACCCTTGTTCGAACTCGACTTGAATTACGGCCCGGCGACTGATTGATTTCGTCTACCTAAGATCAAATCACAACGTGGGTAGGTTAGACTAGAAATCAAGACAGTTACTTTGGTAACCAGACGTTGGAGGCGAGCTGGGAACGACAAGGCTGATACCGAATCTAACCAGATTCCCATCCGAATCAGCAAAAGGTTAGAACGTCACATTTGGTACCGCGACCAACACCAAGTCACATTGATCGTCACAGCACAGGATAGGACGGCGACGGCGCGGAGACAGACGGGGTGACGCCACAACTGGTGACGTGACCGGGATAGCACAACGGACGCGGCCAGGCAGACGTCACATTTGGCGCAGCGACACCGGGGGACGTCACAATTGGTGCCGAGACCAGGATAGCACGGCGGGTGCGGCCAGGAAGACGTCACATTTGGCGCAGCAACACTGGGGTACGTCACAATGACATAAAAACATCTTGAAGTAGTAAAGAGTAAATATATTCAATAAAATCGCCATTGGCTTCAGCCACGTCTACCACACAACTTCAGAATCTCCCGCAACTCTTCTAGGCGGTTTCCTTGTTTAAGTTGGTGAATACTGCCATAATACTTGCTTTCAGTTTATCTTAGGTTTTAAAAGGAGTTTTGTGGGTCTCTCGCTCAACTGTGGCCCACACATAATAATCAAGGAGGTTGCAGTCTGGGCAGTTAGATGGCCAGATGTAAAGGGTGATGTGATCTTAGAAATTATCTGACAGCCATGACTGGATTCTTCTGCTTGTGTGGCATGGTGCAGAGACCTGTTGCAAGATATAGTGTCTTTCAGCAGCCACCCTCTTGACCCAGAGTAGCACTACCTCCTAAAGGCAATTGATGTAGGCCACCGTGTTGATTATGAGGTCCTCATCAATAAATTCGTGAGTTCTTTTCTTATCAGAACGATCAGTGAGTTTTTCGCGCTGCCGTACCTTCGTAATCATCATTAGACTCATCCAACACTTTCCGAACCCTCTGAACAGTCCTCAGATTGACACCCAAACACCCGGAAATGTTTGTATTGGAGATACCGGTGCGAACGCCAAGCAGTACAGAATGCTATTTCCAAATTTCTGGCGGAGTAAATTGCAACATGGTGGTGTTTTTCTCAATAATCCTACTATTCTGTGCAGTCAACAAAATCAGAAAACAAACAACGCGCGTGCGCGAAATAAAAAAATGGCGACAATTTACTCATCGCATTCTGTACATATATATAAATGTGTGTGTGTGAGTATATATATATATATATATATATGTGTGTGTGTGTGTGTTGCGTGTATATATTAATATATATGTGTGTGTGTCTGTGCATATGTGTGTGCGTATATATAATAGAATGAGAAAATGGAAAAACTAAGATCGTTTCGAGAAGGAATTTCTACAGACTAATAATGCTTTTATCGATGGAGTTTTCTTATAAACAGAGTAGAAATGTAATGTCGGTTATAGTTTTACATTGGAAACGTTAAAGATACATTTAATGGATTTTTATAAAATGTCTAACTTCATTTCTTACGAATATAACGTTATTTATTTTACCCTAATAAGAAATAATATCGCATTTTATTAAAATAAAATAAAATAAAACAAAACAAAGAAAGAAAACTTCATTAATATTTAAAATTACTTTGTTTACGTTTCGGGTAGGAAAATATAAGTTAGATGATGTTATAAATATCGAAATTTCCCAACGATAGATATCGTCTTTTATATGTCATGTTACTTCAGAACGTAGGCGATCATGGCTCTCCACTTCCCCCTATTCTTGCAGTTTTCAATGTTTTGTCCTTTTGTTACTTCTCCCAGATCCTGTTCTGTCATCCACTTGCTTAAGCTAGCTATGTCACGCATTTCTTTCCCTTGTTTCCTTTTCCCTCTATCCACCCTGTGAGTAACAGATTCTACAAGCCCTCTTTTCTCATTACGTGTCCCTAAAAAATTCAGCTTCCTCTTCCTGGTATTAAGTATAAGCTTCCTCCTTGTTTGCATCCTCTACAAGATCTCATCGTTGCTCACATGTCGGTTCATGGTATCCTTAGTATTCTTCTGTAGAACCTCCGATGCCTTGATTCTCTTCTTCCACTTTGAGGAGATCGTCCAACATTCGCTGCCGTAAAGGCGGACAGTTATTACATAGCAGTTCAGCAATCTTTTCTCTGTTGCCAGCGAAATCTTCCTGTCTCGTAATACTCCTCCTAGCTTTTGGAATGTGTCTTTGGCCGTTCCAGTACGTCTTCGGATCTCAGCGTCTCACTTACACTTTTCACATATTTAAATTTCCGTACCTGCTTTATTTTAGTGTTCCCGACCTGTAAATCGCATTTTGGGCTCATCTTTTACTGATGGCCATGCATTCTGTCTTCTTGTAGTTCATGCTTAGTCCCTTTTTCATAGTCTCCGTCGCTATCTTCTGTCGGGGGTTTTATATTATTAGGTTGGTGCAAAAATCATGTCGTTTTCTCACATATGTTACTTTTATATATGATTTCTGAATTAATTCATTGATATATATAGCCTTGTTACATATAATTTTGAAGCGCGTTTTTTCGCTCTATCGAATCGTGTTATTCGTTACCGTTCTCAAACTCTTCATTCATTTTTTTTGTAGGCTTTTCGACAGCATGGACAAAATTCAAATCCGCACGATTTTCTTGTTCCAGTTCAAACTAGGCCGAAAAGCTGCCGAGACAGCTCGTGATATCAATGATGCGTTTGTCCCAGGAACCACTAACGAACGTGTGGCACAACGGTGGTTCAAGAAATTTCGCAATGGTGACGAGAGCCTCGAAGATGAAGACGGTCGCGACCGGCCGACTGCGGTTGATAACGAACATTTGAAAGCCTTAATTGAAACCGATCCTCGCAAAACCACACGAGAAGTTGCTGTTGAATTCGAGGTCAACCACTCAACAGTCGTTCGCCATTTAAAGCAAATAGGGAAGTCAAAAAAGTTGGATAAATGGGTGAACGATAATAAAAAAAAAAAAAAAAAATCGTCAAAAAACGACATTATTTTTAGTAGTAATAACGAGAAATCTTACTGTAAGGACTCCGGTGACCGACCAGTAGAGTCGCTCCCAGACAAAGAAAAAGATAATGCAAGCACAATCGCTGCCGAGAGGTACATTTGCTTTATTAAAACTTTTCATTATATAAACTGGTAGACGTTTATTTTAACTGTAAAAAATGTTTACTCAACCATCTTTAAAATAGGTTTTATAGCGAAAATAATAATAATATTAATCATTATTAATAGGAGTTCATGCCTTAGCACAAATAATACGGAAATAATTTTGCGATTGCAATTTTTTTTTTATTTAAAAAAATCTTGTCTGCATTAATTTTCTTTTATACTTCTTGAAACTAAGTGAAGATAAAAGAAAGAGGAAATGCTACAAACGATACGTTTCGCCAAGAGTGTCTGTTCCCTCTGTCGTTGGGTTTTAATGATAGAAAGACAAAACTGTAAGTATGTAAAAATGCGGATAAAGGTGAACCATAAAACAAATTACCGCATCAATCAGTGTGATTATATATATATATATATAGGTAGGTAAAATGAGAATAAATGGAGTATAATTCCACTGTACGTAACGTTTAATTTAAAAGCAGGCTTATTAGAGCGTAGAGATAAATATTATTCTTTTTTAGGATATTAAAACAAAAACATGTTAAAAATCGCTACACAATTACAATCATATTTCAACACTATAAATGTATCCCCTCGGGAGAGGAGATACAATTCCAGTTTATTGATAGATACTGTTGAAACAGGATTGTAATTGTATAGCGATTTTTAACATGTTTTTGTTCTAATATCTTAAAATAAATAATATATATATATATATATATATATATATATATATATATATATATATATATATATATATATATATATATATACAGTTTATTGAAAACGAAAGACAAGTTGCTTTTATTTAGTTTTTTGTACAATTTTTCATGCGATGTTATAATTTTTTTTCTTTTTTTAAATAATTTCTTTTTATCACCATAGCTCAATTAGATCTCATTTAAATAATCATGGGCTCCTACCGGACACTTTTTGTAACATACTTGTTGACTACACTAATATAATAGCATCATCTACATGCAAAAAAAAAAAAGGCGAAAAATAATGGAAGAAAAAAAAACACACACACACATAATAATATTAACTTTGAACAAGGACATAATATCTTGACCGTGTTTTGAAAAATGAAAACATTTTATAAAACATACATACAACAAAATATTTTTTACTTTAACAGTTAAAATATAATCCTTGAAAATGGCTAAATGTATAGCCGAAAGCGCTCGGATAAAAAGAACATTCGGACAGTTTATCATCCGAAAGAAGAATAATTATTAAAATATGAGAAATTGTATAAAAAAATAGATAAAAGCACCTTGTCTGTCGTTTTCAATGAAATGTGCATGAAAGAAGGGTTGCTGCCTAAATACACACAAACACGCGCACACACACACACACACACATATATATATATATATATATATATATATATGTATATATATATATATATATATATATATATATATGTATGTATGTATCTATATATATATATATATATATATATATATATATATATATATATATATATATTAGGTTGGTGCAAAAATAATGACGTAATAATGTCGTTTTTGACGTATTTTTTAACGCCAAAAAAACGACATTATTACGTCATTATTTTTGCACCAACCTAATATAATTAGTTATATTATTATTAATTATATATATATAATAATTATATGTATATATATAAAGTAAAACAATTTGAATTAAAAAGGTATAACAATTTTTACTGAAAATCCACATGTAGGTAACAGAAATTTACATTTAATATTTCTCTGAAAAACTATTTCTTTATAAAAGAGATGTATTATATAAGTATTGCATATAAATAAATATAAATATTAAGTGTTTATCCAGAAAAGAAATCACTTCTACGCACAGAAGAAATATTGAATAAAAAACTTAATCTCAATACCTTGTCAGTCGACTTTAATGAAATTCCATATTCGCGGATATTTTTCCGTGTATTAATTTGCATCATTTGATTGTAATATACGAAAAAAAATTTCCGGGAATATGAACAGATTATGCCAAAAATAAGCAGACACAATGTTTGTGATTTATTTAATCAGACATATCTATAATACTAATGTTTATAAATGCTTGAATTAAAATTAAAAAAATTGCTATTATATAAATTACAGTTAGGTCCCTTAGATAAAAACCAGGGAAGATTTAATAGCTTTAACAGTTAATTTTAAATTAGGTATAGCAGATCGCGTCCATACGTCAAAATAATTATAACCAGCTCGTTTCATGTGCATTAACAAAAATCATAACCCGTCAATTACATTGATTTTTTTTTGTCTGAGCAATTCACCGGTGAAGAAGATGTTGGATGAGATTGAAAGTACTTTGGAAAATAAAAGAAATGAAAAAGGCTACGATGTTATTGAGTGTTAGATTTTCTTCTTTATCATTAATGTTTCCATTTAATGAAACTTGTATAAAAGAGGGATTGCTTCTCAGATGCACAATACACACACACACACACACACACACACATATATATATATGTATATAAACTCACATGCAAGCTCAGACATCATCTTGTATAAAAGAGGGATTACTGCCCAAATAAACTACATACATACATACATACATACATATATATATATATATATATATATATATATATATATATATATACCCACACACCTACGCAGTCACACACACACACACACACACACACACACACACACACACACATATATATATATATTAAGTTTCTAAATAATAAAAATCTATTAAACAATAGACATAAGTTAACGGTTTTTTCCGACATCATCAAATCTTTGCATTGAATAATTAGCATCATTTTTTTTTTAAATCCATAGTCCTAATAAATAGCTTAAATACCCTACAAAAAGATAACCCTTTATGAAGTCGTCAAAAAACAAATGTTACGGCAGTTTTTTTTATGTACACAAAACCCTTTCAGAAAAAATAAAATAAAAAAATAAAATAAAAAATAAATAAATATCCATAGACACGTAAACCAGACTAGACGAAATCATCTTCCGTTTTAAATTTAGACACCCCAACCTTACCCTCACTTGACACCTATGAATGTAACTCTATACTAATACAAATTATTAACACCCTGCGCCCCTCTTTATATGAAAAATCGCGCTGGCCGTTACCATGGAAATTTTGATTTCAATAATGAATCTGCTATTAAAACACGTAAATTTCAGAAATAAGTTATTCCAAAAAAATTTCGCTTGAAGATGGAACAGAGCTTACTTTAATTCAATTTAATTCTAATAATTATACTGGAGTATTCGCTCTTGTTTTGAAACATGAGACCTCTTATGTAGCGTATTGGAATAATATTTTTAAATAAATAATTATATATATATATATATATATATATATATATATATATATATATATATACAGGGTGCGATGGGTAAATTGTGGTCGTTTTATATTTTTTATTTCGCGCATGCACTTTCGTTGTTTTTTATTTTATTTTAGCGACTGCACAATATAGCAGGGTCAGTTGGGTACCGTCTGTGAGAAAAAGAGCATCATGATGCAATTCACTCAGCTAGAAATTTGGAAACGGCATGCTGTACTGCTTGGCATTCGCGCTGGAATCTTCAATTCGAATATTCCGAGTGATTGTGTGTCAATCTGGAGAGAGTGCAGAGGATTCAGAAAGTGTTGGATGAGTCTAATGGTGATTACAAAGAAACGACAGCTTGGAAAACTCTCTCCGATCATTCTGTTAAGAAAAAAAAATTGTTGGTGAGTGCCTCAGAATCAAAACGGAGGCCGACATCAAGTCCCTTGAGGAAGTTGTGCTGCCTTGGGTCAAGAAGGTGGCTGCTGGTAAACACTATGTCCTGCAACAGGACTCTTCACCATGCCACACAAGCAGGAGAACCTAGTCATGGCTGTCAGAAAATTTCTACGATCTTATCACACCTTAAATTTGGTCACCTAGCACCCCAGACTGAGACCATTTGATTATTATGTGTGGGGCGCAGTTGAACGAGAGACCAACAAAATTTCTTGTAACATCAAAGGTACACTGAAGGCAATTATTATGGCAGCATTAACCTATTTAAACAAGGAGACCGTCCAGAAAAGATGCAGGAGATTGGGAAGTCGTCTTGAGGCCGTGGTTGAAGCCAATGTTGATAAATTTACTCCTTAGTATTTAAAGATATTTTGTCTAATGTTGGTAAATATATCTGTTGAAATAAGATGTCATTGTTACTTTCATTTGTGCGTAATTTTGACGCCGATTTATCCATCGCCATTTATATATATATATATATATGTATATATATATATATATATATATATATATATATATAAAACTCTTCTCATTATAAATTGGTTCTGACAGAGAATAAACTAGCAACAATTGCCAATTTGCAGAAATCGTCATTTAAAGATCTTCTAGCACTGAAGAATTTAGATAAATACATTCCCATCTTTTATTAAACACAGCTCCCATTATTTACAGACAAGGTGTCTTGCCAAAAGCAGCAGCCTTTACATAGACGATGGAAGTTGAAGCCATGGATGAAAACTTCGAAAATCGTACGTCTAAAAATGGCATTAAGTGTCTCTTGTAGATAAGTCCGTCTCTTGACAGAAATCCTATTGAACATGTCTGCATCATTTTGGTTTGTGAAATAAGGAAAGCTTCAAGAAAACCTTGTTCAGAGGCAGATGCGACTTATTATTTTCGAATTCAGGAGAGCGGAATCTCCAAGACAGAACGCGTCTGATAAGAATAAAAACTTGAAATCATTTCACGCAATATCCAGAAAATTATTTGCTTTCTATAGTTAATGTAGTAGACTAAAAGATTTTCTTAGAAACCGCTTGATGGATTTACATAATTGAGCGTATGCCACCAGTGTTAACGGACAGTGTTCAAGCGCATGTCAGAGTCTTATACTCAAACGCGGATTTTCAAAGCTGGTTCTTCTTTATAAGGAAAGAAATCACGTAACACCATTTTTCTATTCTTATTGGAGCTTATGCATCTGTATCGCCCCATTCTGCCTTTGGATCTCCCGTAGTCCCTAATTATGCTTCCTTTTCTCTAAATTGTAGAGTTAGTTGTTCGTCTATCAGATTGGAGGCAAATACGACACGTAGATAGAGAGTGCTTGTGTCGATCTAAATGGCGCACCTCTTCTATCTAGAATTCAATGTTCTGACGAGTTACATTTCTTAGTTTCACTAGTTCAGACATTTACAGATAAGACCCGCCTTGCCATATACACATTGCCGAACCACCCACATTTTCTTTTCCCTCCCATTGGCAAGAAAGATGTTCCATTCGGCTAGCTTCTTCCCAAGAAGAGCGTTATGGAACAAACTTCTGTGAGGATGCATCTCTGAACACCACAATCTTAACCTCCTATGGTGGGTACTGGAAGTTTTCCCATTTCAATTCTTTAAGCTTCTGCAAGGCCTGTTTTGTAATATGCGGTTTTTGTTTTAGATTTGCTAAAATCGGCCGTGATTTTTTATTGACTGATTTGTTTTTTACAGTTTATCAACCTTTGTGAATTATTCAAATCTTAACAATACACAAGATTTTGTTGTAGATAATGAGGAATTAATAATGCAAGTTCTCCACTTAAGTAATTATCACACTCGCCACTCTGAAGTGATTTACCAGGTTAGCTTACGAATAACTTAGGTTTGTAGAATGGACGCCAGACTATGTCGACTCAATAAAAAGTAACATAAATGCGTTATTTTAGCATTAAAGGGACTGTAGTCGAGATGCCAGGTCATGACTTATCACATTGCATATCCATCTTTGGATTTTGTCGAGAACCTCGAGAAGAGCCGCAAAATAAAATTTATTAGTCAAGTACATAATCTCAATTGTCTTTGACAACTGTATTCCCTCGTTCTTCTTAATACCATTTTCAGATAAATTTCGTATTTTTTGTTGGAAAAAAGTTGTGATGTCGTTTTAGACTCACTGTACAGACTTAAATCTTTTGTCATGTAAATTGTTATGCAGAAATCAAAACAAATGAAACTCGGAAAAAGATAAACCAGGAAATTATGTTGGGTACTGGAGGTTTTCCAATTTTAATTCTTTAAGCTTCTGCAAGGTCTGTTTTGCAACATGCAGATTTCTTTAGATTTGACGAAATCGGCCGTGATCTTTTATTCTGACTGATTCATTTTTATCGCTTTATCAAACTTTTTCGGGTTATTTGAATCCCCAAAATACATTTTTAGTGTAAGAAGTTTTTTGTTGTGGATAATAATGAATTAATAATGCAAGTCCTCCCATTAAGTAATTATCACACTTTCCATTCCGAAGTGGTTTACCTGATTAGCTTAAGAATAACTAAGGTTTGTAGAATGGACGTCAGACCATTTCGACTCAATAAAATGCAAAATTTGTATGGATTGACTGATTTATTTTTATCGCTTTATTAACCTTTTGCGGGTTATTTAAATCCCCCAAATACATTTTTAGTGCAAGAATTTTTTGTCGTCGATAATAATGAATTAATAATGCAAGAATTTTTTGTCGTCGATAATAATGAATTAATAATGCAAGTCCTTTCATTAAGTAATTATCACATTCTCCATTCTGAATTGGTTTACCTGATTAGCTTTTGAATGACTAACGTTTGTAGAATGGACGTCAGACCATTTCGACTCAATAAAATGCAAAATGAACGCCGTATTAAATCATTGCAAATGTCCGCGCCCGATTAGAAAATTAAAAATAACATTTTACATACTTTTTTTTTTTTAAGTATTCCGTCCAAGCAAGGCGGGAGTGCCACTAGCACGCGTGGGGTTGCAGAGAGTGAGAGCAAGGATAAAGAAAGGTGTTTGAGAAAAGGATAATTAGAAGGACGGGGACCAAGATCAAGGCATCAGAAGATGTCGATTGACATTACATATGAATATTTGAGGATTATAGCTATCAGGGAAGCAAGAAGAAAGGAGTTCCACCGGGAAAAGAAAATGCGGATTCATACCTTTCCCAGGGTTATTTACGTAACAGTGAATATAACGAATCATTGTTGAGTTGTTTAGTGACAACCGTTACCTATTTAAAGATTCTCAAAAAACCTGCAGAATGTCAGTTCAAGAAATTCCATCCGCGTTCATTAAACATTTACCCCATTAATTTACTGACAACATTTGAATAAATAAGTATAAATAAGTATAATAAAGTATTTGCGCTTTTATCAGTTTTCAAGCGCACGCAAAGACCAGATTCTCCAGTATCCCGGATGGTGCTTCTTACTTAGAAAACTGACACAACAGATTCTTCCTACCCCTTTTTGATCATATGCAGTATGTAAGCCTCATTCTACCACTCGACCTCCCGAAAGCTGTAATCGTATTGTAAAGCAGGTACGGGCAACTGTTTCGAACAGTGGGACGCATGAGGTACAGTAGATCACAAAGTGTGTCGCGTTACTAGAAAAAGAAATCAATAATACTCGGTATGACGATAAACTACATCCAGCAGCAAGGCTTCTCATTGGAAAATTGAACGTCTTGAGGACAGGGGAACGACCTTTGAATTGCTTTTGCTCCCAGGCCCCATCTGAACCAAGGTGGTAGCACCGGTTGAGCTATGGGGAAATACTGAATCTCAAAACAAAATCAAAACGCTAGGAAAGTATAAAATACGTTTTTTATAGTAAACATACCAGCAATACATTTTTATAGTAAAATAACCAGCAATACATTTTTATAGTAAAATAACCAGCAATACATTTTTATAGTAAAATAACCAGCAATACATTTTTATAGTAAAATAACCAGCAATACATTTTTATAGTAAAATAACCAGCAATACATTTTTATAGTAAAATAACCAGCAATACATTTTTATAGTAAAATAACCAGCAATACATTTTTATAGTAAAATAACCAGCAATACATTTTTATAGTAAAATAACCAGCAATACATTTTTATAGTAAAATAACCAGCAATACATTTTTATAGTAAAATAACCAGCAATACATTTTTATAGTAAACATATTTCGATATCATTTCGGTATCAGCGAAACAATATCGATCCGAATTAATACGAGATACCTTCATAAACCGGCCTACGGTCCACGGAGATGCGACATAGAATACTCGAGAACAGCAAATTAACATTACAGCTGGTCTATGAATACTAATTCTGCTGTTTTTCCGCAATCTTCTACGAGTGGCTTGCTCGTGCTCTGATTATTGATAGGTGGGTGGGCTCTCTTTTGTGAAACCCGTTCATCGCCACTCCAATGATCTAATACTAACTTTAGCAGAACAAAATACTGAAAATTACGATACAGTTGCAGTAACGTCGGAGACCTCTCCACCTATTTTGGCCCCCACATCGTATAAAAGACTAAGATCTCCGAAAATATCAGCCTTAACTAAACGCACGTTTTTTTTGTGTTTTTTTTTTCAGCTAGGACAAGAGACAGGCGCGGTTATTACGCCTCGCTAGAAGGGACAAATGCTATGCATAAGGCTAAAGGTTGTAAAAATAAAAAGGTGGGGAGTGAAACGGTATCTTGTTCGTCATCATTGGATACACTTGGCTGCTTATTAACTACAACGATAGAAATCACGGCTAAGGATCAGCCACTAAAAACACGGATTGACACGATGTGGGGGGCGTAGGAAACTCCCTTAGAGCAAGCATTGCGAAAGTAAATTCGCGGAAAACTTTCTTTTCTTTTTATGTGCCGTGTTCTTTCAGGACGTAAGCGATCATAGCTCTCAACTTGTAGCTCTCAATAAGTTTCGCGCCTCTGCCAACTTCCACAGACCGCGTTATGCCATCCACTTGCTTAAACCCGCCAGATATGCCATGCGTTGCTTTCTCTTGTCTCTTTATTCCCTCTATTCGACCTGCAGAAAACTTACCCGTGCCTAAACAAAGTGGCGATGGCTAGCTCATCTCTTTCCACAAAATACTCCGATACAGTTTAGTTGATCTACGAGTAAAGGATACTCTATACTAAGGAGTAAGATGCCTACTAATGAAAGATCTATGCTGCGATCTAATATTAGGGCACAATTTCTTACGCCATATTCATTAGTAGAAATACCCTTTGGAGGCTCTAAGCCACCCTTTAAAGTCTGTGGCCTAGTAGCTATGAGAATGCCGTACCCAGTCCTCTTCAACAATTTAACACCGGATTGTAAATCAGTCGCTACTAAATCTAGGCGACACATTGATGAGAATAAATTATTTATTCAAAGCGAAATTACTCGAATATTGAAGGAATCAAATCAAGCCATTGACCGTGGAGGGCCCAAGTTTTTGTAGTCTCCTCTGGGAACAAAATATGCGAATGATAATCGACTATTCCCAAACTATAAACCGGTTTACTATGTTGGATGCTTACCCTCTGTCAAGAATAGACAATATGATAGTGAAAATAGCCAAAAAAAAAAAAAAAAAAAAAAAACGGCTTATACTCTGGGCCTTAAAAGTACCTACCATAAGGCCTAGGGATAAAACCAATACGGCCTTCGCGGTCAGCGGCAAACAATTTCACAGAATACCGTTTTGCTTAACTAACGGGGTAGCTAGCTTTCAACAAGTGATAGAACAGATAATATCAAAAACACAGAACCTGCAAGGAACCTATGCTTACATTGATAACGTAAGTATTTGCTGGAAAAATCGAACGGAACATGACAAATGTTAAATTATGCATGACGGCTGTTAAAATGTACAAAAATACACTTAACCAAGACAAATGTTATTTTGGGCGTATAATGTAAAATTACTTGGGTGCATAATAAGTAAAAACAACATAAAAACTGGCACAGAAGGTTTGAATTCATTAATTATCCTACCGACCTCAAAAGATTTGCAGTGGGAATGTTTGCACACTGATCTATTGGATACCGTATTTTTCAGTCAAAATCCATCATCTAACATCAGTAACGAAATTCTCGTCTTCTCCCTCAGCAGAGAAAGCGTTTAACGAGATAAAAGTGGCTATAGCGAAAGTCGTATTTTACTACGCCGATCATACACTACCACTGTTAGTAGAGACAGACGCCTCAGAATGCGCCATAGCTGCCTCTTTAAGACAATTTTAGAGGCCCGTAGTCTTTTTCTCCAGAACCCTATCTAAATAGGAACGTCGGAATGCTGCAATAGAGAAAGAAGCTTATGCTATTGTCGAATCCTTGAGAAAATGGAGTCATTGACTGATCGGGCGACATTGAGAAGATGAGAAGATAACCAAGTGGAGAATGGAACTCACGTGATGTTCGTTCGATGTAACGTACTGCCCCGATAAAGAAAACGCAGCTGTGGACGCCTTCTCTCGTGAATGTAGCTCGGCTGCTTGCAAAGAAGAATTAAACAAAATACATAGAGATTTGTACCACCAAGCTGTTACACACATGGTCCATATGACGAAGATTAAAAACCTTCATTATTCAGTAAAGTGAAAGAAATTACCAACTTGTATAAGACTTGCACTGAAAATAAACCTACGTTTTACAGTCCTATAACCTCAAGGTCATAAAAGCCGCGCATCCCTATGAAAGAATCGCAAAGGATTTTAAAGGACCGCTTCCGTCAAAACTCCTAACAAATATATGCTGATGATAATTGACGAATATTTAAGTTTTCCTTTTGCAATACCTTGCCCCGCTGTATCCTCTACATACAAGCACTTTGCTCAGTATTTGCTGTCTTCGGGCTACCCGGGTATATTCATTCGGAAAGGGGATTCATTTATGTCCGAAAGCGTACGGCGATTCCTACAAGAGCAAGGAATCACTGTAAGTAGATTAACCCCAGTTAACCCTTAAGGTAACCGCTAGCGCGAGACGTATAATGGCATTATCTGGAAAACAGTTCAACTAGCAGCTGCTGATAAAAGGTTAGCTTTAGAGAATTGGGAACAATTACTCTCAAGATGCCCTGTATGCAATTAGAGCGCTGTTATGCACAACTGATAACGCAGCACCACACGAAGGATGCCTCCCGTTTCCTAGACGTAAGACTGGTACGTTACAGCCATATTGGCTTTCGAAACTAGGAATGATATTACTAAAAAGACACACGCGACTGAATAAGAACGAACCGTTGGTGGATCAAGTATGGACGGGAAGACACAGTCTCACTAAGAGACTTGGCTCCAGCAGGAGATGAATCGGGACCCACAAGCCTAAGCGAGGGTTGTCCTCAGTATTGACTTTGAAGAAACGGAATCATGGTCTCCTTTTGAAGATTACGAGGAACTCTTGACCTTAGGTCTCTTGAGTGGCGATGAACGGGTTTCACAGAAGAGAGTCCACTCACCTATCAATACTTCAGAGCACGAGCAAACTACTCGTAGAAGATTGCGGAAAAGCAGCAGAATTAAATTCAGTTCGAACGAGAAAGAAGAAGAACCTCATCATGCTCCTGGTAATCCGCCACGGCTACGAAGACAGCAAAGAATGCCTGCTCGATTCAAGGACTTCTTACCTCTGTAAGAATAAGGTAGGGGAGAATGTGGCATGATACGTTTTCCATTAATGGATCAGTCAGGAGAACTCTGCTACTATGCAGAGTTAGTTAAAGTTTACTGCTAAGCTAATTCTTATTATCGCGAACAATTCTGCTTCAGAGGATTTTATGTCGAATGGGAGTATTCCCCATTTTTAACTGGAATCTATGGTCTGGGAATGGATGTGGAAAACAGAAGAGAATCGATGTGAAACTAATCTACCATTGATATTGTAAGGTACAATGCTAATTTGGTCGACACTGCAGAGAAAAAGCAAGGAATAACTTTTGAAGGTGCGAGATATTTTTTACATCTGTATTCCCGAATCTGCCTGGCTTAATCTCTCTGGAGCAATTGATATGAGTTTCCAAGGAGGGCACATTTTATTGGCACCCCAGGCCCAAACAATTTGAGTAAACACAATTTATATTATTTTCAACAGCAATTTCTTTCAACCTAAATTTTATTGGTTTCCCTTCGAACTCGTTTTTTTATCTTATTTTTTCTCTGGGCTGTGCAACTTCCACACGTGAGCAAACATGGTCCTCCACATCTTCCTTACCTCTATAGCTCTTAGTAGGTTTTGCAACAAACACAATTTTTATTGTTTTCAACTGCAATTTCTTTCAACCTAAATTTTATTGTTTTCCCTTCGAGTTTGATTTTTCTTCTTTCTTCTATGTACTGTGAACATTTCCAACATAAGCTATCATGGTTCTCCACAACTTCCCCACCTTTGTAGTTTTGTCTATTTATAATCTCTCCTATACCTTCTTCTGCTGACCATTTACATTAGCTTGTTAGATTGATTAGGCACTTCTTTCCTCTGTCTCTCTTGCCTTCAATATGTCTTGTGAGTATCAATTTTCTAAGCCCTCTTTCCTCATATACCTGAGAAATTTCAACTTTCTGTTTCTGATGCAAAGTAAAAGTGTCATTTTTGTTTCCATTTTCTCTAAAACTTCGTCATTGCTTATTGAAACTTCTAGGGCGCATAATGAGGAAAGTGGGCTTGGAAAATTTGATACTCATGTTAAATATAATGTAGTTGAAATAAAATTCATAAAGGAATTTTTTATGGTTAGGTAAGGAATGTTAATAGTTTCAGACTATCAGATTGGGGAGAAGAGGTGTATTTATATCTTTTGCAGGACTATTTGCATTAATATAACGAACTCTACTGGAACTCGGCTTTCAGATTCAGAATTCTGAACCGTTTTCCATTACAGCAAAACCTCACATCCAAGGCCTCAGCACTTGGTATTCCCAAGTGGTCAATCATCTAGATACTGATCAGAATTGATGTTTCCATGTGATATGGCTGTAAGCACAAAATATATGTATGCGTGTGTGTGTGTGTATGTGTGTGTGTGTGTATGTGTGTGTGTGTGTATGTGTGTGTGTATGTGTGTGTATTATACGAAAATACTGAATCAATATAAATACGTATATAAAATTTCTAAATATATGTAAAGCAACTATTGTATTATTATTATTATTACTACTACTACTACTATTATTATTGCCATTATTATAATTGTCATTATTATTATTAACATCGTTGTTATTGTTAACATTATAATTATTTTATTATTATTATTGTCATCATTAATATTATTATTATTATTATTATTGACATTATTATAATTGCCATCATTATTATTATTGCCATCATTATAATTAGTATTATTGCCATTATTAGCAATATCATTATTATTGCCATTATTATTATTATTATTATTATTGCCATCATCATTATTATTATTGCCATTATTATCACTATCATTATTATTGTTATTATTATTATTGCCATTATTATTACTATTGCCATTATTATTATTATTATCAATATTGCTATCATTATTATTATTATCATTTTTATTATTAGTGCTATTATGACGACAAATAAGAATAAATAAAAGAAAAAAAAGACAAAAAATAGGCAACATCAACATCGTGAATAATACTTTAAAAGAATAAGCAAGAAGAGCTTTAAACACACAGAATCACCCGAGACTTTAAAATTTAAGCGAAAAAGACGGATCTAATTATCGATAAAGAAAGAAGAAAACATCGCAGATGCCGGCTTTTACGGTTCCGTCGAATCACAGGATCAGATTAAACCCAAATTGCGTGTCACCTCAATTTCTAGTCGGGAGATGCTCAATACTCACTTCCTAGCATTGATGAAGTTTAAAATCGTTTACGTGGTCTCTAAGGAAAGAATTATTCTATACTCTGCAACTTTTGGAAGACTAAAGAAACATTGATCAGGAAAAGTTTTCCATACTAAGTGAACACTAGACTCGACTATGCTCTAATCATCCCCATAAACTGGAACATTGACACTGAAAGGAGGACATTATTCTTCGAAAACAACTGCCCCCCTTTTTTTTTTAAACAAGTGCGAACCGAAACCATGGCTACCTTTTTGACTCTAGTATAAAAACCAGGACCAAATATAGCTTTCTAACTCTAGAGTTAACCAAACACATGTCTAATTAAAAAGAATAAAAGCTTATAATTCCAACGGATAATTTATTGTTAAAACAGACATATTTCGGAAAGCTTTTGCAATCCTTGATTAATCTCGAGAAATAAATGAACGAATTCAGTTAATTAAAAAATTACCGCTGTTAAGTAATTTAATAAAAATTGTTTATTACGTGTTTTGAAACATTCTGTTATAATTGTATTTTTGTCTGCGCATGGAATCGCTCTTTTAATTAAGAAAAAAAATAACATTATAAGAAAGGTAACTTAATTCTAAAAATATTTGTAAAAAATTGTAATTACGTGTTTTAAAACATAAATAGCCATAATTTAAATTAAACAAATTATTCAACCATATATATATATATATATATATATATATATATATATATATATATAAGGGGAGAGAGAGAGAGAGAGAGAGAGTGAGAGAGAGGGGGGGAGAGATAAACAGATAATAAAATGAGATAGACAACAAAAATGCAATAGACAGAGAACAAAATGAGATAGATAGATAGATAGATATGAACGGACTGAGACAGACAGACAGACAGACAGATAGATAGATAGATAGATAGATAGATAGATAGATAACAATTACAGTAAAAAATATAGAGAACAAATTATAGACAAGAACAAAACAAGAATAATTATAGACAAGAACAAAATGAGATAGATAGATAGATAGATAGATTTCAATAGACTGAGATAGATAGATAGATAGATAGATAGATGTGAATAGACTGAGATAGATAGATAGATAGATAGATAGATAGATAGATGTGAATAGACTGAGATAGATAGATAGATAGATAGATAGATAGATATGTAGTTAAATAGCAATTACAGAAAATAATTATCATTGTATACGTTATAAATTTTAAAAAATCGATAAAATTGATTTCGCGAGACATGCGTAAGCTGAAAGCGTGAGAATTGCTTAAAGAAAGAAAGTGCCATTTCCAAACCAGAGAAGAAAAAAAAAAAACACCTTCCATTTTTTTCGTATTTTCCGTTGAAGTAGGGAAGTCCATTCTCGGTGAAACTGTGCTGCATCAATTCTATTACAAACATGTAATAGAATATTTAACACATGTGTAACCTTTTGACTCTAGTGTCAATTTGATCCATGTCTACCCTTTTAATTCTAGCGTAAATCAGACCCACGTCTATCCTTTTGACACGAGTGGAAACTAGATTCATTTCTACCGTTTTGACTTTAGTTTTAACAGAACACATTTCTAACCTTTTGATTCTGGTTTAAATCTGACCATATCCACCTTTGTAACTATAGTTTAAACCGGAAACATGTCTAGCTTTTTAACTGAACAGCTGTCACAACCTTTTGAATCTAGTGTCAAGCAAACCCACATCTATCTTTTTGACTCAAGTGCAAACCGGACGTATGTCTACCATTTTGATTCTGGTGTAAATCAGACTCTTGCCTATCATTTTGACACGACTATAACTCGGAACAATGTCTACCCTTTTCCCTCTAGTGTAAACCTGAATAATTGTTCGGAATTGGTAATCGGATGGCTTGGTTCCAGTTTCAGTTAGGTTCGTTACATATGTGCTACTATTTGTCGTTGCCGCGGTAAAACGGGAGAAAGTTTTGTTAAAACATAACAAATTGCTATATACTGAGAGACATTGAAACGAGAAGGGTTAATACCGAAAACCCGTGGGAAGAATAAAGGATTTAATTCACAGATAAACGACTTGAATTGTATATCGCGCAGTTTGAACAATGGAAAAGTGACCCAGACTTAGGGGGCAATGATGATTGACATGTCTTCTAGGCAGCTGAAAATGCAAACTGTAAAGCAAAACTTTCATTTTTCGTAAACAACGAATTTGGAGTTGATTACCCTGGTCGAAAGTTGAGTTGGTATACCAGGAGTGGGTGGATAAGCCACCCACTCTCACTGAGGAGATTTAGTGAGAGGTAATAATAAGAGAGGGTGGAGAGAGGAATTCCCCAAAGTTATCATAACTTTGGGGAATTCCTCTCTAAAACGAAATACTCCTACCTCGCTATACCTCCCCCCGCCGGTTTGAGCAAATGTCTATAAATACGAATGGGCGAAGCGAATTAAGCAGAAGAGAGAAGAGAGGCAGAAGGAACGAATACGAGTTCAGAGAGAGGAGAGAGGCTCTCGTGATTATCTGCCGACGAAAGCCTCCGACTTCAGCCTTGTGCCAAACTTTACCAAGTCAACAACGATAATATCACTTTCGATTTAGATGTGGGTTCGGCTGATAATTAATTGCCTGCGAACTCTGGTCTAAACCAATTATTGTATGGAGGACTGACATAAAACAGTATTTACTTTTTTTTCACTTTATTCGAGTGTTTTTTCCTGTACGTCATCGCCCTACTTGGATCAGTCCAACACGAAGATACCTGCGATTATTTGATCTTGGCTGTCTTATGATATATAACAAAATCACAACGTGGGATGAGGTTAGCTCTAGATTGAAGCGGTCACTTCAGCGACCAACCGCGGTGTTGGAAGTTTTGGATGACCAGGGAGGGTGTTATAAGATTATATATATAGTTACGCGTAAATACCTTTTGGAAAATATGAATCCACCTCCTCTACTCCCGGATATAGGTTAATTTGTAAAACTTTTAACATTAAACAATTCTTAATTCCCAACATAAAAATTCTTGTTAACAAAATATTTTCTACCTTTAAATAACCAGCAAAGGGTTGATAAGACATAAAAAAGGAATCAGTAAATAATCAATCAATCAGTCTACCTATTTGTGTAACCCTGACACATTCTAATTTAAATCAAATTCATGTCTAGACTTTTAGCTTTAGTGTATCTCAACACACATTTGGATTTCGGTGTAGCATTTTCTGTCCTCTGTTAAAACGCTCTCCGGATATTTACATTTTTCTACTGGCTTGATTTTGACATCTCCAATGTGTAATTTTCAAATTGGGCTCTCCCTTTTGCTGACGACCATCATAAAATTGAAATGAAATAAAGTTTTGCATGTTATCGCATTCTCATTTATAACCGGTTGATCCAGTAAAATTTAAGCGACCTCTGATGGATTCGAACCTTCCATCCAAAGATAGGGACCTATTTCACCTTCCGCATCGTTCACAATGTAGATTAGACTCTTTGGTCTCATCCAGCAGACAATCAAAAAGGTGGACAACTCCATATATAAAAAAAAACAACAGGAAACCACTCCATTATCTTGACCATGAAGCTATGGCAATTCATAGAAAATAAAAAAAAATCGGCGGAGAACCAATACTCACAACGTCTTGTAGTCACCTAGTATTTAAAAATGAAATTAGACCAAAGTTATACTACTTTAATACATATTGAAAACATTGGAATACTGTGTTAAGATATTTTATAATGTCTCTATTATTTACAAATAATATCGATGCCGTAAAGACATTTGAAGGAACGAAAATTGAATTTAGCATTCAGTTGAATATTTATCGCATTTTAATAAGAAAACTACGGATATTAAATTCATAGAAGAAAATATTTTTTTTTCATACTGCAAATGGGATATTAAGATGGCATAAGAAAAGTTCAACCTGACGCAAGGGGCGATATTTTCATAGCTGTTCATGTGCTTAATTATTACTGGTGCCCTGGGAAGAACTTCAGTTGCCTTGTTAAAAGCAAGAATAAATAGACAACTAAAATGATGCGCATGTAGGTGTAACAGAATTAAAACACGGTCCCATGAATTGAACCCAAGCAAAGAAAAACTAGCGATGCATTTCGAATACTGACAACCAAGTACAATACATTTTGTTTTAATATTTCTTATAATGAAAAAAACAAAACAAAACAACAACAAACACATATATTATAGATGGTCAATACTGTTGTTTAGTCTGACACAAAACAGTAATAATGTTTGGATTGACATGGGGGACATATAATACGACGACAGCATATCCTTCACAGGAGTGAAACTGCCGTACAAAAGGACTTACATAAATATTGAAGCTATGTTTACATTTTTTACTCTAGTTTAAACAGGACACATGTTTGTGTTTTTGACTCTAGAGTCAACTGGAAACATGTCAACCTTTTTAAATCTAGTGTAAACCAGACCCATGTTTGCCTTTTTGCTTTCGTTTGCAAACCGGACCCATGTCTACCTTATTGATTTCGTTTGAAAACCGGAGCCATGTCTACCTTATTGATTTCGTTTGCAAACCGGACCCATGTCTACCTTTTTGCTTTTGTTTGCAAACCGGACCCATGTCTACCTTTTTGCTTTCGTTTGAAAACCGGACCAATGTCTACCTTTTTGATTTCGTTTGCAAACTGGGCCCATGTCTACCTTTTTGATTTCGTTTGCAAACCGGGCCCATGTCTACCTTATTGATTTCGTTTGAAAACCGGACCCATGTCTACCTTTTTGCTTTCGTTTGCAAACCGGACCCATGTCTACCTTATTGATTTCGTTTGGAAACCAGACCCATGTCTACCTTATTGCTTTCGTTTGCAAACCAGACCCATGTTTACCTTTTTGCTTTCGTTTGAAAACCGGACCCATGTCTACCTTTTTGCTTTCGTTTACAAACCGGACCCATGTCTACCATATTGATTTCGTTTGGAAACCAGACCCATGTCTACCTTTTTCATTTCGTTTGCAAACCGGACTAATGACTAACTTATTGACCGCACTGTAAACAAGACCCATGTTTACCTTTTTGAATTTAGTCTAAACCAGATCCATATTTATCCTTTCGGCTTCGTTTATAAAGCAAATCTATGACTAACATTTTGATATTAGTGTAAACCAGACCCGCGTCTACCTTTTTCATACAAGTGTAAATCGGAGACATGTTTACCTTTCTGACTAGTGCAAACAGGATTCATATCTACTTTTTTTTCCACTTTAGTATAAACTGGACACATGTCTACCTTATATTCGACATTAAATAACACTTCAAAGGCTGAGATGCTATTAAGAGTTAATGACTTAATGAGTATGTACTTCATTAATATAGCAATGATCTTTGTGAATAGCTTAACAATTTGTGATTACTATTTATTTACAATGGTAAAAATCACCCGACATTGGCTTAAGGAGTGAATATATTAGAGATTAGAGGGTAATCTATTTCACTTTTTAATCTTGATATTGTATAAGATTAGTTAGCTCTGCGCTGAGAACAAATTGGAGGTAATGAGGTGTTAGAAAGATCGTGTAACGTCAAATTTCCAAATAAGTCGAATCGGCATATTTAGTATGCAGAGTTCTAAATTCTGGCATTTATCTCGCCTCAAATTCTGACTTCTAATCGTGGTAAACTAAATAACTACTCTGGCCATGAGACAATTCACTCAGCGGGAATCGGATATTTTCGCACACACGTATTGTTTCCCATAGGAGGATTGAGTTCGTATTTGAAAACAAATTACTATTGGGCTTACATTTATTGCGGGGATGAAGCTATCAAACGGCCGCAATAGACAAAAGCGGGAATCAATGTATGGTAGCCTATTGACTATATTAACATGGGGAATATGCACGGACATGCTGGTTTAACAGAATTCTGAAAGCAAATGTCAGTAACGGAGGAATTAGTGTTCATATAGCATACCTTTTATTATTAGCGACTTTTGCTCAAGGATCGGACACCTGCCAAGAGGCCAGCCAATCCTTGAATAGAGGAAAGGGACCAATGCGAGACTGACCGTGTTGAGAAATCGGCAATGTATCAAGCTGCAGACAATGGCTTCCAATAACTGTACGGACGAACAAATTTCACGCCCATCTCAGTGAATGGGTTTGTTGGCCCGGGATCCGCACAACGGCAGGGTGGGTCAGTTAAGATATATTGGCAGGTGATTTGAATAAAGAGAGTTGAAGAATATATATATATATATATATATATATATATATATATATATGAGAGTGGGCAGTAGTTAACACCGAGTGGCGATAGTCAGCTTCATGTTTGAATGCAAGCTTCAGGCCAACGTGATTGAAGATTGCATTCAAAAATTAACAGGATGTCGTTATTCGGTGTTGATCTCAGTGTCCACTCTTACACACACACACACACACACACACACACACACACACACACACACACACACACACACATATATATATATATATACCGACTATCCGTGATATTGCACACTTTTACCCGTAAATAATAAAGCATAACATAAAACAATTTTTATCATTCATATATATATATATATATATATATATATATATATATATATGATGGGTAAAAAGTTAACTAACAACACTATAAAATATTTAAAAATAAGCGTTTAACAATATTTCCTACTCAATAATCTATAGAATACTTCGAAATATAACCGTTACCGCCTACGCAATAAGGGGTAGTATAATGCAAGAGACCTTGCTACCCATAATGCACCATTGATTAGTATATATAAATTGATAAGCCGACTCTTAAAGATTCGTCTTGAAGATAGCATTCAAGCATGAAACAGACTTTTATATTTACGTGCGCTCTATACATTGACATTGATCTCTTTTACCCATAAATATAGCGTAATTTAAAACTATGCTTTTTTACAAACACACACATACACACGCATACACACACACACACACACACACACATATATATATAGGCTATAACGATAAAGGAATTTGTATAATTTTTTAAATCAACAACTACTATTTAGAAAAATATGACAAACTGAAAAAATTCTTGTGACACATCCGATTAAATCCTAATGGATGAAACCCGTCACAAGAAAATTTCCATATATATAAATGACAGAATAGAAATCACTGTCCACTCTCATATCTCCCACCCTCTCTCTCTCTCTATATATATATATATATATATATATATATATATATATTACGATTCCAATGGAATAAATTATGACCATGGAATATTAGTGTTTAAGCCTTTTTATTATTATTATTATTATATATATATATATATATATATATATATATATATATATATATATGAATAAAGATAAAAGGAAAACTTATCTTAGACAACGTATTTCGTCCTCTGTGGATCGTTATCGTCAGAGACCGAAACACGTCGGCTAAGGCAAGTTTTCCTTTTCTATTTATTCATATTAGCTTTTACAGATATAGTTTATCTGAAATTTCACACACGCATCCATATATACTTAATATCTATCTATCTATCTATCTATCTATCTATTTATTAAGTATATATATATATATATATATATATATATATATATATATATATATATATATATATATATAATGAGTCGATCAATAAGTCCGTAAACTGAAACATTTAGTTGAATTTGGAACCGAATTTCATTCTGTAATGCTAAATCCACGTGTTTAATACGTTGGCTTAAGTGCATTTATAAGAAATCATTTCGTGTAAAATATACTTTACTATTAAGCTATAGACCTAGTGATATACCTGTCTATACTTACTGCCTATTTCTATATGAATATATGTAACTAGAGATTTCCGTGAAAATTGCGCGGTTTTCCTATTTTCGTTTTCTGATGAATTTTAATACTTGGATTAATGATAGCAGAAGCCCATATATATATATATGAAATCTAAATATAAAAGTGAACATTGATGCGTCTAGCATGTAACAGTCTGTCGTCTCTGAGTGTTCACTATATATTATTCCAGGGTTATTTTCAAACTTATTCAAGATGATCTTCGCCCTCTCTAACCTTCTAATTTTCTGTCCTGGTGTAAGAAGTTGCCTAACTGGTTTCACGTGCGATTTCATTTTCAAGTCTTTTTTCAATGCTCGTTGGACTGTCATAGCTGAAACGCCTTTCTCACTTGCCAAACGTCTTATGGATTGTTTTGGATCTTTTCTAATTGATCTCTTTAGCTCTAAATTGAAATGATGACCCCTGTTCTAGTTATGATCCGCTGATCCAGCATTCCTCTCTACTGTTCCCCCTTTTTAAAAATTATTCACCGTTGTTTTCATGGTTCTTGAAGATGGAAACCAGAGTATATACAATTAAGCATCTTTAGCAGCAGACCTAACAATTGATTCAATATAATTTTTCCACTTTAGCGGAAAGAGTTAGCTTGAGCAGGCGCAATGAGGCACCCTGCTGGATGTTAGGATCAGCCATGCTGAGAGAAAGCAGAAATGGTTTTATCGAATTTTACCAAATCGAGTGAAGGCGACGAGCGACGGTATCATGAGAGCATCACATCTGCTGGGCTAATACCAGAGTGGATTGGCGTTTCGGGCGACCTGTTCTTTTCAATGATGAATGTATTAGACGAGCTAATCCCCGCGGATCAACGCTAATAACGCTAATAATCAAGATATTCGCTATTCTTGAAGTGTGAATATAATTCCTGAGAAGTAGATTTTTTTAATAGCGACTTCTCTGTGCTTAGTAAAAATATCTCGAGGAGGT
>OZ010607.1:44186856-44299356 GCA_963932145.1 Acanthosepion lycidas | reverse complement strand
AAAAATAATAACAAAAATACTAAAGAACTTTGTATTATTTACCTAACCAGTTCTTTCCTATTTTCTATATATTTTCACACACATATATATATATATATATAATGATATATATGTATATATATATATATATATATATATATATATATAAATATATATATATATATATATATATATATATATATATATATGTGTGTGTGTGTGTGTGTGTGAATAAATATAAAAGTGGACATCGACTATTTCAGGCCTGAAATAGTCTGTCGCCTCTGTGTGTTGACATCAATATTCACTTTTATATTTACATACACTCTATCTCTGATATTGACCAATTTATCCCATAAATATAGCACACTTTAAAGCTATATTTCTTCTCTCTCTCTCTCTCTCTCTATATATATATATATATATATATATATATATATATATATATATATATAAGGTTGGTGCAAAAATAATGACGTAGTAATATCGTTTTTTGACGTTAAAAAATACGTCAAAAACGACATTATTACGTCATTATTTTTGCACCAACCTAATATATATATATATAGAGAGAGAGACAGAAAGAGACAGAGATAGCGAGAGAGAGCGCACCTTCATTGTTTATTTAACGGCATATCTCTTCCTATTTTATATCGGTTGTGAGAGAGTATGAAAAATTTCCAATTTGAAGAACTTGTTATTTAATGATTTTGAAAAACCTGGAGAATGTCATTTCAAGAAACTCCATCTCTTTCCTTTAATAAACCATTCTTTCATTATTCCTTGGCAAATTATCCGGCCAAAAGCTGCAAACTTTACACAGACAATGGAATTCAACGCTATACAAGAAAACTTCGAAAATGTAACTTTTAACAATGCCATTAAGTGCACCCTTGTAGATCTGAAATGAATCCTATCTCGATTTCAGTCACTTCACCATTTTTACGGCGTAACTTCCTTCTCTCTTTTCTGTAAACATTTTCACGGTAATTGCTTTAATGTGCCTTTCACCTTGTTACCAAGACAACACGAATTTAACCGAATTTTTGCCATTAGATCTCATTATTTTACTATTGAAATAATACAGTGTGTCTATAAAGTCTCTTTAGATTTAAAAAAAAAATTATTATAAATGCAAATGAACTGGCAAATATGTGGAAATTGTTAAAAATTGAGGGGTAGATATTGAAGTTTTTTTTTTAACTAATTTAATACACATCTATATGGGCACCATTAGTTCCACGAACAACATCAATACTTGATTTGTTGCAACGTTTGTTGTAGCATGGCCTCATTAATGTCGGCAATGACAGTGATCTTTTGCTATAGACCTGTGATGTCCCGCATCTTTGTTCGACACACGACATCTTTAACATAACCCCATAATAGAAGTCCAGGGGAGTGATATCTGGTGAACGAAGTGGGCAAGGAAATGGGCCATCCATTCCAATCCACCGGACTGGAAATATTAAGGGTTCATTTAACAGTACCTCTTTCATCAACAGGATACCTGAAATATACAAATACAATTTGATTAAAAACTTTAACTACTGAGTACATAGAAGAAATCTGATTCAGATATCTCATCAATTTGCCTTTCTAATATTTTTTTTTAAATTGTAAAGAGTTTTTTTATGGACGCACTATACGTTCTCGAAATTTCTTCATTTTCTTTCTGTTTGTAAGTATATGCGTCTTTCTGGTTTCCATCTTCCTTAAAATCTTTTTGCTGTTTACATATTCCATCCATCGTGTTACCATCTTTATTGCCTCAAGTCTCTTCATCAGTGAGGAAATTCTGAAACCCTCCCTGACATATAGGAGGATTGATAAGGCATAGCAGTTCTGCATTGTTTTCTTTGTTTCTAATAAAATGTTCAGTCAGTCTGTTTCGTGCCATGCGGGATACACGCTTAAGCGATCATGTCTCTTTCGATACATGACTGACGAAGCAGATTTTTTCTCGCAGCATGTTGCCATTTCTTTCTCCTGTAGACTAGTTGCCATCAAAGGCTATAGAACCCCGTCTGTCCTGTTATTTACCCATGACTGGGGGGAGGAGAAGAGGATTCCGAGTTTCATGTGGATATGCGATCTTCAGGGGCATATTATTCATTGACCATTAAGCGCTATGATATTGAGCACTGTTTTTATAGCACCTGACAAATATATATATATACACGCAAATATATGTGCGTATGCTTATGATTTTAACATACCCATAACTATTAATATATATATATATATATATATATATATATATATATATATATATATATAGAGAGAGAGAGAGAGAGAGAGAGGGAGATAGTTATGTGTATAATAATAAAAAACTGCTTACAGAGAGACGGCCTGCGGGATTTGATGTAAATGGACTCAAGAACCTTCAAATGATATGCGGAGTGTGACTTCGCTAGAATGGAAAAACAGTCAACACTCAAACCAGCAACACATTCCCTGCTAGTTATAGCGTGTTCCGCTATAGATGACCCGGATGTATTCACTAGTTGGCTTTTGTTAGCGGCTGGATTGAATAGTTTTTTGTTTTTTGTTTTTAAGTTTATGAATAAAGAATCCCAGTGTATCAAACCTGAGGAGTACTGGGACGAAACCGGTTGTTTGTTTTAGTTCTTAGTTTTCATAATTATGTCCTTTCCCTTCCGCTTATTCCTTGCTATAATAAAATTTTGTACTAGTAAGAATCTTTTCAAATATATATATATATATATATATATATATATATATCTTAAAAAGATAAAAACGCTAGCCGGAACACTACCGAGGTGTTTTGACGAAACCATGGTTATTGAAACCGCAGTAGTGTTTCAGTCACCGCTTTTTATCTTTCTAAGATATTAAATCGCTCTGTTAGTTTGATTTTCTTACTTGAAATTGAGCACTTTTTAGCATGTATGATTTTTAACAAATATTTCAGTGATTGTCTATTTCGGCGCATATATGTAACTATATATTAATATATAAATAATAATAATATATAAATAAGAGAATTATCTCCTTTTGGGCAGGAAATATTTACTGATGTCTTAAAGGGTTCTTGAGATCCTCGTGATAGCCCGTTGGTGTTAATACTCAGTTACTGCTTAGCTTCCCATGGATGAGATCGCGCAATTGTTGCTTTGTTTTTTACAGACGACAAAGTAAGTATAATGCGTTTTAAAGGACAGGTAGTTGTGGAGAACCCTGATCGCTCATGCCCTTTTGGCCTACGACACATAGAAGAAGAAGAAGAAGAAGAAGAAGAAGAAGAAGAAGAAGAAGAAGAAGAAGAAGAAGAAGAAGCTTGTGTAAATGGTTGGTAGAACAAGGATAAGTAGAGATGGCAAAAAGACGATAACTGCTAAGAGCTACAGAGGACAGGAAATTGTGGAGAACTATGATCGCTTACGTCCTGAGGTAAGAATGCAAAAAAGGGATCTCTGTTTATAGTGGTTTTAATGAAGACAATGTACATATTCTAAGTAAAAGAAACCACCAAGAATTACTACGCTGATAAATCTAAGCGTAATGTTTAAGGAAAAGGCTGGGTGTTTGGCGGGAAATTTTGGCGGCACTGTTTGTGTGACGTCATCAAAGCGTCCACTTTATGGGCAGTTTGTTCTCAACGAGTCGCTCACTTCCGGTCCTTCTTGATCTGTTTTTCTCTAAGATTGACTCCTTTGATAGGATTTGTCGAAAGCAGCAGGCCGGCACGATTAGTTGGCATGTGGCCATCGTAATTTATCTTTACCTTCTTCTGTTCTGCTGCGTCGGAGAAGAAATCTAAACTCCATATTTGCTTCATCTCCAGCCAAGTGGCTAACTGAAAACTTTTCTCACGGTTTGGCGCAGCCCCTGACGTGTTACTGGTTGTGTCCGGTGGAAGCGGACTGTTTTGATAGCCAGAGTTTGGCACGACACAAAACAAGTCAGGACAAATCAGTTATACATTCAGACAGACCTGCGTACGTACAATTCGTTGTGATAATTGCCTGTTTGTTACAGTGACGAGGGGTGACTTTGACACCGTGGCAACCAGTCCATGATTACTGTTAATGGTTTCGAGAGAAATGTGAGACAATATTAAAATCAACAAATAATGATATATTTAAATCTTATTTACTTGTAAATTAATTCAATTTAACGTTTATTTTTGGCAAATGTATAGGGTAATTTTCGAAAGCTAAACAAAGTATTAAGACGAAAATTTTGAGAGAAACAAAGAAAACCTCTCTCTGACAGGCGGGATGTGGCGAGTCTTTTACTGCTCTATTGCTACTTCCGTGGAAAGTGCTTGGACAAACTACATTCCTTGGATCCGCAGGCTCTAACCTTCACGCCTAGGACCCGCCATGCCACTTAGACAGTAGAAAACCACCCACATTCCCTCCGTATTTCATCGGTAAGAAGTAAGTTCCACTCGAACAGCTTCCTCCACTGCTCTGTAAAACCGACTCCCAAAAGGATGTTTCCCCGATCACTACAATCTTAAACTATTTAAGTCTAGAGTCAACCATTATCTTCCCCTCCTATCCATATAAACTAACACTTAATATAACCGTCTACATTAAGTGGCGCCCGGGCCTTGTAAAGGTGAACTTTACTGTAAAAAAAAAAAAAACACTGCCCTATGGAGCAGACTCGCAAGAGAATTTTTCTCCGATCACTACGATCTTATCCTGTATCAAGTCTACAGTCAACCGATATCTTTCCTTGGTATAAACTACCCCTTAACGTAAACCTCTACCTCGAGTGGCTCCCGTGCTTTGTACAAGGTGAGCCTTACTGTAAAAAATAAGAGTTCAGGATTGCTATTTAATATCTGTATGATAGTGAATGCGTGACAATTTCTCACAGATGGAGAGGAGAGAAGGATGCTGAGAATAACATAGACGAAACATCTAAGTAAGTGGAAGTGTTAAAGAACCTTTGACAGCAAAGAACCGGCACTCTTTCTTCATCCATCTGCGAACATCTTTGTGCTCAGTGATTTGATTACATATCACATTTGGCTTAAACACTCCAATGTTACTGATGAGTTATACATTACTCAATCCCTTACAGCAAACCCGAGTAACAGGCTTCCTTACTTGATTAATTTATTACATTCTCTCCTAATTCTTGTCAAGCTTTGCAACACTGTCATCTTGGACATTCAGATCACTCTGTAGTATTTGTTGATATCCCGTACCAATCCTTATTAGACAGGAACAAAGTATTCATAAGGCATTTTAACCTCCATATTGAGAATTGCGGTATAGATGTTTTCATTCTTTGATGGGAGCTTTTCCTTTCAGGTGTCATATGTGTGTGTGTGTGTGTGTGTGTGTGGCATGCCGCAGAAACGAATTAAGTATTAGGTCCTACATTCTGTGAAATGTTTTTATTTACATAGCAAAAAACGAAAGCCATTATTTTTTATACAGAGCATTTTTCAATGTCTTGTTACCGGATATCTTTGCACTTTGCAATACCAAGTTAAATTCTTCCATTGCTGCCAATGCATTCTCTATTGTACTCTTCCACTTTGCCCAAAAGATTCCAGCATTCACATGCATGGCCTTAATTAGTGTCCCCAGAAATTCTTTCTTTTCTACTTTTCTACTTTCTCTTTTACACTCTGTTAGTTATCGCGTTTTCCTTTATCGCTCCCCCTCATGCAGTATATTAGACTTATTCTCTGATAATATAGAAACGGCACTGTCTCTTCATCCATCTACGAATATATCTACATTCGGTGATTTTAATGCCCATCACGACATGTGGCTTAAACACTTTAATGTTGCTGATGATTTCTTCCTTCAGACTTCCAACCTGTCCATTCCTCAATTCCTTACAGCAAACCTGATCAATATGTTCCTTACTTATTTCTTGCATTTTTTCTAGCTCTTGCCAAGCTTTGCAACACTGTTCTCTTGGTCACTCAAATCACTCTGTAGTATGGATGATGTCTCGTCCCAATCCTTTTTTAGACAGGAACCTCGTATTTATCAGACATTTTTAATTTCCACATTAAGAATTGCGGTATAAATCAATGGTTCTCAATTTTTTATTACCCATGGACCACTTTTTTCTTTTTTTCCTTAGTGGATCCCTTTTCCCTTCTTTTTTCTTGGTGGGCCACTTTTCCCATCTTTTTTCTTGTTGGACCACTTTTCCCTTTTTTTTTTCTTAGTAGACCCCTATTCCCTTCTTTTTTCTTGGTGGACCACTTTTCCCTTCATTTTTCTTGTTGGACCACTTTTCCCTTCTTTTTTCTTAGTAGACCCTATTCCCTTCTTTTTTCTTGGTGGACCCCTTTTCCCTTGTTTTTTCTTGGTGGAGCACTTTTCTCTTCTTATTTTCTTGGTGGAACACTTTTCCATTCTTTTTTCTTGGTGGACCACTTTTCCCTTGTTTTTTCTTCGTGGACCACTTTTCCCTTTTATTTTTCTTGGTGGACACCTTAATAGCTATTTGACATAAGACAACAATATTCTATTTTTCACTAATAAAAATTTTGAGGTTTTACTAATCAAAGAAATATTATATAATTAAGCTTTATTTTTAAATGAAAACTAATTTAATGCAAATAAATTATTCTACAATAATAATAAAAACAATAAGAGTAAGTAATACTAAGTAATATTTCTTTCAAATAAGATTAACTTTAAATTTTCTAATTTTACTCAAATTACATGTCATAAATATATAATTTCATTTTCGAAGATTTTAAAAATCGATAAATTTGTTTTGCTAACAAATTTCTTAAAATTAAGAAAATGGCCACTTTTAAGAAAATTTAAAAAAATTGAGCAATTATTTGATATTCCAATCTATATAATTTCTATCTGAAATACAACGGAATAATTTACTTATTGGAAATAAAAAATTTAATCATCTAGCTTTCAATTAAAGCTAAAATGAAATCTTCAAGAATGATTTTCCATTTTTAAAAATTAATTTTAAGACTTAGGTATCGAAAATTCTGAGTTGGCTTTCTTGATGGACCATCAAAATATCACTGTGGACCCCCCCAATTTTTTATATTTTACCTGTGGACCCCCAGAAATATTACATGGACACCTACGGCCCATGTTGAGAAACCCTGGTATAAATGCTTTTATTTTTTCTCGGAAATACTAGGCGAAACCTCCATCTTCTTCCAAATTTTTCATTACTCAATCCCTTACTCAAATCAGAGATTTTCCTTATCGTTTCGCCAGCAAACCTGAGCAACAAGCACCCTTACTTGATTTATTTCTTACCTCCTCTCATATCTCTTGTCGAAATCTCTGAAAATATTAAAATCAATACATAATGATATATTTAAAACTAATTATAGAATTAATTCAAATGATCGTTTCTTTTTGATAAATGTATCGATCAATTTATTCCAAATGCTAAACAAGCTATTAGGTGGAAAATTTTGCGAGAAACAAAGAGTCCAGAATTGCCATTTAATATCAATTTTTCTGAATGATAGTGAATCCGTGACAATTCCTCACAGATTGAGAGGTGAAAAAAACGGATGTGGTTCTACAGAAGGAAGCTGAGAATAACATTGACGGTGCATGTAATCAACGAGTAAATTTTAAAGAAAATGGAAACAAATATGTGATATTTAGAATCAGAAAGAGAAAGTTGAAATTTCTAGGATATATATTGAGGAAGATATGACACATATATGGCATAATAAAGTCAACACGGAAGCAGCAAGTAAATTGCTTGACGGGCTTGTGCGAATGGATGGCAGGACCTGGGCTGGGAGAGATAGTCAAAAAAGGCAAACATTTCTCAGAGCTATAAGAGATAGGAAATCATGGAGAGCCATGCTCATCTACGTTCTAAAGGGAGACCGTACAAAAGAAGAAGTTAATTCCACTTATTTTTATTAACCTTATTTCACACAGATTTTCAACGTACCTGTGCATGGAAGTTTGCGGGGATCTTATACAAAAGTAAAAGTCCTATTTGCACACACTACTCTAATAAACAAACGCCTTTTCTCAATTTATCCTACGAAATAAAGCAACGGGTGATGTAAAATGTTATCATAAGTGCAAGAATGTGCAGGGGTAAACACAACCTGGGACCACGACAGATTCGCTGAACAAGGAATCGACTCCGACGCTGTGATATTTTTTTAAGAAGATGACTTGTCGGTATAGCCGAAACTGCCAAAGTCGAGAGATGCTAAGAAATGGATGAAGTTGGGTATAGATTCACTTTGATGCCGCAAAGATAGCAATAATCACTCTTTGATAAAATAAACTACCTTTATTTGTTCGACAGCAATTCCGAGGAACGGCGCTGCATGCGTCATTCTGGTTCGATGTTGCAGCTGACGGATGCTCTGTACCGCCTGACGAAACTTTCTCTACAGATTCGTGGTCGTCTCTTTTCTTTCTGAGAAGTTTTCTTTTATATAAGGGGTCACTCTGCTTAAGTCTTTATGATTCACGTAATATATTGTTAACACATTGTGGGCGTTTTCTCGATAAGTCAGATATTCAACATTTAGTTATTTAATCTTAAAAAATCACGTTGTTTTTTTGGTGACAATACTTGTAAATTTTCTCAAACGAACTGCAATATATTTTTGTTCAAAAGTTAAAAAAACAAAACAAAAAACGGCGTTACTTATTTCGTACCCTGTATATCATATTTGTTGTTATTTTATAAGGTTTCATTATTCTGCAAATATAGAGTATTTATAATTATATTATCCCAAAACCTTTCATCTGTAATCTTGCCCGAATATGAGATTCCATCAATTAGTCTGTGACTGGAAGTCTTAAGTATTCTATGTAGGTTTTTTTCTTTTTGTCTAGCAGACATTGGCTTTTCCTACTTAGATTACACGAGTTGAATCTCATTCTTAATAAACACAATTAATTACTCGTCAGTTAATTAGCTCTGCCATCTAGGAATACACACTTGTTATCTTGTCAACAATGCGGATATTATAGAAATAGTCATGAAGAACAGTGCATCTTGGTTGAGAGAACAGTTTAAAAAAGAATTGGAAATGATTGTAATGTCCGCTTTCAAGAAATCAAGATTGCGATGCCATAGAGAAGATTTGTTTAATTGTCATTATCTTGGTTCATTTTTTTTCTTTGGCGTTCATATTGGCAATCAAAAGTCAGCGAATTGATTCTGTCTTTGAAAGCAGCGACGAACGCTGAGAGTTGTCGGTGTTGGTCGTAGACAGCACTCGAAGAAGCTAGAAGTGAAAGAAGAATTTAGAAGCAAAAACACAAAGGAAGAAAAATTAAGAAAAAAAAAAAAAGAAGGAAAGTGCGAAGAACGAAAACCTGAAATAAGAACGACCAAAAAAAAAAAAAATACTACAAATAAAAGAATGTCAGGCATTCGACATCATTCGCTAGTTTTCAGTCTCTTGGAAATTGGTCTGATGTTAATATTTTTTTCTCTTTCCAATGATTTGTTTGTCTGTGATTTAGAAACAATACTAAGAAAACTTTGTCTTTCTCGCTCTTTTCAATATAACTGATCACTTTCTTTTACCATTATTTATCCTTTTCACTTCCTGGGTATGACGATAAACTACAAGCCTCTGATCAGAAAAATGGAGGTTAACCAACGGTTAAGAGGTGGTTCCACGAGCCTTTGTGGCTCGTGGAACCACCTCTTAACTGTTGCTTTTCCCAGGAACACCCTGAGGCGGTAGCACCTGTTAGGGTCCCAGGTATGGACAAATAGTGAACCGCTAAACAAAAACAAAACACTATCAAAGTATAAAAATACATTTTTATAGTAAAAATACCAGCAAAATATTTTTATCTAAAAAGAATTACCAACAATACATATTTATAGTAAAATTAGCAACAATGCAAAATGACTAACAATATATTTTACAGTAGATATAGTAAAATTACCAACAATACTTTTTATAGAAATACGACCAACAATACATTTCATCTAGAGTTGAAGGCATACAATTATGTTCAAAATATATTTAGTTGAAGCCATAAAATTTTGTTCAAAATATTTATATTTCATTATTAAATAACCCATAGAGCCGCTAAACAAAATGCTAGTTCTTTAATAACCCTAGCCGATCATGGCACAAAGCTGTAAATGGTGAGGCTCTCAATGCGTGACCAGCTTGCTATTAGTAACGGTTCTCTATAATGGCTGGCTGCTCGTTTTGAGTATAACCGTTTGGCTAGCTAATTCTTGCTGCTGACGCCTGCTCAGACAGACATGTGTTTGTTCAATAGCCGATTTGTAGTTTATAATGCAAAGTTGCTGAGCGGAGCTTACAGCACTTGGTGTTCACCCATCTAAGTACTGCTCAGGATCGACGTTGCTTAACTTTGGTGATCGAACGCGGCCCGGTGTTTTAATCACGTTGGAACACCGGTTCTAAGCCATTTCTTCACTTTTTATATTAATATGTAGTAAATCATGGGGTTCGGTTTATTATTTAAAACTACAGAAAACCGAATCCGTACTTATCTTCTGGCATAATATTGTCTTAATACTATTGATCCATGCGGCAAGAAATGACAGTTTTAGGAAATTTAAAGGTTGTAAGGTTGGTGTATATGGTAGGTGGGTACTTGTTCATATATAAACAATTAATAAGAGGCATTTGGTTTACGCTACGGACCGTGTATTCTTCTTTTTTATATAAACTATAATGAAATAAACTCCTCAATGTTTCTTGGGTAGACCTGTTTTCTTTTTAGTCAAGGAGATAGGGTAAGTAAGTATAATCATCGTTATAATGGTCGAGGTCAAGCCAGCCTTATGCAGAGTTGGAACAGCCAAAGAAAAATAATATTTACTTTATCGTTGAAAGGGTTAAATATGCTCATGCTGTATCCGATTTCTTTTTCTTGGTTCAGAAGTTAGGGTAAGTAACGATCAGTACCGTTATTATAGTCGAGCTTAAGGCGGCCATGCGCTGAGTTGGAACAGCCAAAAAGAAGCTTCATTTACTTCATAGATGGAGGTTTAGAAGACATAGATGGAGGTTTTAATAGCACGTTTTGGAAATTTAAAAGAAGGTTCAGTCGTCAGCGGACAGGGGAAACGAACGTAACCCAGAGGGGACGTCCTTTTCTCACCTCTGATACGTCTGGAAGGAAGGCGAGGAAAGAGAAAAAGGAAGAAATAGGTTTGTCTTTTTATACACCTAACCAGCGCCACCTAACAGTGTTTGACGAAGACAAGTCGGGTAATCATATTTCTGGTTCATTTACTACTAGCATCATGGGAAATATATTTCTGTTTCTTGTTTTTTTTATATTACTGATTATTATTACTTTATTTACTGATTTTATTTAGTTTTCCCACAGTGTATTTGAAAATGATATTCTTATTACGAACAGTTGTCTTACTTATAATATTAATATGTTGAATTACTGGGTGATCAGTTTATTACTTAATAACAATACAATACTTATCCCCCGATTGATATCCAGTAGAATCTTATAACAATGCGACTGTTCTGTTGGTTGTTAGCAAAAGGGACATACCAAATATGCAAAATACAATTTGGAGACGTCAGAATTCACTAACAAAGCAAATTTGAATATGTAGACACGGAAAGGAAACTACAAAATCTCCTACAGAAGGTAGCAAAAGAGAGTGAGAAGAAGGGACTAAGCATAAACTAGAAGAAGACAGAATGCATGCTCATCAATAAAAGGATAAGCCCGAAATGCGATTTGCAGGTCGGGAACACTAGAATCAAGCAGACGCGGAAGTTTAAATATCTGGGAAGCGTTCTGACAGAGGACGGTAAGAGAGAGATCCGTAGACGTATTGGGATGGCCAAGGACGCATTCCAAAAGTTGGGCAGAGTATTGCGAGACAGGAGGAATTTTTTGGTAACAAAGAAAAGTGTTATGGGACCTTACACATAATAATAATAATAATAATGGACTATTCCATACTTAATAAATACTGCGCCTCTGGAGTAGTCAGTCGAGTCAGTCCACCCAGTACTTTCTGAGCGACTGCACGATTAAACTCTCATCCTACGGACGGGAGGAACCCGAAGGAGGCTACGCCGAGGGGCGGAGTCTCCTTCGGGGAGGTAGACCGCCCCTGAACCCGTTTATGCGGGTTCAATGGGCTATTTTTGGCCGAGCCCACGGGCTCGAGAAGCCACGTTAAAAAGGCCTTGTGCCACATGACACCCTCCTGGGGGTGGGTGACTGAATATCGTCAGTGGAGTCAGTCGTTCAAGGAGAGTCAGTAGTTCAAGTCGAGTCAAGAGTCGAGCCAGAGGCAGTCCGAAACAGATTCGCGTTCAGACAATTACTACAAGACATTGGAATAGTGATACTGGTCGAGACTACATTGTTATCTTTACTAAACCTGTTTGTTCATACTAACACTTCTACTTCTCTGTATATATTCCTGTTTGCAATATATCTGTGTTATTCCATACCTGTGTTCGAGTTCTTCTTTATTGGTTCTAACTTGGACTATCACCGTGGTACAAGGAACCGGACCATAACAAAAAGAATACTGAGCCATCTGCCCTTCTGTACGGCAGCGAATGTTGGACAATTTCCTCAAAAATGAAGAAGAGACTCGAGGCGACGGAGATATCGTTCTGCAGAAGGATGCTAAGGATATCATGGACCGAGTGTGTGAGCAACGATAAGGTCTTAGAGAGGATGCAAACAAGGAGGAGGCTTATACTTAACATCAGGAAGAGGCAGCTGAAGTTTCTGGGACACATAACGAGGAAGGAGGACCTAGAGAATCTGATACTCACGGGTCGAATAGAGGGAAAGAGAGACGAGGGAAAACAATGCGTGACATACATGGCGGGCTTAAGTAAGTGGATCACGGAACGTGGTCTGGGGAAGAAGCAGAAGGAAGTCGGAATTTGTTGGGACCTGCAAGGGATTGAAACTAGTGGGGAGACATGATCGCCTACGTCCTGAAAGGACATGGAACATAGAAAGAAAGGTAGTGCATTAGCAGAGGATGAAAAAAATGTGACTCCAAAATCCGAAGGCACACTACATTAGAGGAAGCTGCTTCCCAAGACAAAGCAAAATATTAAGCAATACCATTTCGTTAGAAACAAAAAAAAAAGAGTATTGAACTGTTATGCAATATCAGTCCTCTTATGTGGCAGTGGATACTGAACAATCTTTTTGAAGATGAAAAAGAGAATAGAAGCAACAGTAATATTGTTCTACAGAAGGATGATGAGGATATTATGGACCGAACATGTGAGCACCGACGATGTTTTAAAGAAAATAGAAACAAGAAGGACACTTTTACTTAACATCAGGAAGAGGTAGTTGAAATTTCTAGGCCACATAACCTGATACTCACAGGACAAATTGACGGCGAGAGGGACAGAGGAAAGCAACGTATAATTTAACATTTCAATGAAAACAGTATTGAACAGTTACGTAATATCAGTCCTATTATATAGTAGTGAAGATCAACTAAAAGAGCTTGTGTAAATGAATTACAGAACTAGATTTAATAGTAATAACAAAAAAAGACAAAATTAACTAAGAGCGAAAAACGGCGGGAGATTGTGGAGAACCATGATTAGCAATGTCCTAAAGAGACACGGTACATTGAAGTAATTTCGGATAGTTTTTATTCTATTTTCCTTTCTTTTTCTGACACTGGTAAAATTTCCTTTTTTTTCGATTAGACATTGTTTTATCCTTCGTGATAAACCAATCGATATGACTAGAACAACACTTTCAAAATGTCAGAAACAAATGTGCTTTCCCAGCCGATTAATGTTGATTTTAAAAGAATTATATAAAAAGAATCACTGGGGAAATTAATATCGGAACTTTGGCTATTTGAACTTAACTAAGTATGGGATGTTTTTGATAAACCTTAAAAGTTTTACATATGTATGAAGGAGAAGGCCCGTGATATACATCTATGTATGTGTGTTTGATAGCCTGAATATAATGGAAAAATCATTAGAAAGGCGCCTACGTCAATTTCTATCTATCTATCTATCTATCTATCTATCTATCTATCTATCTATCTATCTATCTATCTATGTCAATTTATATCTATCTATCTATCTATCTATCTAATTATGTTCATATCTAATTCTGTTCATATCTAATTCTGTTCACATCTATCTATCTATCTATCTATCTATCTATCTATCTATCTATCTATCTAAGCATGATCATATCTATCTATCTATCTATCTATCTATCTAAGGATGATCATATCTATCTATCTATCTATCTATCTATCTATCTATCTATCTAAGCATGATCATATCTATCTATCTATCTATCTAAGGGTGATCATATCTATCTATCTATCTATCTATCTATCTATCTATCTATCTAAGCATGATCATATCTATCTATCTATCTATCTATCTATCTATCTATCTATCTATCTATCTATCTATCTATCTCTGAACTGGATTTAAGCAAAATGGCACAGAATAGATTTCATTACTGCTCATAAACTTCCATATCCAGCTGAATAAATAAATTAACGTTTTTTGTTTAAATCCAACAGTTTCAAATTTAGAATCTCGTAAACAGTGATCAGTTCGTGCTTGGGTCTCCATTTTCCATTACAGAAAGAAGAGAAATGAAAAGTAACGAGGGCCAGAATCTATGAAAGAAAACACTCTCCCTGGTTAAACATACTAGGACATAATTGAGTTCTATATTTCTGTGTGGCTGTACATTAATGTACCATTTAAATCCGGTTTGGTTATCTATTAACCACCGCCTCTCATGATGCTGAATGGCACCTTTATTTATACTGACAATGTCGGTTGATTGGATGACGCCAGTGTCTTTGAATAAAACTGCCGCCATTTTGTATTCTAGCTTCCTTGCGATAACAGTCGACTCATTAGGTGGCCGATTATTACTATACTGGATGAACAAATACAGAAGTTAGCCGCATTCGAACAGAATATTAGAAAACAAAACACATTAATTATATAGCGGTGTTAAACGATGTGAGTTTCGATATCATAGATTGTGATAAAAAGAGAATAAACGCTTGATATATCACGTGATAATGTACTTTGTTGAGTAAAAGAAAATAATCCTCACCAGTTCCATTTCCGCGTGTGGTCGTAGGGTTGCTGGGCAGCGGACGATGGTCTCAATAAGTATTTATGCAATCGTACCGTATGCTGAGCAAAGTCGACCTGGCACAACCTATCCTTCTTAGGTTAGAGCACCGCCAGTCTCCGACTTAAAGGCTAGCTTTTGCCTCGCACACGTAGCAGTTGATGCCATCGAGAGAACCCTTCTATATGACCGTTGACTTAATTCTAAGAAGCAGTCTGCCTTGCGATGCTGTGTCATCATCGTTCTGTATATATTGTAGTAGCTCAGTCGAACGTTTGGTTTTAGCCTAAAAGCAATGGAATCTTATTAGTTACTCCATATTCTCGGCCTTGTGCCATATCTAAGCTACACCACGATGACCATTCCTTCTGGATTACAGATCATTTTCTCTTTACTGAGACTACCAGCTGATCTATTAGGTTGGTGCAAAAATAATGTCGTTTTCTCACATAGTAACACATGTGAGAAAACGACATTATTATTGCACCAACCTAATACGTCCAGTGCATCCCATCTTCCCCACCGCCATAATTTTTTCTTCTCTCCGTGCAGCTTGATGAGGTTCAGATGAGTTCTTCCTATAGGTTGATGTTGGGAAACTTTTCAAGTCGTCTGATTTTGAGATCAATATATATTGTTAGTATAAATATACAATGGGGGGCGCTCATTCAGCTTTCCACCGAGGGGCCAACACTACGTCTTTATTTTCGTTCTCCTCCTTGGGCATCCAAACTCGGAAAGGACCCGCTGCACGTTCGCAAACAAACAAAAGATGTAAGAAGATGCCACGCCGTTTCCTATATATTTAGTTTTTTTTAGCCACGGCTTCGTTCATTATGGGTGGGTAGGTTAGGTGAAATCTGGGGGCAGTTTATGTCAGCCTAACAACAGCTCAGATCATTCCTCCTACCAACACTTTGTCCGTCAACGTGTAGCTGGCGATGAGAAAAGGTGGCATCAGAAATAGCTGAAGGACACTATGAACCCCGCCATGTGCGGACCCGATTTAGCTTCCTCAATCTAAACTGTAACTGTTACTAGAGACCAACAACAGGAAAAATTCAATATCCGGCTTTGTTGTCACTTGAGCACAAAAGCCGCCTGTTACTTATTAGTTTGTTTCCATTCGGTCAAAAGGATGCCACTTAGAAGACCCGACTTCAAAGACTTTAACAGCCGAGCATAAAACTGAACAGAGATTGCGATAAAATTAAACTTTTCTCTTCTGTGTCCTAAGCAAAAAGCCATATCAGAAGTATTGTAATAGCATTATCACTAGTGATATTTGTGTATATGCCAAAAAAAACAAAAAAACAACAACAAAAAACAAAAAAATAAACAACAAAAAACAAAACAAGCAAATAAATAAAGAAAATGAAGAAAAAACAACAACTAGTAAATTAAAGCGTTGATTCTTGAATTTGGTGATATTTGAGTTCAATCCCTGGGCGTGTCAGTGTTTTCTTGGATTCAGAGACAAGAAAGGATTGAGTAGTATTATTAACATCTTGAGGAGGTATACATTGACATAATCAGCAGAACGAAAACGATATAACCCCGTAGATCAAAAAAAAAAGTTCAATTCGTAATTCCTAGAAGGTTTCCCGGATAGATAAAGCTTCTGAAGAAGGCTGAAGAGAACAATAACCGAAACGTTGAGATAATAATAATGTGGAGAATAATGTAAATAAAAAAAGAAATGTAAACAATATAAATAATAAATATGCATATATTAGTGTAACACACAGGTTTCCAGCCTGTAAATATTTTTCTTTAATCATTTTACCCAAGCAAGGCAAAAAAGCCACTAAGATGCTAGGGGTTATTGTGTGTGAGATGATATGAGAAAATAAAAACTATTAAGGTGAGCGAACAATAACATAACAAGAATTAAGAAGACAAAGAGATTACGATTGTCATTGCTTTTAAATTTTTGAAGATCAAAGTTGACTGGAAAGAAAGAAGCAATAGGGTTCCGCAGGCGAGAAGTACGAGAAAAGTAACTGTTAGCATAGAACTTACGGTTACATCTAGCCATTCTAACTGTAAAATGATGATACCTTGCCACCAATCTAGTACTGCGCTTACCTTCTGTTAAGGGACCTTACCCATAATAACATAATGGACTAGCCCATACGTAATAAATACTGCGCCTCAAGAGGAAGCAGAGAATTCTGTCTGAAGTCAGGAGTTCCGTCTGAAGTCAGGAGTCCCGTCTGAAGTCTGGAGTGAAGTCCGCCAGGAGTCAGTCAGTCGAGTCAGAGGCAGTCCGAAACAGAGTCGCGTTCAGACAATTACTACTAAACCTGATTGTTCGTACTAACACTTTCTACTTCTCTGTATATATTCCTGTTTGTAATATATCTGTGTTATTCTTTATCCGTATTCGAGTTCTTCTTTATTGGTTCTACCTTGGACTATCGCCGTGGTACAAGGAATCGGATCATAAAAGTGGTGTCGAGGAAACCAACTCTCTACGCGAAGGACATACCTTTTTTTGTTTGCTATCCGTCGCGCATAACAAGTGGCGACGAAGATTCGAACTCACACGTGAAGAACAAACAACAAAATCCTCTCTCGTCAACATGACAAGTGATGACGAAGAAACTCTTAAAAAGGAAATACGAACACTATACACGGAGGACTTATTTTTTTGCTATACGTCACACATAACAAGTGGCGATCTGGAAAACCCTTAAAGAAAAATAAACTCCCTACTCGGAGGACATATTTTTTTTTGCTATCCGTCGTAAGTAACAGTGGAAAAAAAAATTGTTCTTTTCTTGATATCAAATTTCACTGACAACAAAGGAAAGTTTTTTTTTTGCGAGCACAGGCTACAGAATATCATGTTACACAAAAAAATACGTTAAAATGGAAGATTTTAAGTCAACCATTATGGAACTTAACAAAATCCAGTTTGAACAACAACAAAGGTACGAACAAAAACATCTAGAAAAGCAAGAATTATTGATACATGCAATGGCAAATAGGGAGCAAAAAACCCGAGAACGAATCAGTTCTCTCCCAAGATGCTATTTGGAGTAATATCGAAGATTTCAAGTACGCACTCGACGAAGATAAAACTTTTGCAAATTACTTCCGAAGGTATGAAGATCTATATGATTTTGACTGCAAAGATTGGTCAGACGCACGTAAAGTACGCCTTATATTAAGAAAATTAGGCCTAGTCGAATATACCAAATTCGTTGATTATATCCTTCTCAGAAAAACAAGCGAGTTAACGTTCAAAGAATCTATAAAATTGCTAACGGAACTTTTCAGTCATAATACTTCACTATTTCATAAAAGATGGAAGTGCATGAACCTTACAAAAAAGTATAGCGAAGATTACGTAACTTTCGCATCCATTGTTAATAAATATTGTGACGACTTCAAATGATCGGAACTCAGCGTTGACAACTTCAAATGCTTAATTTACGTCCAAGGTCTGGTTTCAACCAAAGACGCAGAAACGAGACGTAGAATACTTACTAAATTGGAAAATGAACAAGATCTGACACTTCAAAACTAGCCGAAGACTGCCAGAGATGCGTCAGCATAAAAAAAAAGACTCTAAAGACATAGAACAAGCTGGCATAGCATACATACGCAAAGTACGAAGACAAACAAATTTTCCTTCCTCACAGACAAAGCAAACAGATTTTCCCTCCTCACAAACAAACCTAATTGATTTTCCCGCCTCAAGAACAGGTAAAACAAAATTTTCTAATTATAATCAACATAAAAAGAAACTACCACCAAGTCCATGCTATCGTTGTGGGTCTTGGCATTGGGTTAAAGACTGTACATATCGTGCTAAAACTTGTCTATCATGTAAAAAAATTGGTCGCAAAAGTTCTCACTGTTCGTATAGAAAAGAAAGCAGAATAAGAATTACGAGGACCGACCAAACAGATGAGAATAATTTAAGAAAATATGTACAAGTTGAAATGCAAAACAGAAAAGTTAGGTTACAGCTGAATTCTGGGTCAGACATAACTATCATAAATCTACAAACATGGAGAAAACTGAACAAACCTGTCATGTTAAAAACGGATAAAATTGCGAGATCAGTTACGGGGAGAAAGATAAAATTCGAGGGTGAAATAATCACAAACGTAACATTTAACGGAATGACGAAAAAACTAAAAATGTACGTCTTAGGAAATACCGAAAACCTATTCGGAACAGACTAGATGCAAAAATTCGAATTGTGGGATTTACTTATTAGTACCTACTGCCAGAATGTAAAAAGCTTATCAACCGAGGCAGACAAATTGAAAGGAAAACTAAAAACGAGTTTACCCGAAGTATTTTCGGCAGGTCTCGGAAGATGCAAGAAAATGGCAGCTAATATCAAAATAAAGAATAACGTTCAACCTATTTTCAAGAAAAAAAGAGTGTACCGTTTGCGTCAATAGAAAAGATTGACCAAGAACTATCTAGAATCGAAAATACGGGCATATTGAAAAAAGTAGAGTACAGTAAATGGGCCGCACCGACGGTCTACGTTAAGAAGAAATCAGGAGAAATTCGAGTTTGTGCTGATTTTTCTACAGGTTTGAACGCAGCAATAAAGGACTATCACTATCCGCTACCTAGTCCTGAAGAAGTATTCACTAAATTAAAGGTCGGAAAATATTTTTCAAAAATTGATCTAAAGAGGGATACCTGCAAACTCCAGTCGATGAAGAAAGTTCAAAACTACTATGCAAAAATACACACAAGGGATTGTACAGATACCAAAGACTACCATTTAGAATAAAAGTCGCACCGGCTATTTTCCAGCAGACAATGGATACGATGCTGGCAGGACTAGAACACACAATAGCATATCTGGATGACAGAGTGATTAATAGCGAAAGCGTTGAACAACACTGGCAACATGTACAAGAAGTGTCTAAGAGAATTCAAAGCTACGGATTCAAAGTGAAAGAAAATGATTTTTTTCATGAAGGAAATTAAATATCTTGGCCATATAATAGACCAATACGGTAAACCTCCAGACCCTGAAAGGTCTACAGCAATAAAAAAAGATGCCAGTTCCTAAGAACATAACAGAACTACAAAGTTTTCTTGGATTAGTGAATTACTACCAGGAATTCATACCTCAAATGCATAAACTTCGCGCACCACTGAACGAACTGCTAAAGAAAGAAAAAGTTTGGCAGTGGACAGTTTAATGCCAGGAAACACTTGAAAAAATAATCAAGACATTAACATCGGATTTATTTTTGGCACACTATGATCCTAAATTAGAGGTTATTGCAGCAAGTGATGCGAGCCCCTACAGTGTCGGAGCGTGTATATCACATAAAAACTCAGATGGGACAATAAAATCTATCGCACATGCTTCTCGAACCCTTCTACCAGCGGAGAAAAACTATTCACAAATTGAGAAGGAAGCTCTAGCAATTATCTTCGCAGTAACAAGATTCCATAGATACGTCTATAGTAGACACTTTACTTTGCAAACGGATCACAAACCGCTAATAAAAAATTTTGATTCAAAAAAAGGTCTACTAGTGTACACGGCAAATAGAATACTTAGATGGGGAACGATTCTTCTGAAGTATAATTTCAGATTGGAATATTTACCAACGAAAAGAATCGGGCACGCGGACCGTCTGTCGAGACTTATACCAACAAAGACAGAGACATTGGAAGATACGGTAATCGCAGCCCTTAGAAATGAAGAAGACATAAGAACAGTACTATGTTGTACAGTTAGAAACCTCGCAGTCACATTGCAAGACATAAAAAATGAAGCCAAAAATGACGAATTTATTAATGAAGCAAAAGCAAAAATAGCAGAAAAAAATGAGAAATTTTCGGACAGCTTTTCTCTATGCGATAATGTGCTACTTTACAACGAAAGGGTTGTAATCCCCAAAACTTTACAAAAACGGATACTAAAGGATTTCCACAGAGGACACCCGGGTAAAAATAGAATGAAGTCGCTAATGCGAAGCTATGTATTTTGGAAGAATATGGACCAGGATATTTCTCAAATGGTGGAAATATGCAAGGGGTGTAATTTACATAACCCTTGACCTGAAACTGATCGTCCATGGTCAAGAATACACGCAGATTATGCAGGACCAATTGACGGGTTCTACTATTTAATCATAGTTGAGAGCTACAGTAAATTGCCGGAGGTGTTTCGGTGCAAAAATCCTACTATAGAAACGACCATAAATTTCCTCCACGAGCTATTCGCTCGGCTTGGCGTAGTGGACTGTTTAGTAACAGATAACGGAACGCAATTCACGTCAGCAGATTTCCAAGAGTTTTGCGAAATCTATCAAGTAAAACATATAAAATCCCCGCCTTACCATCCAAGATGAAATGGACAAGCGGAGAGATTCGTGGATACTCTCAAAAGAGCATTACGAAAAGCGTACGATATGCCCACGGAGAAAGCATTTCAGCAATTCCTACAGGTATATAGAATAACGCCAAATAATGCGACACCATCAACATTATCACCAGCAGATATCATGTTTGCTAGGAAAATCAGATCAGCGTTCGATAAATTACTACCAAGTAAAACAAAACAAGTAACACAGTCCTACACATCAAAAAGAAAATTCCTCCCAGGGGAAAGTTTTTTTAAGGCATACAAAATAAAACCTCTTGCTGGGAACAAGGGATAATTGAGAAAAGAATTGGCAATATCATGTACATAGTTCAAGGAAAAAAATTCTTACACAGAAGACACGTAAACCAAATAAGGAAGAGACCGAAACAGGATGCTAACGGTCCACCTCAAGAAGAGGTATTGGACACGATTTTCGTCACATTCGATATAACAAGACTGCAAATAATGCCAGAACCAAGAAAATCGTCTAGAAAAAGAAAATGTATTGAACTTTTGGAAATAGATCCAAAGAAAAAAGATATTAAAAAAAACCCTGCTACGAAAAATTTTCGGAAGTGGGGTTTTATGAGACCTTACCCATAATAACATAATGGACTATTCCATACGTAATAAATACTGCGCCTCAAGAGGAAGCCGAGAATTCCGTCTGAAGTCGGGCGACCGGCTGATCGGTTGAACTCTCTGCCTTCGGGCGGGGAGGAACACGAACGAGGCTACGCCAAAGGGCGGAGTCTCTTTCGGGGAGGTAAACCGACCCTGAACCCGTTTATACGGGTTCAAAGAGCATATTTTTGGCCGAGCCCAAGGGCTCGAAGATCCTACGTTAAACCGGCCTTGCGCCACATGATGACATCGTAGGGGTGGGTGACTAAATACCGTTCCGTCTGAAGTCAGGAGTTCCGTCTGAAGTCAGGAGTTCCGTCTGAAGTCTAGAGTTTAGTCTGAAGTCTGGTGTGAAGTCCGTCAGGAGTCAGTCAGTCAGTCGAGTCAGAGGCAGTCCGAAACAGAGTCGCGTTCAGACGATTACTACTAAACCTGATTGTTCGTACTAACACTTTCTATTTCTCTGTATATATTCCTGTTTGTAATATATCTGTGTTATTCTTTATCCGTATTCGAGTTCTTCTTTATTGGTTCTACCTTGGACTATCGCCGTGGGACAAGGAACCGGACCATAACACCTTCATAAACTCTAGGTACTGTAGAGGGAAATTTATTAGACTAGTTATCATGAAAGTATTTATAGAAAAGTCATAGGGAATCTACATTACACAGTGGGACAATGACTGAAGGCGGGATGCCAGGTCAGGGCTAATAACTTTGCAGATTCTTGTTTGGATTTTATCAGGATTCTCTAGTCCAATACAGTTAACCAACTTTCCTAGCAGCGGAACTAGGAATTGATTCAATATAATATCTTTATTTCATTTAAGCGGAAAACGTTCGTCCAAGAAGGCACAATAAATTACTGTCCTATCGTTTAGCATCAGCCATAGTGATGGAAGATGAAAAAGGGTTCTCAGACGACTAAAAGTGAGTTTCGGTTAGTGGCGTTAAAATTAACAAGCTATTGTTTGACTTAGTTAATTATAAGTCATTCTGTAGATCAGCTGCCAATTTGACCAAATCGAAATAATGTAAATAATAAAAAAAAAGATGTGATTTATTTAATTATGATCGAACACCGGCCTTCTACACGGCAATCAGATACACCGATAAAGATTGTCAGTGAGATTAAAGTCTTTGTTATATCAGATAGAACAAGAAAGCATCCGTCTTCATCAAATAGTCATCTGGTTGCTATTAGCAAGTAATACTCTTGGGAAAGTAGTTGTTCAAGAAAGAAATGTTAATTCCGAACTTGGTTTCATCTTTCTCGCCACTTTCTTCAAATTCTAAACTCTATCAACAGAGACAAAATCAATCGAGACAGAAATTTCGATTTTGTTCAGATGTTATTTATTTCTTTTTTTTTTTTAATTTTATCTTCGATCCTTCTTTTTTTGTTCGGAATAAAATAATCAAATCAAAAGCCCATAATTTCCTCGAGTGTTTTTTAGTCACCTATCAGTTAATCACGACGAAAATTAAGGAAAATAATGAAAAAAGAAAAAGGTAATCGGAATGAAGACGTAGACAATAACAATCCACTTGTCTCTTGTAATGCAAATTGTCTAGAAAAACGCTATAACAAATAATTACGAAAGGAAACACAGGAAAGAATATAAAAAAAAAAAGAAAAGGAAAAAAAATACCCTCGAGAAATACAATGATCTTTTTTAGTTTCATTAAATAAAACTATAAATTAAAGGATTACAATCATTTTCCGACAAAATGATTTTTATTTGGCTATAAACAGACACATTGAATATATGTAATTACAGGGAATTTAAAGGACAACGTAAAAAATGATCGTGCATTGATTTCTATACTAAATCTGTTTTAAGTACACTCACGTACACATGCACACATACCAGATACACAGGTTTGATTTGTTATGTTTTACGGCATATCAACCGCAATCGGTTATTTACGACAAGATTTTTATTGTTGGTAATATTTTTCCCAAAAATGTATTGCTGGTAATATTTCTCTTTTTAAAAATGTATTGCTTGTAATATTTTTTCCAGAAAAATATTGCTGGTAATAATTTTTTCTTCGAAAATTTATTGCTGGTAATACTTTTTACAAAAATGTATTGCTGGTAATATTTAAAAAAAAAGTATTACTGGTAATAATGTATTGCTGGTAATAATTTTTTCTTCGAAAATTTATTGCTGGTAATAATTTCTAACAAAAATGTATTGCTGGCATTAAAATCTATTTTTACACGTTTTAATCCCAATTTGGGACCCTAACAGGTGCTACCACCTCGGGTCAAGGTGGATCTGGGAACATCGGCAATTAAGAGGTGGTTCCACGATCCTCAAAACCTCCTGATCAGAGGCCTTACTGTTGGATGTAGTTTATCGTCATACCCAGGACGCGGATCTATTTTATCGTCTTACCCAAGACACGGATGTAGTTTATCGTCTTACCAGGACGCGGATGTAGTTTATCGTCTTACCCAGTATGTGGATGTAGTTTATCATCTTACCCAGGACGCGGATGTAGTTTATCGTCTTACCCAGGAGATGAATATAGTTTATCGTCTTACCTAGGACGTGGATGTATTTTATCGTCTTACCCAGGAAGCGGATGTAGTTTATCGTCATACCCAGGAGATGAATATAGTTTATCGTCTTACCTAGGACGTGGATGAAATTTTATCGTCTTACCCAGGACGCGGATGTAGTTTATCGTCTTACCCAGGAGATGAATATAGTTTATCGTCTTACCTAGGACGTGGATGAAATTTTATCGTCTTACCCAGGACGCGGATGTAGTTTATCGTCTTACCCAGGAGATGAATATAGTTTATCGTCTTACCTAGGACGTGGATGAAATTTTATCGTCTTACCCAGGACGCGGATGTAGTTTATCGTCTTACCCAGGAGATGAATATAGTTTATCGTCTTACCTAGGACGTGGATGTATTTTATCGTCTTACCCAGGAAGCGGATGTAGTTTATCGTCATACCCAGGACGCCCAGATAAACAGGTTCGACAAAACAAAAACTAAGGTGCAGAAATATATTTTGTCTGTCTAGAAACACAAGTAATTTTTTTCTAATCATTTCGCACCAAACAAGGCAATAAAGCCACTAAGACTCAAGGTGGGGGTTAGTATTAGAGAGTATTAAAAAAAATAAAAATGCCATTATGGGGAGAGGACTATAAAAGTTCAAGAAGACGAGATAACGATTGTCATTACATTTAAATTTTTGAAGTTCAATGTTTACAGAGAAGCTAGAAGTCGAAAGAGAGTTCCACAATCGAGAAGTGCGACAGAAGAAATTGTTAGCATAGAACTTACGGTTACATCTAGCCATTCCAACTGTAAAATGATGAGGCCTCGTACCGCGCTTAAATTCATGAAGTCTAGGTACCATAGGTTGATCACAACAAAATATTCATAGAAATACACCGTTACATAGGGCGGCTAGGCAATCCCTGTTGCAGAAATCTGCCCACGCACATTTGTGCTTATTCAAAACCCATAGTGCCCACTTGAAGTACATACTGCAACTATGCTGAACGAACCTAAGTTACAGTTTCTAGGAGAGAGCGTATTATCTAACGTGGTCAACTGCCTGAACAAGGCCAGTTCGCTGCAACCCTCGGAGAGACAGTATGAACCGTCTACATTGACGATAAATGAAAAAAAAAAATTAAATTTAAAAAATTATAGAAAATAGTTACAGTAATGTATAAAATATAAATGTTTCAAACAAATTAAAAATTAAGGGATATCGTAAGTTGGCCGTTGCTAGGCTAGCTGTTCTTGTCCTTGATTCAAAAATCGTACGACTCATACAGCAATCGCTATCACTTGACTTAAAATATTTTTGCCATTCCTTGCCTTTAAAGAGGTGCCCTTGCCGTGCTGATGTTGCTACATGCCTTACTTCTTGCCTATCTCACACTGCGAATTTTTTCTAAGCTCTATACTAAACATTAAATCTGTTACGAAAAAAGAACTAAACAAAATGATCACAAAACGATCAGCTTTAAAAAAGGACTCATAACTGGAAAAACCGAATGAAAAAAGAACGTTAACAACAAATACTTTTTCACATCCAATCCAGTTCTGCGGAATCAGAATCAACGTTGATTTTAAGCAAGCGAACGAGCCAATTGGAGTAAAGTGCCATACAGATTTAAATTTTTCCCACTTGTGATGAATGCAGCTATCGATATTTTTGCATGCTAGCATGCTAGTTAACATTCGTGTCAGTCAGCTGTTGGCTCTCACGCTGGACAATAGAATCTTCCTGCCTAGTCGGTCTTGGCCTTCCCGCTAACTTGGAGCATATGCATGTAAATTTTGGTGCAAATCCGTCGAAAATTGTGGGCGTGCATTCGCTACACACACACACACACACACACACACACACACACACACACACACACACACACACACATCCTGAGATTTAGAGATAAAATACATTTCTTGTTTATTCACAGGTTTTTGCTTGTAAGAAATCCACACATACAAAAACAGAGGTGAGTTTGAGGAAAATAAGGATGATTTTTAAGGGCCTGGGTTGGATTTTAAATATTCCTATTAATTTCAATGGGGGAAATTGGTTTGAGATACGGGTCTTTTGAGTTACAGGCACCGTCTTGGAACGAATTAAACCCGTATCTCAAGGCATTTTTGTAACTTATTAGGCTCACATTTTAACTGAAGTGAAGTTTAGTCACTATATTGAATTAGTTACTGCTCCTACTGCTAAGAAACTTGGTTCACAGTGTCGGGCGAGAAAATGTTTCTCATGAAAATCCATCCTGCACATATTTCATATCTACCATTCTTTCGTGCTTTGAATACGGCTGCCATATCTGGTCTTGTGCTACTGGTGTATATCTCGAAATTCTTAACAAAATCTAAAGAGGTGGCTGTAATGTAATGGATCCTGATTTGGCACCTCGACGTCAGTCATTTTCTCACCGATCTGACGTGGCTTCCCTCTTTCTTTTCTACAAATATTTTCATAGCAATTCTACTCGTGAGCTCATGTAAAAATACATAAGCCTATCATCCCTCTCCGACCTATCATAACCCAACTCCCCACTCAGGTTGATCAATTAACCAAAATCATTAACCAACTCATTACATTATACACACCTAGTAAATCCAACATTAAATCAACTCACGAACGAATCCAAACCTTAAAAACACCAAAACCTAATAATGAAACCATAGCCTCACTTGATGTTGAAAGTTTATTCACCAATGTCCCAATTAGAGAAACGGTTGATATAATGATAAGGATTTTTTAAAAACAATCCATGTCTCCCTCCATTAAAAATTAGACCTAAAGTATTACTCTTTTACTATTGAGGATCCCTTCTATGATCATTAAAATATTATATACGTAAAACGCCATGGTGTTTCCATGTGTTCAGTTCTGTTACCAACGTTTAGTAACTTCTACAAGCCTAACCTTGAAAAAAGATATTAAATACTACTAAAAAAGTCTCCATCTCCTTAAGATATGTAGATAATATTCTCGTCTTGGTCAATTTCAAACCCACGAGATAGGAACAACGGGCGGAGAAAGAAATAAAAACATTTCGTTCAACCCCCTCGCCTTCAATATGCGGGTGAAAACTAATATTGGAAAGCATTTTCTTAAGTCATCTGAACTGTCAAAAAATTCAACAAAAACACTATAAAATTAAGTTATAGTTGCACTGGCAAATTTGAATAGTATAATAAAGTAGCAAAATGCGAGGAATCTAACCACAAACGAAAAAATATTGAAAGAAAATTATTATGCAACTGCAGGATTGAAAGTAATTACCATTTGAATGAGGTGTGCTTCATAGAAGGTGTACGCTACCAAGCTGAAATAAATGATAAAAGTGGGCAAAGGAAGGTCTACATAGAAAGTGCCGAGGGCCCGTTAAAAAAAGAAACAAACAAAAAAACAAACAAATAAAAAAAAAAAAACATTGGTATAACCACACTTCCTCTTTTAGGTTGGAAAATCGCAGGGACAACACAAAGAAAAACCCGCTAAAAGTGAAGCATTTTGAGGAAAGCAAAATATGACAAAACAAGTGGTAGCATTTGTAGGTTGTGTCAGGAGGAGAAGTTGGCGATAGCCACTTATAAAGACAGCGTGTTGCTATTGAATGGGAGAACAGAAATAATGTCTAAATGTAGACATATAAGCAAGAATGTTCATGACCGACCCCTAATGAAAAAAATAAAAATTCTTCGCTCATACCTCCTCCCCTTCTTGAGTTCCGGTTCCGTAGAATGATAAGTGTTGTGGTTTGAGGAACACTTGTTACCCAGCCATCTGATGCGACCTAGCGGTCGAAACCACGGTAACGTGTGGTAGTATACGGTGTTTTAACTTTTTATTGTATTATTTCATTTTTTTAAACATTTCACCCAAGACGGGAGTGGGACTAGTACGCAAAGGGTAACAGAGAGTGGTAGTAAGAGTAGAGAAGGGTGTTCAAGGAAAGGATAAAGAGAAGGATGGATATCAAGATCAAGGCATCAGAAGATGTCGATTGACATTGCATTTAAATTTTTGAAGATCATAGTTATCAGGGAAGCAAGTAAGAGGAAGGGAGTTCTACTGTCGGGAAGTACGAGAGAAAAAAGACCTTGGAGTAGAAGAGGCGGTTACATTTAATTGTTTTAACAGTAAAAGGGTGGGACCGAGATGCCAAACAAATAGCACGCTTAACATAATGCTGTTGGGGCAACAGTGGAAATAGCTCGTCAGAGAAGTTTCCATGAAAATATTTGAAGAAAATACAGCGGGAAGCCACATCATGTCTGTCAAGAAATGGCTGGATTCCAGATGCCAGGTCTGTTTGATCTGGCATGTCTGTTTTTCTAAGCTGCTGCATCGGGGACTTTTTTTTACGTCCGTTTTATGGTATGGTAATTTTTCCAGTCATTTAACATATTTTGTGTATATATATATATATATATATATATATATATATATATATATATGTGTGTGTGTGTGTGTGTGTGTGTGTGTGTGTGTGTGTATAGGAACATCCGAGTCTAGCTCAGTCGTGATACAGTCTTTGACTGTAAGCGATGTCTGTCGAACTCTATGCGTTAGGAGAGAGGAACCCGGACGAAGCTTTGCCGAAGGGCAAGGTTTCGTCCGGGGAGGTAGACAGGGCCTGACCTCGTCTAGGCGGGTTCAAAGGCTATATTTTTGGCCGACCCTACGGGTTCGGAGATACCCACATTAAACCGGTCTCGTGCCACATTCAATCCTCGTGGGTGGATCGATAAATACCGTGTATATATAGGAACCTCAGTTCCGAACGTCTCATGTCGAATATATCGGTTTTCGAACAGATGAAAATACCCCGGGTATCGAACAAAATTTCGGTTCTCGAACAGCATAGCCGAATCCACAACACGAACGGAATAATTTCTATGTCAACCGTGTTGTTGTGCCGTGCTTTTCTTTTCCAATTTTATTGCATTGTCACTTGTTTTCTTTACATTAATTCCTATTGGAAAAATGGTTTCGGTTTACGAACATTTCGGGTTACGAAAGAACTTCTGGAACGAATTAAATTCGTGAACCGACGTTCCACTATATATATATATATATATATATATATATATATATATATATATATGAATATATATAAAATATATATATATATATATATATAAATATATATAAAATATATATATATATATATATATATATATATATATATAAATTTATGTATATATATATATATATATATATATATATATATATATATATATATATATAAAAGACACACACATATATATATATATATAAACAAATGTTAGCGACTTGTGACAGTTTTTATTTTTATATACACAAAGTCCTTTCAGAAAAAAAAAATAAAAAAATAAAAAAATAAATATATCTCCATAGACTAGACGATGTCATCTTCCGCTTTAAATTTAGACACCCCAACCTTACACTGACTTGACGTCTTTGAATGTAACTGTGATATTGATACAAATTATTACCCCTTAGGCCCCTTTTCTTTAAATAATTGCTCTAGCCGTTACCATAGTAATTTTAATTTTAATAATGAATATGCTTATAAAACGCGTAAATTTCAGGAATTAGTTATTAAAAAAAAAGAAAAAAATACGCTTGAAGATGGAACAGAGCTTAGTACTTTAATTGAATTTAATTCAAATAATTATATTGAAGTTTTCTGCTCTTGTTTTGAAACATGAGAACTTTTATGTAGCGTTGGAATCATTTTTTTAAATAAATAATTATATATATATATATATATATATATATGATGGTAATGGGAGAATCGATTTTTATATAGTCTTCACTACCAATGAACCTTTATTCTCATAATCCAATATGGAAAACTTTTTCTATAGAATAAGACACGAACAACGTGAATACGCTTTGCGTTTAGACTTTGCAGTTTTTACTGGGTCTATTGACAAAGAAAAAAAAAATTCGCCATCTTAGATCTATTTATTTATTTACTTGCTTAGGTTCTTCGGCTCGCTTTCGTTTATGTCTTCGTTTATTTGTCGTGCTTTTGTAGTTTATAAGTTTTCTTTTCTGCTTCTTGGCACTGTCAAAGCAGTCTGGGAATTCTCTGAGTCTCAGCCCCTGAAGGCATTGGTCACTTTCACCAGAATCTCCGTTTCCCTCTGCTTCTCATCTTATTAGCCAGCCTCAAAGCTCGACTTTGCAGATATTTTCTCTTCCTTTCCTTTAAATCAGGTTATCCCATCCCAATTTATTCTGTAGTTTTTTTTTTGTTTTTGTTTTGTTTTGAAAAGTGAACACATTTTTATCCGCCATTGTTCTTGATTCCGTGGAATGAACCAGAGAACACGCCAGGAAGCAGGGAGAAATGACGAATGCTTTTTATCTTTCATTTATCCGTTTTGTTCAATTTTTCTTCTTTTGTCCTAAAATATTTTCTCCCTTACGTTGTTTTGTATGTTAACATCACTTTCACAATTTTATGATTTCCTTTCTTTATATCATCAGTCTTTTTTTTTTTTTAAATATTTTCTTGCGTGTACTGGCATCATCATTTTGGTTGTATCTATTTCTTTCTTTCTTTGGTTACGTGTCATTTTATGTTTTTGCCTGCTTTTACTATCAGCTTCATTTTTCTTTTTTTCTTTATCTTTCTATCTTTATCATTTTCATTGTTCTTTCTTTCTTTCTTTCTTTTATTACCTATTCCTTTTTATTTGTTTCTCTTTTGCTTTTTATTACCTTTCTTTCTTTTATTACCTCTTTCTTTTTATTGGTTTCTCTTTTGCTTTTTATTACCTTTCTGTCTTTCTTTCTTTTATTACCTCTTCCTTTTTATTTGTTTCTCTTTTGCTTTTTATTACCTTTCTTTCTTTTATTACTTTTTCCTTTTTATTTGTTTCTCTTTTGCTTTTTATTACCTTTCCTTCTTTTATTACCTCTTCCTTTTTATTTGTTTCTCTTTTGCTTTTTATTACCTTTCTTTCTTTTATTACTTTTTCCTTTTTATTTGTTTCTCTTTTGCTTTTTATTACCTTTCCTTCTTTTATTACCTCTTCCTTTTTATTTGTTTCTCTTTTGCTTTTTATTACCTTTCCTTCTTTTATTACCTCTTCCTTTTTATTTGTTTCTCTTTTGCTTTTTATTACCTTTCCTTCTTTTATTACCTCTTCCTTTTTATTTGTTTCTCTTTTGCTTTTTATTACCTTTCCTTCTTTTATTACCTCTTCCTTTTTATTTGTTTCTCTTTTGCTTTTTATTACCTTTCCTTCTTTTATTACCTCTTCCTTTTTATTTGTTTCTCTTTTGCTTTTTATTACCTTTCCTTCTTTTATTACCTCTTCCTTTTTATTTGTTTCTCTTTTGCTTTTTATTACCTTTCCTTCTTTTATTACCTCTTCCTTTTTATTTGTTTCTCTTTTGCTTTTTATTACCTTTCCTTCTTTTATTACCTCTTCCTTTTTATTTGTTTCTCTTTTGCTTTTTATTACCTTTCTTTCTTTCTTTCTTTCTTTTATTACCTCTTCCTTTTTATTTGTTTCTGTTTTGCTTTTTATTACCTTTCTTTTATTATCATCATTTTTCTTTCCTTTTTCTTTCTTTCGTGCGTCCTCGGTATGACGATAAATTACATCCACATCCTGGGTATGACGATAAACTACATCCGCGCCCTGGGTATGACGATAAACTACATCCGCGCCCTGGGTATGACGATAAACTACATCCGCGTCCTTGGTAAAACAATTAACTACATCGAACAGCATGGTTTCTGATCAGGAGGTTTTGAGGAACGTTCAACCACCGCTTTTAAGGCTGGTGTTCTCCGGCTCACCCTGATCCGGAGTGGTAGAAACTGTTAGGGTCCCAGCTATGGGCAAATAGTTTTCTCCCCCCACCCCCCACAACTGGGATTAAAACTCTATGAAAATGTAAAAATAGCTTTTAATACCAGCAATACCTTCTGGTAAAAATTCTTAATAGGAATGAATTTTTGAAGGAAAAAAATTATTACCAACAATATATTATTACCAGCAATACATTTTTGAAAAAAAAATTACCAGCAATATTTAAGAAGAAGCAAAAAAAAAAAAAATATCAGAAATACATTTCGGAAAAAAGGCACCTGTTAGGGTCCCAGCTATGGGCAAATAGTTAACCCCTAAACTGGGGTAAAAAAATATGAAAAATGTAAAAATAGGTTTTAATGCCAGCAATACATTTTTGAAAAAAATGATTACCACCAGTATATTTTTGAAAGAAAAAAATATTACCAGCAACAGATTTTTGAAAAAAAAATATTGTCTGCAATACATTTTTGGAAAAAAAAATATATTAGCAGCAATACAATTTTGAAAAAATTATTACCAGCAATAAAAACCTTGTCGGCATTAAATAACGAATTGAGGTTGATATGCCGTAAAACAAATCAAACCAAACATTCTTTCGTACTATAATGTTCATTTATTTTTTTTATCATGTTAATTTTGTTTGTCTTTCTTTCTTTCTTTCTTTCTTTCTTTCTTTCTTTCTGTGTCATCTTAATTTTTTGTTTTTGTCTTCTTTTTCTATTATATTTCTTTTTCTTTTTTTCTTTTATTATCATGTTTATTTTTTTTTCTTTATCGTTTTTTCTTTCTTTTGTTATCTTGTCCTGTTTTCTTTCTTCCTTTTTTGCTTCCTTTTACTGTCATGTTATTTTTTGTTTTCCTTCTTTGTTTGCTTAACATGTTCCTTTATCTTTTTTCTTTCTTTCTTTTTGTTCTTTGCTTTTTCTTTCTTTTATTTTCATATTCATTCTTGTCATTATTTTCTTTCTTTCTTTCTTTTTATTTTTTGTTTTTCTTTGATTTTGCTTTCTTTTGCTATCAGATTAATTTCTATTGTTCTTCGTGTTTTCGTTTTTCTTTCTTTTTTTGCTATCATCTTCATCTTTACTGTTATCCTTACTTCTTTTCTTCTTTCTCTTCCTATCATCTTCTTTTTTATTTTATTCATTGGCTGTTTCTTTTACTATTATCATTTCCTGTAAATTTTGTCTTTTCTTTCTTTCTTTCTTTCTTTCTTTCTTTCTTTCTTTTGTTACTATCTATTCTATGTATTTGTATCACCATCTTTTTTTTATCGCTTTTTATTCCTTTTATGTTCTTTTAGTGTCATCCTCTTTTTATCAATTCTTTCTATTTTACGACAGTGAAAGTGCTTGAAACGCTGTAAACTTAGCACTGACATGCGCAATGTCATAAATACTGGGGCATTCAGTGAAGATCGAACAAACATACAACAGTCTACGAGATTAGATCGCTAACCACCTCTCGATGATGAGACCAGCGACCAAGACACAAGTAAGGACATACGGGAAGGTAGAAAAACGATTCTCACAATATTTACATAAATTGTATAACGATGTTATCAGATGTATTTTTAATCGGGATTTTCTTCATCTTCAGGACATAGGCAACTATGGCTCTCCACAATTTCCCGTCTTTTGTATATCTTAATTTTTTAAAAACCTTTTTGTTATCAGTCTTAAATCTTATTCCGTCATCCATTTACTCGCCAGGTAGGTCATGTATTGTTTTTCTCTGTCCCTCTTGCCTTCAGTCTGTCAAATTTTCCAAGCCCTCTTTCCTCATTATGTGCTCAGACCTTTTATCTGTCTCTTCCTGATATTAAGGAAATATATTCTTTTTGTTTCAATTGTCTCTAGAACTTCTATTCTCAGCATCCTCCTGTAAAATTGCCATATTGGAGAACTGATATTAGGTAACAGTTCATTACTCTTTTGTTTGTCCCTAATGAAATGTCCATGTTTTTTTAAATACTTTGCTTAGCTTTTGGAAGGCATGTTTCGCTATCCCAATGCCCCTTAGGGCTTCGCTATTGGAATACGTTGTAGCGCCAAGTACCAGAAAGAGCGTGGAAATCTGCTGAGGTTGAAAGCGATCAGATGGAAACTTTACTTTTCCCTAGGATCGAACATCGATATTTGACAATAATGAAATACCTACTACCGATGTTTGCTTCGAAAAACAAACTGACGAAAACAGGGGGGGGGAGATTGACTAAAATAAATCGATATGAACTAGTACAAAAACTTCAATACAAAGATGGGGCCTATGAATAAACAACAGGTAAGAGTATATAAAACGCACACACACACAGAGGGAGAGAGAGGGGGGAACAGAAGAACGAGTAGTGAGAGAAGGCGAGTGGGAAGGAGTGAGAAGTAGAGAGAGAAACAGAATGAGAGAAAATGAGAGAGAGAAAAAGGAGAAGGAGATACAAAGCGAGAGTGGGGCAAAGAGAGAGAGAGAGAGAGAGAGAGAGAGAGAGAGAAAGAGACAGAAAAAGAAAGGTGAAAAAGACGTAGAGAAGGTGAAGGAGAGATTGAATGCGAGAAAGCGTAGGAGAGAAATACTATAAGGAGTGAGAGAAAGATAGCGTGAGAAAGAGAGAGAGAGAGAGAGAGAGAGAGAGACAGACAGACAGACAGAGAGAAAGAGAGTGTAAGAAGGAGATAGGATGCGTGTGTAGTGAGAGAGATAGAATGAGAGAATGTGACGGAGAAAAAAAGGAGAAACAGGGTGATACTAAGCGTGCTATGCAAGAAAGGTTTATTTCTTTGTTTTATTTCACCCATTACGGAACGGAATAGCCGAAAAAAAGAAATGACAAACATCCTTTCTTCTCAGAGAGAGTTTTAAACCGCTAACTCATACACACAATTATAAACACATATTTACAGATGTCCCATACAGAGAAAATATATCTCATATATGCAATAACAAACAATGTGAAAATATCATTCCGATAGAGGGTCTTGGACAGCTTTTAAATGTTAAGGGTCTGCTTGATATGATATTATTACTCCAGTGGAGTAATGGATAGCGGCTCGTATTGAGGAATCAGAATGCCGAGTTCGAATTCTAGTCGAATCCAATACATTCACTTACGCGCTAATAACCTTCGGAAAGTTATGAATCCTCTTCTTCTCAGGTTAAATAACAGGACAGAATGTGTTCTATAGCCTTGGGTGGCAACTGGTCTACCGCAGAATGAAATGGCAACCTACTGCGGGAAAAAACTGCCTAGTATCGATTTTTTATTAACTGACTCCTATTATTGTTTACAAAAAATGAAACGTCTCAAATACGGGTGTCCACTAAAAATAGCGTTCGAAATAATAAAACTAAAAAGTGAGAAAATAAAATTCAATGAAAAATGAAATGGATGTAGAAAGAGAGAAGGATTAATTGTTAGATAGCAAAATTCCTCGTGAAGAAAATTATCATGCTGAGAGAAGGAAAGAACATGATTGTGAGAGATGAAATTGAAGACAGATCAAGATACAGGGAGTTTGCAAATAAAAGAGTGAGAAAAAATTCTATAGATAATGAAAAAAAAAAAAAGGCGAAGGAAAAATGTTTAAATAACGAACACAACAACAACAAGATGGAAACCATAGAAAAATAGACACGACATAAAAGAAGCGAAAACATATAGATAAATCACGCACGCGCAGACACACGTATATGTGCCGTTTGTTCACGTGATCTCATAATCCATTTCTATTGGCTCTTTTCATCATCCTTTTGCCGTGCCAAACTATACTCTCTTTTTACCCTTGTCAAACTCTGACCGAAGCAGCGAACGATCGACAACATGTTCAATCAAACGGCTGACCAACGGAATCTTCCTCTCTGTACAAAAGAGCGGATATTACTTCCCTTGACAATGAAAACTTCTTTAACGCATTTTATTAAACGTACCTTAAGGGAAATAAAACGCTCGACAATCGACGCTACGCATCCGGCATCGGCTAGTCTATTTTTCTCTTTTTATTCAAAGCGAGGCTGTCGATTTGACTTCTCTCATGTGTATTATGAGTTTATATTAACAATCAGTGTCTGATTGTCGATTTAACCCTCCTATTAGATGTGTGCATCTTGTATACACACTGGTCTTTGCGTCGTTATTAATTTATATGTTTATCTTCCTCCTACTTTTACTGCTTTGTGCCGCATCCGTTCATGAATTGAGCGATTATGGCTCTCCACCACTTCCTATCTTTGGAGCCCTTAATAAATTTTGTCTTTTTGTTATATCTTTCAATCGCTGTTCTGCAAACCATTTACACCAGTTCCCAAATTTTTTCTTTCGGTTACATTTTCGGAATGTAAATTTGCACTTCACCAAATTTTAATGACCGTTTGGAAATAAAAGGTGGTGTAAGCCTGGGTGTGCGGGTGGTGTAATGAGTAATGGGTAGGAATGGTTAATCTGAGACCTGAGTTCCAATTCCAGTTGGGTTCGGTATATTCACTTACACGGAAATACAGTTGAGAAAGGTATGGATCCACATCTTCTCTTCTCAATCATGGGTTAATTAGTAAAACCACTAAACAATTATTCAGGCCCTCTTTGTAAAAATACGGCATTGAAACTTGATCATCTACAAACTGATTTCTTAAAAAGAATAAATATTTTATTCATACGAATCGATATCAAAAATCTTTTCGGCATTAAATAACCCATTGAGGTTAATACACCGTAAGACAAAATAAACCGAAACCCTAATTTTAGGTGATAGAAAATACATTAAAAAAAAAAGACTACCAGTGTGTTATATATAATATCTAACATAAATAACTCACAATATGATTAAATTACAGGAATCTAATGAAATATATATATATATATATATATATATATATATATATATATATATATATATATATATATATATATATATATATATATATATATATATATATATTACTTTCACTTGATATAATGCAAAAATATTACAATGATAAAATCGGTCAATAATTGTTTATAACTATTTAAACTGGTTATAGTACGATCAATAAGTTAAGCAACGTCGAGCCTGGTCAATACTTAGATGGGTGACAGCTTGAAAAACCAGGTGTTGTAAGCTTGGATGTGCGGATGGTGTAATGGATAACGGCACGGAATTGGAATACGAAGAGCCGAGTATATATATATATATATATATATATATATATATATATATATATATATATCAGTTGATTGATTACTTTCTCCCTCTTTTTCTGTATCTATCTTAGTCTGTTTATATATCTTAGTATCTCACACTCCATCAATTTGTGTCGCGGCTTGGGATAATGGTTCACAAGGTTCGTGCATTCGGCCAGTAACACCGAGCAGTGAATTCGATCCTCACTGGTTGCCCCATACAAAATCCTCGATGAAATAAACCAACCAACCAACCAACCAACCATCTATCTTCAGTTTTCGACTTAATCTATCCATATGTATTTCTATTCCTATATTCCTATCTCTTCTGTCGCTTCACGGCTGTCGTATTCTTTGTTAGTTTTCCTTATTGTACAAGAGCAATAGGGGGTTAATCGAAAACTTCGTTTGATGTTTCATGCGAACGGCTATTTAATTCTTTCTTCGATTTATTTACTTGTTTCCTCATTCATTCTCTATTACATTCAGAAAGGAATTTCTCATAAAAAAATATCTGATGCCTTTCTTTTTCATTTGCAGAAGTGCACGATACACTACAATTTTGCGTGCCAATCGAAATTGGAGAAGGGCATAAATAAATAAAGAGATTGAAAAGACAAAAAACAACAACATCAAAATCAAAAACAAAAACAGACTGTCTTCTTTGTTGAGGGTTTTTTTTATTTCCATTTTTTTTTCTGATGGTTTTGTGTTCCCTTATCCTTGGCTTATTTTCTTTGTCTTCTTTTCAGCCTATTTCTGTTCCAATCTATCTATCTATCTATCTATCTATCTATCTATCTATCTAGCTTATTTTAATCTGGGATATCTATCTATCTATCTATCTATCTATCTTATTTTGTTCTGGGATATCTATCTATCTATCTATCTATCTATCTATCTTATTTTGTTCTGGGATATCTATCTATCTATCTATCTATCTATCTGTCTATCTATCTATCTATCTATCTAGCTTATTTTAATCTGGGATATCTATCTATCTATCTATCTATCTTATTTTGTTCTGGGATATCTATCTATCTATCTATCTATCTATCTATCTATCTTATTTTGTTCTGGGATATCTATCTATCTATCTATCTATCTATCTTATTTTGTTCTCGGATATCTATCTATCTATCTATCTATCTATCTATCTATCTATCTAAGTCTGTTCATATCTATCTATCTATCTATCTATCTATCTATCTATCTATCTATCTATCTATCTATCTATCTATCTATCTATCTATCTAAGTTTATATTAATAATTACGGCGTTTAGAATCCGGAATATTGTATTTTAATTGGGCTCGAACACCGGCAACTGACAATGTTGAGAAATATGCTTCCACAAGGCAAGACATAGATAATTATCTTTATATTCCTCCTTATCACTCCCGCTCTTTTTCTATCTTTATCCATCCACACACACACACACACACACACACACACACATATATATATATATATATATATATATATATATTTGCTTTCCATTTTCTCCCAACGCACAACCTCCTTCAATTTCTTGGTTTCCAATACCGCCCCCACTCTTTTTCGGTCCTCACCGTCATCAATGTGTCATCGCGTGTATGCTACCCAGAAATATCAGCCGAGCTCAGCTCCGCCCAAAATACTTACACGCAACCTTGTCAAAATTCTTAAAGAGTTGTTTGTCAACACTATGACTTCTGATATTCATGCTTGTGAACGAATTAGACATGATTGTGTCCTCTGCCTCGTATTGATCTGAGAGCTTTTCGAAATACATTTTCACGCACAAACACAGACGCGTGTATTTGTATATATAAGAATCAGTGTATTGTAGATATGTGTGTGTGCACTCGTTGATTCTTTATCTAGAGGAAGTAAATGAAGGAATCAATAACGAGTGTTTAGCATCTTTTCTTGGATTAGATGTGACAAGAAAGAAAAGAATGATTATTAGACATTAATAACCCGAATTCGAATCAGAGAATGTGGTTTAATCCTGCAATTTATTTGTTGATGTAATTAAGTGAGTATGCGGCCTGGACAACGGATATTGGAAAGTTGAGTTTTTGAAAGCGGAGTTCAAATTCTTGTTGATTTCACTTCCGCAAAATATGTCATTGGGAGAAAGAAGAAGCTCACTCTTCTCTCCCCCGCTATGGGTTAAATTAAAGAATAAATTGAACTATGAGCGAAATATTTCAGGGCAAACTAGGTACAACTGAAACGGAAAGGTTTATCAACTGTAACGACATTCAGCAGAAAATTATAAAACACGTACAACATAGTATCTGTCTATATTTCTGAGATGAGGTATTATGTACACTATTTACAGTATTCGGGCTATTGTCCTCATCTTTGTCGCCATATTTATTACAACGTTTCAGCCGTTGTACGCTCCGGCCTTCTTCAGGTGGTTGGAATTTCGAACTGAACCCTTTATTTCGCTCACTGGTGTAGACTGTTCTAGTTCCACGTGCCGTGTTTGATGGATGTCAGTTATCAGTTATCTCCTGTTAATTTCCCTCTGAAAGTTCTCCACTGCCTTAACCGGGTATTGAACTCACACTCTTTGGTTCCTGTCACTGGATCTAACCAACGCCTTCATCCACTGTGCCATATGTCCTTGAGGATGGCACAGTGGATAAAGGATAAAGGGAATTAACAGGATTAACTGACATCCATCAAACATGGCACGTGGAACTACAACAGTTTACCCCAGTGAGCGAAATAAAGGGTTCAGTTCGACATTCCAACCACCTGAAGAAGGCCGGTGCGTACAACGTACAAAAAAAAAAAAAAAAAAAAAAAGAAAAGAAAAAAAAACAACAAAAAAAGAAAAAATCAACAACAAAAAAAAAAAAGAAAAGAAAAAAAACAAAAAAAATCTCTCAGCCCTGTTGAAAACTCTGTTAAACCTAATGTTGCAGCGTTACTGTCAGAAGGCATTCAGTTTTTAAAAAAAAGATCACTAATTCATCGTCTTTGTTAGGTTGCGAACTGTTTAATCAAGCTCTCGTCTGTCATTTATATCATCGAAATCAGAAAAAAAAGCGCGAAAATGGCCTTTTTTTTTGCAGAAGACAGATGTGATACATAAATAAACAAGTGAACCTATAGAAACGGAGAATATTGCGTCTTCGTGTCTATGGCTAGGCCACGAAATGGCTTGCAATAAAAAATACTATGGACAACAACCTACAATTGTCTAAAATTTATTTGTTTTCTTGAAACGCTGAGAAAAAGTAACAAAATACAAAAACGATATTCAGAGGTCAAGTTTACATTTATTTACATAAGTGGTTTGTAAGAAAATGCGAATATACCTAAAATTATATACCGGATGTAACAGGAAAATAGTCGAAATCGTGAAACGGCATATGTATCCATCCCACAAAATGTTCAATATCTAAAAAAACACTAAACTAATTGAGTTTTTTTCCCTGTTTTCAGAGACGTCATTTAGCCTTCTTGACACCATTTTTCGTAAGAATCACTGAAAAACAGTTTCAGGTATTCAACTAAAAAGAAAGCAGGTTAATATTGTTTTGTGTCAGATCCAATGTCTACACAACTGAGCAATGGTGAAAGGCAAAAGATCATTCAGACCTTCAGTAATCGTATCAATATTCATACTCTAGCTTCCATCCTCAAAGTCCATTCAAGAACCATCAAGGTTTAAAAAAGAGGGAACAGTGGAGAGGAAAACTGGACCAGGAAGTTGCAACAGGAAGAGGGATCATTATTTCAACTTAGAGCTGTTAATTAGAGATCAAATAGAAACGATCCAACTCAATCCATAATACGTTTGGCACGTGAGAGAAGAGTTTCAGCTATGACAGTCCAAAGAGCAGTGAAAAAAGGCTTGAAAATAAAATCGTACGTGAAACCTGTGAGCCAACCTGTTACATCAGACAAGTTTAGAGAGGGCGATGATCCTCTTGAATAAGTTGGAAAATGATCCTAGAATAATATATATATCTGCTCACTCCTCCTCCTGCAATACTAAGTATGATTGAAAGAGAGATTAAATTAAACCCTCCCTAAACTCTACCATGTCTCTCTAACCATTCCTTATTACACTCTCTGTTAAATTACAAAAACACTTACACTACCCATCAATTTTCATTTCATTTTTCGTTTCATCTTTTGGAAGAGCTATCTGATGATACGGCCTCCTTTAAAAGGGCTCTGGTGAAATAAATTAGTATAATGGAACCTTAAAGTGGTCTGTCTTTCTTTAAAATATTAGCTCTGGATTTACATTGAGCTTTCAGCATTTCATCCTCCTTGGGATTACCCATACGGATTACCAAGTTTTTCATAACTTATATATATATATATATATATATATACATATATATATATATATATATATATATATATATATATATATATATATATTGAACTTTATTTCAATACTTCTTGAGCTTCAGATCCTTAGCTATAATTATTATAATTATAATAATTATGAAAAGGACATTTTCCTTTATGATCGATTTCATCTCGATGCTTCTGTTAAGCTTAAAGATAAACTTATACATTCTTATTGTTCAAAGTAGATTCAAGTAGTGTTATAAAGGCCTCGGAGAATTCCAGTAAGATAGCTTTAACCATTTCTAAGATTCAACGGTTCAGAGCTTAATCTAAAAATTGGACAATTTTGCTGTTACACCCAGTACAGTGTAACCCGGATATAAGAGACCCGGATATAAGAGAAACGCGGATACAAGAGAGATTTTCTCTGGTCCCAAATTAGAGCCATACTTACCTAAACAAAATAGACCAAACCCGGATATAAGATAAACCCGGATATAAGAAACTTATTCTCCGGTCCCGACAACTCTCTTATATCCGGGTTACACTGTATATCAAAACTTTTGGGAAAAGAATGACAAATGGAAAAATGTTTATGTAACGCATTTCTTCTTTTAAAAGGACTTCGTCAGACTAAAATAATATTCTTATTGATAAAATTATATTAGGTAGCTCAATAGTTTATTTTCTAGCACTTCTCGCGTCTCTCCCGGTTTTCATTGTTCCAGTCAAGTATGGTCTTCAAAAATTTAGGTGCAATGCCAATCTTCCGTTTTCTTAAATTCTATTCTTTTGTTGTTCTCCCTACTTGTATTCTTACGCGTTCAGTAAAACCCTGCGCGTTACTCGCTCTGTTGCCAAGGTGGATGGCAAGGAAATATAATTATGCACCAAGAAGAAAAGCTAACAATGTTTTCTTATTCTATGTATCGTGTCCCTTCAGGACGTAGACGATCATGGCTCTCCACAAGTTCCTGTCCTTTATAGCTCATTTTGTTATCTCTCCTCAACCTTGTTCCGCCATCCATTTACTCAAGCTCGCTAGGTAGGTTATGCATTGTTTTCCTCTGTCCCTCTTGCCTTCAATCTTTCCTGTGAGTATCAGATTTTCCAAGTCCTCTTTACTCATTATATGTACTGGAAAATGGAACTGTCTTTTTTTTAAGTTAAGTATATGTATGTCATTGTTCACTAGAATGAGCTTATAGAGAAAATCCAAATAATAGTGAACATTCTTCTCTGTGATGTGTCCCTTTACAACTTTGACGATCATGACTCTCCACAATTTCCTGTACTTTGTAGCTCTTAACATATGCTGTCGTTTCCCAAAACTTCGTCTGTCATCCATTTTCTCAAGCTCGCTAGGTAGGTTATGCGTTGGTTTCCTCTGTCTCTTACCTTCAATCTGTCCCCGGAATATCAAATTTTTCAAGCCTCTTTTCTCATTATACGACCTAGTAATTACAACTGTCTTTTCATTATGTGAAGTATAAGTATGTAATTGTCCACTGGAATGAGCCTATAGGGACCATTCAAATAATAGGGACCATTCGTCTATGTGCCAAGTCCCTTCAGAACGTTGGTGATCATATCTCTCCACAATTTCCTGTACTTCGTAGTTCTTAAATGTCGTTTTGTTATCTCTCTTAAACATTGTTCCGCCATCTATTTACTCAAGCTGGTTAGGTAAATTATGCGATGATTTCCTCTGAATCTCTTGCATTCAGTCTGCCCTCTAAGTAACAGATTTCTCAAATCGTCTTTCCTCATTATGTGCTTTAGAAATTTCAGTGGTCTATTCTCTAAAGCTTCGTCGTTGCTCTCATGTTCAGGGCATGGTACCCTAAGTATTCTTCTGTATAATCAGATTTCAGTCGATTCAATTATTTTATTTATTTTTGAAGAGATTATGCAGCATTCACTGATATAAAGGAGAACAGATGTCACTTAACAGTTCAGTACATTTATTTTTGTTTCCGACATTTTCTTTAATATTTTAGATAGATCTTACGCTATCCTAATGCCTCTTCGGATAACAGTGTCGCAGTATCCCAATGCCTCTTCAAATTTTGGTGTCGCTGTATCCCAATGCGTCTTCGGATTACGGCGTCGCAGTATGCCAATGCCTGTTTAGATTTCGATCTCGGAGTATCGCAGTGCCTCTTCGTATTTCGGTGTCGCAGTATACCAATGCCTCTTTGGATTTCGGTGTCGGAGTATCCCAATGCCTATTCGGATTTCGGTGTCGCAGTATTCCATTGCCTCTTGTGATTTCGATGTCGGAGTATCCCAATACATATTCAGATTTCGGTGTCGGAGTATGCCAATGCCTCTTGTGATTTCGGTGTCAGAGTATCCCAATGCCTATTCGAATTTCGAGGTCGGAGTATACCAATGCCACTTTGGATTTCGGTGTCGGAATATCCCAATGCCTATTCGGATTTCGGTGTCGGAGTATCCCAATGCCAATTTGGATTTCGGTGTCGGAGTATCCCAATGCCACTTTGGATTTCGGTGTCGGAGTATCACAATGCCTATTCGGATTTTGGGGTCGGAGTATCCCAATGCCGCTTTGGATTTCGGTGTCGGCGACTCCCAATGCCTATTCGGATGTCGGGGTTGGAGTATCCCAATGCCACTTTGGATTTCGGTGTCGGAGTAGCCCAATGCCTCTTCGGATTTCGGGGTCGGAGTATCCCAATGCGTATTCGGATTTTGGTGTCGGAGTATTCCAATGCCTATTGTGATTTCAGTGTCGGAGTATTCCAATGCCTATTCGGATTTCGGTGTCGCAGTATCCCAATGCCTCTTTGGATTTCGGGGTAGGAGTATCCCAATGCTGCTTTGGATGTCGGTGTCGGAGTATACCAAAGCCTATTCGGATTTCGGTGTCGAAGTATCCCAATGCCTCTTTGGATTTCGGTGTCGGAGTATCCCAATGCCTATACGGATTTCGTGGTCGGAGTATCCCAATGCCTCTTTGGATTTCGGTGTTGCAGTATACCAATGTCTCTTTGGATTTAGGTGTCTCAGTATCACAATGCCTCTTCGGATTTCGGTGTCGTAGTATCCCAATGCCTATTCGGATTTCGGTGTCGGAGTATCCCAATGCCTATTCGGATTTCGGGGTCGGAGTATCCCAATGCCTCTTTGGATTTCGGTGTTGCAGTATAGCAATGTCTCTTTGGATTTCGTTGTCGCACTTTCACAATGCCTCTACGGATTTCGGTGTCGGAGTATACCAATGCCTCTTCGGATTTCGGCGTCGGAGTATCCCAATGCTTCTTTAGATTTCGATGTCGCAGTATCACAATGCCTATTCGGATTTCGGTGTCGGAGTATACCAATGCCTCTTCGGATTTCGGGGTCGGAGCATCCCAATGCCGCTTTGGATTTCGGTGTCGGAATATACCAATGCCTCTTCGGATTTCGGTGTCGCAGTATCCCAATGCCTCTTTGGATGTCGGTGTCGCAGTATCACAATGCCTCATCCGATTTCGGTGTCGCAGTATCCCAATGCCTATTCGCATTTCGGTGTCGGAGTATCCCAATGCCACTTTGAATTTCAGTGCCGGAGTATACCAATGCCTCTTCGGATTTTTGGGTCGGAGTATCCCAATCCCGCTTTGGATTTCGGTGTCGGAGTATACCAATGCCACTTTGGATTTCTGTGTCGGAGTATACCAATGCCTCTTCGGATTTAGGGGTCGGAGTATCTCAATGCCACTTTGGATTTCGGTGTCGGAGTATCCCAATGCATATTCGGATTTCGGGGTCGGAGTATCCCAGTGCCACTTTGGATTTCGGTGTCGCAGTATCCCAATGCCTCTTTGGATTTCGTTGTCGCAGTTTCACAATGCCTATTCGCATTTCGGTGTCGGAGTATCCCAATGCCACTTTGGATTTCAGTGTCGGAGTATACCAGTGCCTCTTCGAATTTCGGGGTCGGAGTATCCCAATGCTGCTTTGGATTTCGGTGTCAGTATAACAATGCATATTCGGATTTCGGTGTCGGAGTATACCAATGCCACTTTGGATTTCGGTGTCGGAGTATACCAATGCCTCTTCGGATTTCGGGGTTGGACTATCTCAATGCCACTTTGGATTTCGGTGTCGGAGTATCACAATGCATATTTGGATTTCGGGGTCGGAGTATCCCAGTGCCACTTTGGATTTCGGTGTCGGAGTATCCCAATGCCTATTCGGATTTCGGTGTCGGAGTATTCCAAAGCCTCTTCGGACATCGGTGCCGCAGTATCCCAATGCCTATTCGAATTTCGGTGTCGGAGTATCCCAATGCCTATTCGGATTTCGGTGTCGGAGTTTCACAATGCCTCTTCTGATTTCTGTGTCGGAGTATACCAATGCCTCTTCGGAATTCGGGGTCGGAGTATCCCAATGCAGCTTTGGATTTCGTTGTCGGAATATACCAATGCCTCTTCGGATTTCAGTGTCGCAGTATCCCAATGCCACTTTGGATTTCGGTGTCGCAGTATCACAATCCCTCATCCGATTTTGGTGTCGCAGTATCCCAATGCCTATTCGCATTTCGATGTCGGAGTATCCCAATGCCACTTTGGATTTCAGTGTCGGATTATACCAATGCCTCTTCGGATTTCGGGGTCGGAGTTATCCCAATGCCGCTTTGGATTTCGGTGTCAGAGTATACCAATGCTTCTTCGGATTTCGGTGTCGGAGTATACCAATGCCACTTTGGATTTCGGTGTCGGAGTATGCCAATGCCACTTTGGATTTCGGTGTCGGAGTATCCCAATGCATATTCGGATTTCGGGGTCGGAGTATCCCAGTGCCACTTTGGATTTCGGTGTCGCAGTATCCCAATGCCTCTTTGGATTTCGTTGTCGCAGTTTCACAATGCCTATTCGCATTTCGGTGTCGGAGTATCCCAATGCCACTTTGGATTTCAGTGTCGGAGTATACCAGTGCCTCTTCGAATTTCGGGGTCGGAGTATCCCAATGCTGCTTTGGATTTCGGTGTCAGTATAACAATGCATATTCGGATTTCGGTGTCGGAGTATACCAATGCCACTTTGGATTTCGGTGTCGGAGTATACCAATGCCTCTTCGGATTTCGGGGTTGGACTATCTCAATGCCACTTTGGATTTCGGTGTCGGAGTATCACAATGCATATTTGGATTTCGGGGTCGGAGTATCCCAGTGCCACTTTGGATTTCGGTGTCGGAGTATCCCAATGCCTATTCGGATTTCGGTGTCGGAGTATTCCAAAGCCTCTTCGGACATCGGTGCCGCAGTATCCCAATGCCTATTCGAATTTCGGTGTCGGAGTATCCCAATGCCTATTCGGATTTCGGTGTCGGAGTATAAAAATGCCACTTTGGATTTCGGTGTCGGAGTATCCCAATGACTCTTTGGATTTCGGTGTCGGAGTATCCCAATGCCTATTCGAATTTCGGTGTCGGAATATACCAATGCCTCTTCGGATTTCGGTGTCGCAGTATTCCAATGCCTCTTTGGATTTCGGTGTCGCAGTTTCACAATGCCTCTTCTGATTTCTGTGTCGGAGTATACCAATGCCTCTTCGGAATTCGGGGTCGGAGTATCCCAATGCAGCTTTGGATTTCGTTGTCGGAATATACCAATGCCTCTTCGGATTTCAGTGTCGCAGTATCCCAATGCCACTTTGGATTTCGGTGTCGCAGTATCACAATCCCTCATCCGATTTTGGTGTCGCAGTATCCCAATGCCTATTCGCATTTCGATGTCGGAGTATCCCAATGCCACTTTGGATTTCAGTGTCGGATTATACCAATGCCTCTTCGGATTTCGGGGTCGGAGTTATCCCAATGCCGCTTTGGATTTCGGTGTCAGAGTATACCAATGCTTCTTCGGATTTCGGTGTCGGAGTATACCAATGCCACTTTGGATTTCGGTGTCGGAGTATGCCAATGCCACTTTGGATTTCGGTGTCGGAGTATCCCAATGCATATTCGGATTTCGGGGTCGGAGTATCCCAGTGCCACTTTGGATTTCGGTGTCGCAGTATCCCAATGCCTCTTTGGATTTCGTTGTCGCAGTTTCACAATGCCTATTCGCATTTCGGTGTCGGAGTATCCCAATGCCACTTTGGATTTCAGTGTCGGAGTATACCAGTGCCTCTTCGAATTTCGGGGTCGGAGTATCCCAATGCGGCTTTGGATTTCGGTGTCAGTATAACAATGCATATTCGGATTTCGGTGTCGGAGTATACCAATGCCACTTTGGATTTCGGTGTCGGAGTATACCAATGCCTCTTCGGATTTCGGGGTTGGACTATCTCAATGCCACTTTGGATTTCGGTGTCGGAGTATCACAATGCATATTTGGATTTCGGGGTCGGAGTATCCCAGTGCCACTTTGGATTTCGGTGTCGGAGTATCCCAATGCCTATTCGGATTTCGGTGTCGGAGTATCCCAAAGCCTCTTCGGACATCGGTGCCGCAGTATCCCAATGCCTATTCGAATTTCGGTGTCGGAGTATCCCAATGCCTATTCGGATTTCGGTGTCGGAGTATAAAAATGCCACTTTGTATTTCGGTGTCGGAGTATCCCAATGCCTCTTTGGATTTCGGTGTCGGAGTATCCCAATGCCTATTCGAATTTCGGTGTCGGAATATACCAATGCCTCTTCGGATTTCGGTGTCGCAGTATTCCAATGCCTCTTTGGATTTCGTGTCGCAGTATCACCATCCCTCATCCGATTTTGGTGTCGCAGTATCCCAATGCCTATTCGCATTTCGATGTCGGAGTATCCCAATGCCACTTTGGATTTCAGTGTCGGATTATACCAATGCCTCTTCGGATTTCGGGGTCGGAGTTATCCCAATGCCGCTTTGGATTTCGGTGTCAGAGTATACCAATGCTTCTTCGGATTTCGGTGTCGGAGTATACCAATGCCACTTTGGATTTCGGTGTCGGAGTATGCCAATGCCACTTTGGATTTCGGTGTCGGAGTATCCCAATGCCGCTTTGGATTTCGGTGTCGTAGTATCCCAATTCCTCTTCGGATTTCGGTGTCGGAGTATCCCAATGCCGCTTTGGATTTCGGTGTCGGAGTATCCCAATGCCTATTCGGATTTCGGGGTCGGAGTATCCGAATGCCACTTTGGATTTTGGTGTCGGAGTATCCCAATGCATATTTGGATTTCGGGGTCGGAGTATCCCAGTGCCACTTTGGATTTCGGTGTCGGAGTATCCCAATGCCTATTCGGAATTCGTGATCGGAGTATCCCAATGCCACTATGGATTTCGGTGTCGGAGTATCCCAATGCCTATTCGGATTTCGGGGTAGGAGTATCCCAATGCCACTTTGGATTTCGGTGTTGGAGTATCCCAATGCCTATTCGGATTTCGGTGTCGCAATATCCCAATGCCTCTTTGGATTTCGGTGTCGGAATATCCCAATGCCTCTTTGGATTTCGGTGTCCGAGTATCCCAATGCCTATTTGGATTTCGGGGTCGGAGTATCCCAATGCCGCTTTTGATTTCGGTGTCGGAGTCTACCAATGCCTCTTTGGATTTCGGTGTCGGAGTATCCCAATGCCTCTTTGGATTTCGGTGTCGCAGTATCCCAATGCCACTTTGGATTTCGGTGTCGCAGTATCCCAATGCCTCTTTGGATTTCGGTGTCGGAGTATCCCAATGCCTCTACGGATTTCGGTGTCGCAGTATCCTAATTCCTATTCGGATTTCGGGGTCGGATTATCCCAATGCCACTTTGGATTTCGTTGTCGCAGTATCCCAATGCCTCTTTGGATTTCGGTGTTGGAGTATCACAATGACTCATCGGATTTCGGTGTCGCAGCATCCTAATTCCTATTCGGATTTCGGTGTCGCAGTAACCCAATGCCTCTTTGGATTTCGGTTTCGGAGTATCCCAATGCCTCTTCGGATTTCGGTGTCGCAGTATCACAATGCCTCTTTGGTTTTCGGTGCCGCACTATCAAAATAACTCTTCGAATTTCGGTGTCGCTGTATCACAATTCCTCTTCAGATTTCGGGCTCCCAGTATTCCAATGCCCCTTCGGATTTCGGTGTTCGAGTATCCCAATGCCACTTTGGATTTCGGTTTCGGAGTATCCCAATGCCTCTTCGGATTTCGATGTCGCAGTATCCCAATGCCTCTTTGGATTTCGGTGTCAGACTATGCCAATGCCACTTTTGATTTCTGTTTCGGAGTATCCCGATGCCTCTTCGGATTTCGGTGTCGGAGTATCCCAATGACTATTCGAATTTCGGTGTCGGAATATACCAATGCCTCTTCGGATTTCGGTGTCGCAGTATTCCAATGCCTCTTTGGATTTCGGTGTCGCAGTTTCACAATGCCTCTTCGGATTTCTGTGTCGGAGTATACCAATGCCTCTTCGGATTTCGGGGTCGGAGTATGCCAATGCCGCTTTGGATTTCGGTGTCGGAATATACCAATGCTTCTTCGGATTTCGGTGTCGCTGTATTCCAATGCCTCTTTGGATTTCGTGTCGCAGTATCCCAATGCCACTTTGGATTTCGGTGTCGGAGTATCACCATCCCTCATCCGATTTTGGTGTCGCAGTATCCCAATGCCTATTCGCATTTCGGTGTCGGAGTATCCCAATGCCACTTTGGATTTCAGTGTCGGATTATACCAATGCCTCTTCGGATTTCGGGGTCGGAGTATCCCAATGCCGCTTTGGATTTCGGTGTCAGAGTATACCAATGCATATTCGGATTTCGGTGTCGGAGTATACCAATGCCACTTTGGATTTCGGTGTCGGAGTATACCAATGCCACTTTGGATTTCGGTGTCGGAGTATTCCAATGCCGCTTTGGATTTCGGTGTCGGAGTATCCCAATTCCTCTTCGGATTTCGGTGTCGGAGTATCCCAATGCCGCTTTGGATTTCGGTGTCGGAGTATCCCAATGCCTATTCGGATTTCGGGGTTGGAGTATCCCAATGCCACTTTGGATTTTGTTGTCGGAGTATCCCAATGCATATTCGGATTTCGGGGTCGGAGTATCCCAGTGCCACTTTGGATTTCGGGGTCGGAGTATCCCAATGCCTATTCGGATTTCAGGGTCGGAGTATCCTAATGCCACTTTGGATTTCGGTGTCCGAGTATCCCAATGCCTATTTGGATTTCGGGGTCGGAGTATCCCAATGCCGCTTTTGATTTCGGTGTCGGAGTCTACCAATGCCTCTTTGGATTTCCGTGTCGGAGTATCCCAATGCCTCTTTGGATTTCGGTGTCGCAGTATCCCAATGCCACTTTGGATTTCGGTGTCGCAGTATCCCAATGCCTCTTTGGATTTCGGTGTCGGAGTATCCCAATGCCTCTACGGATTTCGGTGTCGCAGTATCCTAATTCCTATTCGGATTTCGGGGTCGGAGTATCCCAATGCCACTTTGGATTTCGTTGTCGCAGTATCCCAATGCCTCTTTGGATTTCGGTGTTGGAGTATCACAATGACTCATCGGATTTCGGTGTCGCAGTATCCTAATTCCTATTCGGATTTCGGTGTCGCAGTAACCCAATGCCTCTTTGGATTTCGGTTTCGGAGTATCCCAATGCCTCTTCGGATTTCGGTGTTGCAGCATCCCAAAGCCTCTTCGGATTTTGGTGTCGCAGTATCACAATGCCTCTTTGGTTTTCGGTGCCGCACTATCAAAATAACTCTTCGAATTTCGGTGTCGCTGTATCACAATTCCTCTTCGGATTTCGGGCTCCCAGTATTCCAATGGCCCTTCGGATTTCGGTGTCGGAGTATCCCAATGCCACTTTGGATTTCGGTTTCGGAGTATCCCAATGCCTCTTCGGATTTCGATGTCGCAGTATCCCAATGCCTCTTTGGATTTCGGTGTCAGACTATGCCAATGCCACTTTTGATTTCTGTTTCGGAGTATGCCGATGCCTCTTCGGATTTCGGTGTCGGAGTATCCCAATGACTCTTTGGATTTCGGTGTCGGAGTATCCCAATGCCTATTCGAATTTCGGTGTCGGAATATACCAATGCCTCTTCGGATTTCGGTGTCGCAGTATTCCAATGCCTCTTTGGATTTCGGTGTCGCAGTTTCACAATGCCTCTTCGGATTTCTGTGTCGGAGTATACCAATGCCTCTTCGGATTTCGGGGTCGGAGTATCCCAATGCCGCTTTGGATTTCGGTGTCGGAATATACCAATGCTTCTTCGGATTTCGGTGTCGCTGTATTCCAATGCCTTTTGGATTTCGTGTCGCAGTATCCCAATGCAACTTTGGATTTCGGTGTCGGAGTATCACCATCCCTCATCCGATTTTGGTGTCGCAGTATCCCAATGCCTCTTCGGATTTCGGGGTCGGAGTATCCCAATGCCGCTTTGGATTTCGGTGTCAGAGTATACCAATGCATATTCGGATTTCGGTGTCGGAGTATACCAATGCCACTTTGGATTTCGGTGTCGGAGTATACCAATGCCACTTTGGATTTCGGTGTCGGAGTATTCCAATGCCGCTTTGGATTTCGGTGTCGGAGTATCCCAATTCCTCTTCGGATTTCGGTGTCGGAGTATCCCAATGCCGCTTTGGATTTCGGTGTCGGAGTATCCCAATGCCTATTCGGATTTCGGGGTTGGAGTATCCCAATGCCACTTTGGATTTTGTTGTCGGAGTATCCCAATGCATATTCGGATTTCGGGGTCGGAGTATCCCAGTGCCACTTTGGATTTCGGTGTCGGAGTATCCCAATGCCTATTCGGATTTCAGGGTCGGAGTATCCTAATGCCACTTTGGATTTCGGTGTCGGAGTATCCCAATGCCTATTCGGATTTCGGGGTCGGAGTATCCCAATGCCACTTTGGATTTTGGTGTCGGAGTATCCCAATGCCTATTCGGATTTCGGTGTCCGAGTATCCCAATGCCTATTCGGATTTCGGTGTCGCAATATCCCAATGCCTCTTTGGATTTCGGTGTCGGAATATCCCAATGCCTATTCGGATTTCGGTGTCCGAGTATCCCAATGCTTATTTGGATTTCGGGGTCGGAGTATCCCAATGCCGCTTTTGATTTCGGTGTCGGAGTCTACCAATGCCTCTTTGGATTTCGGTGTCGGAGTATTCCAATGCCGCTTTGGATTTCGGTGTCGGAGTATCCCAATTCCTCTTCGGATTTCGGTGTCGGAGTATCCCAATGCCGCTTTGGATTTCGGTGTCGGAGTATCCCAATGCCTATTCGGATTTCGGGGTTGGAGTATCCCAATGCCACTTTGGATTTTGTTGTCGGAGTATCCCAATGCATATTCGGATTTCGGGGTCGGAGTATCCCAGTGCCACTTTGGATTTCGGGGTCGGAGTATCCCAATGCCTATTCGGATTTCAGGGTCGGAGTATCCTAATGCCACTTTGGATTTCGGTGTCCGAGTATCCCAATGCCTATTTGGATTTCGGGGTCGGAGTATCCCAATGCCGCTTTTGATTTCGGTGTCGGAGTCTACCAATGCCTCTTTGGATTTCCGTGTCGGAGTATCCCAATGCCTCTTTGGATTTCGGTGTCGCAGTATCCCAATGCCACTTTGGATTTCGGTGTCGCAGTATCCCAATGCCTCTTTGGATTTCGGTGTCGGAGTATCCCAATGCCTCTACGGATTTCGGTGTCGCAGTATCCTAATTCCTATTCGGATTTCGGGGTCGGAGTATCCCAATGCCACTTTGGATTTCGTTGTCGCAGTATCCCAATGCCTCTTTGGATTTCGGTGTTGGAGTATCACAATGACTCATCGGATTTCGGTGTCGCAGTATCCTAATTCCTATTCGGATTTCGGTGTCGCAGTAACCCAATGCCTCTTTGGATTTCGGTTTCGGAGTATCCCAATGCCTCTTCGGATTTCGGTGTTGCAGCATCCCAAAGCCTCTTCGGATTTTGGTGTCGCAGTATCACAATGCCTCTTTGGTTTTCGGTGCCGCACTATCAAAATAACTCTTCGAATTTCGGTGTCGCTGTATCACAATTCCTCTTCGGATTTCGGGCTCCCAGTATTCCAATGGCCCTTCGGATTTCGGTGTCGGAGTATCCCAATGCCACTTTGGATTTCGGTTTCGGAGTATCCCAATGCCTCTTCGGATTTCGATGTCGCAGTATCCCAATGCCTCTTTGGATTTCGGTGTCAGACTATGCCAATGCCACTTTTGATTTCTGTTTCGGAGTATGCCGATGCCTCTTCGGATTTCGGTGTCGGAGTATCCCAATGACTCTTTGGATTTCGGTGTCGGAGTATCCCAATGCCTATTCGAATTTCGGTGTCGGAATATACCAATGCCTCTTCGGATTTCGGTGTCGCAGTATTCCAATGCCTCTTTGGATTTCGGTGTCGCAGTTTCACAATGCCTCTTCGGATTTCTGTGTCGGAGTATACCAATGCCTCTTCGGATTTCGGGGTCGGAGTATCCCAATGCCGCTTTGGATTTCGGTGTCGGAATATACCAATGCTTCTTCGGATTTCGGTGTCGCTGTATTCCAATGCCTCTTTGGATTTCGTGTCGCAGTATCCCAATCCAACTTTGGATTTCGGTGTCGGAGTATCACCATCCCTCATCCGATTTTGGTGTCGCAGTATCCCAATGCCTCTTCGGATTTCGGGGTCGGAGTATCCCAATGCCGCTTTGGATTTCGGTGTCAGAGTATACCAATGCATATTCGGATTTCGTTGTCGGAGTATACCAATGCCACTTTGGATTTCGGTGTCGGAGTATACCAATGCCACTTTGGATTTCGGTGTCGGAGTATTCCAATGCCGCTTTGGATTTCGGTGTCGGAGTATCCCAATTCCTCTTCGGATTTCGGTGTCGGAGTATCCCAATGCCGCTTTGGATTTCGGTGTCGGAGTATCCCAATGCCTATTCGGATTTCGGGGTTGGAGTATCCCAATGCCACTTTGGATTTTGTTGTCGGAGTATCCCAATGCATATTCGGATTTCGGGGTCGGAGTATCCCAGTGCCACTTTGGATTTCGGTGTCGGAGTATCCCAATGCCTATTCGGATTTCAGGGTCGGAGTATCCTAATGCCACTTTGGATTTCGGTGTCGGAGTATCCCAATGCCTATTCGGATTTCGGGGTCGGAGTATCCCAATGCCACTTTGGATTTTGGTGTCGGAGTATCCCAATGCCTATTCGGATTTCGGTGTCCGAGTATCCCAATGCCTATTCGGATTTCGGTGTCGCAATATCCCAATGCCTCTTTGGATTTCGGTGTCGGAATATCCCAATGCCTATTCGGATTTCGGTGTCCGAGTATCCCAATGCTTATTTGGATTTCGGGGTCGGAGTATCCCAATGCCGCTTTTGATTTCGGTGTCGGAGTCTACCAATGCCTCTTTGGATTTCCGTGTCGGAGTATCCCAATGCCTCTTTGGATTTCGGTGTCGCAGTATCCCAATGTCTCTTTGGATTTCGGTGTCGGAGTATCCCAATGCCTCTACGGATTTCGGTGTCACAGTATCCTAATTCCTATTCGGATTTCGGGGTCGGAGTATCCCAATGCCACTTTGGATTTCGGTGTCGCAGTATCCCAATGCCTCTTTGGATTTCGGTGTTGGAGTATCACAATGCCTCATCGGATTTCGGTGTCGCAGTATCTTAATTCCTATTCGGATTTCGGGGTCGGAGTATCCCAATGTCACTTTGGATTTTGGTGTCCCAGTAACCCAATGCCTCTTTGGATTTCGGTTTCAGAGCATCCCAAAGCCTCTTCGGATTTTGGTGTCGCAGTATCACAATGCCTCTTTGGTTTTCGGTGCCGCACTATCAAAATACCTCTTCGGATTTCGGTGTCGCTGTATCACAATTCCTCTTCGGATTTCGGGGTCCCAGTATTCCAATGCCTCTTCGGATTTCGGTGTCGGAGTATCCCAATGCCTCTTTGAATTTCGGTGTCGGAGTATCCCAATGCCTATTCGAATTTCGGTGTCGGAATATACCAATGCCTCTTCGGATTTCGGTGTCGCAGTATTCCAATGCCTCTTTGGATTTCTGTGTCGGAGTATACCAATGCCTCTTCGGATTTCGGGGTCGGAGTATCCCAATGCCGCTTTGGATTTCGGTGTCGGAATATAACAATGCCTCTTCGGATTTCGGTGTCGCAGTATTCCAATGCCTCTTTGGATTTCGTGTCGCAGTATCCCAATGCCTCTTTGGATTTCGGTGTCGCAGTATCACCATCCCTCATCCGATTGTGGTGTCGCAGTATCCCAATGCCTATTCGCATTTCGATGTCGGAGTATCCCAATGCCACTTTGGATTTCAGTGTCGGATTATACCAATGCCTCTTCGGATTTCGGGGTCGGAGTATCCCTATGCCGCTTTGGATTTCGGTGTCGCAGTATCACCATCCCTCATCCGATTGTGGTGTCGCAGTATCCCAATGCCTATTCGCATTTCGGTGTCGGAGTATCCCAATGCCACTTTGGATTTCAGTGTCGGATTATACCAATGCCTCTTCGGATTTCGGGGTCGGAGTATCCCTATGCCGCTTTGGATTTCGGTGTCAGAGTATACCAATGCATATTCGGATTTCGGTGTCGGAGTATACCAATGCCACTTTTGATTTCGGTGTCGGAGTATACCAATGCCACTTTGGATTTCCTTGTTGGAGTATCCCAATTCCTCTTCGGATTTCGGTGTCGGAGTATCCCAATGCCGCTTTGGATTTCGGTGTCGGACTATCCCAATTCCTCTTCGGATTTCGGTGTCGGAGTATCCCAATGCCGCTTTGGATTTCGGTGTCGGAGTATCCCAATGCCTATTCGGATTTCGGGGTTGGAGTATCCCAATGCCACTTTGGATTTTGTTGTCGGAGTATCCCAATGCATATTCGGATTTCGGGGTCGGAGTATCCCAGTGCCACTTTGGATTTCGGTGTCGGAGTATCCCAATGCCTATTCGGATTTCAGGGTCGGAGTATCCTAATGCCACTTTGGATTTCGGTGTCGGAGTATCCCAATGCCTATTCGGATTTCGGGGTCGGAGTATCCCAATGCCACTTTGGATTTTGGTGTCGGAGTATCCCAATGCCTATTCGGATTTCGGTGTCCGAGTATCCCAATGCCTATTCGGATTTCGGTGTCGCAATATCCCAATGCCTCTTTGGATTTCGGTGTCGGAATATCCCAATGCCTATTCGGATTTCGGTGTCCGAGTATCCCAATGCTTATTTGGATTTCGGGGTCGGAGTATCCCAATGCCGCTTTTGATTTCGGTGTCGGAGTCTACCAATGCCTCTTTGGATTTCCGTGTCGGAGTATCCCAATGCCTCTTTGGATTTCGGTGTCGCAGTATCCCAATGCCACTTTGGATTTCGGTGTCGCAGTATCCCAATGTCTCTTTGGATTTCGGTGTCGGAGTATCCCAATGCCTCTACGGATTTCGGTGTCACAGTATCCTAATTCCTATTCGGATTTCGGGGTCGGAGTATCCCAATGCCACTTTGGATTTCGGTGTCGCAGTATCCCAATGCCTCTTTGGATTTCGGTGTTGGAGTATCACAATGCCTCATCGGATTTCGGTGTCGCAGTATCTTAATTCCTATTCGGATTTCGGGGTCGGAGTATCCCAATGTCACTTTGGATTTTGGTGTCCCAGTAACCCAATGCCTCTTTGGATTTCGGTTTCAAAGCATCCCAAAGCCTCTTCGGATTTTGGTGTCGCAGTATCACAATGCCTCTTTGGTTTTCGGTGCCGCACTATCAAAATACCTCTTCGGATTTCGGTGTCGCTGTATCACAATTCCTCTTCGGATTTCGGGGTCCCAGTATTCCAATGCCTCTTCGGATTTCGGTGTCGGAGTATCCCAATGCCTCTTTGAATTTCGGTGTCGGAGTATCCCAATGCCTATTCGAATTTCGGTGTCGGAATATACCAATGCCTCTTCGGATTTCGGTGTCGCAGTATTCCAATGCCTCTTTGGATTTCTGTGTCGGAGTATACCAATGCCTCTTCGGATTTCGGGGTCGGAGTATCCCAATGCCGCTTTGGATTTCGGTGTCGGAATATAACAATGCCTCTTCGGATTTCGGTGTCGCAGTATTCCAATGCCTCTTTGGATTTCGTGTCGCAGTATCCCAATGCCTCTTTGGATTTCGGTGTCGCAGTATCACCATCCCTCATCCGATTGTGGTGTCGCAGTATCCCAATGCCTATTCGCATTTCGATGTCGGAGTATCCCAATGCCACTTTGGATTTCAGTGTCGGATTATACCAATGCCTCTTCGGATTTCGGGGTCGGAGTATCCCTATGCCGCTTTGGATTTCGGTGTCGCAGTATCACCATCCCTCATCCGATTGTGGTGTCGCAGTATCCCAATGCCTATTCGCATTTCGGTGTCGGAGTATCCCAATGCCACTTTGGATTTCAGTGTCGGATTATACCAATGCCTCTTCGGATTTCGGGGTCGGAGTATCCCTATGCCGCTTTGGATTTCGGTGTCAGAGTATACCAATGCATATTCGGATTTCGGTGTCGGAGTATACCAATGCCACTTTTGATTTCGGTGTCGGAGTATACCAATGCCACTTTGGATTTCCTTGTTGGAGTATCCCAATTCCTCTTCGGATTTCGGTGTCGGAGTATCCCAATGCCGCTTTGGATTTCGGTGTCGGACTATCCCAATGCCTATTCGGATTTCGGTGTCGGAGTATCCCAATGCCACTTTGGATTTCGGTGTCGGAGTATCCCAATGCATATTCGGATTTCGGGGTCGGAGTATCCCAGTGCCACTTTGGATTTCGGTGTCGGAGTATCCCAATGCCTATTCGGATTTCTGGGTCGGAGTATCCCAATGCCACTTTGGATTTCGGTGTCGGAGTATCCCAATGCCTATTCGGATTTCGGTGTCGGAGTATCCCAATGCCACTTTGGATTTCGGTGTCGCTATTAAATAACCCATTGAGGTTGATATGCCTTAAAACAAAACAAACAAACCCAAACGAAAAGGTTAGGAAGAAAATCAAAGTTAATAATAGAAAGAGCAATAACAGTTATTGAATTTGTGATGCATATTTTCCATAAAAATGTTTTAGGAGAAATATTTTATAAATTTCAACCGACAATAGCACTTGCTGCTCTGTCAACGAGTGCCGAATATTTCCTTACAAGGAAACGAATAATATTAACATTATCATTAGCATTGTTGGACGAAGATTCACGCGTCCCGTAACCCATCGTAGGGGATCACCTGTAACGCAGCTGCAGTAGAACTAGTGCATCTTGGGCAAGAATCTTGACGGGACCCAACCCTCATCAAGATATCCTGACGGAACCCAACCTTCATCATGGTTTAGAATTAAGAGTTTTTCCTAGACTGGCTGTTGAACCAAGCTTATAGATCCTAGTCTGTACTATTATTTACCCATAGCTAGGGGAGAAGAAATGGACTCATACATTTCCTACGCAAGGGAATGTAATGAATTCGACTGGAATTCAAAATCGGCTTTCCGATTCCTCAACCCGAGCGGCAATCCATAACTCCACCATGCCTTCGGACGACGATTAGGAAACCATATAAGACTGAGTATACGCCCTTCGACGCGTTTATTGATGCGCGGCGCACTAACAATGTTGAATTAGGATGTGATTTGATGAATATGTTGCCTTGCCATTCTGATAAATCAGGCGTGGCCGCCGGGAACTAGAATCCGCTAAATTTCCTGCAGGGGAAGACTTACGCAGCCTCGCAAACAGGAATCACATATCAAGTAAATACAAACACAGAAACAAATGACACATTAGTGTCAACTCCAGATCCAACTAAACGCGCGTAGACTCGAAATCTAAACGATCAATGTTTATCTTAGTCACAACCATGATTGCAGATTCAAATTTAAACGACCAATAAATAACTATCCCCAAAGAATTGAATGCTTACAGACTGGAAACAGAAACAACTGATATTTACCTATTCCTGAACCAATGAAGTGCTGAAAAACTGAACTTTAATGACTAATATTTGCCTTTCTACCGATACAATACTTATAGAAATATACTAAACGATGTTTAGAAGTGACTAAAGGCGCAAAGTATGGAAGACCTAGTGACACGTAAATAATAATGGACATTAATATAAACAGCTAATATACGGCTATTTAAGTGTATATTACTTGTTTGGGCACGTGACCAAGTAATGAGAACGTTCGTATTCTATGGGACACAGGTTCGAATCTCATCATGGTCGATTTATCAGGAAGGTGATTCCTGATGTTATCGGACTGGAGAAGTCGATCCCAGCGTTGCGGTACCTCTGGAAAGTGCCTGAAAACCAAGCCTTGTGAATTAAATTGAGTAGACGGAACCGTTGGTGGTCGTTGATAGCTGTGCTAGCACGAAGTCACAAGTCATCGGAGCCGAGGGCTTGAGTGTGCTGTCTTTGTTCTGTTAGACATTTTATGACGGTCGTCTTCGAGTATAGAATCCAGAGGTTAGCAGTGAATATTTCGGAGACAGTAGGAAAGCGTAGTTCAGGTTATCAGTGGATATCGCAGCAAAGTAGCAGAGCGTAGTACTTCCTTCTGTTCATCTTCGCCTGGTCAAGTTGACACTGGTCATTCGGGTAGGGTAAACAAAAATGGCCGCCTTTATACACGACGGATAGAATGTTCTGCGGCTTCTGATTGGTTAACCTTCTATTGGTAGACTATAAAGCGAGTCAAGGCATTTGGACCAACTCACTAGTCATATACATATATATACATATACACAAAAAACTGTAACATGTTCAACTTGTTGATCACGCAAGATATCATGAAACTGTAACTAAGTTCTACTTAACATAGTTGCAGTGTAAACCACAGGTGGGATATGTGGGTTTTGAATAAACACAAATGCGCCTGAGCAAGTGTCTGCAATAGGGATTGGCAGCCGCCCTAGTAGACAGGTATCGTCGAATACGAGTGGTCATATACTTGTTACTGGGAACGTGGCTGAAAGGTGAGAACGTTTGCTTTCCAGGTTTCGAATATCGGTCTGGAGAGGGAGCTCACAGCGTGCGGTACCTTTGGAAAGTGCCCGAAAAACATACCACGGGTTAAGGAAGCCTTGTGAATGAAACTGGTAGACGATAGCACGTAGTCACAAGTCATCGTGACCGAGGGTTTGACCGTACTGGCCTTGTTCAGATTGTTGATCACGCTAGATAAGACGCTCTTTCCCAGAAACTCTAACTAAGGTCTGCTCAGCACAGCTGCCATATAAATGAGAGGTGAGCTCTGTGGGTGTTGAACAAACATAAATGTGCCAGAGCAAGCGCCTGCTAGCCGCCCAAGTAGACGGATACTCTCAAATACATGTTTCTTTCGCTGATAATTAAATATTGGTTGTTTATATTTGAGTCTGCAATGAAATGTTCCTTACTTCGTATACTGTCCGTCCAGTGGTAGTCGTTTATGTCGCATAGCGGGAACTTGACTTTTCAGTGCGGCCGCATCATTACCGAATTTGACACAAAGCAGTATCATGAAGAAGGTGGGGGCCGAGGGTGTGACGGACCCGGGCATCCATATCAGGAGGGTACCCGATCAAAGAGTGAATTAAAAATTTAGTTTTTGAAATTTGAATGTCTCTTCGTTATACAAGCGCCCTACAGTCCCAAAAGCTGGTGTGAATTTGAATCCGTGTTTTGATAAGTGAGACCTGAGTAGGCTCCTACTTGAGTTTTAGGGGCATACACTAAAGCAATTAGTCACCGGCATCATCAAACCTCTGCACGTCACTGACACAAAGTCGAGTTTAAAGTTGATTTAACGGCAATACCGCAAAAAATTATCACGTCCCCTCATCATTTACCCACCCCTCTAAGGCAGAGGGGTATTACTTTGGGGGATGGTGCCCTAAGAGCTTGAGTAAATATTATAGGCATAAGAGCAAACCTCTTTGGCAACCGGTACTCGAATATAGAGATCTTCTTTACCCTTACTTCTTGGGCATTTATATAGTCTATGCCATCTTCTTCTTCTTCTTCTTCTTCTTCTTCTTCTTCTTCTTAAGGACATAGGTGATCATGACTCTCCACAACTTCTTGCCCCTAGTAGTTCTTAATAAATTTGTCTTTCGATTATTTTTCCTAAGCCCTGTTCCGTCACCCATTTAGTCAAGCTCACGAAGTATGTTTTGCGTTGTTTTCCTCTGTCTTCTATATGTCTTATGAGTATCAGATTTTCCAAGCCTTCCTTCCTCATTATGTGCCCCAGAAACCTCAACTGTGTCTTGCTGATGTTAAGTATTAGTTTTCTTTTTGTTTAAATTTTCTCCAAAACTTCGTCATTCCTTATATGTTCAGTCCATGGTATACTCAGTATCCTTCTGTAGAACAACATTTCCGAAATTCATGAAACAGACTGTCGACGCGGGGTTCTGGACCGCAATGTCCACTTTATATAACACACTGATGAGCTGCGATACAGCGAAACAGTCTTTCTGTGGATGACAATATATACGCCTCCGAAAAAATAATATTCGGTAGATCACTTTAAAGGGAAATCGCGAATATGTAAACAGTGACCGCTACTGCTGAGAATGAAAAACTCTTCTATAAATCGAACACTGGCCTGTTTATTCAAAAATAAAAATTAACCCACCTCTCTGTCGGTCGTTCTTAGGGGAAAAATCTCCGATTGATGCCAAATCAGTTTGGTTTCGATCCTGGCTTGAGGCAATCGGATGTCTTGCAACATTGATGAGCGGTTTTACACCGAAACAGTCTGTCTATGGATGACAGTATACATGAATAAATATATTTTAAGGTGTTCTATATTTATGGGATAAAGTACTCAATATCAGAGATAGAGCGTATATAAATATAACAGAGAACATTGAAGTCAACAATCAGAGACGACAGGCTGTTTCATGTTAGACGCAATCGTGAGGCTGCTTGATGACTGCTTGATGAGGCTGCAAGAAACAGCCTGTCGCATCTGAGTGTTGACTTCAATTTCACTTTTATATTTATATAATTATTTACACTATTCGGACTATTGTCCTCATTTTTGTCGCCATATTTATTACGACGTTTTCGGCCATTGTACGCTGCGGTCTTCTTCAGGTGGTTAGAATGTCGAACTGAAACCTTTATTTCACTCACTGGGGTAGACTGTTCTAGTTCCATGTGGCGAAACAATAAATATGGCGACAAAGATGAGGACAATAGTCCGAATAATGTAAACAGTGTACATAATGCTTCATCTCAGAAATATAGACAGATTTATATAATTATATATCGGTTCTCCCCACCTCTCTCTCTCTCTCTCACTCTAATATATACACACACACACACACACACACACATATATATATATATATATATATATATATATATATATATATGGAGAGAGAGAGAGAGAGAGAGAGGTGCGGAGAACCGATATATGATTATATAAATCTGTCTATATATACACACAGATATATATATATATAAATCTGTCTAATATATACACATATATATATATATATATATATATATATATATATATGGAGAGAGAGAGAGAGAGAGAGAGAGAGAGAGATTTAAATATATATATATATAATTATTTATTTAAAAATATGATTCCAACTCGCGAGTTGGAATCATATTTTTAAATAAATAATTATATTTATGCTCTACTTTCGTATCGAGCACTATTTTTTTAAAAATAATAACAAAAATACTAAGGAACTTTGGATTATTTACCAAACCAGTTTCTTTCCTATTTTCTACAATATTTTCACACACACACACATATATATATATATATGGAGAGAGAGAGAGATTTAAATATATATATATATATATATATATATATATATATATATATATATATATAGGTCCTATGAAGAAAACCTGATGTCATCTTGAAATCTAATAGAATTTTAGCATTTATACTATTAGGTTGGTGCAAAAACAATGACGTAATAATGACGTTTTTTGACGTTAAAAAATACGTCAGAAACGACATTATTACGTCATTATTTTTGCACCAACCTAATATATTCGTGAGATATTTCTAAATCAAACGTATCCATTCCCTTGATTCCCTTGAATTAAAAAAAAAAAAAAAAAAAAAAAATCTCCCAACATCATTTATTGTTTTCTCATATTTTAGCGTTGGTCCGATTCTTTTTATCGCAACATTTCTTTGGGGCAAATCTCCAGACATCTTAAATACTCCACCTTCAAGCAATCTTAATGTATTTTTGTCTTTTTCGGGAGATAAGTATCATTCACGCTTTTTGGTTTTGGGGGACTTTCAATAACATAATGAGGTGGAAGGGAATGATAATTATAATGATGATGGTGATCATTAAAATAATTATTAATCGGAATTGAGAGAATCGTCATAAAGTTAATGATAAACATAATGTGCGAGCAGTGTAATGGGGAGAAGTTGCGAATACGAAGTCGAAGAATCTGTTTTATCTCCCCGAAGCTATGGGTTAAATAGTAGATAGGTTTCTATAGCCTTGGTGGGCAATAATTCTTAAAATAAGGATTGCATCGGCCTCTTAAATTTTTCAGTTTTTTTTAAGCAATTCACTCTAAGCAAGGCAGGAGTGCCACTATCACGCAAGGGGTTACAGAGGATTGAGAACAAGAGTAAAGAGACATGTTTAGGGAAAGGATACAGAGAAGGACGGGGAAACAAGATCAAGGTATCAGAAGACGTCGATTGACATTACATTTGAATATTTGAAAATTATAGTTATCAGGGAAGCAAACAAGAGAAAGGGAGTTCCACAGACGGGAAGTGCGAAAAGAAGATGTTTGAATAGAAGATACCGTTGCATTTAACCGTTTCGACAGTGAAAGGGTGTGACCGAGATGCCAGCCTAGTAGCTCGCTTAAATACACGCAGTCATGCGACAGGAACAGTTGCCATGAAAATACTTGTAGAAGAGACAGAGTTAGGCCACAGCACGTCTGTGAGAAAGTGATTGTAGACGAGGTGCCAGATCAGGACCTATTGTATTGCATATTCGTCTCTGGATTTTGTCGAGTGAGTAAGTTGCGCATTCTGCTACAAAGGAAGAAAGGATTCCTAGTCATAATGAAACAAGAAAAAAAAGAAAAAAAAAACGGAGGAAATGATTAATAATTATTATATTACCCGTGTGAGTGCTGAAACATTCTTAGCGCGGCCAGACATATATGTATATATTACTAAGAGAATTACATCAAAATTATTTCATTTCCAAGTTATGCAAAAGCGTATTGAACTCCTGTGTAATATCTAATCTTAATCACAGTGAATGATCAGAAAAAAAACTTCAGAATGCTAGGATGATCGAAACTGGAATCATCAAGGGTTCATTTTCGATGTGTACATGGATTCAACTTCGAAGCAAAGTATTGTAAAAACAAAAACAGTTTTAATACGTACTAATAATTTTTGAAAATTTTTTCAAACCGTTTCGTTTATCTTTAAAGATGTAAGAGTTTCTCTAGGCATGTATCTATATTTTTCAAATCTCGTCTCTTGGTATCAGGCCAGTAAGATTTCTCCTAATTGGTCCTACAACCTACATTAATTATTAACAACGTTTTTTTTTTTATCTAAAGAAAACAATCTTCAAATATTTTCAGATGTTGTGCCAATGTCGATCGTTTAAACAAATTTTTAACCCCCGAAAAGCATTTTTTGTTCTATATAATACTGTAGCATTCTTTACAAAAACAGGAATTAACATAAAATATAGGCAGATTAGTAGCATAATCATTTCACCCCAAACAAGGCAATAAAGTCACAAAAGCGAAAGGGTTTAATGAGTACGAAAGAATATAAGAAAAAACAAACGGAGAGAGATCAATAAAAGAACGGTTGATTGGTTATTTGGGTTTTATGGCATATCAACCACTGTGGGTCATTTAATGCCAAATTAAGGCATATATATATATATATATATATATATATATATATATATATATATACATACACACACATATACCTATACATATATTAAATATACAGTACTATTAAACATATAGCTGGTAACATTATCTTTTCAAAAACGCATAGCTGGCAGCATTATTGTTTCAAAAACCCATAGCTGGCAACATTATTCTTTCCAAAAAACGTATAGCTGGCAACATTATTTTTTCCAAAAAACGTATAGCTGGCAACATTATTTTTTCAAAAACGCATAGCTGGCAACATTGTTGTTTCAAAAAACGCATAGCCGGCAACATTATTGTTTCAAAAACACATAGCTGGCAACATTATGTTTTCCAAAAAACGTATAGCTGGCAACATTATTGTTTCAAAAACGCATAGCTGGCAACATTATTGTTTCAAAAACGCATAGCTGGCAACATTATTTTTTTCCAAAAAACGTATAGCTGGCAACATTATTGTTTCAAAAACGCATACCTGGCAACATCATTGTTTCAAAAATGTATAGCTGGCAACTTTATTGTTTCAAAAACGCATACCTGGCAACATTATTGTTTCAAAAACGTATAGCTGGCAACATTATTTTTCCGAAAACATTATCTGAAGCCTTGTTGTTTGACGTAGTTTATCGTCATACCCAGGACGCGGATGAAGTTTATAGTCATCCCCGGGACGGATAAAAGAACGGGAATTAAGAGGACAGAAGATAACGATTGACATTAAATATAAAGTTCTGAAGAACACTAATGATTAGGAAGAAAGAATCCGGTAGAGAGTCCCACTAGCAAGAAGTGTGAGAGAAGAAACTTTTACCATAGAACTTACGGTTACATCTACCTATTTCAAATGTAAAAATAATGAACCCTTGCCACTAATCTAGTACTGAGCTTAAATTCACAAAGTCTAAGTTCCACAGAGGAAATTTCTTCAGAACAATTACCACGAAAATATTCATAGGCAAGGCTCCGTGAAAGTTCGTTACGGCAGTGAGAAGGTAATTGAAGCCTAAATACCATGTCAGGACCAATAGCATTGCAGATTCTTAATAGTATTTTTATCAGGAATCTCTAAATAGGTTGCATACTCCCCGTCATACTGGGGTGGTCAGACACACCCAGCCGCGTCCATCAACCTCTGTGACACCTGCTCACTACTCTTGAGGAGTAGGCTGGGCCTTCACAGTCATCTCCGTCATCGCCGTCATAGGGGAGAAAGGGAATAAGGAGGGAGGATGGCAATCCCGATGTTCGAATGCAAGCGGGTACCGGCGACTAATGGACAAATGCGTTAAAACAGAATATTTTCAACGACAGAAGAAGGAAGATGCCTTGCCACTGCCAGATTCTTTCAAGGGACAAGCCACCACGTAGTGATGGGTAGATGGCCAACCTGTTGATATCCGTCCTATTTCCCTCTTTCTCTTGCTTCTTCCAAAAAGCGATGCGACTACTGCGGTACTTCCCATCTGAAATAAGGCGAGGAAAAGAAACCTGACATAATTGTCCGATGTCTATTCAGTCCATGATGCAGCGTTGGGTGTCGGAAGGATTGTCGATAAACTACGAGAAGCCAGAAACAAAATGATTTCCTAGACATGGCGACAATGTGTTTCAGACTGATTGTATTTTTCTCTATCTACCTGAGCGGCATGCAGGAAAAGGGGCCTTTGTTTAAATACCTGTCAACGGGACAGGTCGTTCAATTAATTTGGATTCCTATATTTGCCAATGTCATTAATCAAAATGGACTATTCGGATTTCGAACGATGTCAGCTGATTCTGTTTTCTTATTTTTTACTAAGTGTTCACCTAATACAAGGCGCAAGAACAACTCAAGGTAGAGAGTTATAAATGTTGTCGTTGTATGGAAATAGTAAGAAGAAGGATGAAGTAGGTACACATGAGGAGGATACGTTGAATAGGTAAAAAACGGTTAAGATTGTAGAGTTTGGAGAAGCATACTTTCAGGAGTCTTTTCCGTAAAGTAGTGGTTCATTTGAAAGAAGCTGTTCAAACAGAAATTCTTTGACCCAAAATTTTGGACCAGCAAAAATTAAATGCAATATCAATCGTTATCTGCTGTCTACTTGATTACGCTTCTTTTATTGTTCTCGCTCTTTACGCTTTCTAATTCTTTCGCAAATAGTAACGCCATGTTTTTTCCTCACCAGGAGCACAACTCCGAGTTTCATGCACGGTGCAACTGTTAGCAACTGACTGATAACTGACCGTTGTATTTTCAATTTTCAGTACCTGACAATGACATTTTAATAAACTATATGAATACAATTTAATCAGACGAACGTATATTGAAAGGACCGTAATAGGAATAAATACGGACTCTTGAACAGTTAATGTTTTCTATGATTAGCAATGTGGGTCGTGACAGTCAAAAGGTAACAGTGGCTATCACACATTCGAAGATAACATCCAAAATGTAAATGACAATGAACATCTCATTAATACTTTATTAAATAAAACGCTTATTTTTTCCCATTACAAAATGCCGGACTTGTTTATGTTGTAGACTTTTTATCAAAATGAACAAATATGAACAGATCAATGCCTTTTCCAGTCGTAAAATTGTATTTAAATTTCTTTGAGAATAAAAACAGACAGAAATCTATGGCACCCAACAAGAATATTTAGCGTGAACTGAAGTTGACAGTGAATTGGGAAATATTCTATGTTCAGTATCAAATCGAAAAATCTATCTATCTATCTATCTATCTATCTATCTATCTATCTATGTCAATTTATACCTATCTATCTATCTATCTATCTATCTATCTATCTATCTATCTATCTATCTATCTATCTAAGTCAGTTCATATCTATCTATCTATCTATCTATCTATCTATCTAAGTCAGTTCATATCTATCTATCTATCTATCTATCTATCTATCTATCTATCTATCTATCAAACTCGAAATCTGTGTGTTTCCACGCAAAACCCGCAGGACTACCTAATGTCGCCTTATAAACAAATTTCGCACTTCTCTTTCCAGTAATTTATATTCTTCTGTACAAAGCTAAGCCGAGCAATTGCTTAATTGGCTCCCTGATTTTCAAGTTATGTTTAGTTTCATCATTTGAAAGAATGAGCTTCACTCATCTGTTTCTCTCATTTGTAGCAGGAAAGGTAAAACCAAAATGAAATGCGGTAGTGATGAAAAAATAAAGAAAGAAATGGAGGACAAATTGAACGCTGAATGAAAATATAAAAAGACGCAGAAAGAGAAAGATTTGAAAGGAAGGAAAACGGAGAGAAAAATAAAGGGGAAGAAAGCAAATAGACGTATAGAAGTGACTAAGAAAGCCATAAAAAAGAAGAAAATTAAAAAAAAAAAAACTGAACAATAATAATAAAGAGAAGAGAAAAAAAAGAAAGAAAAAAGAAAAACGAATCAAAACAATGAGGCAAATTAAGAAAGAAGTAAAGATTGTGAAAGAATTTTGAAAATTCGAAAAAGCGGTAATTAGCGTAAAAAAGAGAGAAAAAAGAAAGTGAGTGAAAAAGAGAGAAAAAAGAAAGTGAGTGTAAAAGAGAGAAAAAAAAGTGAGTGAAAAAGAGAGAAAAAAGAAAGTGAGTGAAAAAGAGAGAAAAAAGAAAGTGAGCGAAAAAGAGAGAAAAAAGAAAGTGAGCGAAAAAGAGAGAAAAAAGAAAGTGAGTGTAAAAGAGAGAAAAAAAGTGAGTGAAAAAGAGAGAAAAAAGAAAGTGAGTCAAAAAGAGAGAAAAAAGAAAGCGAGTCAAAAAGAGAGAAAAAAGAAATTGAGTGAAAAAGAGAGAAAAAAGAAAGTGAGTGAAAAAGAGAGAAAAAAGAAATTGAGTGAAAAAGAGAGAAAAAAGAAAGTGAGTGAAAAAGAGAGAAAAAAGAAAGTGAGTGTAAAAGAGAGAAAAAAGAAAGTGAGTGAAAAAGAGAGAAAAAAGAAAGTGAGTGTAAAAGAGAGAAAAAAAAGTGAGTGAAAAAGAGAGAAAAAAAAGTGAGTGAAAAAGAGAGAAAAAAGAAAGCGAGTGAAGAAGAGAGAAAAAAGAAAGTGAGCGAAAAAGAGAGAAAAAAGAAAGTGAGTCAAAAAGAGAGAAAAAAGAAATTGAGTGAAAAAGAGAGAAAAAAGAAAGTGAGTGAAAAAGAGAGAAAAAAGAAATTGAGTGAAAAAGAGAGAAAAAAGAAAGTGAGTGAAAAAGAGAGAAAAAAGAAAGTGAGTGTAAAAGAGAGAAAAAAGAAAGTGAGTGAAAAAGAGAGAAAAAAGAAAGCGAGTCAAAAAGAGAGAAAAAAGAAAGTGAGCGAAAAAGAGAGAAAAAAGAAAGTGAGTGTAAAAGAGAGAAAAAAAAGTGAGTGAAAAAGAGAGAAAAAAAAGTGAGTGAAAAAGAGAGAAAAAAGAAAGCGAGTCAAAAAGAGAGAAAAAAGAAATTGAGTGAAAAAGAGAGAAAAAAGAAATTGAGTGAAAAAGAGAGAAAAAAGAAATTGAGTGAAAAAGAGAGAAAAAAGAAAGTGAGTGAAAAAGAGAAAAAAGAAAGAAATAAGAAAGACATAAGAACGGTGCCAAAAAAAAAAGGAAGGAAAGAGAGAAAATAGGGGTAAAAGAAGAAAAGAAGTGAGGGAGAAGAAGAGAAAAAAGAAAAAGTAAAAAGTTAAATCAAGGAAATTTGAGAAACATTAAGAAAAAAGTAAGAAATTTAAGAATATTTAATAATGAAGGAAAGAACGTTAAATAATTGAGAAAAAATTGAAGAACAACAAAATAGAATGGAAAAAAGAATCGAAAAAAAGTAATGAGCAATGAAGAAGAAAATCCAGGAACTTGGACAACGTTTAAAAAAAGAAAAAAAAATAATGGAAAAGAATAAAATTAAATAAAAATAATAAGAAACGACAAAAATAATAAAAAAACGATAAAAAATCCCAAACAAAACAAATAAAGAACCGAGGAAACGTGGGTAAAAAAACCAAAAAACAAAACAAAAAAAAAAAACGAATAAAAGAAATATGGACAACGTTGAAAAAAACAAAACAAGAAGAAAGACGAAAAACTTTTTTTGTCAGTTGATGTGTCCATTAAATAATCCTATCTCGTCACAATGTTTGTCCACATGTCCATCCATTCTTTCACTGTCCTTTTTCTTTTTCTCTAATTCAAACCAGACCGGCTTTTCTAATCTGGTCGCCTGCGACAGAAACCCTGCAAACACGAAAGACAACATACAACACGAACTTGAATTGAAGGAAAAAAATAAATAAATAAAACACACACACACACACACACGATGGACAGCAGGATATATTTACCAAAGATGATTTGTAACACTGTGTATTATTATTACAGGGTGATTCAAACATATGCCTACAATATGTTCTTATCAGCGGTCCCACTTTCCATGGTTTCAGTAACCCGACTCCGATAAGAAATAAACAATTCATAAGTTTTGCAACAGTAATGAATCTGACAAACTGAATATTTCAAAAAGAAGCCACAAAGTGTTTCTTTTAAGTAAGTGAACAGATAAAAGCTCTCGACTTAATAAAAGAAAGAAACTAAAATCGTAAATGACGTAGCGAAAAAGTACTTTAAGAACGAATCGGATCTTTTCTGTTAATTCACCTCAAATAATGTAAAGTTACTTATCGCAAATATGAATTAACCGCAAGTAATTATGAATTTTAAATCAAAGTTTGTCTGTTTTTTTTTTATTAGAGTTTCGGAACTCTTTTGAAATTATAAATTTTTAATCAAAATTACCAAAAATCAGGCAGTTATTGCCATTTCGTAAGTGCGGATGATATCCGAGGTACTTAGAAGGAATTTTTTTTACAATTTAAAAAAAGGAAATAAACAAAAAACTCTGGTTTTGGTTTGTTTATCGAGGTGTGCGCTATGTAGACCGTACACCAATGGTTGGCAACGTACGGCTCGCGAAGGCATTTTGACCGGCCCGCGAGCCTGATTACCAATGACTCTATTTTTAACATGAGAGACGACCTTCAAATGAAATTTGTTATATGTCATTTTCCATAGAATGTCTACACATTCCTGGGAACTAAAAATATTAGACTGCCAGTTATCTTTCATGAGACTTATTTTACCAAGTTGCGTTGCCTACGTTTAATGTCAAATAATGGATACATATTTGTTATGACCCTTGGCTACATTAAAAGATAACAGAAGCGAAAGGAACGATAAAGTGAAAGAGGCCAGGGAGGGACTGACATGCGAGGTAACAGAAATCTAAAGACAGTTAAACACACGCGCATTATACATACATGTCTCATGAATGTGTGGGTGATACCGCATGTGTACATACGTAAGTGTATATGTTTGCAACTATTTGTACTCGTATGTATGGGTATATGTGCTTCGTTTTTGTTTGATGTGTGTGTGTGTGTGTGTGGTTCGTTTGTGGAACAATTTTCAATAACAGTTTCAAACCTACACGTCATAATTTCATCCATTTCACTTCGCTTGATTTTTTTTCACTTTGAAGTATTTTGACGTTCCTTGAGGAAAAGTAATTTTTATTAGCTGTTTTTTTAATTTTAGATTTTCTTTTGTTTTTCTGATTTCTCAATGTTTATTTTCATTATGGTTTTAAATATTTAGGTTGACAGGGGGTCTGCATATGTAATTTTCCTTAATTTTTAATTAATGCCCTTCGTCCGGCCCGCGACCCGTCGTTATAACACGATCCGGCCCGCGGGGTTGAATGAGTTGCCGACCCCTGCTGTACACGTTAAAATAACACACCTGAGTCGGCCACATTTGGGGCAATCATAAAGGTCAGCACAAACGGTGTGCAATGGAGGAGCCTCGCTCTGGGTGAATTTGATGTGGAATTTTAGTAAATGAAAATTCTTTTTATTTTGGTGTGAATTACTAGAAGAAATCAAACAAATCTATTCGTCACATAAATTTGATTACATTTTATTGTTAAAATAACGTTCTTGTAAGGTTATTAGCTAGCAAAATAGGTTAGACCTGCGCCCCATAGCTATCTATGCAGACAGAGCGGTTAGGACAAGGTATCGCTGGGTGGAAGGCTTCCCAGACTGAAGTCAACATCGAAGGAGGACACTTCTCCCAATGGAATCAACGCCAGGTGATTGTGCTCATAGCGAGACAAGTTGAATTAACAGAAAAGATTCAACGAATCTTCTATTCTTCACATAAATTTTTATTACACTTTATTGTTAAAATAAACTTCTTGGAAGGTTAGCAGTAAGCTAGAAAAATAGTTTAGACCTGTGCCCCATAGCTATCAATGCAGCCGGTGCGGTTAGGACACAGTATCGCTGTGCGGAAGGCTTTCCAGACTGAAGTCAACGTCGAAGGAGGAGACTTCCTGCAAATGGAATCAACGTTAGGTGACTATACCCAAGGCGTGATAAATTGAAGGACATCGACGTTGGTTTGACCTGGAGAAGGATCGTCACTGTCAGCTCTAACTTCCTCAAAGACACGTTACGCATGGATGCATACATCTTCAGCATTCAACACAGCTAAGTATTAGGTTGGTGCAAAAATAATGACATAATAATGTCGTTTTTTGATCTATTTTTAACGTCAAAAACGACATTATTACGTCATTATTTTTGCACCAACCTGATAGAAGGAAATGGTCAGGTACTCAGGTTTACAACGACTCCCCAACCAAGCTGGCCATTAGACTAATAATGGTGATGATAATGATGATCGTTTTAATTTTCCTATCAGCTATTAAAAAAAATTTACGTTGCTTAATGTATAAAATTTATTATAGGTAAGCATGTAGAGCAAAAAGCACAGTAGGTATGGCGTTCTGTACTATCCGCTGTTTAAAGCATGTGCTGACGGTCATGGAACGTATTCACTGTGGATGAGGAGAGACTAAAAATGTCACTTAGGGACGACGGATATCCACGGATTCTTATTATTTCTTTTCTTTGAATTGCTATGCATATTGGGAAAGGTAGTGTAGTAGTTTCTAGTTGCCTTTGTCCATGGTTTGCAATTCAGATTTTCTTTTCTCTAGTTTCTAACAGAGGCTGGAGAGCTTAACATATCCTACTATTTAACCCATAACCAAGTGGAGAAAAGACAGAGAAATGCCTTTTTTTCCCAAAAGGCATTAGTGTGAAAGTGAATGAAAAATACTAGTCCTGGACCTGAATTCGTCTTACTAATTCAATTTTCCGCGTTGAAATCCGTTATATTATACAAGCACCATCTTGGAGAGACAACTAACCGTATATTCTAAAGCTAAATAGCAATAAAGATGAGGACAATAGACCGAATATAAATAAGCTAAATAAGGAGAACTCCTCATTACAGAAATATATAAGTAAGTAAATTGCTTAATATGATGGTGGAGTAATGGATAGCGGCTCGGATTGAAAAATCGAGGTGCCGAGTTCGAATTCTAGTCAAATCCATTATATTCACTTATGTGCTAATACTCTTGGGAATGGTATTAATCCTCCTCTTCTCACTATGGTTAATAACAGTAATGTTGAATAAATATGGGTAATGTTAAATAAATAGGGGTAGATATAATAATAAATGCAATAGCCTCGGTCTACTACTGCGGGGAAAAATCTACTAGTCATGTATCGAAAGTTACATGATCGCTTAAGCGTGTAGTATATATTGGCACATAACTGCTTGATTTTGTTTAATATATAAAAAAATAAAAATGATCACCAAGAAATTACAGTATTATTCAACGACTGTTAGATATTTTAATAACTTATTCATTTAACAGTCTAAAAAGGCTACCAGTCTAAGTTTGACTAGCTATCGTAATATCCGAGAAAAACTATTTTTCTTCGTTCTCTATGACATATACTAATTTGTGTATTGGCTTCTATAGTGAGATCCCAATCGTTTGCACAATTCACAGAAGATAACCATTTCCACGCGCATCTGTTGTGAACAAGTTGCAATCATTTAATATATGATTGACTAGCAGCATGGCCCGGCGTTGCCCGTGCTTGATTCAAAAATCGTACGACCCATACAGCAATCGCTATCACTTGACTTAAAATATTTTTGCCCTTCCTTGCCTTTAAACGAGTGCCCTTTTCCGTGCTGATTTTACTACATGCCTTACTTCTTGCCTATCTCACACTGCGAATTTTTTCTAAGCTCTATACTAAACATTAAATCTGTTACGAAAAAAGAACTAAACAAAATGAACACAAGACGATCAGCTTTAAAAAAGGACTCGTAATTGGAAAAACCGAATGAAAAAAGAATGTTAACAACAAATACTTTTTCACACCCAACCCAGTTCTGCGACAACAGAATCAACGTTGGGTTTAAGCAAGCGAATGAGCCAATTGGAGTAAAGTGCCATGCAGCTTTAAATTTTTCCCACTTGTGATGAATGCAGCTATCGATTTTTTTTGCAGGCTAGTTAACATTCGTGTCAGTCAGCTGTTGGCTCTCACGCTGGTCAATAGAATCTTCCTGTCTATTCGTGGCAGCCAGCTATAGGCTCTCACTCTGGCCAGTAGAAAATGGCCGCAAACTACATGAAAACTGCCGTAGAAGCATGAAAAAATCGATTATTTCCACTATCGATGGGAGTTGGGAAATGCAAAGTCGGTCTTGGCCTTCCCGCTAACTTGGAGCATGTGCATGTAAATTTTGGTGCAAATCTGTCGAAAATTGCGGCCGTGCATTCGTTACACCCCCCCACACACACATCCTGCTTTTTATAGATAGAGATAAGCTGTCTGAACATTACCTACTTTTATTATTATGCTGTGTTCCGCCTAACCTGGTTTTTAATCTATTTGGATCTTACCGAATATTTTTCAGCTGCCTACAATAGAGATTTAATTTATTTCTTTCTTTCTTTCTTTCTTACTTACAATCTTTCTTTCTTACAATCTTTCTTTCTTTCTTTCTTTCGTTCTTTCTTTCTAGTTACTTACAATCTTTCTTTCTTCGTATCTCCCTACTTTCGCTCTTTCTTTCTTTCTTTCTTTCTTTCTTTCTTTCTTTCTTTCTTTCTTTCTTTCTTAATATTATTGTTATTAACATTATTATTATTAGATGGATTTCTGTTAAGTCCTCGCGTTATCAACAGATAAATCTATATTTGAGAGATCGTTTCTTCTGTTTTTATTTGGTCCGCCTCTTCAATTGATTAACGATTTCAAAATCGGATAATCTCCCACCGTGTTGTTGGTTACGTGTTGTTTTCTTATTTCTTTCAATGGAATGCGGCAGAGTAGGAATCACGACAAACGGACAGACAAGACACGCTGGATTATCAACTCGCAAAGAAATCGAAGATCCCTTTCCAACTTTGTTTCAATCCAGTCTGCTACTCAGACTACAGTAATCATCATTATCTATCTATCTATCTATCTATCTATCTATCTATCTATCTATCTATCTATCTATCTATCTATCTATCTATTATCCGGATAATAGAAGTATTCTCTTTTCTATTATTAATCATGACTATAAAATATTTCTCTGTACATTTCGCCACCTTGTAAGGATCTCTGTAAACTGGTTGTAAGAGATGTTCAGTTGCATTGTCTTTTACTAGCACAAAGTTGCACTTTTTGAGTGATTCTGGCACATATGGTTTGATTGTCTAGGCGATGGGGATGTTACTTGAGGCATCTTCAATCTCAACAAATGAAGCAGAATCCCATAGTGGTTTATTTGGTCTGATTATGAACTCTCCTGGTAGACGTAACGGTATGCCATATACAAGTTTGTCTGCAGAACTCCGTGAATCAGATTTTACAGCTGTTCTTAGCCCTAAAAGTATTAATGGAATATTCTGAAGCCAAGAAGTATAATTTAGTGCTGTTTTCAGGAATTCCTTCAGGGAATTATGAAAACGTTCTATCATGCCGTTAGCTTCAGGATGTAAGCAGTTGTACGAATTCTATTTGTACCAAGCAAATTGGTTAGGGAAACGAAAAGTGAGGATTCAAATTGTGTTCCTCAATTCGTAGTAATGGTCGTGGGAACACTAAATCTACTGACTCAACCAGTTCTAAAACCTGTGTAATTTCGTACTGATACCAGAAAGGACAATTATTTCAGAGCAGCGTGTAAATCTATCGATGTAGGTGAGGAGATAGTAATATTCCTGACAGGGAAGGAATGGCCCGGTGATGTCGATATAGACATGACCAAATCGATTATCAAGAACGGGAAAAAATGTAGCAAGTGATTTAGTGTATCTCCTTATTTTGACATTTTTGATATGGTACACAATGATGTGTCCAATCACACGTATCCTTGGTGATTCCGGGCCAGATATAATTTTTAATAATTAACCTGCAGGTCGCTTTTATACTTGGGTGTGATATTGAATGCAGAGTTTCAAATAATATTTTGCAGAAAATTTTTGGAATAAAAGGCCGCAAATATCTTGTAGAAATGTCGCACAAAAAAGTTTGACTTGCCCCCCACCCTACACAAGCGACTGAAATAATTCTTTGACTCATGGATTATTTCCTTCATTTGTAATCAAGAATTATTGTCCTCTCGAAGAGATTTTATATCTTCATCTTTTTGGGAAGTTGCAATAGCTTCAAAATCGATGACTGAACTTAAATTAATTGTAGAAATATTCCTGGAGAGAGAGATAGATAGAGAGAGAGAGAGACAGAGAGAGAGAGAGAGAGACAGACAGACAGACAGAAAGAGAGAAAGAGAGAGAGTGAGTGAGAGACAGAGACACCGAGAGAGAGAGAGACAAACAGAGAGACAGAGAGAGAGAAAAAGAGGGAGAGACAGAGAGAGAGACAGACAGACAGACAGAGAGAGAGAAAGAGAGACAGAGACAGAGAGAGACAGAGAGAGAGACACAGAGAGAGAGACACAGAGAGAGAGACACAGAGAGACAGAGACAGAGAGAGAGAAAGAGAGAGAGACAGAGAGAGAGAGAGACAGAGAGACAGAGACAGAGAGACAGTGAGAGAGAGAAAGAGAGAGAGAGAGAGAGTGAGTGAGTGAGTGAGAGAGAGTGCCTGCTAGAATGTTTGTAGAGTCTTTGATATGTCGAATATCATTTGTAAATTGGCTGATGAAATCGAAGCGCTTACATTCCCGAGAGAAATAGATATTCGATTTCACCTTGATTACTCTAATTAAAGGTTTATGATTTGTCAGCACATGGAAAAACCTACCTTGCAAGAAGTATCGGACGGCAGAGTACACCGCCATTATCTCTCGTTCGAAAGTGTTGTACTGAGTAGCTGTTTCAGATAAACTCTTTGAGAATAAAAACACGAGTAACCACATTCAACTGATTCACGTTGTTGCAAGAGCGGTCCAAAACTTGAGGCATCTACTGCCAAGTATAACTCTGTTTCAAGATTTCTTTTTCAGAAAGATTTATATCACAGTTCAATTTCTTTTGTCCTTGAAGAACACCGGTCAATGGGAAACTATTTCCGCCAAATTGGGTATAAATTGCCTAAAACAATTCGCCAAGGAATTGGCATAGATATTTTCTAAAGTTTTAGGAACTGGAAAACAGCAAATAACTTTGATCCTTTCAGCGAATGGTTTTATACCATTTTTATCAATCCTATGACCTAAAAAGTCAACTTCAGACAATTCAAATTTATATTTAATTGGATTCACTACAACATCATAATTTCGAAATCTTTCAAAAACATATTGTAAATGACGTTTATGTTCTAGTAAAGAGCTGGAAATAAGCACGTGATCGATGTAACAGAATACTGAATCTAGCCGTTAAAGAACTTGGTTCATAAATTTTTGTAAGGACTGGGGTGCATTCCATAATCCAAACGTCAAGCGTAAAACTTTGTAAAGCCCAAATGTTGTAATGTCTGCCTTCTTTATGCCAGAATCCTTTACGGGTATTTGATGGTTGGCTCGGATGAGGTCAAGTTTTGAGAAGACTTTAGTTCCATGTAGTTGGATGGTAAAGTCTTGAATATTAGAAATAGGGTACCTATCAGGAACAGTAAGGGCGTTCAACATATTTGAAAACTGGAATGAATACGAGGATAGTCTGAAAATTGAAGGAGGGATGCTTGAGCTGTGAAATCTTGCTCGCATCAGTTTAGACCCTTTCATTAATAAATGCATTATTCTTTCAGGCAGCGAGGCAGGACTGAAAAGTTTATAGCATGACTATAAAAGAATGATGCTAGAGCTATGAATTCTTGCTTTTATTAGTTTAAATTATTCTTATTAATAACTGCATTATTTCTTTCGAGGTGCAAGGGTGGGATGAAAATTTTATAGCCTGACGATGAAAGAATGATTTTAGAGCTGTGAAATTTTGCATGCATCAGTTTATACCCTTATTAATAATAAAGGCGTTATTTCTCCCCAGGTGACAGGGTGGGATGATCAGTTTATAGGCTGGCTTTGAAGGACGGATGCTTGAGCTGTGAAATATTACTTGCATGAGTTTAACCCTTTCTTATTAATAAATGCATTGTTTCTTTTCAGGTGTGAGGGTGGGCTGAAAATTTTGTAGGCTGCCTATGAAGGAGAAATACAGGGTGACCCACAAAAACGGGGATTTTTGAAGTGCGTATTGCCAGACATGAGCAAGTGGCAACACTGCGAGACAGTGACCTTGAGCAAGTAAACATTTCGCCATTTAGAATTCAAGATGAAATTCACAGTATCCCAGCTGAGATGTTGCAGCAGTCAATGAGGAATCTCAACAGCAGATTTCAAGAATGCATTCGTAAAGGAGGACGCCATCTACAGGACGTAATTTTGAAAAAATGAAAATTCCATCATTGTTTCTTATATGGAATGTTTTAAGGTTTCAATTACTATGAATAAAATATTTTTCTTCCATCTTCTTGGTTTTATTGAATTGTTAAAAAGTTCCCGTTGTTTTTGGTCACCCTGTAATAGAGCTATGCTACGCATCTTTTTAACAAGTTTCTTTCCAGGTAAACTAGAATCTGACTTGAATGAAGACTTCCAAAGTAACGAGTTGCGTCTTCTCTTGAAAATTGGACAAAATTTGTCATCGTCTTGTTATCAAGTACCAGTAAGATGAAAGTACCTTCACCAATTTGATCCAAAGACTGTAACAACTGATGGAAGAAGTGCATGGGCCGCAAGGTGATCTATGTTTAATAATAAACCTCTGTTCTTCACATTCCATGCGAGTATGAGCTTTTCCGTCGACCCTCGTGCAATAAAATTAAAATTAAAAACAGATCCTATCGGTTCTTTTTAATGAAAATTGTCTGAATTAATAAGTGCTGAATATATATATATACAGATATTATATGAAAATATTACTTATCTTTTAAATATCAATTTTATCCCGACATGGATGTTTCTTGCTAATATTTCCAGTCTTCAGGGGTTGTGATTTTAAATGGTATTTCTAATTTTTTCACTTTATTCCGCGTTTTTTTCAATCCGTTTTTTACTCCATTTTGTACACATGCGTATTCATGAATTCAACGTTCTTTTACACGCGCCCTTTCATGCAAATTTGCTTTCTTTCCTTATTTTTCAACTGTAGATTTTTCCTTCAATTATGAATTTTTTCTATGCAATTAAATTAAGTTATATTAATGATTATGTAGAAGTTGTTATGTTATGTTATTAATTAAATTGTAATATTTATTAATTTTTATTATTAATTAAAATATAATATATTAGTTAACATTTTTTTACCAAGAAACAACTATATGGGGAAAAATGATATTTAAAAGTTAATATATATATATATATATATATATATATATATATATATATATATATATATATATATTAGTGTGTACAGTTCATATTTTATATCATAAAGAAACAATTTATACGAAGAATTAAAGAATTATATAGGAATGTTAATTTGATTAATGGCGAAATCACTTCGCTAACAAAACTTAATAAGACATTAAATTACCATAAATTACTTAAATAATAAGATCTTTATATTTGATTTGTTGTCAGATGGAAGGCACATGCAAAGTACTTTCGACAATTTCAAATTGTCATCTTCAGGCCGCAATTTAACATTGCTATTTAATTCTTTGTATGAATTATGTTGGAATTTTTTTATTAAGCATTTTTTATTGCTCAGTGTAGACAATCTAGGATACGAGCACTTTACTAAGTAGTTTGCTATTAGTCGTTTTTCTCTTTCTTTTTTCAGTATTGTCATTTATATTAGGTTGGTGCAAAAATAATGACGTAATAATGTCGTTTTTTGACGTTAAAAATACGTAAAAAAACGACATTATTACGTCATTATTTTTGCACCAACCTAATATTTGAGACTGTATCTGGATAAGACTTTTAGGTTTTGGAAAGTTGTCTGTTGGTTCCACCAATGGTTTTTCTATTTCTTGTATATATATATATATACATAGACTATGGTGAACATAGTCAACAAATTGTCCTTTATGATATATATATATATATATATATATATATATATATATATATATATATATATATATAGTTAGTTAGTTTATGCAAACTTAGGTAATCCGTATGGGTAGACCCGAGGAGGATGATATCCGGAGAGCTCAATGTAAAATTCAGAGCAGATATGTTTGAATAAAAACAGACTACGTTAAGATTCCATGTAATAAATTATTTCACCATAACCCCTTTAACAGGGCTCTGGATCATGATGGTTATGCTGACCATTCAGATGTTTTACATAACATGCCCTCAAAAACAGCATTGCTCAGATACACACACCACACCATACAAGACTGTATATTTATCGACAAATCAGAATGAGCACCTCTTCGGAGATCTTGATCTGAGCAAGCCGGAGACATTCATCCGCGAAGGTGTTGCACCCAACCTTATAAAGTGCATGTATTTTGTACGATATATATATATATATATATATATATATATATATATATATATGCTATATAAACAAGAAAATTTAAAAAATTTCTATTTTCAAATATTTTGGTATTCACAGACAAAAATTATTTCAATAAAGTATATGTTAGCAAGGGAACAATTTACGTTAAGCTGCTAAATCCTTAATTTTTAGTTAATTGTATCGGCATAAAAGTCTAATATTACTAACCTTATTTCAGTTTTAGTTTTATTAATTCATATGTTTATTTTTCTTTTCTAATCATTTCGCCCCAAAACAAGGCTGGGGCTTCACTAGTACGCAGGAGGTGCAGAGAGTGAAAGTAAGTGGAAAAAAATGGAATTAAGGAAAAGATAAAATATTAACGGTTTTCAAGTAAATAGAAGATGACAGTTAACATAACATTTAAATTTTTGAAGATTTTAGCTAACAGGGAAGCAAGTAACCGGAAGGGAGTTAATCTGTTGGGAAGTGCGAGAAAAGAAAATGTATGACTAGAAGTGGCGGTCAAATTGAACTATTTCAACCGTAAAAGGGTGTGAACTAGATGCCAATCTAGTAGCACGCTTAAATTCAGGTATTCAGAGCATCAGGGTAAAAGGCACGTCAGAGCCGTTGCCATAAAATTATTTGAAGAAATGACAGGGAAGCCACAACACGTCTGAGAGAAAGGTGACTGAAGCCGATATGCCAAGTCAGGATCGATTACATTGCAGATCCTTCTTTGTATCTTTCCAAGACGAACAAGACCAGATACGGCAACAGTATTCAATACACGGACGAATAGTAGATTTGTAAATGTGCAAGATGAACTCTGAGACGACACAATGAACCAACCTTCCTTGAAGTAGACGAAGCTATTTATTCGATGTAGTTGTCCCACTTTGAAAACGTGAGCCCAAAAAGGTGCAGTGAGACGCCTTCCTGGGGTCGAGCATCAGCCAGGCTGATGGCGGACAGGGAAGTTTCTCTATGGTGGTTAAGTGAAAGCAGTTTTTTTTTTTATTTTAATGTTTGCGAATCTCACATTTATATTAATTGTCTGTGACAAGACGATAAATTTTCCTTTATGCAATTTTTTTTTTAATAAAAATGGCATTTTTATGAAAAGTGTTATTTTGTTTTAATGAAAATGTTATTTTCCATGTCAAAATTGTGGTCTTGATGGTTCTCGTGGCATTTAGAACTGATTCCTTAATTTCATCGGTGGTTCCACTGTCTCGGGATATCACGTCTTGTTCCTCTTTACTTCTGTTCACAAATTGTTCGCCTTGTTTCGATTGAACCTGAATTTATATTACCGAACCCAGGGATTGAACTCAAAATTGTTATATCACCAAATTCCTGAAACACTAAACTACAATTAATATTCAGATGTTATCAAAACATCATCAGTTTCCAAAACGATATTTCTTTAGAGAGGGATCGACAGTGGCCTTAAACTTAACCGGATCGACGCTTGAAAATACTGGTGTGTGTGAGTGTGATGAAGGGGTAGAAACGGTCGAAACGTTTTGATATTAAAAAGAAAGAAGAACTTTCAAACTTATTGGCTTCAGTAACGTTTCCACTGCCGTCACGTAGCTTCCGTCTGGCTTTTCTATAAAAAGATTTTATGGCAATTGTACCCATGAACGTTCCTCTTTGGAACATGGATTTTATGAATTTTAGCGCAGTACTCGACTGGCAGGAAGATCTCACCATTTTACAGTTGAATAGGCTAGATGTAACCGGAAGTTCTATGGAGCTCACTTCCAGTTGCTTACTTTCCTGGAAACTTTGATCTTCAAAAATTTAAGTGCAATATCAATCGTTCTATTCCGTCTACTTAATTCCTGATATTTTCTTTTTATATAGTTTGCTTGTCTTATTTTTTTCTCTTTCTTATCTTCTCAATCACAAGCAACAGTATATTGGTTATTTTCTAAAACTCTAGATGACCAGAGATTGGAAGCTCATCTCTTCTCTGACCTAGATTTAACAGCTCAATGGGAAAAACCTGGAGGCTCATGTTCAATGCCTCGAAAACACGAATGAGATCCCATCATTGCCGTTCGGACACGGAACTATTATCAATCAATATGAACGAAAGTTAACTGTTTTTATTTAACATAATTGATCAGCCCAAGAGTATAATCCGATCATTTGTGAATATCTATACGGATGATACATAAGTATATAGATATGCCTCCAAAACTCTAGATGACAAGAGATTGGAAGCTCATCTCTTCTCTGACCTAGATTTAACAGCTCAATGGGAAAAACGTGGAGGCTCATGTTCAATGCCTCGAAAACCCAAATGAGATCCCATTATTTCCGTTCGGACACTGAACTATTATCAATCAATATGAACGAAAGTTAACTGTTTTTACTTAAAATAATTGATCTGCCCAAGATTATAATCTGGTCATTTATGAATATCTATACGGATGATACATAAGTATATAGATATGCCTCCAAAACTCTAGATGACCAGAGATTGGAAGCTCATCTCTTCTCTGACCTAGATTTAACAGCTCAATGGGAAAAACGTGGAGGCTCATGTTCAATGCCTCGAAAACCCAAATGAGATCCCATTATTTCCGTTCGGACACTGAACTATTATCAATCAATATGAACGAAAGTTAACTGTTTTTACTTAACATAATTGATCTGCCCAAGATTATAATCTGGTCATTTATGAATATCTATACGGATGATACATAAGTATATAGATGCACCTCCAAAACTCTAGATGACCAGAGGTTGGAAGCTCATCTCTTCTCTGATCTAGATTTAACAGCTCAATGGGAAAAACGTGGAGGCTCATGTTCAATTCCTCGAAAACACAAATGAGATCCCATCATTGCCGATCGGACACTGAACTATTATCAATCAATATGAACAAAAGTTAACTGTTTTTACTTAACATAATCTTCTCAATCACAAGCAACAGTATATTGGTTCTTTTCTAAAACTCTAGATGACCAGAAATCGGCAGCTCATCTCTTCTCTGGCCTAGATCTAACAGCTGGGAAAACTGGTTGCTTATATTTAATGCTTCACAAACCAAAGTGACCTCTCATCATCGCCGGTCGGACACTGAACTATCATCAATCCCGATGAACAGATTTTCCCTAAAGGACACTACCTGTCTTTAGAGCCTATTGATACTTAAACTTATCCCAACCTCAACTGGAACTCATGCATACGATCCATCGCTTAAGAGGCTGGAAAAAGGGTCGGCCCCCTTACCTCTCCAGTAAGTACTTGACTCTTCGCGTTAACCCCTCTCTTTACAATAGCCAGATCAGACCGAAAATAGATTACTGCTGCCAGGAGCTGCCTAGTTTTTCTTTCCAGTTTCGATAGAGTCCAAAAACGCCCTTGTGGGTGATGAATTATTTTTCTCCTTACAATCACTTTCAGACTGACAAAACGTCGCAGGCTTCTCCTGCCACTCTATCGCTATTTGGAAAGAGTTCAGATGAACTACATTCCTTAGTTGCACGAGCCCTAGTCCTCACGGCTAAGACCCGTTATGTCACTCACACTGTAGCGACCCATCTCATTCTCTTCTTATACCATTGGTGAGATGTATGTTCCACTCGAATTGCTTCTTCCCACGAACCGTTGCTTTGTGGAATCGACTCTCAAGCTTATGCTTTCACGATCACTACATTCTGAACCTGTTCATGTCTGGGATTAACCGTTTTCTTCACCACATATGTGAACAAACTGTACCTCTTAATCTGTAAATCTCTGGCCTTGTACAGGGGGAATATGATTGTAAAAAACGATCCAAGTTTATATCCAGCCATCTAAAGTAATTAAGTTTGTTAATTAACCTTTCATAAGAATTTAATTTGTATCAAGATTTCAAGAGTTAACCTGATTGGAATTATATTTTGATCTTCCAACATTTAACTCTATTTGTCTACCGTTGTTAAGACACTTTAGGGCTCTGCTCGTCCTGAACCTTTGACCTCGTCACAATGAATTAATTTGTGGAGCAAAATGAATGTGTGTCGTGGGGAACGGAGGAAGGCGGCACACTGAATGATCTCGTTAGTAAATTAATTGTTATTTATTTAAAGTTTGTTTATTTCAAAGTCAGTGTAATTATATTAGAACCTAAGGGAAATACTTGATTAAATTTGCATATTGAAAACTAAACAGAATTTCTGTTTTCGGGTTTGAAGCGATTCCGACAATTTATGCTATTTCGATTAAATGTTAAAAATTAATTAGAGCTGAGATGAACAGTCGTTTTATATTATTGCTGAAATTGGATTTTCGATCGATAAAAATTGTTAAAAATGAACGCAAATCTCGTTGAGAAATGTTTTGGATTCTTTATTATGAAGAGGTAATATGATTAACACACACACATTCTCTTTCTCTCGCGTTCACTCTCACACGTAATGATATATACATTGCTGGCCAAAATCTTAAGATGAAAATAAAAAAAATATACTTTTTGCGTTGTTAGACTCAACCGCTTATTGTAGTAGAGCTTCGAAAAATAAAAATAAGAGAAGAAAAAATAGGTTTTTTTTTTTTTTGGTATTTAGTACGGAAAATTTGAATACTGGGAAATTAGACTAAATAGTAGGTGGTCAAAAGTGTCAGACCATATTTAAACGAAGTTTTTATTGGTAAACGCAGAAGGAAATTTAGTCAGTTGTGTTCAAGCATTAGTTCAGTTAACATCTCTCAATGGTATCTCCTGCATTTCATTAGAAGAAAACACGGAAAAGTCTAAAAAGTTTGACGTGGAAGAATTTGTCAATCTGCAAAAGCAAGGTCTTCCGTCCTGGGTATGACGATAAACTACATCCGCGTCTTGGACAAGACGATACACTACTTCCAACAGCAAGGCCTCGGATCAGGGGGTTTTGAGGGGCGTGGGACTACCTCTTTATTGCTAGTGTTCCCAGGTCCAACCTGATCCGGGGTGGTAGCACCTGTTAGGGTCCCAGCCCTTGGAAAATAGTTAATCCCCAAATTGGAGTCAAAACACTATGAAAGTGTAAAAATAGGTTTTAGTACCAGAAATACGCTGTAAAAAATTATTACCAGCAATAAATTCTTGAAGAATTTTTTTTTTACCAGCAATACATTAAAACAAAAAAAAAAGAAACATTATAATCAATACATTTTGAAAAAAATATTACCATCTATAAATTTTTGAAAAAAATTACGAACAATAGATTTTTGAAAAATAAAATATTTCCAGTAATAGATTTTTTAATAAAATGTACTACCAGAAATATATTACTGAAAAAAAATTACCAGCAATAAAAAATTTGTCGGCATTAAATAACTCATTGAGGTTGATATACCGTAAATCAAGCCAAACCAAACCAGCAAGGTCTCTCTGAACGTGAGAATGGATATAATAAAACTGAAATTTCTTAAAAGCCCCAGATGGATACGGAAATTTCTTAAAATATCCAGGGAGATACGGAACGAGAATTCCAAGTGGTCGGCTCAAGAAAATTTTGGGTTGTCGGGCATCGAACCAGAGTAAAGCCCTTTAGGGATGTTGAAGGCAGCTCAAGAACACTAAGACGGTATCTCTGAGAGAAAGGCTTTAAAACCTAATAACATCTTCAAAGACGTCACCTTATTCCACACCACAAAACAGCTCTGTTAAATAAGCTAATAAGCTTCAAATATGGGACAGAAAATTGTAAGAAGATTTTTGTCTCTGATACAAAAAAAAAAAAAAAAAAAAAATTAACATCTATGGCCCCGATGGTTTCCAACGGTACTGGTCCAATAAGGATATGATACTGGAGGCATGCGCAATACAGTAGAGAAGGTTCTATCATAATCTGAGTTGCTATCTCCTTTCAAGAGACAATTGAGCTTCAGGTTATACAGTGGCGTCAAACCGTGGCTGTTTACATTGGCATGTTGGCGAAATCATTCTTATTGACTAAAGGCTCTCTCTTGTGTGAAAATGACTGCCTCACTGCATAATGTCCGGAGGGCAAAGGACTTTTTTTTATGGCGAATAACGTGAATCATTTGGATATTTCAACGTCTTCGCCCAACTTGAAACCTATTGAAAATGTTTGGAGGTGGATAGGAAGTCTATACAAATAGACGTCAATTCCAAACAGTGTCTTATCTTTTTGAAGCAATCTTCACCACTCGGAATAACATTTCAGCCAGCCTTCTGCAGACACTTATATCAACCATACCAAAGAGAAATAGTTAATTTATTTACAATGACGACCGTGCAAATCACTACTGAAAAGTCCTGTTGGGAATTTCCTACTCTGTTTAGGACTTCTTTTATTCAGTCAGTTATATGCGTGATGCACACTTAGGCGATCATGTATCTTTCGATACATGACTGACGAAGCAGATTTTTCTCTCAGTAGGTTGGCATTTTTTCTGCAGTAGACAAGTTGCCATTCAAGGCTATAGAACCCGGTCTGTCCTGCTATATCCCTCTTAGCTGGGGGTTAAGAAGGGTATTCGTACGTAAATGAATCTAATGGATGCATTCGACTGGAATTCGAACTCGGCTCTCTGATTCCTCAATCCTGGACGCTATCCATTACTCCAATGGTTTTAAACTTTTGGGCAGCTCGTATTTAGCCTAATTTCACAGTATCCATATTTTCCCTATTAAATGCAAAAACAAAAAAACAAAAAACAAAAAAAAAAGCAAAGAACAGTTTATGATTTTTCTTTTTCTTATTTTCATTTTTCAAAGCTTTACTCAAGTGGTTGAATCTAATAATGAAAAGGGTATATTTTTTTTCTTTATTTTCATTGGCCTTAAGATTTTGACTAGCAGCGTATATATATGTTCGACCTTGCCGACCGAACGATCCTTTGTGGTCGAGCGGTAAGGCACATCAGGCTATATGGCGGTTCCGTATAGGATACAGGTTCGAATCCTGTCGAAGGACGAATATTTTCTATGAAAATATCTCGGACATTCAGGCCGGTAAATATTATATAATACTGTTTATTATAAACAGAGCATTTACTTAAATACTTGTATCTATAAAAAGAATGTTAAACATAAAAATGTCTTTAAATTCGTAAATTAACATCTTAAAACGAAATTATGGTTAGACATATTCCGATTAGAGACTGGTGCATTGATATGTGTTTTGTAAAATATTCTTTTTTGTGTTAATCTTCCTCGAGCTCTCTCCTATGTGTGCAATTAAATAAGGCACGAAATGCACTTTAAGAGTGAGAATCAATTTTATTTCACCTTGTACTTTCCATCTATTTCTGAGATCATCATCAGGGGTGAAACTTTTAAAACTATGTGTAGCTATTCATTACTGATTTTTTTTTTCTTTTGGGTGTAAATGCTATGGCTGACAGAAAAAAATAAATAATGGATAACTATTCACGTTCTAATGAACGCGAAAGCAGAACTGTCAATCCAGACACCTTATGTTGCACCTATTCGACTACAGCTCCATAAGAACACATTTAAACATACACACACTAACTTATCAGATTCAATCCGGAAAATACTGGGAGAAAATACAAACATCATCCACATGTTAAAAAAAAAAGATAAAAAATAATGGAAGTCTTAGTAATAAAAAAGAAAAAGCCAACACTCAATATTATTAACGAAGAACACGGCTACAGTGTGCTGTCTTCGGAAAATAAAACATCCCTATAACTCTAGAAACATACACACAACCCATACACCGAGTTAAAAAGCAAGAATAAAATAATCCTTGATAATTGATAAAAGCATGGCCGAAACCGCGCGTAATTACAAAATCTTTGGACAGTTTCTACACTCTATGTCCAGAAAAGAAAAGACTTGTTCAAACATAAGAAAAATTGTTTGTTGGCTTTAATGAAATATGTATAAATGAGGAATTGCTGCTATTCTATCTATCTATCTATCTATCTATCTATCTATATCTATATATATATATATATATAGAATAGCAGCAATATTATATTATTGCTGCTATTATATATATATATATATATATATATATATAATAGCAGAGTGTCTAAGCCTTTTTATGATATATATATATATATATATATATATATGTGTGTGTGTGTGTGTGCCTTTTTATGATATATACATATATATATATATATATATATATATACAAAAGTGAACATAGAAGTCAACACTTAGAGGCGACAGTCTGTTTCATGCTATATGCAAGCGTCAGGCCACATATGCTGTTATTTTTCTCGGCTATTTATATATATACGGGTTAGTGGTGCATTGTGGGTATTCTGTTATGGCGATTATTTCACCGAAAGTCGTTTGTTTATCTATTTGGGTCAAATTATATTGCTTGTTTTTATTTTTTTGTTCCTTATTTTATTTATTTATTTATTAACGTAGTAAGAATTTGTTTATATCACTTATTTAACAGTTTTGTTTTGTTTTGGGAATTTAATTAAAGCTATTTGTTCAGTTTTGGGGTTGATTGTTGTAGTTCATTCTAAGTATTATTTTGGCGGGAACAGTTTTTAATTGATTATCTTTATTTGGGATAGGTTTGTTTATTTATTTACTTGGATGAATTTAGGTTAATTTATTTTACTTGTATATTTTCTCTTTTCGGTTTTCGATTTTTAAGTAACATAGTATTTATTTATGTTTTATTTATATTTTTTTATTGTTATTTTGTTTATTAGTATATTTATTTGTTTTTATTTTATTTTTTCCGTTTTTAAGTTTTTAGGTTACGTAGTAAAAATTTATTTTCATGTCTGCATTTTGAGATGAGCTCGGATCTTTTGTTTAATAATTTATTTTGGTCGGGGAAAGTAATGATAGCTATTTTTTCCTCCGAGCAAAGTTTGCAAGATTTTGATTGGTTATTGTAGGCTGATGATTTTTTCCTTATCTTCCAAGATATTTTTGGTGTGATGTTCGTTTTGTTTTTAATTTCCCAGATATACTTAGAAAGCATTGTACTGTTTGCATATTTACTATTTGTGAAAATACTACGTGAATAAATAAATAAATAAATAAATAAAATAAGAAACAAAAAAATAAAAACAAGCAATATAATTTGACCTAAATAGATAAACAAACGACTTCCGGTGAAATAACCGCCATAACAGAATACCCACAATGCACCACTAACCCGTATATATATAAATAGTCGAAAAAAATAACAGCATATGTGGCCTGACGATTGCATATAGCATGAAACAGACTGTCGCCTCTAAGTGTTGACTTCTATGTTCACTTTTGTATTTACACACGCTCTATCTCTGATATTGAGCACTTTATTCCATAAATATAGCACACCTTAAGACTATATATATATATATATATATATATATATATATATATATATATATATATATATATATATATATATATGTGTGTGTGTGTGTGTGTGTGTGTGTGTGTGTGTGTGTGTGTGTGTGTGGACGTGGCCAAATGGTTACAACGTTTGCATTCTGACCATGAGACTAGGGTTCGAATCTCAACAAGGTCGATTTTTCAGGAAGAAGCCTTGATGTTATCGGGGTGGATCGAGGACGATCCCAGCTTGCGGCACCTTTGGAAAGTGACTGAAAACCATAGCATCGTTTAACCCAAGCCTTGTCAGTGAAAATGGCCGAGGACTTGAGCGTACTGGCCTTGTTGAAATTGTTGATCACACTATAATAATGCAGTATAAACCATGAAAACAAAATGTTCCTGAGCAAGCGTCTGCAAAAGGGATTGGTTAGCCGCCCTAGTAGACGGCTATCTTCGAATATATCTGTGTGTCTGTATATATATATATATATATTCAAGTTAACTCTTGAAAATATATTTCAATTGGGCACTGTTGAATGACAAGCTAATTCTTCAAACAACAGCCACCTGCTTTAATGCGAAGCTCTTCCGTAAAATGAAAGGAGCACTCCGGGTGTTTGACCTTTGTTTACTTTTCTAAAAACTATACGCTAGATTTAGTTGCCTCATTTTTTCGGGTGAAGATAGCTCAGTAATAGAAACTCTAACACCAAATCGATTGGGTTTCGATACTGGCTTGAGGCATTCGGATGTCTAGTCGCACTGAGGAGCTGTGAAACACCGAAACAATATATATATATATATATATAACTCCACATGAAAAACATTCTTGGTCTCATACCCCATATTTTTGTTCTTTCTTGTCTTGAAGTTATTCTTGCCTTACTATTGTTGCATTGCCTCGATCTGACATTTATATATATTATTTGCTCACAACATTAGCGAGTCGACGGATATGACAATGCCGGAAATCCCGAGAGCCATTGTCAACCGATTATCCTGGAGGAAGTTTTCTGCTTCTTCTTCCAATGAGACCCCCACGATAATTGAAGCAGTCTAGGGGATGATAATGATTTTGCACTGTTCTTTTTCTTCCTTTTCATATTAATACTTGGGAACTTTGTCAATTCTGTCTGTTAAGAAAATTTTAAAATTACACTTAACAAGGGCCACATATATTTAACTTAGTTCCACGGCGCCTTGAAATGTTATCAGCCCAACTCCCTTCTCAGAAGAATAAATTTTAATGTCCAGGCATGTTGGGAAATGGACCGAGCTGAGAACTTTTCGGCGCACTTTAATCTAGTCATATTAAAAATTCATGGAACATGAAGAATCGCAGACGTTTGTGGCATATGACAGTTATTTTGTTTTGAGTACTTCAGCTTTTATGGCTTCATCGTTGACACGTCTTTCCAATGTAGGGTTTCACGTAATTTATTATATATTTTTTTTATTCATTCGCCATCCATCCTGAAGACTTCTTTTTTAATTGAATTCTAATTACCACATTCCAAGTTCGCCCACTGTAACACGGCCACGTGTGCGAAGAATGTAATTACAGACAATGCTACAGCCACAATAACAACTCATTTGAACATCGCTTGAATTCCGTTCCCTCTTGGTTGAGGGCCCTTTCACTGACTAACACGTTGTTCATGAGGAGTTATTAGAATAACATGAAATTTGGAAAGGAATAAAACACTTTGATTATATATATATATATATATATATATATATATATATATATATATATATATGTATGTATATATATATATATTTGGTTGGGTTGATGTGAGTTTGTGACCTGCATCTGATGATCGCAAACGCGTGAAACCCAGGGTCACGAACTCACATCACCCCAACCAAATATGTCTATCTCTGATATTGAGCGTTTTCTAATAATTTAATAAATACCGCGCATATAATATATAAATAATATATATAATATATATATATATATATATATATATATATATATATATATATATATACACACACACATTTTTCATATATATATATATATATATATATATATATATATATATATATATATATATATATATATATATATATGAAGAAAAATATACGGAAAAAACAAACACAAATCCTTATATGCAATTATGCTGTTTTAATGTTAATATGTCAACGTCAGACGTTTCGGTCTAATAAACCATCTTCAGGACATATTCATAACATATAATTAATATTATCAATTGAACAATATGTCCTGAAGATGGTTTTTTAGACCGAAACGTCCGACGTTGACATATTAACATTAAAACAGCATAATTGCATATAAGGATTTTTGTTTTTTTTTCCGTATATTATTTGCTTACATATATATATATATATATATATATATATATGATGGACTCTCCTGTCGAGTTCGACGTATGACGTTCCAACGATCACTTACTAATTCTCTTCATGTCTATGACTGGCATGACTTGCACAAAAGACTACAAACAGTACAAGAGAAAATATTCCATGCAAGTGTAACAGAAACACTGTTAACTGTTTTCTTTCGCTTTCGTGTTTCAAGCAGTCCAAAGATGCTTACTGCTTGATTGGATAAATTACAAACATTTTTTCTGCTTATTTTTATTATAATTCTTTCATATCCACGAATATCGATGTAGGATATTATGTATATTCACTAATATATACATATATATTTTTTTCAACATACAACGTGTGTTAGCACGTGCGATACCATGTCTTCATCAGCCGGCGACCAGGGCTGATATCACGGTTTCGGTGGCTACGGCGAGACCGCCACCCCTGGCGCAACCAGCAGCGTTTGCCACCAGGCAGGGTATGAAGATAAGCTAACTAATTGTTCCTTTAAGTAAAATCTATTTGCAATGAAATTTTCTTGAACGCGTTTGCCGTTATTGACGCGCTCGTAAAAAGTCGTTATAGACGACCACGCAAATATCTCACTTATATAGTGGTAGCGAAATCTGGTGCCGATATCGAATTTTAATTAAAACCTCATGCTCAATGCTTTCCTCTCGTATCAATTTCTTGTAAAAAGTATAGTTAATAAATAAATTATAAGTATTTAAAAATGGGGAGTTACTTTCCATTTACACTATGTACATAGAGAGAGATGGTGTAACAGCAAAATTGTCTAAATCGTATAACAACAAAAAAGTTTTAATTCAGATTAAGCTTTGAATCGTTGTATCTTAGAAATGATTAAGGATATCTTACTGGAATTCTCCGAGGTTTATACAACTCTATTGGGCTATACTTTGAACAATAAGATGGTATTTAGCTCTAAGATGAAATGATGATTCCTTTTACTGTTGTCACCTCCTGATCTAGTTTGCCTCTCTACTGTTCCTTTTTTTTTAAACTTATTCACTGTTCACTTGATGGTTCTTAAAAGGACTTTGAAGATGAAAGCCATGGTCGTACCATTACTAATTGTCTGAATGATCTTTTCCCTCACACCATTGGTCACTGGAGAAAAACATAGTGGGGCTGACACAAATCGATTTTAACGTGTTCACTTTTTAGTTAATTCAAAGGGTTTTTCATTGACTTTAACGACAAATGGTGTCAAGATGGTTAAACGTCTTTTCGCCATTAAATGGCCTATGAGGAATTTGATGAGACGCTAAACAAAGAAAGCAACAATACCTGATTTTTTATAAGGCTATAATTAATACCGGATATTTTATAAGCATATAGGTGGAATACTGAATCATAAAAAGGAAAAAAAAATATGTAACAAGTTTGGTGTTTCAAAATGACTTTATCAGGAAAAATATGCTTATTGATGAATTTATATACATGTAGTGGGTGGGGGTCAAATGTCGGTTATAGAGGTACGCTGAAGATGGAGGAACGCTAAAGTTAAATTTAAATTTTTGGCGTTCGATGTGTCGAAATCGAACCTGGACGAAAGTAGAAATTAATAACTAACAAAAAGTAGGAAAGAAAAAAGATTGAAAGAAATAAAGAAAAGAAGAAAGAAAGTAGAAATTAATAGCCAATAAAAAGAAAGAAATTAAAGAGATTGAAAGAAATAAAGAAAAGAAGAAAAAAAGGAGAAATTAACAGACGAACAAAAAGAAAGAAAAAAGATTGAAAGAAATAAAGACAAGAAGAAAGTAGAAATTAATAGCCAACAAAAAGAAAGAAAGAAAAAAGATTGAAAGAAATAAAGAAAAGAAGAAAGACAGTAGAAATTAATAGTCAACAAAAAGAAAGACAGAAAAAAGATTAAAAAAAAAAGAAAAGAAGAAAGAAATTAGAAGTCAATAGCCAACAAAAAGAAAGAAAGAAAAAAGATTGAAAGAAATAAAGAAAAGAAGATAGTAGAAATTAATAGCCAACAAAAAGAAAGAAAGAAAAAAGATTGAAAGAAATAAAGAAAAGAAGATAGTAGAAATTAATAGCCAACGAAAAGAAAGAAAGAAAAAAGACTGAAAGAAATAAAGAAAAAAAGAAAAAAGTAGTAATTAATAGCCAACAAGAAAGAGAGAAAAAAGATTGAAAGTAATAAAAAAAGTAGAAAGAAAGGAGAAATTAATAGCCAATAAAAAGAAAGAAAGAAAAAAGTTTGAAAGAAATAAAGAAAAGAAGAAAGAAAGTAGAAATTAATAGCCAACAAAAAGAAAGAAAAAAGTTTGAAAGAAATAAAGAAAAGAAGAAAGAAAGGAGAAATTAATAGCCAACAAAAAGAAAGAGAAAAAGATTGAAAGAAAGAAATAAAAAAAGAAAGAAAGTAGAAATTAATAGTCAACAAAAAGAAAGAAAGAAAAATAAAGATTGAAACAAGTAAAGAAAAGAGGAAGAAAGTACAAATTAATAGCCAACAAAAAGAAAGCAACAAAAAAGATTGAAAAAAATAAAGAAAAGAAGAAAGAAAGTAGAAATTAATAGTCAACAAAAAGAAAGTAAGAAAAGATTTGAAAGAAATAAAGAAAAGAAGAACGAAATTCGAAATTAATAGCCAACAAAAAGAAAGAAAGAAAAAGGATTGAAAGAAAGAAATAAAAGAAGAAAGAAAGTAGATATTAATAGTTAACAAAAAGAAAGAAAGAAAAAAGATGTAAAGAAAGAAAAGAAGAAAGAAATTAGAAATTAATAATAAACAAAAAGAAAGACAGAAAAAAAATTGAAAGAAATAAAGAAAAGAAGAAAGAAAGTAGAAATTAATAGTCAACAAAACGAAAGAAAGAAAAAAAGATTGAAAGACATAAAGAAAAGAAGAATAAAAGTAGAAATTAATAGCCAACAAAGAGAAAGAGAGAAAAAAGTTTGAAAGAAATAAAGAAAAGAAGAATGAAAGTAGAAATTAATAGCCAACAAAAAGTAAAGAAAGAAAAAAGATTGAAAGAAATAAAGAAAAGAAGAAAGAAAGTAGAAATTAATAGTCAACAAAAAGAAAGAAAGAAAAAAGATTGAAAGAAATATAGAAAAGAGGAAAGAAAGTAGAAAGGAATAACCAACAAAACAGAAAGAAAGAAAGAAAAAAGAAAGAGAAAATATAGATATAAATAAAGAAAGGAAGTAAGAAAGAATGAAAGTGGAAACATATTGAAAAAACAAAAGAATGAGTGACGGAAATCAGCAAAAATTTAAAAAAAATCAAAGAAAGAAATGAAATGAAATGACCACCCCTCCTTCGAAAATAAAAAAAAAATACAAGAAGTTAAAGAAAAGAAAAGAAAGTAAGACGGCCAGGTAATAACAGAGGTCAATGTCTGAGGCCATGTAAATCCAGACCTCTTAAAGTCAGGCAGGCATTGTTTTGCAGCGGGATCCACCCTGTACATAACCCGGGAGCCACTCGAGGTAGAGGGTTACATGGTAAGAGGCAGAGTTTATGCAGATATATGGGTAAGATGACGGTTAACGCTAAACTTGATCTGGTTAAGACTGTAGGAATCGGGAAAATATGCTCTTGAGAGTCGGTTCCACGGAGCAGTGCTTCACGGGAAGAAGCTACTCGAGTGGAACTTACTTCTCACCAATAGAATACGAAGGGAATAAGAGTTATTCGCTACAATGGGGGTGGCATAGCGGGTCTCAGACGTGAAGATTAGAGCTAGTGGTACTAAGGAATGTAGTTCGCTTGAGAACTTTCCATAGAAGTAGCGACAGAGCAGTGAGAAGCTTGCGACTTGTCGTCTACGAGAAATGGGTTGTAATAATTTTTCATCCACAAGGACTCAGAGATACTTTTGTACACTAACGAGACAGGAAAGTGAGAAGTGGGCAACTATTGTCCAAATGTGATAGAATTGCCAGCATTTTAGACCTGAACTGAATCTTGTAAAGGTAGAACATAAAGTTTCAAATCAGGTTCTTACCGCAACAGTACAGGCAAACGACCATTTTTCCAACCACTTTAGCGAGATATCGTATATACGAGATCCACTTGATATTTGGCTTGTTTTTAAAGCCAAGTAGATATTAAAGTCTGCTTGAGGGTACATCCTCTCTTCGTGACTCGTAGTATCTCAGAATCCAGCTGGCGATGATAGAATGTAACTAGTGGTTTTCGAATGTAACCGGCCAGTTTTTATACAGCTGATATGTTATTGCTATACCATAGTAGAGAGATTTGGAGGTGCATCCATATATCATCAGTATAGATATTCACAAAAAATCTAAGCATACTCTTAGGCAGATAATTTATGTAAAGTAAAAAGAGGGTTGGTCCATGTCTGGGGCACACTAGAGTTATATTCTCGCTTTTGAAGATTGACGCTATCTTTCAAGATTAAGCTTAGCCACGCTGGGAATTATGAACATTAAATTCAAATAAGAATACATCAAAAGAAAGGAAGGATGAACAAAGAAAAAGAAAATCGTAAATAATAAAAGAGTAAAGATGAAGAGGATATTTAAAAAATAAAAAAGTAAATGTTTAAAAGTATAGCAAATGAGAGAGAAACATTGGAGAGTGAGAAGTCAATAAAAAAGACTGGTGGAAAAAGTAATATTAAATATCTCCAAAACCAAGCCAATAATATTACGTCATTACCAAGTAGACCATGAATTTTCTAATTCTTTTGAACGTCTATTGGGACTCACGTTCACCCAAGACTTCAAGTAGAACTCATAATAATGTCGTTTTTTGACGTTAAAAAATAGGTCAAAAACGACATTATTACGTCATTATTTTTGCACCAACCTAATATGAGTTCTACTTGAAGTCTTGACTTGAAGTCCATTACTAAAGAGGTTGGAATGTTGTCGGTTCCTTGAAGCATTCCAGAAAGTATCTACCCTCTGGAGCTCTCCTCCTGTCATTCTCTGTTATTACAAGAGTCAGATCAAACCAAAATTGGAGTATTGCTGTCAAGAAATAAGAAAGTGAACAAGACAGAAAGAATAAAATGAAAGTAAAAATAAAAGAAAAAAATACGAGAAACAAAGAACAGAAAAAATAATACGAAAACGAAAAGGGAAAAGAAATTTAAAAAAGCGAAATAAAAGAGAACAAAGAAAAATAATCTGAAAAAAAAAAGAAGAAATAAACATATGGATGAAAATAGTGGGATTGTATATCGACAAAAATGTGAACATATAAAAATTGATTTGCCTACAAAATATATATCAGTTACTGCGTCTAGAAGAGTAAAAGATGGCGGAGATGAATAAGTTACTTGCTGCGTCTAGAAGAATTAAAGATGGCAGGGAAGAATATATGAGTTACTGTGTGTGGAATAGTTAAAGATGGCGGAGATGAACATGTTACTTGCTGTGTCTAGAAGAATTAAAGATGGCAGGGACGAATATATCAGTTACTGCGTCTAGAAGAGTAAAAGATGGCGGAGATGAATAAGTTACTTGCTGTGTTTAGAAAAATTAATGATGGCAGGGACGAATATAGAAGAGTTAAAGATGGCGGAGACGAATATGTTACTTGCTGCGTCTAGAAGAATTAAAGATGGCAGGGAAGGATATATGAGTTACTGTGTGTGGAATAGTTAAAGATGGCGGAGATGAATATGTTACTTGCTGTGTCTAGAAGAATTAAAGATGTCGGAGACGAATATGTTACTTGCTGCGTCTAGAAATATTAAAGATGGCAGGGACGAATATATCAGTGAGTGTGTAGAAGAGTTAAAGATGGAAGGGACAAATATAGAAGTGTTATAGATGTCGGAGACGAATATGTTACTTTCGGCGTCTAGAAGAATTAAAGATGGCAGGGACGAATATATCAGTTACTGCGTCTAGAAGAGTAAAAGATGGCGGAGATGAATAAGTTACTTGCTGTGTTTAGAAAAATTAATGATGGCAGGGACGAATATAGAAGAGTTAAAGATGGCGGAGACGAATATGTTACTTGCTGCGTCTAGAAGAATTAAAGATTGCAGGGAAGAATATATGAGTTACTGTGTGTGGAATAGTTAAAGATGGCGGAGATGAATATGTTACTTGCTGTGTCTAGAAGAATTAAAGATGGCAGGGACGAATATATCAGTTACTGCGTCTAGAAGAGTAAAAGATGGCGGAGATGAATAAGTTACTTGCTGTGTTTAGAAAAATTAATGATGGCAGGGACGAATATAGAAGAGTTAAAGATGGCGGAGACGAATATGTTACTTGCTGCGTCTAGAAGAATTAAAGATGGCAGGGAAGAATATATGAGTTACTGTGTGTGGAATAGTTAAAGATGGCGGAGATGAATATGTTACTTGCTGTGTCTAGAAGAATTAAAGATGGCAGGGACGAATATATCAGTTACTGCGTCTAGAAGAGTAAAAGATGGCGGAGATGAATAAGTTACTTGCTGTGTTTAGAAAAATTAATGATGGCAGGGACGAATATAGAAGAGTTAAAGATGGCAGGGAAGAATATATGAGTTACTGTGTGTGGAATAGTTAAAGATGGCGGAGATGAATATGTTACTTGCTGTGTCTAGAAGAATTAAAGATGGCAGGGACGAATATATCAGTTACTGCGTCTAGAAGAGTAAAAGATGGCGGAGAAGAATAAGTTACTTGCTGTGTTTAGAAAAATTAATGATGGCAGGGACGAATATAGAAGAGTTAAAGATGGCGGAGACGAATATGTTACTTGCTGCGTCTAGAAGAATTAAAGATGGCAGGGAAGGATATATGAGTTACTGTGTGTGGAATAGTTAAAGATGGCGAAGATGAATATGTTACTTGCTGCGTCTAGAAGAATTAAAGACGGCAGGGACGAATATATCAGTTACTGCGTCTAGAAGAGTAAAAGATGGCGGAGAAGAATAAGTTACTTGCTGTGTTTAGAAAAATTAATGATGGCAGGGACGAATATAGAAGAGTTAAAGATGGCGGAGACGAATATGTTACTTGCTGCGTCTAGAAGAATTAAAGATGGCAGGGAAGAATATATGAGTTACTGTGTGTGGAATAGTTAAAGATGGCGGAGATGAATATGTTACTTGCTGTGTCTAGAAGAATTAAAGATGGCAGGGACGAATATATCAGTTACTGCGTCTAGAAGAGTAAAAGATGGCGGAGATGAATAAGTTACTTGCTGTGTTTAGAAAAATTAATGATGGCAGGGACGAATATAGAAGAGTTAAAGATGGCGGAGACGAATATGTAACTTTCTGTGTCTAGAAGAATTAAAGATGGCAGGGAAGAATATATGAGTTACTGTGTGTGGAATAGTTAAAGATGGCGGAGATGAATATGTTACTTGCTGTGTCTAGAAGAATTAAAGATGGCAGGGACGAATATATCAGTTACTGCGTCTAGAAGAGTAAAAGATGGCGGAGAAGAATAAGTTACTTGCTGTGTTTAGAAAAATTAATGATGGCAGGGACGAATATAGAAGAGTTAAAGATGGCGGAGACGAATATGTTACTTGCTGCGTCTAGAAGAATTAAAGATGGCAGGGAAGAATATATGAGTTACTGTGTGTGGAATAGTTAAAGATGGCGGAGATGAATATGTTACTTGCTGTGTCTAGAAGAATTAAAGATGGCAGGGACGAATATATCAGTTACTGCGTCTAGAAGAGTAAAAGATGGCGGAGAAGAATAAGTTACTTGCTGTGTTTAGAAAAATTAAGGATGGCAGGGACGAATATAGAAGAGTTAAAGATGTCGGAGACGAATATGTTACTTGCTGCGTCTAGAAGAATTAAAGATGGCAGGGAAGAATATATGAGTTACTGTGTGTAGAATAGTTAAAGATGGCGGAGATGAATATGTTACTTGCTGTGTCTAGAAGAATTAAAGATGGCAGGGACGAATATATCAGTTACTGCGTCTAGAAGAGTAAAAGATGGCGGAGATGAATAAGTTACTTGCTGTGTTTAGAAAAATTAATGAAGGCAGGGACGAATATAGAAGAGTTAAAGATGGCGGAGACGAATATGTTACTTGCTGCGTCTAGAAGAATTAAAGATGGCAGGGAAGAATATATGAGTTACTGTGTGTGGAATAGTTAAAGATGGCGGAGATGAATATGTTACTTGCTGTGTCTAGAAGAATTAAAGATGGCAGGGACGAATATATCAGTTACTGCGTCTAGAAGAGTAAAAGATGGCGGAGATGAATAAGTTACTTGCTGTGTTTAGAAAAATTAATGATGGCAGGGACGAATATAGAAGAGTTAAAGATGGCGGAGACGAATATGTTACTTGCTGCGTCTAGAAGAATTAAAGATGGCAGGGAAGAATATATGAGTTACTGTGTGTGGAATAGTTAAAGATGGCGGAGATGAATATGTTACTTGCTGTGTCTAGAAGAATTAAAGATGGCAGGGACGAATATATCAGTTACTGCGTCTAGAAGAGTAAAAGATGGCGGAGATGAATAAGTTACTTGCTGTGTTTAGAAAAATTAATGATGGCAGGGACGAATATAGAAGAGTTAAAGATGGCGGAGACGAATATGTTACTTGCTGCGTCTAGAAGAATTAAAGATGGCAGGGAAGAATATATGAGTTACTGTGTGTGGAATAGTTAAAGATGGCGGAGATGAATATGTTACTTGCTGTGTCTAGAAGAATTAAAGATGGCAGGGACGAATATATCAGTTACTGCGTCTAGAAGAGTAAAAGATGGCGGAGAAGAATAAGTTACTTGCTGTGTTTAGAAAAATTAATGATGGCAGGGACGAATATAGAAGAGTTAAAGATGGCGGAGACGAATATGTTACTTGCTGCGTCTAGAAGAATTAAAGATTGCAGGGAAGAATATATGAGTTACTGTGTGTGGAATAGTTAAAGATGGCGGAGATGAATATGTTACTTGCTGTGTCTAGAAGAATTAAAGATGGCAGGGACGAATATATCAGTTACTGCGTCTAGAAGAGTAAAAGATGGCGGAGAAGAATAAGTTACTTGCTGTGTTTAGAAAAATTAATGATGGCAGGGACGAATATAGAAGAGTTAAAGATGGCGGAGACGAATATGTTACTTGCTGCGTCTAGAAGAATTAAAGATGGCAGGGAAGAATATATGAGTTACTGTGTGTAGAATAGTTAAAGATGGCGGAGATGAATATGTTACTTGCTGCGTCTAGAAGAATTAAAGATGGCAGGGACGAATATATCAGTTACTGCGTCTAGAAGAGTAAAAGATGGCGGAGATGAATAAGTTACTTGCTGTGTTTAGAAAAATTAATGATGGCAGGGACGAATATAGAAGAGTTAAAGATGGCGGAGACGAATATGTTACTTGCTGCGTCTAGAAGAATTAAAGATGGCAGGGAAGAATATATGAGTTACTGTGTGTGGAATAGTTAAAGATGGCGGAGATGAACATGTTACTTGCTGTGTCTAGAAGAATTAAAGATGGCAGGGACGAATATATCAGTTACTGCGTCTAGAAGAGTAAAAGATGGCGGAGATGAATAAGTTACTTGCTGTGTTTAGAAAAATTAATGATGGCAGGGACGAATATAGAAGAGTTAAAGATGGCGGAGACGAATATGTAACTTTCTGTGTCTAGAAGAATTAAAGATGGCAGGGAAGAATATATGAGTTACTGTGTGTGGAATAGTTAAAGATGGCGGAGATGAATATGTTACTTGCTGCGTCTCGAAGAATTAAAGACGGCAGGGACGAATATATCAGTTACTGCGTGTAGAATAGTTAAAGATTGCGGAGATGAATATGTTACTTGCTATGTCTAGAAGAATTAAAGATGGCCGGGAGGAATATAACAGAATTAAAGATGTCGGAGACGAATATGTTACTTGCTGCGTCTAGAAATATTAAAGATGGCAGGGACGAATATATCAGTGAGTGTGTAGAAGAGTTAAAGATGGAAGGGACAACTATAGAAGTGTTATAGATGTCGGAGACGAATATGTTACTTTCGGCGTCTAGAAGAATTAAAGATGGCAGGGACGAATATATCAGTTACTGCGTCTAGAAGAGTAAAAGATGGCGGAGATGATTATGTTACTTGCTGTGTCTAGAAGAATTAAAGACGGCAGGGACGAATATAAAAGAGTTAAAGATGTCGGAGACGGATATGTTACTTGCGGCGTCTTGAAAAATTAAATATGGCAGGAACGAATATATCAGTTACTGAGTCTAGATGAGTAAAAGATGGCGGAGATGAATAGGTTACTTGCTGTGTCTAGAACAATTAAAGATGGCAGGGACAAATATAGAAGACTTAAAGATGTCGGAGACGAATATGTTACTTGCTGTGTCTAAAAGAAGTAAATATGGCATGGACGAATATAGAAGAGTTAAAGATGTCGGTGGCGAATATGTTACTTGCTGTGTCTAGAAGAATTAAAGATGGCAGGAAAGAATATATCAGTTACTGCGTGTAAAATAGTTAAAGATGGCGGAGATGGATATGTTACTCGCTGCGTCTAGAAGAATTAGAGATGGTAGGGACAAATATAGAAGTCTTAAAGATGTCGGAGCAAATATGTTACTTGCTGCGTCTAGAAGAATTAAAGATGGCAGGAAAGAATATATCAGTTACTCCGTGTAAAATAGTTAAAGATGGCGGAGATGGATATGTTACTTGCTGCGTCTAGAGGAATTAAAGATGGCAGGGACGAATATAGAAGAGTTAAATATGTCGGAGACGAATATGTTACTTTCTGTGTCTAGAAGAATTAAAGATGTCAGGGACGAATATAGAAGAGGTAAAGATGTCGGAGACGAAGATGTTACTTGCTGCGTCTTGAAAAATTAAAGATGGCAGGGACGAATATATAAGTTACTGCGTGTAGAATAGTTAAAAATGGCGGAGATAAATATGTTACTTGCTGTGTCTAGAAGAATTAAAGATGGCAGGGACGAATATAGAAGAGTTAAAGATGTCGGAGACGAATATGTTACTTGCGGCGTCTTGAAAAATTAAATATGGCAGGAACGAATATATCAGTTACTGAGTCTAGATGAGTAAAAGATGGCGGAGATGAATAGGTTACTTGCTGTGTCTAGAACAATTAAAGATGGCAGGGACAAATATAGAAGACTTAAAGATGTCGGAGACGAATATGTTACTTGCTGTGTCTAAAAGAAGTAAATATGGCAGGGACGAATATAGAAGAGTTAAAGATGTCGGTGGCGAATATGTTACTTGCTGTGTCTAGAAGAATTAAAGATGGCAGGAAAGAATATATCAGTTACTGCGTGTAAAATAGTTAAAGATGGCGGAGATGGATATGTTACTCGCTGCGTCTAGAAGAATTAGAGATGGTAGGGACAAATATAGAAGTCTTAAAGATGTCGGAGCAAATATGTTACTTGCTGCGTCTAGAAGAATTAAAGATGGCAGGAAAGAATATATCAGTTACTCCGTGTAAAATAGTTAAAGATGGAGATGGATATGTTACTTGCTGCGTCTAGAGGAATTAAAGATGGCAGGGACGAATATAGAAGAGTTAAATATGTCGGAGACGAATATGTTTCTTGCTGCGTCTTGAAAGATTAAAGATGGCAGGGACGAATATATCAGTTACTGCGTGTAGAAGAGTTAAATATGGCGGAGATGAATTATTTACTTGCTGCGTCTAGAAGAATTAAAGATGGCAGGGACGAATATAGAAGAGTTAAAGATGGCCGAGACGAATATATTGCTTTCTTCGTCGAGAAGTTTTAAAGAGGGCGGAGACAAATCTTAATTGAAAGAAGAAAAAAGAAAAAAATTAGGAAAAAAGAATCTAGAAAAATAAGTGATTTGTGTATTCCTTGTCTTATAATTAATATTTAAAAAAAAATTGTCGTAAACCAATTGTTCGCATAATATTATCGCTGTGCATTCCAAGTAGACAGAATTCAATTGTTCCTTCATCGTTCTATAATCATTGCTGTTTGACTCTCAAGATTTGCAGACTACTCAAACCAGGAACATGTCCCATTACTTTTGAGGCTAACGTTTGTTAAAACTTAAATAGAGCGACAGTTAAGTTTCGTAAGCCACTGCTAGCAAATAAGATTCACGTCGAATTACTAGTGTTACAAACGACTGAGCTTCGTCAATATCTAAAATTATTACTGCCCTGGGTATGACGATAAAGTACCTCCGATAGCAAGGCCTCTGATCAGGAGATTTTGAGGTGCGTGGAACCACATCTTAATTGCTGGAGTTCCCAGGTGCACCCTGTCCCTGGGTGGTAGCACCTGTTAGGGACCCAACTATGGGCAAATAGATAACCCTAAACTGTGGTCAAAACACTATGAAAGTGTAAAAATGGGTTTCAGTACCAGCAATACATTTTGGTAAAAAAATTATTACCAGCAAATAGTTTTTGAAGGAAAAACTATGACCAGCAATACATCATTACCATTTTTGAAAAAAAAACAAATTTTACCAGCAATACATTTTTGGAAAAAAAAAATTTCCAGCAATAGAAATCTCGTCGGCATTATATAAGCCATTGAGGTTGATAAGCCGTAAACAACAAAAAAACAAACTGATTGCTTACAAAGAATACATATTATATTCATACAAACTTATCCGAAAATCTCGTCGGCATTATATAATCCATTGAGGTTGACAAACCGTAAAACAAAACAAACCAAACTGATTACTCACAAAGAATGCATATTATACTCATACAAACTAATCTTCTTATTATCTGCTATCATATGTCACGTCCCTTCAGGACATGGGCTTTTATGACTTTCAACTACTTACTTTCTTTTTTTTTTACACAATAATTCTTACCTCTCTACTGCTATACATTAATTCAAACTTATCAAGTAGGTTATTCACGGTTTCACCGCTTCTCTTGCTTTCATTACATCCTATGAAAGAGCAGGCTTACTTTTCTCGTTATATGTCTTACAATATTTAACTCGTTCCGATTGTATGTATACGTTTACTGGAAGATCTTATTTTCAATAAAACTGCCTTGTTAATTACATACTCTATCAATGATATTATTAGCAATTGTCGGTCGAATCACATCTCCGTTGTTTGGAGTCTCTTCTTCATCTGTGAGGTGATTGTCTAAAATTCATTTGTGCCTTATTTAAATCCGAAACATATTTTGACTTATAAGTATATATTTTGGGAGTGAATATTGTATTAAGAAGTTTTTGAGAATAACAATGAGTTTCAATTCCAGTTGGATTCGTTACATTCAATTACATGTAAATACGCATAGGAAGGGTATGAATCCATCTCCCTCCAGCTATGGATTAAATAGTAAGACTTGTATCTAGAAAAATCATTGTTATCTCAAAAAATGTCTATTCACTGGTAAAAAAAAAAATATAATAGAATTGTTCTTACAATCCAAAATATGCTTCAGCTCTAAGTGACTCAACAAATTAATCAATTAATTAATTGCCGGGGCACCTGGTGAAGATCGAGGTCACGTCTCCATAGCTCATCAGGTGAGCACTTTAACAGTTACACTGATGGTCTAAACTATACACAAGGAGGAATCGAACTCATTAGTAATAGCCAATCACATTCGCATGCTATCCATTACAGTATACCATACTGAAACGCGATCTAACCTGAAATTATTTTGAATCTAGGCTGTAAGTATTGTGCAACCATTGAGGATCGAACTCATTATTCCGTTTTAAGAGTCAACCAGACGAAACGGGTTAACATTACTCTGCTGTGTGTTATATAAGTTGTTTGTTAAATTTAGCTTATTTCAGCCTAAGGCCAAACGTCTATCAAACTTACTCATGAGTAGCATGATTTTTGTTCTAAAGTTCACTCAGTATAAGGCTGGAGAGCCACTCAAGGTAGAGAGTTACTGTTAAAATGCCCATGATGAATGAAATGTGTGACATGAGTGAAGAAGGCAGTGTTAAGATGTGAAGGTTATAGAGGGATCGATAACGATTGATATTTGACGGAAAGGGTTTAATTGTTGCGTTCAGGTAATAATTTACATGGGGGCCTGTTTCGCAAAGTAGCAGTTTCTGGGAAACAGGTTGAATGGAAATTTTTACTTAGATTTGGAATACGGGGGAAATGAGATTGATTCGACTCCGTGGACGTAGCATAGCGTGTCGTGACAGTAGAAGCTTGAACTGGTGGATTTTAAAAAGACAGCGCTTTTGAATATTTGCCGTGGGAATAACAACAGAGCAGCGGTAAGCTTTCAACGTTACTTCTGTGCGAAGCTGACTGCAGTGTTGACAATACGTGCACCCCCCACTCCCCAAGAAGACCACGTAAAAGTACTTCATCAAGGCGGAAAGGTGAGGATTGAGCGGCTTCATCCTAGAAATACCAACAATGGTCATTTTTCAGATTTAACCTGACACTTGAAAAGATAACGCATGGCACTGGTCAACAAGAATGGCACGTTAACCATTACGCCACGTCGAGTCACCTACTTTATTCAATAAGCTTAGATTAGTTTGGGCAAAGTCACACGTTAGGGATACTAAGTAAGTATCAAACTCAAAACCCACTAATAATTAACTAAAGTTAGTGGATAAGAATTACCACTTGCCGAAACGTCTTATTTATACATTAAGCTTAGAATAATTTGGCACAACGCCACAAGCATTGAGTACCTAATGAGGACCGAACTCATAACCCAGAAATAATTGCCAACCGGTGGAGCACGCCAGGTGAATACACCCCGCCAAGCAGCGTTTGGGCTCCATAGTTGAGGAATTTGGAATTGTGCCAAGGACATTAGAATTAAAATTGGATTAATTATAAATGCGAAGAAGAATTGATAGTGTCCCTTTGCGACAAAATGTCTCGTTACTGACTTGTTTGATAGAAGAACGCGGTTTGTTTAGTTTCGATGAAGCAACTTCCATAAATCACATTGTTGACTCAAAACAATTTCTCTCAATTTAGGATGAGGTTTTACTTTCCAAAAGATGATTAATCCTCTTCATCAGACATCTGTAAACATCACAATGTCCAAACAAATGCTTTTAGCATTAAATTATCGCTGTATTAGCAAAGAAATTCGCAATCATATCGTGAGTCATTCATTTTTATAATGTTTTTATCAAATAAAATTCTGCTGAATTCCTTCTCAAAGTTGTTCCGAATACGGATACTGTTGTAACAGACAAAAGAAAATGCGACACCTAGATCCGAAATGCGCTTTGGAATGGCGAAAGATGTCTTCCAGAAACTAAGCAATATATTAAGAAATAGAAAAAATATCGTTGCAAAACAAAGAAAACTGTACCGCATTCTTATATGATAACTATCTTTCGATATGAAAGACGATGATGGGCAATCTTCCAGATGAAAAAGAGACTTGAAGCGACGGAGTTGTGGTTCTCCAGACAAATACTGAGAATACCATTGACCGACAATATGAACAACGAGGAAGTTTTAAGAAAAATGGAAACTGAAAGAACATTCATACTTAAATCCAGAAAAAAACAGCTGAAATTCCTGGGATATTTGATCCGGAAAGAGGGCCTAAAGAATTTAGCACTCACGGGAATATTAAAAGCAGAACGAGCTGATGGTGGCAGCGAATGGCTTACTTGACGTGTTTGTGTAAATGGATGGAAGGGTGGGGACCAAAAAACGATGGTAAAGAGGCAAGCATTGCTTAATGTTTAAAGGGACAGATATTTGTGGAGAACCATTATTGACAGCAGTCCAGAAGCGACTTGGTTTATAAAATGATCTCTGACAGATGTCATTTACGAAATCCAACTTCAAACGCCGACTTTATAATAGAGAACTTTTTATGGGTTGATTTATAGCTTCAACTGAAGTCTTAACATTGTTGTCGCACTATCACGGCGAATAAACTCGTTGTTGGCGGCTTGCTTTTGGGGAGGAAGTTGTGAAATTTTTGCTTGTTAATTAGCTACCAAATAACACAAAAACGTCCAAGAATGGTTGGCAGAATGCAGCATTATTTAGAAGATATACCACCAACTGAGTAGAAACAACGTCCAACCAAACCTTGATGTGTTTGTGCAAAGAAACAGAACAAAATAAACACTGTATTTTTGTGCTTTTCTTTAAGAGCTGTAAGTTGATTTTGTTTAGCGGTATATCAACACCTCCATGGGCTATATATTGCCAACATCCACATATTTTGTACGTAATTTATGCTTTCAATTACAGATATTTTGTCCACAATTTTATACTTTTAGTGTTTTTTTTTTACATATATAGATTCCAGATGATGAAAGAGAAAAAAATATTCTTATATTTTTTAATGTTGTATTGATTGTTATTTTACAATAAAAATCTATTATTGCTTATTTTATTATAAAATTAAATTTTATAAATAAAATTAAAAATTTATTAAAAATTATTATTAACAAATTTATTTAAAAATGAAAAAATTATTAATAAAATTAAAATTTAAAATTATTAAAAAAATTTATTCAAAAATTAAAAATTTATTAATAAAATTAAAATTTAAAAATATTTAAAACATTTATTTAAAAATTAAAAACATATTAATAAAATTAAAATTTAAAATTATTTAAAAAATTTATTTAAAAATTAAAAATTTATTAATAAAATTAAAATTTATTATAAAAATATACTGTTGAATTTTGTTTGGAGGTGAAGGGATCACTATTCTCCTATAGCTAACATAATTTATTTCTGGTCATTTTACTATAAGAAGTATTGCTGGTCTTTCGGCTATAAGAATGTATTGTTACTAATTTTTTTTTATAAAAATGTATTGCTGGTATTTTTAATATAAAAATGTATTTTTATACTTTCCTAGTGTTTTGATTTTTGCTTCGTGGAGGGGGGCACTATTTGCCCATAACTAGGATCCTAACAAATGCTACCACCCCGGAACAGGGTGGTCCTGGGAACAACAGAAACTAAGAGCTCTATAAAACATCCAACCTCCGGACGACCTTTTTTTAAAAAGACAAACCACCTCTCCGCATTGTTAAATATTTCAAAAAAATATTGTTCGAGCACCTAGTTTGGGTACTGGACACTAATTTCAAATGTTTCGATTATGAGTTATTAGGTTGGTGCAAAAATAATGACGTAATAATGTCGTTTTTTGACGTATTTTTTAACGTCAAAAACGACATTATTACGTCATTATTTTTGCACCAACCTAATATATCTTACTCATATCTTACATACAAAAACACAGGGCAATAAGTTGCAAAGTAATTAACAAGACAACTTACAACGAATACAGGAGGATCATATGCTGTATAACAAACAGAAGTAAGATCAGCTTAGTAGCAACTTATTAACCAACTGAAGTCTTTAATCGTGAACTATTTAAGGCTATGAGCCAGGACATCTGGTAGAGAGCTACTCTACAACACTTTCATATTAACTGTTTCTCTGAACTTTTCTCTATGGTACCTAGACTCTATGAATATAAACGCATTGCTAGACTGAGAGAAAACTACTCTCTTTTGTTCACAGGGGGAATGAAGTTATAAACCAATCGATGACCGATTCCTGTTCACAGTCCGATAATGAATATTTATTAAACTGTGACGAAAGAAGTAGTACACTTATTTTTAGCGATGTTTTCATAGTTAACCAGTTTGTAGAGAGACGTGCAACATTGTAAGTCATATTGCTTTTTTAACTATTGTGAAGAAGTGTCTGAGAGCTTTCAAAGTTAAAGAATTCAACATTCTGAAAAGGAATGTATTCGAAAATGTTCAAAAAATATTTCTGTTGCTTCAGTTTTCTTCTCCATCTACTAAATAGTTCAGCGCTATTTTCTTGTTTCCATCAACATTTTTCTGTTTCTTGATATCTGTTATATCGTTGAGATGAATGATAAACAGAGAAGAATGAGTGCTTAATATATTTATTCAGCACCAGTATCCGGTGCTAACGGATACCTACAAAAAAACACAAAACAATAAGTTACAAAACAATTAACAAGACAACTTACAAGGAATTGATGAGGGTCAAATGCTGTATAGCCAAACGAAGTAAGATCAGTTCGAATATTAATCAGCTTTGTAGCAACTTATTAACCAACTGAAGTCCTTAATTGTAGGCCATCTGGTAGAGTGCTGAAGGAGTGCTAGCTACTCTACAACAATCTTCAATAAATTTCTCCCATATAAAATTTCTTTTTATTTGCCAGTAAGAGTTTTCATTTGTATCTTATTCACCAGATAGCAGATATTTGCGTTAAAAACAACGAAAAGAATTGTGATTGTAAACCCTCATGGCAAAACCACAGAAAGTAGATCACTCATGATCAGCGTCATTATAAAAAAATGTCAGCCACGAGTTGACAGTAAATCTAATTTAAACCCCGTACCTCTCTCCAGTTATTATGGGAGTCTTACTGCTTCGAGAGGCTCAATATACGATCCCTTGCTAAATTGTTGGAAATTGTTCGGTTCTTTATCTTGCTCGAGATCGTTCTCGACTCCTCCTCATATGCTTTATCTTTACAAGAGTCAGATCAAGACAAAAGAAAGGTATTATTGCTGTCATATCTGTATTGGAACTTCCCAATCTTCTCTTTCCTGCCATGACAGAATTCAAAAGCGTCTACGCGGGTTTGTGGGCTGTGAATTATTTTCCAACCTATCACTGCTTTCCCACAGACGTAACGTTCCAAGCTCCTCGTTACCCTATCGCTAAAGCCATGGACGATGTTCTGACGAGCTACATCACATCAATCCACCCTCATCTCAGTCTTCTCTTTCACTTTCACTTCCTGTAACGCCCTCTGAAATGAAGTTGACTTTTCCTGTATATTAATAGCTTGTCTAAATTTTAGTATGCATATTTTTGTTACCCCAACACTTTTCAGATTATTGTATAATGTACATAGTCTGTATCTGTTTGTTTTTAACACTCTAATTCGTAGCTTGAATCTTGGTTTTTCCTCTCGTTAACGACCATACTTCACTGTTTTCGTACAGCGTGTGGTTAGTTCTTTCTTCTCGCTTTTCTTACTGCTATATGTCGTTTGGCTTTTCTCGTATGTATCTTCAGATTCTGGAGAAAACCTAAGGAAGAATCTGCAATGATATTGGTTCTGACCTGGCATCTCTGCTTCAATCATTTTCATAATGCCGTAACGTAGCTTTCCTCGTTGATACATTGAAGCACTTCTCGCTTGGGAAATTCTGTTAGTCTTACTCTTATGTCCATCGTCTTTTCATGTTGAATTAACTATAGTCTAATGTTAATTATGTTTTATGAATATGTCCTGAAGATGGTCTACTAGACCGAAACGTCTGACGTTGATATTATATTAACATTAAAACAGCATAATTGCGTATTAGGATTTTTGTTTGTTTTTTCCGTATATTTTTCTTCATATATATATATATATATATATATATATATATATATATATATATATAATAAAAAGGCTTA
>OZ010607.1:44106856-44176856 GCA_963932145.1 Acanthosepion lycidas | reverse complement strand
CAGTAAATGATTATATCAAGCAAAGCTTGACATTACGAATCATTTGAGCATGAAGAGAGTCAGTGCAGATTTTGGTTAATTAGCAGGCATTTAGAATTTGAATAATATCTTTCATATCCAGTTACTTTGGTTCAGGCATAATTACTCTGTGTCGAAAGCTAAGGACGATGTGACCATTATTACCGCAATAGAATTGGCGAACTGAGTTTGAATTACAGATCATATTCTTTATGTTTATACTAACAGCAAGGCTCGGCGTTGCCCGTGCTTGATTAAAAAAATCGTACGACTCATACAGCAATCGCTATCACTTGACTTAAAATATTTTTGCCCCTTCTTGCCTTTAAAAGAGTGCCCTATGCCGTGCTGATGTTGCTACATGCCTTACTTCTTACCTATCACACACTGCGAATTTTTTCTAAGCTCTATACTAAACATTAAATCTGTTACGAAAAAAGAACTAAACAAAATGAACACAAAACGATCAGCTTTAAAAAAGGACTCGTAATTTTTTTTTTGATTTTTAGCAAGCGAATGAGCCAACTGGAGTAAAGTGCCATGCAGATGTAAATTTTTCCCAGTTGTGACGAATGCAGCTATCGAATTTTTTTGCATGCTAGTTAACATTCGTGTCAGTCAGCTGTTGGCTCGCACGCTGGCCAATAGAATCTTCCTGCCTATTCGTGGCAGACGGCTATAGACTCTCACTCTGGCCAGTAGAAAATGGCCGCAAACTACATGAAGATTGCCGTTGAGGCATGAAAAAATCGATTATTTCAACTATCGATGGGAGTTGGGAAATGCGAAGTCGGTCTTGGCCTTCTTGCTAACTTGGAGCATGTGCATGTAAATTTTGGTGCAAAACCGTCGAAAATTGCGACCGTGCATTCGTTACACACACACACACACATTCTGCCTTTTATAGACAGAGATTGAAAGTAAAAAAACAAAAAAGAAAAAACAAAAAAAAAAAACACGCACGGCATCACTCGACGAACATTGTAACAAATTCATGAGAACATTTGAGAAAAAAAACCCCCAAAAAACTCGGCTGAGTCTAAGAATTTGTTCAGTGGTCTATGAAAACAATGGGCAGCTTTTCAGTTTCCAATTTGTTTTTAAATTTCCTAACATTGTTCTGCTGTATAAAATACATATATTATTTTCTACGATATACATATACATATACATATACATACATACATATATATATATATATATATATATATATATATATATATATATATATATATATGTATTTTAAAGATATATAAATTATATTATTATCGAGAAAGAGTAGCCAATATCAGGAATAGAGCGTTTATAACTTTCTCTATTCGCGCCCTCTCTCTTTCTCTCTCTCTCTATACACACAGACAGACACACATATATATAAATATATATATATATATATATATATATATATATATATAGGTATATATATAATTTCTATATATAAGGATGTTAATGTCAGCAGTAAATAAATCAGTGTTATTGGTGATTATTTATTTCTCTATTGGATCATGTTATTTAAGTAATGGCAGTTATGTGTGAAAAATAATATCGCCCAAACGTCTGCCAAATCTGAAAGAAAAGAAAATACATCATTAGAACTTAATTCATATTTAAAATCAGTCCAAGTTATTGGAACACCCTTTATTATAAATGCGCGGTACTTATTGTATATATATATATATATATATATATATATATATATATATATATATACTCGTATTTCAGTAAGCATTTCGTTTATATTTTACACAGTATATTTATCGGCTGAGGATAGCTGGCTCAAAGAATCCATATGCTATCATTCCTTACACAAAACTCCGGATCACCGAGCGGCGTGACGTACACAAAATACTGAATGGCTATTATAAAGTGAGTGTGAATAATTATTTCACCTTCACAAACAGGAGGATACTTGGCCACTCACATAAATTGACGAGCAGCACTTGAAAACAGTTGCAGGATCCAACTTCCTTAGGATGAGGTGGATAGAATGTGGTTTAGCTGGTTATTTTCAGTAAAAAACTGAGGATCCTGTTCAAATGACTGAAGGTTTATCGGCTAATTTTAATTTTAATTCTAATATTGTTGTAACATACCTAGGGACGATAATGGGTATGTCCTCATTCACATAAATACAGTAGTAAATACTGTATGTTGGTCTGCAATTAGAGATTCGTCTCCAGCTGTACTGGTCAAACTCTCTGCATCCGAGCAGAGAGGATCCCCAGACGAAGCTATGTTGAAGGGTAGAGTTTCGTCTTGAGAAACAGCTACTTGACTCTGGGGTCTACGGGAAATTTTTGTCCGAGCCTACGGGCTCGGATACCCCACATTAAATTCGGCCTTGTGTCATATCTGACCACGTGGGGCGATTGATAGATATCCTGCAGATGGAGATTCATTGTGGAATTCACTTGACTCACATCTAGCAGTTGACTACTTCTACGCGCCGGTGGTGAATCTTATATGTGTTGTTCTTGTCTTAAGTATTATCGTTTATTACCAACTTTCGTATTCTATTCAATAACCTTCCCTAGGCTAACACAAATATAAAACTCAAAGTCAAAAATAATTGTCTATCAGTTTTAGTCTTCAAAATATAGATAACCTTTTTTTTACTTTTTTATAGTTCGAATGTGTGTTGTTTTTATCACAATGTTTCGGCCATGGTCCCCACCACGGAAAAATTCTTACAATAAAAACATACTTACTGGCTTTAAATAATCTGCAAAAAGTTGATAATTCATAAAAAAAAACAATAAAAAAGAAATAGAAAACAACTTCTATAATTGGTAAAACATTGTATTATTTTCATTATATAGGGTGCTCAAAAATATTTTTACAAAATTTGAGCGCAGGGCCCTAACACCAAAACAATGTAAATTGTCCATATAAACATATCTCCAAAAAGCCTTCTGTTATGGATTCCATGAATGGAATCCTGCACAAATAAATAAACAACGCCAGTAATTGAGATAGAAAAATAAGTGTAGTAAACGTAAGGATACAGACTTGAAGTGAAGATTATTAGTCTAGGAATGCGGGTTAGTAGAAAGTATAATGTACAAGTCTCTGTAAGTAAAGCCGTAATCATCTCTCTCTCTGGACTCTTGTATAACTCTCTGAGAACACCCTGCGTCTGTCTCCGTATCTCTCAACCTGTCTGAACGTATCTCAACGTATCTCCACGAATCTCAACGTATCTCAACAGCAGGTATTCTCTCTATCAGTATAAGTATACTTTGGACGAGTCCATCTTACGTAAAAAGGGGAGAGAGCCCCGCAACACCTTCGTTGTACCTCAACGCAGCAACTCATAACAAATGTTTTAAATGTCCTCTGCTTGCGTCAACACATGCTTACAACACGCATTCGGATAACTGACTGACGGACCCTTTCAAATACTCCCACACGGTGTCGAATGATTTTGCAGGCTCTCATGACACGCTGATAAAGCGTCTCTGCATTATTGATATCTATTGCCTAAACCAATTGTTTTAGGTGGCCTCACAGATAAAAGTCCAAAGAATTGAGGTCGGAGAACGTGCAGGCTATGGAACAGGTCCTCCCTTACATCATGCCATGAATCACGTGCGTCTTCGTATTAGCAGGGATACATCCTCTAGCAGATCTGAAAGAGTGTTTGGAATAAAGTTGCTGTACACAGCTCCTGTAAGACGTGTTGGAAGAACATATAAAACTACTTACAATTACATTGCAAACATTAACTATAAACTGATACCGATTTCTAGCCTGTATTGTACCTTGGGGATTCTTATCCATTCACAAATGTTGATTGTGTAAAATTGTGATTCTATCTCTTTAAAATGTTGCCTCACCAGTAAAGAAAACTGAAGAGACAAACAACGGATCAGCAGATTGGGCACTAAACCATCAGCAAAGGTTCTGTCGTTGTGAATGATCAGAGGGTGAAAGACCCTGCCCACGTTGCAAATGATAAAGATACATGAGCTGCTCTTGAAGTATCCTCCATGCGGTACTATGAGATGAACGACATGCTAGAAGCACATGATGTATGCTGATATCTGGACCGTCTCCGACAGCCTGTAGTATGTTTTCTACGTGGTTATGCATACGAGCGGATCTCGGTCTTTCTCGATCCATAATTTGTGGTGCCACGGATCCTGTCTCAGTGGCGCGATGATAAACAGCTGCAAAGGTTGGATGACTCGGCTGTCTTCGGTTTTGGAAACGCAATGATGCAGCTCTGCTTCTTCGACTCCATTAGCATTCGCAAGGCTGTATGTAAAAATCATATCTGCTTGCTCACTGTATAAATATCCTGTCAGTACACTTCTCAGTTAACTCACTACTACAAACATTAAATGTAGAAGACAGACTATCATCATCTACCGTAAGCTTTCTTTAATTTATAAAACTCAGAAATGAAGGATTTGTGGCCATATGTTTATATAGACTTTTCTTCTTGCCTTTGAGCGAGGAACCCGCTCTAAATGTCTGTAAAAGTATTTTTGATACACCCTGTATATGAATAAGAGATAAATCAATAAAGAAAAGCAAGATTGACAATGATGAGGTTGTTTATGTTCAGATTATAAATGATTAAACCAGTAGATTACCCAAATCGATATATACCCGAGAAAGGCTGTGATAAAAAAGACAAGGATGAGGACATTACATGTTACGAGGCATACTGCTACCGTGTGCGTAGGAAACAATAAACTACAGAAGAACTCAAAATTGATCTATGCATTTAAGTATTGCATTAATATTTAAGCTTACCTTTTAAAAGTTCAACGATAATTCTTTTTCGGGGATTTAATTTAAAGACAGTTTGATTTTCGTAAGTCCTTACTTTCCGTACAAACAATTACTTTATCTTATGGGTGACTTTCGCTGGATTTCGCAATTAAATTCAGTTATTCCAAAATTTATTTCCAAGTTTTAAAATTGTTATTGCAAAAAAGAATTCGTCACAAAAATCACGTAAAATTAAGACCGAAAACAATCGCAGTTATGAAAACTTGTGAATCCAAAATTTCATGATTTCGAGTCGGGATGAGACCCGGAATATTTTTAATTTACTCACGAAGTCGGTCTGTATATATTGGGTTACAGACTCTAGGGGAAAGTGTGACACAGTGATACACTGACATTTATTTATATAGAAGAACACAAATTACGGCAGAGATATCGTTCTTTCTGAATTTGGGTTGCGCTTCCTGAGTGATTTTCCATTTCCACTCTGGTCAGGCATGTGTTAACATCATCTTAAATGTTTAAACTTTGTAAATATTTGCTAGCAATACCTGCTTTAATTTGACTATTCACTTTAAAATTACATTAGCGGAATTATTGACGTTTTCTTCGAAAAAAAAAAGTACAGCAAAAAACTGATTAAATGTGGTTGAAGTTAAATTTATGACTCAATTTTCTGTTTCTTTCTTCATGTACTTTGCTCGTGAGATGTTTTTTATGGTATTCAATTTTTGCGTTTCAATCAAACGTCGCATAAAAATAGTAAAATAACAAGTCGAAAATAATAAAAGCAGTTTTCTGATCATCTCTACCATGACTACGACATTTTTTCCGTGTTCAATTTAGAAGTACAGAGTGTCCATAAAGTCTTTTTACAATATAAAAAAAAACAAGTATTACTAAAGCAAATAAACAGACAAAGATGTAGAAATTGTTAAAAAATAAGGCGTATATATTGAAGTTTTTTGTTAACTAATTTAATACACTTCTATATGGGTACCATTAGTTCCACGAAACACATCAAAACGGTACAGGATTTCTTACCATGTTCACCGTCTCATAGAGAGTGGCAATGGCATCAGTGGTTTTTTGCTTTAGATTAGTGATGTCCTGTATCTTTGTTCGATATCTTTAACATAATCCCAAAGAAAGAAGTCTAGGGGAGTGCTATCTGGTTGTTGTAGAGTAGTTTCACAGTGGAGGCTTGTATTTCACTAAGTCGGCCCTAAAATAGGTTCGACGTACAAAACGTTAGAAACTTGATATAATAGGTAATGACGCAGAGAAATCTTGTTGTGGTGGCTGATACTTTAATATCCGACTAACGGTCGTCCGACATCGACTGACTCGACCAACTCACTGAGGATATTTAGTCACCCCCCCCACGAAGGCATCATGAAGCACAAGGCCGGTTTAACGTGGGATCTCCGAGCCCGTGGGCTCTCACAAAAATATGCCCATTGAACCCGTATAAACGGGTTCAGGGTCGGTTTACCTCCCCGAAAGAGACTTCGCCCTTTGGCGTAACCTCGTTCGTGTTCCTCCCCGCCCAAAGGCAGAGAGTTCAACCGGTCAGGTGGTCGTCCGACTTCAGACTGAACTCAGACCAACTCAATGAGCTACTGGCGACTGCTACTACTCCTACTTATTATAGGTGAGAGAGTCTATTAACAATAGAATAGGTGTGTTCCACTATAACACTGGTGAACAAGGTGGCCAGGGAATTTTCCATCCACGGTTCTGGAAATGTTTGGGTTTATTTAACAGTACCTCTTTCATCAACCGGATACCCGAAATACAAAAATGCAATATGATTAAAAACTTTGACAACTACTGAGTGCATAGAACAAATCTGATTAAGATACCTCTTTAATTGCCTTTGTAATATATAGCACTAGCAGCATGGGCCGGCGTTGCCCGTGCTTGATTCAAAAATCGTACGACTCATACAGCAATCGCTCTCACTTGACTTAAAATATTTTTGCCCTTCCTTGCCTTTAAAGGAGTGTCCTTTGCCGTGCTGATGTTGCTACATGCCTTACTTCTTGCCTATCTCACACTGCGAACTTTTTCTAAGCTCAATACTAAACATTAAATCTGTTACGAAAAAAGAACTAAACAAAATGAACACAAAACGATCAGCTTTAAAAAAAGACTCGTAACTGGAAAAACCGAATGAAAAAAGAATGTTAACAACAAATACTTTTTCACATCCAACCCAGTTCTGCGGAATCAGAATCAACGTTGAGTTTAAGCAAGCGAACGAGCCAATTGGGGTAAAGTGCCATGCTGATTTAAATTTTTCCCACTTGTGACGAATGCAGCTATCGAATTTTTTTTGCATGCTAGCATGCTAGTTAACATTCGTGTCAGTCAGCTGTTGGCTCTCACGCTGGTCAATAGAATCTTCCTGCCTATTCGTCGCAGCCAGCTATTAGCTCTCACTTTGCATGTAAATTTTGGTGCAAAGCCGTTGAAAATTGCGGCCGTGCATTCCTTACACACACACACACACACACACACACACACACACACACACACACACACATCCTGCCTTTTATAGATAGAGATTTTAAATTGCAAAAAGACTTTATGGAAACCCTGTATAATATTCCTCATATGAATTCGCTGAGTCAGCTCAAAAGAGGAGAAAATTATTTGAGCTGGTGTCAAAGATGATCTACTTAGGATAATATGAAATGACTGAGACTTTGTCATGAAAACTGATGGTAAATGCTGGAAGCAGGAATAGTCGTCGAGTATAAACAGACGCGAACGGATTACCTCGTCTAGGTAGGAAAATCTGGTCATCGTAAACGAAAAGAATAATTTTTTCTTCAAATAGTATAACTTAAAGTGGTCATTTGTAACCATTGTTATTGGCGTGCTTAGAATATTTCCAAAGAACTTTGCAAGAAGACAGGAATGACTATAAGTCTTGCAAAAGAAAAAGAAATAAAACAAAATAAAAAAAAGAAAGAAACATCTAAATAACACTATGTATAAAATCATCTAGAACGTTGAAAAAATACAAAAGAGATTTGGATTGGGTTCAGAACCATGTAGACACATCAACTTCAACGAGTTTGGAAATAAAAAGAAAGAAATAAGCAAATGATTGAAAAAAATCATGGCTGACATCAAACTCCAGGAGTGCAACACTTTGCACCTTTTTCGTTTCCCACTCACACGAAGTGGAGTGATTATATTGAATAAATAACAAGGCCTGCTGCTATTAAAGTTGGTTAACTCTGTCGTGCCATACAGTTCTTCTCATCAGAATCCCTATTGTACATTTACAAATCTACCATTAGTCCGTTGGTTAGTTGGTTTTGTTTAGCGGCATATCAGCCTCTATGGGTTATTTAATGCCGAAATCTAAATATTTTGATTGGTTTGGTTTGGTTGATTTTGTTTAGCGGCATATCAACCTCTATGGATTATTTAATGCCGAAATCTAAATATTTTCAAAGGTTTGGTTGGTTAATCTTGTTTAGCGGCATGTCAACCTCTATGGGTTATTTAATGCCAAAATCTAAATATTTTGATTGGTTTGGTTTGGTTGATTTTGTTTAGCAGCACATCAACCTCTATGGGTTATCTAATGCCGAAATCAAAATATTTTGATTGGTTTGGTTGGTTGATTTTGTTTAGCAGCACATCAACACCGATATGGGTTATTTAATGCCGAAATCTAAATATTTTAATTGGTTTGTTTGGGTAGATATTTTAAGCGACACATCAACACTGTTATGAGTTATTTACTGCCAAAATCTAAATATTTTGAGTGGTTTAGTTTAGTTGATTTTAGCATATTATCACATCTATGTGTCATTTATTGCCGAAATCTAAATATTTTGATTGTTTTTGTAGAGCGGCATATCAATACCTCTATGGGTTATTTAATGCCGAAATCTTAATATTCTGCTTGGTTTCGTTGGTTGATTTTGTTTAACGGCATATCAACACCTGCATGGGTTATCTGATGCCGAAATTTGTACACAATTTTATGGTTTAGTGACACAAATTTTACTAATTAACCCATCCCTGGGGGAAGAAAAGGTAAATTCATATCTTTCCTAAGAGAATTTTGCGCGTAAATGAAAATAATGACCCCGATTGGAATTGAAATTCAGTTCACCGATTAACAATTCTGTGTCTTTATCCATTACACCACCCGCACATCCAAGCTTGCAGCACGCAATATTCCCAAGCGTCTACCCATCTAAATACTGATCAGGCTCGACGTTGCTTCGGTGATCGTATGGGAACCCATTCGTCTGTGCATTCAATACTGCTGCCATATATGGTCCGGTGCTACTACTATATATTTCGAAATTCTCGATGAAATTCAAAGAAGGGTTCTGCAATGTAATCGAACTTGACTTAGCGTCTCGACTCCGGTCACTTTCCCATGGGCGTGACGTGGCTTCTCTTTCACTTGTCTACAAATATTTTCATGTTAAATGTTATGATGAACTGTCTTCTTAGTGCCTCGACTACATTAATTTAAACGTTTTACTAGATTGACAGTTAGGTCTCTTAACAGTTGAACTGTTAATGCTAAATAATGCTAGCAAGATGCAACAGCCGTTTCTAATAGTCTCTTTTCTTTCACATACGACTTGTGGAAATCTCTTCCGAATACTTGCCACCTAAAAATTAAAAAAAAAAATAAAAATAAATGTAACATCAATCTTCCTGAACCTTGTTCCTTTGTTTTTTTTTCTTCGTTAAAGACTTCGCCTTCAATTTCACTCCCTGTAGCTCTTTCCGTCATGGTGACATTATCGTCTTGCTTGAGGTAAATGATCGAAGAAAATAAATTAAAAAAAAAGCAACGACAAAAAAATAACCAGGACTTCGCCCATGAGAACGTTTGAGAAAAAAAAGGAAAAAGTAGGCTGAGTCTAAGAATCTGTTCAGGATTAGTGGCTCAGCCAATCCTCAGTCGATTCCAGTTAAACGCCAGGAGAGCACCATTTTGCGCCTTTTTCGTTTTCCATTCACATGAAGTAGAGTGATTATATTATCAATAAAAAAGAAAAAAAAAACAAAAAAACAACACACAATAATACGAACTATGAACATTTTCAATAGGAGCCTTTCATATTCACAAACAAGGCCTTTGGTGTCGTTAGTAAAGGAAGAAAATAAATTACCGTGTTGGTACATGCTGTTTTTATTCCGCGTACTTTCGACATTAACACAATGTCATCATCAGGGTGTTTCACAAATCAAAAAGGCTTGTTCGTGAATATGAAAGGATCCTGTTGAAAATAAGTAAACAAAACTTGTCTATATTATTCAATGAAACATGTCTCAATATATATATATATATATATATATATATATATATATATATATATACTGGATTTTCTGGGCGGGCTTATGGGCATAACAAGTTGAAGCACCAGTTCACATACGATCGCCGAAGTTAAGCAACGTCGTGTTTGGTGGGTGAATGCTTAGGATTACCAGGGTGGGTGAATGCTTGGGATTACCAGTTACTGTAATCTTGAATGTGCGTATAGTGTAATAGATAACAGTTCGGAATTACAATTCGTAGAGCCAAGTTCCAATTCCAGAGGACTTCGTTACATTCACTTACTCGCAAATAACCTTAGGAAAGCTCTATATCCAAATACTCTCTCCCCAGCTATGCGTTAATTAGTAAGATTTTATATCACTAAAACCAGTATTATCTAAAAAAAACAAAACAACAACAACAACAACAAAAATGCATTTAGATTTTGGCAGTAAATAACCCATGCAGTGTGATATAACGTTACACAAAAGCAACCAAGCAACCGTATTGAATAGAACTCATCTGTTCATTTTCTATGGAAATAACGATAGAATAGAAATAAGCTTGCGACGTTGCACCTGTGTGAAAGACACTGCAGAGATGAAAAAAATGTCATTACTCACACGACATCGTTAGAGTTTTGGAATTGTGTCAAGGCTGGAAAGTTTGCATTGAGCAGCTGGAACTCATATGTGGCAGTAATATTCTGTTTTGTCTAATCAGACTCTTGTAAAAATAAAGCATTGCAGAAATACGATCCAACCATTTTTTCCAGACTCTTTAGCAGTGGACCGTGTATAATATGAGTTGCATAAATATCTACAATAAGATAATCAAAATATTTTCTAAATTAGAAAGTTAAGAAACTTGAAACATTTATTATAAAAATGACGGTATCAGGAGAACTGCCCCCCCCCGGGACGCCTACATTTCACCCATAAAGAGAAAATTAAGAAAAACACAACTTTTTGGAGGGGAGGGGGAATCAGTCGTTGATTGAATCGTTTTTACGGCTTAACAACCCTTTGCATGTTATTTAAAGTCAGAAAATATATTTAGATTGAAGAATGATGGAGTAATGAATAGAAGATTGTGGAATCGGAGAATCGAGTTCGAATTCTATTCCAATCCACTGCATTCACTTACGTGCTAATACCCCTGGTAAAGGTATGAATCCTCTTCTTCCCGCAGCTATATGTAAATAGACCGTGTTCTTGGATGACAAATGGTCTACTGCAGAAAGAAATGGCAATATTCTCATATTAGAATATTGTGTTTTTCTTAATTTTCTCTTTATGGGTGAAATGTAGGCGTCCCGGGGGGGGGGCAGTTCTCCTGATACCGTCATTTTTATAATAAATGTTTCAAGTTTCTTAACTTTCTAATTTAGAAAATATTTTGATTATCTTATTGTAGATATGAATTTACCTTTTCTTCCCCCAGGGATGGGATGCCATGCATGGTACACGCTTAGGTGATCATGCATCTTACGATGACAAGGCAGTACATTGCCATTTCTTTCTGCAGTAGACCATTTGTCATCCAAGAACACGGTCTATTTACATATAGCTGCGGGAAGAAGAGGATTCATACCTTTACCAGGGGTATTAGCACGTAAGTGAATGCAGTGGATTGGAATAGAATTCGAACTCGATTCTCCGATTCCACAATCTTCTATTCATTACTCCACCGTCCCTTTTAGGGTTTTACCTTTATGTTTTACCTGTTATCTAATATTTATATTTTTATATCACTATAATTATACCACTAAAATTGAGAATTGTGGGCTACATACAAACACAAGGATTACTAATTACATAATTAATAGCTGTCTCGTTAAACGAATGCTTATAAAAAATAATGAAGAATTACAGTAATAATAATAATGCTATGCAATAAGGAGAATTATCCAATAATAACATTTATATTTTTATATAACTATTATTATACCACTAAAATTGCAAATTATGAGCAAAACAATGTCCAACATGTGGCAGTTTTCTAAGACTTGTACGGCCGTATCACGTTTAAACACCAGTTCCGTACGATCACCGAAGTTAATCAACGTCGATCCTGGTCAGTAACTAGATGGGTGACCGATCGGGAATACCAGGTGCTGTAAGCTTGGATGTACGGGTGGTGCAATGGATAATGGCTCGGAATTGTTAATCGGAGAGCCGAGTTCCAGTTCCAGTTGGGTTCGTTATATTCACTTACGCGGAAATAACCTTAGGGGAGGTACGAATCCATCTCTTCTGTGCAGAGTCATGGGTTAATTAATGAGACAGGCATAATTAGATGATTATTATTTCAAATGCTTAATTAGTGTCAATCAGGAAGACATGTATCACTAAATCATTCTTCAATCTAAATATATTTTCTGACTTTAAATAACATGCAAAGGGTTGTTAAGCCGTAAAAACGATTCAATCAATCAATTAATAAGATGTAAGTTACACTCGGACAGATTCTTTTCAAAGACTTCTGCTTTGTGGGACAGATTCCCAGTAGGATTTTTTTTTTGGTGACTACATTCTTGGCCTCTTCAAGTCTAGTGCGACCCTTTTATCTTTCTTGCAGAGTCTCATGAATTGATTTTCTGACCTTTTCTTACGTTCATACAAAATAACACAGTAACTCTCCGAGTAGCTCTTAGGTCATGTCTGAAGGAATTCCTGTATCTGTCTATAATACCCAGAAATTCATACACAGATGTCCTCAAGGACACACATGGCACAGTGGATAAAGGCGTTGGTTAGATCCAGTGACAGTGAGTTCAATACCTCGTTAAGGCGTTGAAGAACTTGGAGAGGTGAATTAACAGGACATAACTGATAACTGAAATCCATTAAACAGTCTACCCCAGTGAGCGAAATAAAGGGTTCAGTTTGACATTCCAACCGGCCGAAACGTTGTAATAAATATGGCGACAAAGATGAGGACAATAGTCCGAATAATGTAAACAGTGTAGGAATTCCTGTGTCTGGAACTTAGGATAGGAGAGGTGTTAGCTCGAAAGCGCATGAGAAACAATGATACAGTGTAACCCGGATATAAGAGAGTTGTCAGGACCGGAGAAGAAGTCTCTTATATCCTGGTTTCTCTTATATCCGGATTTCTCTTATATCTGAGTTTGGTCTATTTTGTTTAGGTAAGTATGGCTCTAATTTGGGACCAGAGAAAATCTCTCTTATATACGAGTCTCTTATATCCGGGTTACACTGTATATAATTTTGTTATCACTTGGTTGGTTGCGACAGCCATCGTGCGAATATTCATTAAATAAAAAATAACAATCGATAATTGTTCGAGAATTTATCTTGAAGATAAAGATTTATGGACTTTCTTGTAGACTCAAAAGTCGATTCTAGCACAGCAGTCGAATAGCTCAGGTAAGGTGCAGAGAATGAAGACTGTGAAATTTGAGACTGCATGCAAGAATTTTGTCATTATCTGTCGAGATAAAAAAAAATCGTTCGTGGCATCTTTTCAAGAAAGGCTCGTATGCTTTTTTCCTTCACTGTTTTTAATGTTATTTTTTTTTTAAGGCGATCGATGTCTTAAGGAAAATGTTTTCAGAAATAAACACTTTGTTGGGAAATATTTGAGGTAAAATTTTACCAGAAGGGAATATTGGTATCAAAAATGATAAACTAAATGTTGAAGCTATAAAACAAGAAGAAGGAGGAGGAGAAGAAGAAGAAGAAGAAGAAGAGGAAGAAGAAGAAGAGAAAAAAGGTTCAGAAAAAGAAGTGTGAGATGAAGAAGAAAAGGAATAGGTGAAGAAGAAAAAGAACAACAAAAACAAGCAAGAGGAACAAGAGGGAAAAGAAGTAAAAGAAGAGAGAGGAGGAGAAAAATAAGAACACGAAAGATAAGGAGAGGAAGAAGTGGGAGACGATGAAGAATAAAAATAAAAGGAAGAAGAAGTTGTAAGAATCGCTACACAATTGCAGTCATTTTTCAACGCCTAACAATGTGTTCCCTCAGGTGGTTGTAAATTGTAATTTATAATTGCCTGAGTGTACGCATACTTATGCGTTGAAATGCGACTGCAATTTTATAACGATTCTTAGATGTTTTTGTTGAAATATCCTCATATATATATATATATATATATATATATATATATATATATATATATATATATATATATATTATAAATTGATTTATTTAAAATATGGTTTTTTCCGCTACACAGTTCTAACCATGTTTCAAAAATGGAAGCTAAAAGCTACGAATTTAATTTTGTAATTAAATTAAAGACATTAGTTTATTATATATATATATATATATATATATATATATATATATATATATATATTTGTCAAGAGATAATTTAAGCAGCTATATATAATTTAAATAATGCATATAAAGACAGTATTTATTATAAATGCATGCTCTTTGTAATTTTTCCTTGCATATTTTCAAATTCGTGTTTATTCAGAGTGTTGTATGAGAGTAAGAGTCGTTGCATCACTGTGGTTTGAAATTAGATTGCCAGTGAGTAACACGAGCGATTCCATTATTAAGTAGATCACGTGACCATAAAAGAAGTGAATAAATATGAAGTAGTATAATCACTAGGAGATCACTATTGCTCTTCTATACTATACCACTTACTATACGATCACTGTTCACTCTTCTTGTCTATCCACTATTGCTGTTCACTCTCTCTACTCTACTACTATACGGATTACGATTCTCTTCTGATCATTATACTATTTGGTAATTACTGATTGAACAAGTATTACTAGTGTGGATATTATTGGAAAGCGTTACTACTAGTAGTACCGGCGTCTACGAAGTTTCGAATATAACAAGCATTTTTAGAAGTAATAACGAGCTTTCGCTTTACCTAGCAAAAGTGACAAGCGAAGCTGTCCAACATCACAAAAGAGATGTTGCTGACAATGCGATTTAATGGATTCGTAAATAGTAAATTCGAAATATTTCTTGGACTTCTGTGAAAATTTTTCATCACCCTTTCTTGCTTCACAGGAGAATGTTGGTGTCCCTGGTATTTCTGGAACGGTTATTGTGCATATCGGGTACAGTAGCACCAACTTCAAACTTATCTCTAATTGTAAACTATGCGGGTGGATCATTTCAAGACGAACTTTCTTTGTCCAAACTAAATCATTGATGATATTAGCAACGCTAACGTGTACAGTACGATTTAGTGCCTGATCGGAGTACTCTTGGTAAGTCTTGGCAACAAACAACTATGGGAAACTTACATAAAAAAAATGACAGATAAGATTTTCTCTCTGTCTACACAAACAACAGAAAACGAATAAGTTGCAAGAAGCATAAGCATCCTGCAGTAATAATTATAATGGGGAGACTGAAAGAAATTAGGCAAGATAAAAGATAAGGCAAAATGTATTTGTACACAAACTGCGTGACTGATAAAGAAACGGAAGCACACTCAAGCGCATGCGTTTAATGATGTTAGTATGAAATTAACTAATTTCCGGTTTTTGTTTATCAACGTTATTTTTCAAAAGAAATAAAGAACAGCTTTATAATTTTATTCAATTATATGTATACCATTATATTTTATTGCTTTAAACGTTATTTTTAATGCACATCCATATTTGAGTAGACGCTCTGTTTATTTTAAGAAGTATGCTTATTTTCGTCTGATGGCCAGAATCTTATTAAAGAATCTTATATATACATTTATATATCCGTACTATATTAGACATATACGCTGTAATATATATATATATATATATATATATATATATATATATATATATATATATATATATATATATATACTATAAGGCATATATCTAAATATTAGTATTCATATATATGTATATAGATATATATCTATTATATATATATATATATATACACGCTCTAATATATATTTATCTATTAGTATATATATATATATATATATATATAAACATATATATGTATATATATATATATATACACACACACGTACTAACAGATATATATATACGTTCTAATAAATATCTATTAGATAGCATATACCTAATATAGTACGTATATATATATGCATGCATATATACGAATCCATATATATATATATATATATATATATATATATATATATATATATATATATATATATATATATATATATATATGAGGAGCCCCATAAACAAGAAGAATACTGTAAAAAAAATAAAACGAAGTAAAAAAAAATAATAAAACCAACTCAAAAAATAATAAAACCAACTGGAATAAGTTTGTTGAAACTTGAATATAAACTGTTATATTTCTATTTCTTTTCGTTGTAAATATCGTCATTTTTTTCGAGAGGTAATAAAACATTGAAATAACTCGACGGTAAAATCACTTTATCACCAACCAAATCGTCATTACGAAAAAATAACGAAAGTCCTTTTATTCCATGATAAAATTACTTGCGATAATGGTCGAAAAGAATTGCAATTGCTGAAATTGATATATTCTTACTTTTTTTTTTTTGATGTTTTTAAAAATCTTCCGGGAATTCGATTAAATGAAAATATCAAAGCGCTTAGTCGTTTGCATTAGAAAAAAAAACAAACAAACAATCTCACCCTAAGACGTTTCTGCGAACAAAAACTGGAAAAAAAAACTACTTTCAAGTGATTGATAATAAATTAATTACCGTCACGAATTGGCTATGCGTAAGATTTTAAATGTATTTTAAAGAATGAAAAATATTTCCTGAAACTTCCAATTTAGCTATAAATGCAAGGTAAACGATTAAATTTACTGCAAGCAAAATACTTTGGTGTATTTCAGACAGAAATTATATTGATTGAAATAGACTTGCATTTTTTTCAGTAAAATCGATGACGTCAAATATTTTTAGACATTTGTAAACAAAACTTAATTTTCCGTTTAAAAAATCTTGCAAAAATAAAATATATATATTTCTGAATCATTATTTGAGGATAATTAGCAAATTTAAAGTTAAGTTAATCTCGCTTGAAACAAATATTACTTACTTATAGCACAAAATGTTGCTTATAAGTATTTTCTAACCACGGGGTTTTGTTTTTCTGACGTGTTAATCGATTTATTGAGAACGGATTGACCGCCGAACGAGTTCAATCAGGAAGACATGTATCACTAAATCATTCTTCAATCTAAATATGAACAATTTTGTAGCATTAGGGTGTTGTTTTTTCCTCGTAAGGGGCGGGGGCAATCCTTAAAACACTTAACCTTTTAAGAATAAATTTATTGGTTTGTACATCCTTACTTTAGAAATTCTGTATCTATATACATATATAAAAACAAATTGAAATTCTTTTAAAAATTAACCGGGATTTCAGATTGTAATAAGCTTTAAAATATATGATTAATAAATATAGTTTTACTTAATAAAAGTATTTCCAAAGAATTATCTCATCGAAATAGAACTTTAAAAGATTCAAAACTATATAATTTTAAGTCGTAAAAAATAGTAAAAGATAAAAATAAATTTTTCATCGAAAATTTGTTTCTTCAGTCAATATTGTCTTTAATATATAAATGCAATTAAAACTTTCTCTAATTAAATAATGTCTTATATTTATTGGGTTTTTAATATTTCGATTAAGCACAGATTTTTGGTAAGACCGGGCCTGATTTTGCAAAAAAAAATAAAAATATATATATAACTGTGATTTAAATTTAAAAAACAATCTTCTTTTGACTAATATACTCACTAAAAATCATCCCGAAAAAAAATTTACCAAGGTTTTCTAATAAACAATTTCAAATATAATTTCATTCGTTTGTGAATAAGTCCTTTAATTAAAATCTGACAATTATTTTTTTTTACAAGAATTTCCAAATTAATACGCCTGTTACCGCAAAAAGATGCCAAAATGTTAAACGTGTGTTTTTTTTTTTAAATCAAAATTTCGTATGTTCTAAAAAGGAGTAAAAAAGTTAATTAAATTATAGGTATTTTTACATTTTGATCCTTCCTCTTAATAATAACAAAAAGATTTTGACGATATAATTATGTTTTCATTACGTTCGGAGCATATTTTCATCGTGGTATACTGTTTTTTAGCGATCTTGTGGAGGTACCCATAATAAGTATATGCATTACTTACAGACACACTAATATCTCCATCTTTGTCGTTATACCAACATTTACGTCCGTTGTGCTCTTCAAGCTGTCGATCCGGATAAACTCCAGGAATGTCGCATTTATTTAATCTAAATCTTAATTCATCATAGAAATTTGGAGTGAAATAAAGGTTAGTTTTGAACTTCTAATTTGATTCTAAAAACTCTCTATAGACGCAACCTATAATATTTCATAAATTGCACACCGAAAACCTTACATCGATAGCGTATTGTTTTTGATTGTGAAATTAAGAGACGATGATGAAGTACTAAGTTGTTGGTCAAATCAAGAATAATAATGAGTTTCGAGCTATGCATCGCAATAGGGAGAAATTGAACTGTAAAAGCAGAAGGAAATAGACGAATTTCTATTAGATACATATAAATAAGAATGTATGATTCACACACACACACACATAGACTTATATATATATATATATATATATATATATATATATATATATATATATAGAGAGAGAGAGAGAGAGAGAGAGAGAAGTGACACATTTTATGAAACCCTGAGTTTCGGGGAGATTCATATCAAAGATTTGCATTTTGTCAGACATCATAAAATTTAAAAAAAAATGGTTATTTATTTTTTCCTCAATTATTATTTATTTAAAAAAAAAGAGACTAAACTGAGTGCAGACTATTCTCTCTCTCTCTCTCTCTCTATATATATATATATATATATATATATATATATATATATATACACGCACACACACACACACACATATATATATATATATAACAGAGTGAGATGAATAATTTGTCATTTAAATTACGCAAAAAGAAATATAACACTGACATCTCATATTAACAGATATATTTACCAAAATTACACGAAAATAATTTGAAGTTTGTTTTTTCTAACTATATATCCGAGGTCTGATAAAAACAATATCGGTACTGCTATGGTAACGGATCTAATGTATGCAGAGTGAAACCGCTTGCTATAGATTGACTTTGAGTTCTGTCGCGCATCAAGACGTCGAGGAAATCCATGCGTATATGACGCAGCAGCTGCTCACTATAGCAAAAACCTACTTTCAGGGAATTCTTCCATAAATGGAAATGACACTGAAAAAAAAGTATGTGGCTTCAGAAGGGAACTATTAGGTTGGTGCAAATATAATGTCGTAATAATGTCGTTTTTGACGTTAAAAAATACGTCAAAAAACGAAATTATTACGTCATTATTTTTGCACCAACCTAATACTTCGACGAGGATTACATGCTGAATTGGAGTATAGCATCAGTCCCAATATATTTATGTCTATTTATTTTCATTTTAATTCTTAAATTATGAAAAAGACTAATAGCAGCATTAAGAACTTGATACGTGTATTTGAAAGGATTAAAATAAATACTCATAATATGTCTAGATTATTCACACACACACACAAACAACCATATATATATATATATATATATATATATATATATATATATATATATATATCTGGAGAAGACGACAAGCCCTGAAGAGTGAACATGTTATCTTAATGTGCTCACGAAACTACGTAGTAGGCATGACTGAACCAACACCACTCAGCTAAGTGATAAACTTAACCAAATTTTATATATATATTAGGTTGTTGCAAAATAATGTCGTTTTCTCACATATGTTACTATGTGAGAAAACGACATTATTTTTGCACCAACCTAATATATATATATATATATATATATATATATATATATATATATATGTTTCATTAAATAATATAGACGAGTGTTGTCTATTTATTTTATGTAAATTCTTTTCATAACGTCTAATAAACTTAATAACATTATCATTAAACGAAGAAAGACAATCACAATATTGATTCATATTTTTTAATCCAATCTAAACTTTCGGCTTTCGTAAGCCATTATCAAAGATGTATAATATATTAAGCAATACACGGACAAGAATTTGATGATAGTCTGTTTCTGTTTACATGGATGATTTCTAAGCAACGATAAACCGTGCATATAAGACGCTGGAAGCGAAAGTCGCACGGCAGCTTATCAGAGGATATGAAAAGAATATACATAAAATAAATAGACAACACTTACTAGCTGGTAATATCTTTTTTTTTTCAGAAATGTATTGCTGGTAATATATTTTTTTACAAAGTATTTCAGGTATTAAAACCTATTTTTACACTTTCATAGTGTTTTGCCCCCAGTTTTCGGGCTAACTATATACCCATAGTTGGGACCCAAACAGATGCTACTACTCGGGGTCAAGGTGGACCTGGGGACGCCAGCAATTAAGACGTGGTTCTATGCTCCTCAAAACCTCCTGAGCAGAGGCCTTGCTGTTGGGCGTAGTTTATCGTCTTACCCAGGACGCGGATGCAGTTTATCGGCATACCCAGGACGGATATTTTTGGTCAACTCTGTTTAACTCGCAATATATATATATATATATATATATATATATATATATATATATATATAAAAGTGAACATAGAAGTCAAAACTTAGAGGCGACAGTCTGTTTCATGCTAGATGCAATCCTCAGGCCACCCATCTAGCATGAAACAGACTGTCGCCTCTAAGTGTTGACTTCTATGTTCACTTTTATATTTACACACGATCTATCTCTGATATTGAGCACTTTATCCCATAAATATAGTTAGCGATATTTGATCCCCTTTGTCGACATTAACTGACAATTGAGCTTTCCGATGAAAACAATAAATAAATAAGAAATAAAAAAAATATATATATACTCTGCTCAGTTTCTTCTTTGAATATTTATATATTTTAAACTTAATACAGCGTGAAATTAAAATTTGTAATTTTTAATGTTATTGTGAAATTATTAATTAGTTATAATGATTTCTAATTTAGTCAATCATTTATATTAAGGCATTAATTAATTATGTTTAGGGTTGTTGTCAAGTTTTTCTGATTATCATCTACTTGTATTTTGATTGGTGATTAGTGATTACGTAACAATGTTTACCCTACTGAGGAGAGTTTGATTGGTTGTGAACTTTTTAAAACTCTTTGTTCTGAAATCAACACCATTACCTGACAGGACATTAGAAGTGTTGAAACAAAATGGCTACTTTTGTAGTGGTGTTATAACATGTTTGTATTATGAGTTTTGAATAAATACTATTTGCTCTGCTCTGTATTGAGAATCCTTTTAAGCATAGTGTTTTTGGAATTTTATTCCATATATACCATACCATTGTGTGTGTGTGTGTGTGTATATATATATATATATATATATATATATATATATATATATATATATGTATATATATATATATATATGAAGAAATGTTGTCTTTCGATGTGCTATATTTATGAGATTAATATCAAAGAGCGCGTGTAAATATAAAAGTGAACATAGAAGTCAACACTTAGAGGCCTTAAGTGTTGACTTCTATGTTTACATACACACATACACACATATATACATACATACATACATACATATATATATATATATATATATATATATATATATATATATATATATATATATATATACATATGTCATAGACAAGATATAGACGCTCCGAAAAAATAAGTTTGGGCGGAGCACTTTAGAGAGCGCGAATTTGTAAAACAGTGACTGCTACTGCTGATAATGCAACGCTCTTGTATTAATCAAGCACTGGCATGTTTATTCAAAATAAATACTTAAAAATTCACCTTATCTCTGTGATAAAAGCCGATAGCTTAGCGGAAAATCTCTGGCTGACGCCAAATCAATCGGGTTTCGATCCTGGCTTGAGTTAATTATATGTCTAGCCACACGGATGAGCTGTGATACAGCGACACAGTCTGTCTGTGGATGACAATATATACATATATATGCACCTCGACGTGGTGTAATGGTTAGTAAACTTACCTTATTAGATCAAATTCGAGTGAGTACTGAGCACCGAGTTGGTTCCTTGTTCATATGTAAGTTACGTTTAGTAAATCGCTATATTTGTAAACAGTTAAGCACCTGAAGCCATAATTTGAATTGTAATCTTTCTCTTTTGTCAACATTATACGTACGAAATTTATCTCCTATTTTTCTCCTGACTAAAATTTATCTTCTTCAGATTGCTTCACTGTGAGCGAAATCCGTTAGTTTTTTGATTCACTGCTGTAGAGATAAAATAAATCCGAATAACCTCCTCTATTCTAAATTCAAGACTTAATCCTTATTATAAACTATAGTCGAACCTTTCTTTTTTACATGGCCTTTCTTTATTACTGAGCTATGTTTAAACAGAATTTTGGGAAAGTCAAAGTGAAACATGAACGTAGCGAAAGTTTTTAAGAGTTTTTATGACACTTTCCGTTGCAGTTCAACCTTTGATTCCGTTAACTGTTTTTCGCACAAAAATTTCTTTAACACCAGCCAGATCTCCAGCAAGAAAACGTTCGAGCGTTCAGAAGGTGATTTGTTTAATTTATTTAAAATGTCTTTCTCTCCTGCCGATAATTTATATCGGGTTTTGACTTGTGTAATATTTGAGAACGCCTAGAAATCACCTTGATTATTTTCTGAGGGAAAATGGTGAACGAGAAAAAGTGATGAAACAAAAAGAAAAAAAAAAGTCGAAAAGAAATTACAAAAAAAAAACATGTTTATAAAGGAAGTCAGGCGATTAGTTTGAACAGGAACGTGATAAGGAGAAAAACAGAAAAATAATTAAAGTCTGAGAAGAGAGAAAAGCAGAGAAGAAGGAAAGTGGGAAGATGGAAATGAAGGAGAGTTTAGGGAAAAAGTATGAAGAGAAAGAGGAGCGATACAGACATAGAGAAGGAAAGAGAATACAGAGATAGAAGAGGAAAAGGTGAAAAGAAAAAGAAACAGACGGAATACCAAGTGAAGAAAATAAAAGAAAGCGAAGGAATAAAGAAAGAAAGGATTAAATAAAGAAAGATAAAGGAAGACAAATTTAGTGCAATAACGGAGAGAGAGAGAGAGAGAAAGCGAGAGAGAGAAAGAGGAAGTGGGTAGATATAAATGTAGAGGAGAGAAAGAAGAGGAAAAGTAAAAGGAATAAAATAGATATACAGAGAGAAATAGGGCGTAGAGATGAAGACGAGAGAAGCGAGAGGTGAAAGATAAGAAAAAAGACGAAAAAGGCGAAGTAAAATAAAGGGAATAATAAGAGAAAGAGAGAGAGGGAGAGGGTAAGTAGAAAGAGGAGCGATACAGACATAGAGAAGGACAGAGAATACAGAGATAGAAGAGGAAAAGGTGAAAAGAAAAAGAAACAGACGGAATACCAGGTGAAGAAAATAAAAGAAAGCGAAGGAATAAAGAAAGAAAGGATTAAATAAAGAAAGATAAAGGAAGACAAATTTAGTGCAATAATGGAGAGAGAGAGAGAGAGAGAGAGAGAGAGAGAGAGAGAGAGAGAGAGAGAGAGAGAAGAGAGAGAGAGAGAGAGAGGAAGGGGGTAGATATAAATGTGGAGGAGAGAAAGAAAATGACAAATATAGATATACAGAGAGAAACAGGGCGTGGAGATAATTACGAGAGAAGCGATAAGAAAAAAGATAAAAAAAAAAAAAAGATAAGAAAAAAGGCGAAGTAAAATAAAGGGAATAAGAATGAGAAAGAGAGACATATATATGGTAATCAAAAGGTTCTTGATTTTTTTGTATTTATTAGACAAAATAGGTATACACTGTTCATCCATACATCGAATATTGCTGCTACATACGGTCCGGTGCACCTGATTTATATTAAGAACGTCTTGATAAATTCCTGAACTGACACAGCAATATTATTGGTCTTGACCTGAGGTATCAGCTTCAGTCCCTTTCCCATCACTATAAAGATGCTTTTCTCTGCCTTTTCTATAAATACTTTCATGGTAATTTTTCGGATGAACACTTCGCTATGGTACGCAGACCGTATGAATTTAAACGCTGTACTAGATTTGCAACAATGTTCGTTCCGTTTACAGTTGACTGGTTAGATGTAATCATTAGTTGTATGCTAACAGTTTCTTTTATCGCACCTCCCGCTTGAGGAACTTTCTTCCTGCTTCTTGTTTTCCAGATATGTTTGCTCTTCATAAATTTAAATGCAATATCCATCGTTATCTATTGTCTTCCTAATTAATCTTCTATTATTCTCGCTCCTGATTAATGTTTCTGTTTTCTAAATGTCTCACACCAAGTAACCCCTTTGTGTCTTAGTGACTTTACCCCCTCCATCGGGTGAATTCGATTAAAAAATGCAGCAAATTTGACATACCGTTCGTTCTCGAAAGAATCACGATCGAGATCCTGAACCTTTTGTCAACGCGCCTTGAACTGCCCAATGCGCTGGCAGTAAAAATCATGGCTCTTAGACGCAACGATGTTTGGGAGTGCCTGCCGCAACTCTATCTCATTTACGAAGCATTTTCCCCGCAGGTAGTTCTCCAGGATATGGAAGAAGCGGTAATCTTTTGGCGCATGGCCCGGAGAGTAAGGTGGATGGCACAGTGTCTCCCAGTCAAATCGCCGTAAGGTGACCTTGACCACCCGTACCACACGAAGCGTGGTATTGTTATCGAGGAAGAATTCACCCTTTGCGATTAACCCTTTCTGGCTCTTTCCTCTTCAGTGCACATGTCCAACTTTTACATCATTCGTAAATGTAAATATCTGAGTAACTACATAGGAATCGAACGTAGTCGGAATCATCGAGCCAGTGTGAACGATCCTTTGTTTAGCTGCATAATATGTGCTTCGCCAGTTTTGAATTTAGAAGTTTACTTCTCCTAGACCGCTTGACAGACAAGGCTATATCTGTATTCCTATTAACCAATGGGAAGATGAGATTGATTCATATCTTTCTCAAGTGTATTAGCACATAAGTGAATGTAATGAACTCAACTGGAATTCGAACTCCGCTCTCCAATTCCTTAATTCGAGCCGGAACAAATTAACCCACCGTGCCTACTAACTATTAGGTTGGTGCAAAATAATGACGTAATACTGTCGTTTTTTGACGTATTTTTTAACGTCAAAAAACGACATTATTACGTCATTATTTTTGCACCAACCTAATACATAGTCTATGCAAATGAAATTAAACAGGCCTATTGTTGTGCAAAATAAGATTTATTCACGAAAATTTGAATGAGAAATTCAAAGGTATTTCATGAACGATTTCAATATGCACCTGTGACAGTAGATAGTAGGAAATTACACGTGATGATACCTGTACTCATGTGGCAACGGTCGATCTCAAGCGATCATGGATCTGCTCCCAAAGAGTTATGCCTCAGCTGCTGATAGCGGCGCACTATCTGTTATGGTTGTACATAGAGAGTGACAGTCTCGATTGTAACGAATATACGTGAAGATGCTCTTCCCCGATGTTGCTGCGTTGTGTTCTTATCTTCAGGCGCGATACTACCCATCGATAAGCCTCCGTTTTTTCTTCCCTCGCTATTCAGCCCTCGGTGTAAATGGCGTCTACAGTGTGAGCGATCGTTAGCGACATCTTTGCAGCTCTCGATCTACACGCCCTTCACCGTCATGTCACCTTTGGGAGCAGATCCATGATCGCTTGAGATCGACCATTGCCACATGAGTAGAGGTATCATTGTTAGACATTTTCATGACGGTCGTCTTCGAGTATAGAATCCAGAGGTTGGCAGTGAATATTTCGGAGACAGTAGGAAAGCGTAGTTCAGGTTCGCAGTGGATATCGTAGCAAAGTAGCAGTGCGTAGTTCTTTCTTTTATCATCTTCGCCTGTTAAGTTGGCACTGGTCCTTCTGGAGCGTAAACAAAGATGGCCGCCTTTATACACGACGGATACAATGTTCTGCGGCTTCTGATTGGTTAAACTTCTATTGGTAGACTATAAAGGAAGTTAAGTCATTTGGATTGTCTCACTAGTTATATATATATAAATATATACCCAAAAAACAGTAACAATCATCACGTGTCTATCTCGCAAGAAACTTATTCAATCATTAACTTAAGAATTAAGTTTTATCCGAAAATTCAAATAGGAAATCCATGAAAGTTTTAAGGGGTATATCCCGTAAGGAATTAATTGAGATACATGAGATAAAGTTCTTCGTATTTTAGTGACATTGTCGCCTTGCTTGGAGGGGAACGATTAAACAAACAAAAAAAAAAGATAGAAAAAAGTTCTCCTAGGCGAAATTTTAACCCTGTTCTCTAATTTTACCTTCTGTGTCGTCCTCACTTATAAAAAACAAGCATAACATCACAGAAGCGAGCCAGTTTCGTTTCGCTTTTGTTTGTTTGTTTAACGGCATATCAACTCTTCATGGGTCATTTTAATACCGAAAGTTAATTTTCTTGTGAGTTTTGAAGTAATAAAATGAAGTTGAAATATTCTTCTTCTTTCACAATTGAATGTTATTCTGCTTTCACAATTGAATACATGGTAGATGATACTCAGCTTTTGTGAATATACATATCTGTATGTGCCAAATAAGTAGAGTAGGTGATATATGTTTTATGTCGTAGTTTTATTCAAGTTATATTTTCGAATAGAGTTTGTTTCCTTTAAGAAATTGTAGGATATTATAAGGATTATTATCATAAAAGAGTTCTTTCATGTTTGTTGTTTAGTTGATTTTGTTTAGAGACACATCAACCTCTATGGATTACTTAATGTCGAAATCTAAATATTTTGAACCCAATTCTATGGCTTCAACCAAATATATTTTGAACTCAATTACATGCCTTCAGCTCCAGATGATATATATATATATATATATATATATATATATATATATATATATATATATATATATATATATATATATATATATATATCGGAGAGCCGAGTTTGAATTCCAGTCGAAACCATTACATTCGCTTACGTACCCTTGGGAAAGGTATGAATCCTATTACTCTAGCAGGACAGATTGGGTTCCATACCCTTGCATAGCAACTGGTCTAGAAGAAGAACAACTCTGAACTCAAAACCCGCGGAGGGTGTTTGAGGGCTTTGTGGTACGTGGCCCAACAAAAAGTATGGTTGGTACTGCACAAAGCCTTCGCCATTATATTCAAATTATATGTGCTGGTGTTTAACTGTCGGTTCACAGGAACTGAGCTGTTTGACCTTCATACGTTGAATACGACGAGACAGTCCACCATATATATATATATATATATATATATATATATATATATATATATATATATATATATATACATTATTGGTATTTTTACTTTAAAACTGTATTTTTATACTTTTATAGTGTTTTTTGTTGTGGGTGGGTCATTTTTTCCCATAGCTTGGACTTTAACACATGCTACCACCCCTGGTCAGAGAGGAGATGGGAATAACAGTCGTTAAATCTTCAACCTTCCGATCAGAGGCCTTGCTGATGGATGTAGTTTATCGTCATACCCAGGACTAAAACTGTCAGTCATCGTGAATTGCGTGAGTTCGTTGATCCCATTCTTGTCAAATAACAGGAAAAGGTAATAAAATAATGAATAAATGAAAAAAAAAAAAGAATAAAAAAAGAACATATTAGAAAACAGAGCAACCCCTGAGAAAATATTGCCAAAGAAGCATGAAATATAAATTTATTTTTATGGAAAACTTATTCCTATAAAATGTTGATATAATAAACAGTGGCATTTTTGGCAAGCGGACCTTCGACATTTTGGAACATTTCCTAAGTGATACGTGCGATGTCTATCTAAAACCACACAATCCCAGGATTTTGGAACTTGCCTAACTTTGCCATTAAGGTCATTATATATCAAGTTATTATCGTTTGAAATTAATCAAAACTAACAAATGCTTCGTCGTATATTTTTAGATGATGACGTCTAAAGAGTTGATTTTTCTGCCTCTTTTTGCCAGGAAAGCCATTGGAATATCGTTGAAATGACAAGTGATATAAAGTTATTATAGGTAGATAGGTTGTCCAAACTGGGGTCAAAACACTATGAAAGTTCAAGAATAGGTTTCGATGCAAGCAATGCATTTTTTGAAAAATAAAATTACTAGGAGTACTTTTTGAAAAAGAAAAATATTACCAGCAATACATATTGAAAACATTATCAGGTATACATTTTTGTAAAAAATTATTACCAGCATTATATTTTGAAGAAAAAATATTACCAGCAGTACATTTTTGAAAAATATTACCAGCCATACATGCTGACAGAAATATATTAGCAGCAATACATTTTTTAAGAAAAAAATTATTAGCAGCAATACATTTTTGCAAAAGAAAAATATTACCAACAATACATATTGAAAAAATGTTATTAGCAATACATTTTTTGCAAAAATATTTTTTGCAAAAAATGTATTGCTAATAACATTTGTATTGCTAACAATACATTTGTATTGCTAACAATACATTTGTATTGCTAACAATACATTTTTGAAAATATATTATTAGCAATAAAAATCTTGTTGGCATTAAATAACTCATTAAGGTTGATATACCGTAAAACAAATCAAACCAAACCATTCATTCAATAATTATCTGGGTGAACTTGGATAAAAATAAAAAAAATGATTAAATAAATTAATTAAAAAAAGCAAAGAAAAAAACAAGGAAGGAGAAAAAATAAAACAAAATGAAAGAAAGTGTGAATGAAAGAAAAATGAAGGAAAAAAAGTTAAAAACGAAAATAAAAATATCGAAGAAAATGAAAATGTAAGGAAGGGAAAAAATTAAAGAATATGTCGAAAGAATAAAAATTTAAAAGACAAACCAGAAAACGAGAGCGAGAGCGAGAGATGACATGCATAAAAAAGAGAATAAAGCTTGGAAAAAAATTTAACGAAGGAAATATGGAAGGAAAACGGAAAGGAAACGATGAAGAGTAAGGAAGAAAATTGGACAAAAGAATGAAGAAAAGAAATACTATTGATTCAAAAAGTGCTGGTAAAAAGATAGAGAAAGCAAGACTGTAAAGAAAGAAAAGGAGAAGAACTCAAAGATTTACCGAAGATCAAATTATTCTGATTTTAAAAGAAAGATATGAACCAGATATGATATGACTAAAAATTGGTTTTTGAAAGACAAATATCAAGATTGGCATTCCATACGATAAAAAGACATCAATTTCGGAATTGGAATATTAAAAATAAAACATTAAAAAAATAATAATCGATTGCAATTTAGGAAATAATCTCCCAGACCTGTAGAATTTGGTAATATTTGTTGGCCGATAGATGATACTGATCACTAATTTGGGGTAATCTTGGAGAAATACTGCGCAGATAATCCCCGGTTTAGCATAAAAGCAAGAATGACAAAAAAGAAACAAAAATGCTTGAATAATGTACGTTGGTAGAAAGAAAATAGCGAATAGCTGGTGTAAAATTAGTTTTGATTGTAAAAGAGAAAAGAATCGAAAATAATAGAAGAATAATGGTCTAATGTAATCTGTAGTATGAAACGGAAAATTTGCTTTCCGTGTGATTTGGTTAGTAGGTCGACTAAGAAACATTTTTGAGTGCATTTTCTTTTCTAAACAAAGTTTTAAGAGATAGGACAATATCCTTCAAAAACAAAGAAAAGCTTGGCGAACCGATATGTAATATCTAATCTCCTATATGGCAGTGGATTCTGGAAAATATCATTAAAAATGAAGAAGTCCCTGGAAGCGACAGAAATTTGATTCTACCGTTGAATGCCAAGAATACCATAAACAAAACTTGATAAATGATTGATGTAACCAATCAAAGTATGTAAACAAACGAATAACTGAAAACTAGTTATTATTACCTCTATGTACCGAGTTGTTTCAGAATGTTCACGGAGATTGTTCTTCACAAAAATATATCTTTTATTTAGATTATATAGAATAATATAGCATAAGAATATTCTAGGCGATTTTCACTATTTACATTGTTCGGATTATTGTCCTCATCTTTACTGTCATATTCACGACGTTTCTGCCGTTGTACGCCCAGGCCTTCTTAAGCAGACTGGAGTTTCGAACTGAACTCTTTATTTCATTCACCGGGGTAGATTGTACTAGACTCTACATTTTCGGTATATCGGGTCCGTATCGATCCCTCAATATCTGTCCATATTTCTGAGATGAGGTATTGTAACTATTTACATGGTTCGGACTGTTGTTCTCATTTTTATTGTCATGTTCACGTCATTTCGGCCGTTGTACGCTGCAACCTTCTTCAGCTGATTAGAATTTCAACTTAAACCCTTTATTTCGTCTAGCGGGGTACATCGTTCTGGTCTATATGTTTTCAGCACATCGGGTCCGTACCGATCCTTCAATATCTGTTTATATTTCTGAGATGAGGTATTGTAATTATTTACATTGTCCGGATTGTTGGCCTCGTCTTTATTGTCACGTTCACGACGTTTCGGCCGTTGTACGCTCAGGCCTTCTTCAGGTGATGGGCATTTAAAATTGAACCTTTTATTGAGTTCAGCGGGGTAGATAGTTTTAGTGTAATAATGCAAATAATTACAATACCTCATCTCAGGAATACAGACAGATATTGAAAGCTCGGTACGGACCCGATATACCGAAAATATGGAGACTAGGACAATTTATCCTGTTGGATGAAATATAGAGTTCTGTTTGAAATTCCAATCATCTGAAGAAGGCCGGACCGTACAACGACCGAAACGTCTTGAACATGACAATAAAGATGAGGACAACTATCCGAAAAATATAAATCATGTAAATAATTAAAATACCACATCTCAGAAATATAGACAGATCCTGAAGATAGCGAAAGCGTACAACGACCGAAACGTCATGAATATGGCCACGAAGATGAGGAAAACAGCACGAACAATGTAAATAGTGTAAATAATTACAATACCTCATCTCAGAAACATAGACAGATCCTGAAGATGGCGAAAGCGTATAATGACCGAAACGTCGTAAATATGGCAACGAAGATGAGGAAAACGGTACGAACAATGTAAATAGTGTAAATAATTACAATACCTCATCTCAGAAATATAGACAGATCCTGAAGATGGCGAAAGCGTATAATGACCGAAACGTCGTAAATATGGCAACGAAGATGAGGAAAACGGTACGAACAATGTAAATAGTGTAAATAATTACAATACCTCATCTCAGAAATATAGACAGATCCTGAAGATGGCGAAAGCGTATAATGACCGAAACGTCGTAAATATGGCAACGAAGGTGAGGAAAACGGTACGAACAATGTAAATAGTGTAAATAATTACAATACCGCATCTCAGAAATATAGACAGATCCTGAAGATGGCGAAAGCGTATAATGACCGAAACGTCGTAAATATGGCAACGAAGATGAGGAAAACGGTACGAACAATGTAGTGTAAGTAATTAAAATACCGCATCCCAGAAATATAGACAGATCCTGTCTTTTGTAACTGTTGTGTAGAAGGGCGACCATCCTTATCTATACTAATGAACAAACACAGAGTCGTCCATCACTATGAGTGTAATGTCCTCTCTTAAGAATAGTTGTTGCAAAGTGTGCCGTACGCATTGCCTCACTAACTGTGGTATTCGATATTATTGTATTATTAATTCAACTTGATTAAACAGTTTCTTCACTAAGCTTTTGTTTCAGTGTTTTCCTTGGAATATTATTAACCAGAACTAGAAGCATTATTACATTAACATTTAGTAATTTGTCTTGTTGCTATCTAACCTAAGCTCTGTGTAGCCCTGTTGCTGCTTGCTTCGCTGGAAGCCACTCTCTCTTTAGTCAGTGTTCGTTGATCCGTCTCTGCGAGCGCGCTCTGCACTTATACTGCGCACAACGTTGTGTTTCAGTATCTGTAGGAATATCAGTGAAGAAGTGTGGAAGATCAGGCTTGACTGTCCTGGTAAAAGGCTAAAGTCATCGGTGTGGACAGTACCTTTAATTAACTTCCACAACACACACAAAGAAGTGTAAAAATAACAACTGTTCATCGTGTTCCTATGATTGATTAAAATCACGAATAAATAAACAAAAGATATATGTATATCTATAGTGACGGGAATATTTTTTATTTTGCAAACATGGTCATCACGTCTTGGCCGTGACCATAGTTGATATTATTAAGTGTTGTCATTTCATTTTTTATTAGTAATGTTCCCATTATCTTTAGTGATGTTTTACATGTGAATGAGGTAATTAAAACCGTATTTTCTCCAAGTACGTTGCGGATAAAATTTGCTCGGTTTCTATGTGTGTTAAAAGGGTCCCTCGACGTCAGTCTTCTTCATATATATATATATATATATATATATATATGTGTGTGTGTGTGTGTGTGTGTATTTATAAATATAAATGACAATAGGAAAACTGTAATAATTGCTGACGCGTTTCATCCAATGTGAACTTTCTCAAAGCAAAAAAAAACAAAAACAAAAAAACCCAAAAAACAACAAAAAACGAAATGAATTTAATTAAACAAAATAACTAATAATAACAAAAAACAGAATGTTCTTAGCAACTGGAAGAATGTATAGAACGCTATTTTCGTATTGTTAACTGAAAATAACGTCAGTTACTGTCACGTGTGAAGAATATTGTAATTCTAGCTGTGTTGACGGATTCAACCATTTTCTTTTGATGTTACGATATTGTTGTGTACGTTTATTTGGGTTTATATATATATATATATATGAAGAAAAATATACGGAAAAAACAAACAAAAATCTTTATATGCAATAATGCTGTTTTAATGTTAATATGTCAACGTCGGACGTTTCGGTTTAATAAACCATCTTCAGGACATATTCATAAAATATAATTAACATCAATTGGACATGTCAAAGACGATGGACACAAGAACAAGACTTATCCAAACAGATAACTGAAAGTTTTTTATGATCAGCGTTCCGTTTTAAAACATGGTCACGTTGTCGTCACGTGGGCGACGCTGTGAAACCGAAACGTCCGACGTTGACATATTAACATTAAAACATTGTTTGTTTTTTCCGTATATTTTTCTTCATACTGTCGGATCTATATCCATATATATACATATATATATATATATATATATATATATATATATATATATATATATATATATATATATATATATGTGTGTGTGTGTGTGTATATATATATATATATATATATATATAAAGAAATATAGTTTTATGGTATGCTATATTTATGGGAAAATGGGCTCCATATCAGAGATAAAGTGTAAGTAAATATAAAAGTGAACATTGAAGTTAACACTCAAAGTCGACAGACTGTTTCAAGCCAAACACAACTATCAGGTCACTAAACATGAGGTTGGCTGGCGATTGCAGTTATAGCTAAACAGCTCCGAGTCGTTCAACTATTTAAATCAAGGCAGCTGATTGATGGAGACCAAATAGAGACCTAGAGAACAGGACTGAACTGACTGAGACGTCACGGTCATTTGGCAGGTATAGTGTTGTCCTTATAACTACGAGACCATTTTTGCCCCAATTGCACTACCCGGATTGACCAAGGGAAAGAAGGACCCCACCCCGCTCAGGAGCCTAATATGATTGGTGGGCCAATCAAAATAATGGACTTCTATCGTACTATCGGTGGAGGGGCGGCGGTGAGAAGCTCTCCACCCAAGCGTTTCTCTCATCAGCGGGCCAATCCCATTCGTGACCTTATATCGTATATATCCACCTTAAATTTTCTATGTTACGAAATCTCACACTTTTGTCTTGATCATGACGGGCATCATTCTCATCCGACAGTGTGTCATGTCTCTGATCAAAACAAGACTGACCTTTAAAGATTTACTCGTGTCACTTATTTCAACTAACAATTCCTTTATCAAATGAAAACAATTTCAACAGATACCAAATGACCAATCTTGCCTAAATTCACAATTTTATTATTTTATACTATACTCCATAAGTGATAAACCGGAAAATTCATTAAAATCATTTTTTTTAAGATGGATCTTCTTCGTTCTCTGTTCAGAAACAGAGATAGCATAAAAGGGTTATTAGAAAAGACGGTAAATAAAAGAGGAGAAAAAGGGAGTTAGACCGAGAGAACGATTAGTGATAGAGAAGAATAGTAGAGGAGAAGAGAGAGGATAGGTAAAGTTAAATAGGGAGGGAGAAATAAGAAAAAGGAGAATTTAAAGAGGGACAGGGAAATAGAACGAGAAAAAAGGGGAGAACGAGAAAGAAGAAATTGAAAGAAATTTTTAAAAGTTAGAGAAAGAAAAAAAAGTTGTAATGGTGATCCGTAAAAGGATGGAGAAAGTGAAGAAAATAAAAAGTCAAAAACAGGAATGGCTATTGGAGCAAACAGAGAGGAAGGAAGAGAGAGATTATTTGTGATGTATTGAGAAACACGGAGAGATGCTAAGAATCAGAGATAGATAGGAAAAGTAAACGGAGGAAGTCAGGGAGAGAAAGAGGGCATGGAGGTAATAGAATACAGATAAAAAAAAAAAAAATAGAAAGCAAGGGAGAGAAAAGAGAAGGAGTATAAGTTTATAAACAGTAACAATTTAGAAGCCCCTGAGAGTGAGAGAAAGAGAGAGCTCGATGAGAAAGAGAGACAGATAGACAGACACATAAACAATTATTATTATTATTATTATTATTATTATTATTATTATTATTTTCTCTTCGATAATAATAATAATAATAATAATAATAATAATAATAATAATAATAATATTAGGTTGGTGCAAAAATAATGACGTAATAATGTCGTTTTTTGACGTTAAAAATACGTCAAAAAACATTATTACGTCATTATTTTTGCACCAACCTAATAATAATAATAATAATAATAATAATAATAATAATAATAATAATAATAATAATAATCATCTCCGGTAGAATGTAATGTATCTTTGAAGATCGTCGAAAAACTATCAAAATACAAGGATAATGAAGTGGAAATCTAAAAAATGTGGCACATGAGGACATCAATAATTCCAGTTGTAGTTGGAGCACTAGGATTAATTGGAAAAAGTACCAATAGGGTAATTAAAGGAATTCCTGCTAACCCATGCCATAAAGAAATACAAAAATTATACTAAAAAGTACAGTTTGCACATTACGAAGTAAAATGTCCGTGAACTTAGCGTTTTTTTTTATTTTACAAAATGGCCAGTGAAAATTGCTATGAAACCTTTTCTGACCTTAGGCCTTTGATTGGGACCCGGAAGGAAATGTATATAGAACAGAAACTCAAGGACATAATAATAATAATAATAATAATAATAATAATAATAATAATAATAATAATTATTATTATTATTATTATTATTATTATTATTATTATTGTTCTCAGGAGACAGCATAAGAAGAGTTTATGTAAATTATGTGTGTTGTTTTGTTATTTTAATTGCTCAGTGGAAAATGTCATGATGCTATTTCTGACCTTAGGTCTCTGGTTGGAACCCGGAAAGAAACGAATGCACACCAGAAATCAAAGGAAATAATAATAATAATAATAATAATAATAATAATAATAATAATAATAATGATAATGATAATAATAATAAGAGGTCTCGAAAATGTGGCATATGGGAACATCAACAATCCCTGTTGTAGTTGGAGCCCTAGGACTGGTTGGAAAAGATTGCAGTAGACTAATTGCAGGGATCCCTGGAAGCCCATGCCTCAAGGAGATACAAAAAATTGTTCTGACAAGTACAGCCCACACTTTACGAAGGGCTCTATCTATGTAATTTTTTTTTTTTTTTTGTCAGTGAAAAGTGTCATGATGCCATTTCTAACCTTAGGTCCCTGGGTGGGACCCGGAAAGAAATGTGTAAACGCCAGAAAGTAAAGAAAATAAAATAATAATAATAATCGGGTTAGAACGAAAACAAGAGGGGAAAAAGAAAGGAAGGTGAATTTATAGAGAGTGAAATTTTAGACTCCATGGAGAGTGAGAGAAGGAAAAGAAGGAAAGAGAAATAGGCAGATAGACTTAACGAAAGGCGACTTAAAAATGAAAGGGTGGAACAAGAGAAGAAGGTGAATCTATAAAATTAACATTGGCGAAGAGAGAGAGAGAGAGAGAGAGAGAGAGAGAGGGAGAGAGAGAGAGAGAGAGAGAGAGAACGGGGGTGGTGGTGTTGGGTAGAGAAAGTGCTCAGTTCTGGAGAAAAAAATGGTGTTTTGAACAGAGAAATATAAGGTGCCTTGTACAGAGAGTGAAGCGGGAAAATTTAAATCAATAAATGAAGTGTTGAAGATAATTTCATCGTCACTTAAATAGTTTAGAAAAGAGTGCTAATTTACTTTCAAACGGAGGCATTTTGATGAATTTAATTTTGGGCTGTCATTTGTACTTTATGGCTGAGAGAAAAATACAATATACACGTCACCGAGTTACATTATCAATGAAGGGTGAACGACAGCAGTAAATCCATCCTTCGTGACATTATTTTAATAATACAAAAACGAAACTAGCAAGATACCTTAATAATCGGCCAATAAGATAATTATCCAAAAATTACTTTGCATATATAGATATATCTATACTTGAAATAATCTTTTTTTATCGAGATCGGAGAACGGTACAAGGCCTCAAGAATTTGATATTTACTTACCTAAGAATTCAATAGTGACATATATTGTAGAACGGTAAAAGGGTTCAATAATTCGATATCTACTTCGTTAATTCTCCGAAATTTCATATTTTTTCTGTTGTTTTCTTTTTCAAATTTCTTCGACGCTCTCAGTCATTATTAAGAACAATGTGCTGTCCGTATGGTAGGCGAAATTCCATTTGCTATATCAAGGTATTTTATAACGAGCTGAAAATTAAAAAAACAATCAATCTAAACTGACGTCATATTCAATGATTAGAGAGAGTGACCGTACCAGATATAATGCGTCAATATTATTTATTTATTTTACTCTTATAAAAGATTTTATACAAACTTCAAGATTCCGTCTCCTCTGGTGAAAGAGATTCTATTTAATATGCGTTGTTTATTTTGTATAATAATAGTTTCACAATTGGAGAGCCTGGCAAGGGATCGAATCAAATGGCGGTCTCTCTGCGTCGCCGGAGTGGCGCACTTCGAGGAGGGGAGACGAGGAGCGCTCGAGCGGAGGCGACACCAACGACATCTGCAACCTGTCAATTCCGCACCGGGTATGTTTCCCTGCCACCTGTGCCCGAAAACTTGTTGTTCGCTCATCGGGCTGCTATCTCATTTGGCAGCCCACAGAAGACGGACGAAGATGGAAAGACAACGTCGTCGTCAGCAATGACGGTCAACCTAAGAGACAGATAGAGAGAAAGATTTAATAATAGTTTAGAAGGAAATGACATTTTGCCTTCATTACTTGGTTGATTTTTACTGATTTTTACACAATTTTATGGCTTCAACTACAGATTAAAATGTATTGTTAGTCATATTGCTTTGAAACTTATTGTTGGTAATTATACTATAAAATGTATTGTTGGTCATTATGCTGCAAAATGTATTGTAAGTATTTTTACTATAAAAATGGATTTTTATACTTTCATAGTATTTTGTTTGGGGATTCACCATTTTCCCATAGCTGGGAACCTAACAAGCGCTACCACCTCTGGTGACGGTGGACCTGGCAACTACAGGAATTAGGAGGGGATTTCACTCTCCTCAAAATTTCCAATCTCCAGATCAGGGTCCTTGCTGCCGGACGTAGTTTATCGTCATCCTTTCACTGAGTTTTGTATCGTATATTGATAGTATCCTCTAGCATTTGTTTTATGTTGATAGTCATAATTTGGCTTTTAGCTACATGATGATGGATATGTGTACGAATTTTACTGAGTTTCGACAGGTAACTATTTAATCTGAGAGAGAGAGAGAGAGAGAGAGAGAGAGAGAGAGAGAGAGAAAGAGAGAGAGAAAGAGTGAGTGGCGCATGTGTGTCCTATGCAACAGTAAAATCTTATTTGGTTGCTTATATTGGAGAAATAATTACACTGATATATCTTGCTCAAAAGACACTGATTCTGGTCCTTCAGTTTCTGGTTTAAGACCAGAACCTTCCAGCAACTGTTGGGTAAGAGTTTGATCTGCATCAGGATCGCCGGCTCTGATAGGGTTGCCGTGCGGAGGTTATGTTTTTTGTCAATAGTGTTTTTAAGGCTGATTTGTTTGGCTGTATTTTTATTTACTTTACATTCATAGTGTTTTATCTGGTGACTCACTATTTACCCATACTTGGGTCCCTAATAAATGTAATGTCCTAATAGCAACAGGTAATGTTGTCTTGAATTTCCACATTTTAATGAACCCACTTCTGAGGGACCTTGTATTTACTCTGTTCAAAGATGTGTTTTTCTTAGCTAAGACTACAGCATCTATCAGCAGACACGTCATTTCGACATGATTATTTACAATTAGCTCTGGTTGAACAGTCTAGAACGTCCTGGGTATGACGGTAAACTACATCCGCGTCCTGGGTATGACGGTAAACTACATCCACGTCCTGGGTATGGCGATAAACTGCATCCAACAGCAAGGTCTTAGATGATGTTTTCAGAAAAATAATGTTGCCAGCTCTAAGTTTTTGAAACAATAATGTTGCCAGCTCTATGTTTTTGAAACAATAAGGTTGCCAGCTCTAAGTTTTTGAAACAATAATGTTGCCAGCTCTAAGTTTTTGAAACAATAATGTTGCCAGCTCTAAGTTTTTTTTTTGTAGAAAAGGAATAATGTTGCCAGCTATACGTTTTTTGAAACAATGTTGCCAGCTATACGTTTTTTTTTAAACAATAATGTTGCCAGCTATACGTTTTTTTTGAAACAATGTTGCCAGCTATACGTTTTTTTGAAACAATGTTGCCAGCTATACGTTTTTTTTTAAACAATAATGTTGCCAGCTATACGTTTTTTTTTAAACAATAATGTTGCCAGCTATACGTTTTTTTGAAACAATAATGTTGCCAGCTATACGTTTTTTATTCTATACAAAATAGGCATTTAAAATTCATATAAACTGGATTTGGCATTAAATAACCCACAGTGGTTGATATGCCATAAAACCCAAACAAACAAACAAACAAACAAACATATCCTACCTTTATCATTTTGCAAATAAATTGTCCTTATCAAATGGAAATTCTTGACTTAAACAAAAATACCTAGGATTATTTAGCAGTGTGCAAGCAAATAATCTCTAGCTTGCTAAAAATGTTCCATACAAAATAGGCATTTAAAATTGATATATTTGGCATATATATAAAAACTTGATTTGGCATTAAATAACCCACAGTGGTTGATATGCCATAAAACCCAACCAACCAACCAACCATGAAGAGTCTAGATTTCTATGTCAGTCTCAACATTGAAATTCCAATGGCTGGTAACAACTTTATTCAGAACAACTTGTGGCGACTCGTGTTCCCACCAGTTCTCTTTGCAAACGAGATTGAATGTTGAATGCATAACATCTTACCAATATAAGTACTGAGCATGCCTGTCAAGTACTCTGAATGAAACCAGTCAGCCACACCCAGATATTACATGGTCAGACATCTCCAGATGTTCTCCACATTCACAACTATTAGGTTGGTGCAAAAATAATGTTTTTTTTTTACGTATTTTTTAACGTCAAAAAACGATATTATTTTTGCACCAACCTAATAGATCGACTGCTGTTACGTTTCGGGACAATTCTATTCATAGTTACTGGTTGGAAGACACTGATGCTGGGCAGTAATTACGAAACCTTCAATTTCTGGTTTGATACAAGAACATGCCAGCCACTGGTGGGTAAGAGTTTGATCTATATCAGGAACGCCGGCTCTGTTAGGTTATTTGCTGTGCAGATGTTTTGTCCCCCCCCCCATTTTCCAATACTGTTTTTTAGGACGATTTATTTGGCTCTATGTTTATTCCCTTTGCTTTTTAAGCTTTGAACGCATTTTCTCGTTCGTTCAGTAGCATTTCCCGAAGATAGAGTCTTTTGTCACAGAGTGTAGTTACTTGATACCGTCTTGTTTTAGAAGCAGTCTTAGAATGCAATCGCTTGTTTGCTGAAAGCAAAAAAAAAAAAAAAAAAGAAAACAAAAAAGAAAAGAAAAAAAAGGAAAACAAACAAACACCCCCCCCACCAAAAAAAAAACAAAACATGGTCAGGGTTTCCGATTTCAATGACAGTTCCATCTGAATTAATCCCCGAACACCTACTCTTCTTAGAAGGTACAACAAATCATCTCCCATTTTAGGTGATACGATGGATTGTGAAAAGCTTTTGTATTTCGAGATAAACCTTGTTTATCCTGGAGATGAATCAATCAGTAATATTGAAGCCGTATGTAATATGGCGTTCTGAACTGACGGAGAGATGATGCATTTATTCAAAGCTCTAAAAAGTTTAAAAGTTAAAGTTCAACTGAAATATTGTAAATATTGCTTAAAAGTATTGCTGAAATATTATAAATATTGCGTAAAAGTAATGTAATAATTTAATATCATCCACAATTATTATTTCTTTTATTTCATTTATTGTAAAAATTATGATTTTTTATTATTTATTATTATACATCAATTGTTTGTTATTATTTCTATTCATTATTATTTATTATTAATATTTATTATTATATATTAGGTTGGTGCAAAAATAATGACGTAATAATGTCGTTTTTGACGTATTTTTTAACGTCAAAAAACGACATTATTACGTCATTATTTTTGCACCAACCTAATATATATTGTTTATTAATATTACTGTTTATTATTATTATTATTATTATTATTATTATTATTATTATTATTATTATTATTATTATTATTATTTATTACATATTATTTATTAATATTATTATTGCAACCTAGGGAAGTTTACTAAAAAAAAAAACCCGAAGGTTGGTAATGAACGATAATACTTCTGACAAGTACAACACGGACAGGTGTAGCACAAGGCCAAATTTAATGTAGGGTATCCGAGCCAGTAGATCCCCGTATAAAACGGGGTCGTGTAGCTGTTTCCTGAGACGAGACTCTGCCCTTCGACATAACCTCATCTGGGGATCCTCTTTGTCCGGAGGCAGTGAGTTTGACCAGCGCAGCTGGAGACGGATCTCCAACTCTAGGATATCTACCAACTGCCCCACGCAGTCAGATGTGGCACAAGGCCGAATTTAATGTGCGGTGCCCGAGCCCGTAGGCTCGGCCAAAAATTCTTCTCTGTAGACCCCGTGTAAAACGGGGTCGGGAAGCTGTTTCCCGAGACGAGTCTTAATTTCACCTCGCTCGCTTTCCCCTTCATACTTGCTTGTAATTTGTACTATTCAAGTTCATTGCTAACATTTCTACTTTCCTATAACTCTAGAACTATGAAAGAACTTTTAATTAAGTCTTCGCCTCTATAATCATATGTCTCTGCTAACGGTTTACGTTTTGTTAAAGCTTTGCTTTATTCCTTTGTTGGTTTTAACCATTCTTGGTTTTTAATAAACCTGTAAATGAAGCCTAACCTTGCTTCAGTGTTTTAATTGCTGAAAGGCGTTTAGCTGAGTGTTAGAGACATATACGCGTTTCGCAAGACGGACAGAACACTTAATAGTTTCTCCCTTGATAAATGTAGCTTTGGGATATTTATTAAGCTAAAATTCTAATTGATGTCATCACAAAATTGTTTGCCTGTTTGAAGAGGCATTTGCAATTGATTATATATATTTTTAAACGTTTCAGGTCATCCATGTAGAGAAGATGGTCTGTAATGACTTCCATACACTTTTGATCCACAGTTTGTTTCATTCGGGAGTTTGCCAAAGGAAATCAGTATCGAAAAAAACAAAACAAGAAAAAAAAAACAAAACAAAAAAACAGGCGAGATATTGATTGTCTTTGAAAGCTTCCACATTTGATTTTGTCATCTCCAGAATTTATACTTGTACACAGTTCGTGTTTCGAATTAATGTTACTTTTAAATGACAGAAAAGAAAATTTCTGATCCTTGATGAAATTTTAAATCTCATTTTTCCTTGTTTCACCCCTAAACAATGCGATAATGCCACTAAGGTGTTAGGGGTTACGGGGAGTAAAAGAGAAGATTTTAGTGAAGAAAAAGGACAATAAAATAACAGATTTTAAGTAGACAGAAGACTGAGATTGACGTTGCATTTAATGCTTTGAAGATTGTAGCAATCAGGGAAACAAGAAACCATAATGGAGTTCCACAGCGAGAGGTGCGAGTGAAGAAGCCATTAGAATAGAGCTTACAGTTACAGCTAGCTATTTCAACAGTAAAACAGTGAGACATAATTACCAATCTAGAAACGCTCTTAAATTAATCTCGTCGAGTCGCTTGAGAAAAAGCTCATAAGAACAGTTGCTCTGGAAATATTTACAGAAAAGACAGTTGAAGGCGTTAAAAAGTACCAACCATTTCTTGGCCTAGTTAACCACTAATTTAAGGTCCTTTTCAAGAGTAGTTGCCAGGTTTGCTTTGTCCTGTCAGTCGGACTTGCTACTAAAACAGGGGAAAAGGCTTGTGTCATCTGCATAAATTCGGGGAGATCATTGATGAGGGTCAGAAACACTGTATGTCACTCGGCGATCCCCTAATTAGTGTACAAGAATTTTGAAGTATGCCCGTTCAACACAACCTTCACTAAGTTAGTTGTTAGGAACGATTGAATTAAGCCAAATATTCATCCCGTAACACCTTAGTCGTTGAGCTTGCGTAGAAGGTCATCATGACATACCCTGCCGAAGATTCGAGATAACTAGATCAACAACCAGAGCCTCGCCATTCTTATCTGAAGCTTCATAAACAAATTCAGTGATGTCCGTTAGCTCGTCAGCGGTAGACCTGGCAAAACTGAATCCATATTCTTGGGTGAGGAGTTATTATTTACATTATTTATATGCGGACTATTGTCCTTGTCTTTGTTGTTGTTATTAGGTTCGTGCAAAAATAATGACGTAATAATGTCGTTTTTTGAGGTATTTTTAACGTCAAAAAACGACATTATTACGTCATTATTTTTGCACCAACCTAATATCACAACGTTTCTGCTGCTGTGCCAAGCGGGCTTCATCAGGTGAATGTCGATCCGGTTGACCTACAGGTAATTAGAACTGAACCCTTTATTTAATTTATAGGAGTAGATTGTCGTTTCAATGCTCATATGTACGGATATCTCGTCTAGTTCTTAGTTTTAGTACTTATTCGGTAACTGCTCGCTTTGTTTCCACTGAATCCAAGTGCAGACTGTCCAACCCAGGGAAGGAAATCAAAATTGTCAGCCAATTCACAAATCAACGGTTTAATAGGGAAATATTCTTTTTTTTTTATGTACAGTGTCCCATCACGACGTAGGCGATAATGGCTCTCCACTTCCCCCTATTCCTTGTAGCTCTCAATAAGTTTTGTCCCTTTGCTACTTCCCCACGTCATCCACTTGTTTAAGCCTTTGTTTCCTTTGTTTCTCTTTTCCTCTATTCGACCTGTGAGTATCAGATTCTCCTAGCCCTCCTTTCTCATTACGTGTCCCAGAAATTTCAGCTGCTTCTTCTCGATGTTAAGTATAAACTTCCTCCTTGTTTGAAACCCGCTATGTACGCCATGTGAAGGTTGGTAATGAACGATAATACTTATGACAAGAACAACACGGACAGATGTGGCACAAGGCCGAATTTAATGTAGGGTATCCGAGCCCGTAGGCTCGGCCAAAAATTCCCCGTAGATCCCGTATAAAACGGGGTCGTGTAGCTGTTTCCTGAGACGAGACTCTGCCCTTCGACATAACCTCGTCTGGGGATCCTCTTTGTCCTCTAATGTAATTATTATATTATTAGAGTGTAAATAATAACTCCTCACCCTAGAATATGGCTTTCAGTTTTTCAGTTTTATGGGAGTAGACAACAGTCTACTCCCATAAATTAAATAAAGGTCCTTCTTTCTCTTTACGTGTCCCAGAAATTTAAGCTGCCTCTTCTTGATGTTAAGTATAAACTTCCTCCTTGTTTGCATACTCTCCAAAAACTCATCGTTGCTCACACGCTTGGTCCATGATATCCTTAGCATCCTTCTGTAGAACCGTATCTCCATTGCCACGAGTCTCTTCTTCATCTTTGAGGAGAACGTCCAACATTCGCTGCCGTAAAGGAGGACAGATGTCACGTAGCAGCTCCGCATTCTTTTCTTTGTTATTAAAGAAATCCTCCTGTCTCGTAATAATCTGCGTAGCTTTTGGAATGCGTCTTTGGCCATCCCAATACGTCTTCGGATCTCAGCGTCACAGTTATCGCCCTCTGTAAAAAAAAAAAAAAAAAGCTTCTTATTTAAATTTCTGCATCTGCTTGATTTTAGCATCCCCAACTTGCACCTTTTGCATTTCAGGATCATTCTTTTATTAGGTTGGTGCAAAAATAATATCATTTTTTGACGTATTTTTAAGTTCATTATTTTTGCACCAACCTAATACTAATGACCACGCGTTCTGTCTTGTCGTTTATGCTTAGTCCGTTCTTCACACGCCGCTCTCCTTCGCTATAGCTTAATGAATTTGGCTTCCATAGAACGTACTGGAATCAAAAGGAACAGAAGAAAACAGCAAATAACTTATCTAAGGTGTTTGTATAAATGGTTGATTGGAGAGGGAACAAAAATCAAACTTTAATGAGAACTACAATGGATAGGAAGTTGTGGTGAGCTACCTACGTCTATGGCACAAAGAAAAAGAATAAAAAGAATAAAAATACAATCATGACTATTTTTAAGTAGGGTATTGTATTCTGGAACAAGTCAAATAAATCTCATAGGAGAAAATGGATATTATCTCTATTCTTCACAAATCGATCATGTCTGAGCATTCGGTGAATTGACTGGAAAAATCATTAAGAATTAAGCAAAATTCTAAATATTAACGATAGAACCTAACTTCATCTGTATAATGTCAATAATTTCCCGCCAAATCACATTTTAGACACTGCCATATTGTACATCTGACGAGGGCTGAATGACACAGGTCAAATGGTTTTGAATAAATCTTTTGAGGGCTTTGATTCGGCACCCCCCATAATTGACCCAAAATTAGCGCTGGGTAAAAGTCAGAACTGCTCACACCGGGGAACCTGTACCTCGCGTTCAACAGCAGGTCTTTCTCACTGGTTTTAGCTTGTATTTTGCGTGTACTGGGATAGTCAAAGATGTCTTCCAAAAGTTAAGCAGATTATTAATAAACAGAAAAATTTCGTTAGAAAAAAAAGAAAAGCGTAGTGAAATCTTACGTGATATCTGACCCCGAATATGGCAGTGAAAGCTGGACGATCTACTCAAAGATGAAGAAGATACTTCAAGCAACAGAAATGTGGTTCTACAGAAGGATGCTGGGGATACCAAAGACCGAATATGTGAGCAAAGACGAAGTTGCATGTTGCAGTTGAATAATTTTCAAACTAAAAGAATTAGTAACAGCAATGGAAAATAAATATAATGAACATGAAGAAAACAGTTTAGAAAATGAAAAATTACTTAAAATGAGAATCAAACACACTAGCGGACTGGCGACAAGGAACAGAACACGTTATGGCTCAAAGAAATGCGGATTATATATATATATATATATATATATATATATATATATATATATATATATATATATATTATTATTATTATTTCTATTTATTATTATTATTATTATTATTATTATTATTATTATTATTATATGAAAATGGAAAAAAGGAAACATATTTAACATCAATAAGAGACCGTTTAAATTTATAGGATTCATAATGAGCAAACGGGGCTTGTAAAATATGATACCCACAGGGCAGATTGAAGGCAAGAGGGTCAAAGGAAATCAACGCATAACCTATCTAGCAAGTTTGAGTAAATGGATGACGGAAGAGAACGACATTATTCATTAAGGGGCGGACAGGAAATTATGGAGAGCCATGATCGCCTGCGTCCTGAAGGGGAACAGCAGAAAAAGAAGCAGACACGAAATGACTATCGTCAAATGTTTGGCGAAAAAGAAATAGGCGGGAAATTGGTTTCCCCAAGAAAAACCGACCTTTTAAAGGTGTTATTTGAAAAAAAACCAAAAAAAAAAAAACCAAAAAAAAAACGAAAAAAAAAAGATCCCCCCCCCCAAAAAAAACAATAAGCGAGGGAAGAAATCATTTAAAATCCCGAATGATTAAATTTGATAATGATATTTGGCCATAAGGTCTTCTCTTACGATTATTTTGGTCATAGAATATTTTTAAAATATTTTGTTTTTTTGTTCCAAGTATTCTGAAAGCAAATGGAAGCCATTTACGATAATGCGTTCAAAATTTGAGACAGAAGTCCAAAGTAGAGAAATAATCAATCCACCTAATTAATCAACTAATTAATCAACTTAATTAAACAGAGACTATCTTTGGATAGTTTAAGGGAAAATTTAGCAAAAAGTTTTGCGAATTTAAAAGGGCTCCAGGGAGTAGAGGTGCTCGGAAGAAAACAGACAGAAAAAGAATGTTAACAAGAAAGAACTATTTAATTAACATTAGATCGAGACAAGAAAGAAGAAAAAGATGAAAATGGAAAAAAGTAAAGGTAAAAATATAAAACAATGGAAAAAGTAACTCCGACAAACATGCCCACTATATTAGAAACCGGGACTGATGTTATCTTTTTTTCTGAACTTTGTTTACACAATTTTAAGAACGGTATACAGGCGTAGATATTTACTTCTGCACACCTAACGATGGCGGGATATGACGCATAGTCTTTCAGCTGTGGTGTGCCTTAGCGTACTGTCACGACGGCATCGGTATTTCACCACCTGTTTCTCTGCAGTGAAGTGAGAGAGGTACTGCCGTATGGGTTGGAATTCCCGGGACATTTTGCCAAAAAGATGTAATTATATTATGAATGATGTTAATTAATTAAAATGTTATTTTAATTAAATCATGGGATGAAATGATTAAAAAAAATCATTTAAGAACAAATAAAAATGTTTTTTTTTTTTCCAGTCTAATTCATCATTAGAATTTCAGACTAAAAAAGAATTTCCTTTTACAATAAAATTTCCTTCCTTGTAAATAATTTACTTCATTGATTGTTTTTGTTTCGTGCCATATCGGCATCTGTAGGTTATTTTAATACCGAAATCTAAATATTTTGTACGCAATTCTATTTATTTATTTAGATAAAATTGGTTTTAGTGATACAAGTCTTACTAGTTAACCCATGGCTGGGAGGAGACGAGATGGACTTATGCCTTTCCCAATGGTGTTGGTGCGTAAGTCAATATAACGAACCCAAGTGGAATTGGAACTCTTCCGAGCCATTATCCATTAAACCACCCGCATACAGTATCTGATATTCCCAAGACGTCACCCATCTATGTACTAAACAGGCTCGACCTTGCTTAACTTCGGTCATCATAAGGGAATCGGTGATTCAACGTGATGTGGCCGTAAGGCAGATCTTTAGAAAAGTTGGAGGATCCAGTCGCTGCAAATCATAATGAAAATGCATTTTGCATATAATTTATTTAATAATTACAGAGGAAACCTCTGTAATTATAAAGAAAACGAATGAACAGAATATATTTTTAACCAATTGTAAATTAAGGAATCATTTTAATTTTTAGCCTCGTTTTGAGTTGATTTTTTTCTGTAAATGTCATTAACTCGTCTTAGTCATCACGTCTCCCGTAAAAAAAATAATTTTTTCCCAACTTAGCGATTTCTATGTTTTGAAAAATTCTTGCTGGTATCTATACAATTTTTATAAATATTTTATCCCCATCAATTTTTTTTTAACAGTTATCAACATTCTTTGAAATAACTCCAGAACTTACATTGTCGCCATCTTGAATTTATCATTTACTTTTATTAATCTCTTCGTCTATCACTACCTCTAATAAATACAAATATACACTTTCGTAGCGTAACGTAGACATAATCTCGCGTTTACAAATTCGCCCACACAAAAGAAGGGAAAGTCTTTCAACACCCAGATATAAATAAAAGAAACTTCAGTTTGACAAATTCAGCGTTAAAGAACTGCCATTATTTCATACCTATGTTCGTTGTTTTGTTATTACATCGCACTTTTTTTTTATCAACATTTTAAAATATAAGCAAATTTGTTAAATTTAACAATTTCTCTCTGCGTAATCTATCTTAAATATCTATAACTTTATAATTCGTCTATGCATTAGAATATTTCTGTCACATATGATCCGGTGCTTCTGCTATATATTGAGAGATTCTTGATAAAATCCAAAAAAGAATCAATGTGATATGTCTGTAAGTCTTGCAATTATTTAAATCGAACATCATACCGAATATCAAGCAATGAATATTTCTGATCAATATTAACCTATGTACTACCAATTAGTCGTTTACTTTCGCGTATAGACAATTACTACTGCTACTACTTCTACTAATAGCAATACTATTAATATTAATACAAATAATCTAAAAATTTCATATTAGAATATGTCAGGCAATGTCATCTTAAACAAAACAAAAAATAAAGTAAACTAACGTAACAAATTAGCGATTTTTTAATGTAACGTCTTTTAAGGAATATATGTAGGTTAATGGTTAGCGCCTCGGATTGCTGAATCGGAGAATACCCTATAAATCCACCACTTTCCCTCCCCAGATATAGATAAAACAACAGGACAGATTGGGTCTTATAGCCTTGTGTGGCAATGTGTCTAGGTGAACGACACTGCTATAACACTTCTACTTCAGCTGCGGTACATGTGGTGACCCTAAAGACCAAATGTGGTCATGATCTCTGTGAAGATATTTAATCGATCTATTCAGATAAGCAATATGGCTTTCATTTCTCCAATTTCTGCTGGTGTACTGATGATAACTACGGAAAGAGTGTATCAAGCTCTAGACAAGAAATGGTGTTTGGGTTGTAGCTTTGGACATCTCGAAAAGCTTTGACATGGTTTAGCATGTAGGTCTTCACAAGCTGAAAGGTTGAACTGAGCCAATCTTTCCTATCGAATCGTGAAATGAAAGTGTTATGGTCCAGATAAAGACCAAGGAAGAACAACACGAACACAAGAGTAGAAATAACGAAGGTATATTGCACGAAATAATAATACAAGTTGTGGAAGGTGTTAGTATGACTGTCGGTCTGGTTGGGAGTGAACTACTATCGGCTCGACTCGATTGGATATCTAGCCACCCCCAAGAGGGTTGCATATGGCACAAGGCCGAGTTTAAAGTGGGTTTCCCGAGCCCGTAGGCTCGCCCAAAAAATGCCCGTAGAAACTGTAAAAACAGAATCGGGTTAGTCAACCTCCCTGAATGAGACTTGAGACCGTCAAGCCGAGAAGCTCAACTCGATTCGATATTTAATTGCCCCCCACGAGGGAAAGATGTGGCACAAGGCCGAGTTTTACATAGGTTTTCCGAGCCCGTAGACTCGGCCAAAAAATGCCCGTAGAAACGGTAAAAACAGAATCGGGTTGGTTAACCTCCCAAAAACGAGACTCTGCCCTTCGGCGGACCCTCGTCCGGCTTCCCCTCTACTCAGAGGCAGAGAGTTCGACTGTCAAGCTGAAACGGCTCGACTCGGTTCGGTATCCAGTATCTAGCCCCCCCCCGCACCCACGAGGGTTGCATGTGGCACAAGGCCGAGTTTAACGTGGGTTTCCCGAGCCCGTAGGCTCGGCCAAAAAATGTCCGTAGAACCCGTATAAACGGGATCGGGTTGGTCAACCTCCCCGAACGAGACTCTGCCCTTCGGCGGAACCTCGTCCGGGTTCCTCTCTGCTCAGAGGCAGAGAGTTTGATCGCCAATCGCGATAGGCGTAGTATACATAGTGTTAGGAAGAGTTAATTCTGTAGTTATATGTAAGGACCCATGACAGAAATTAATCCTGAACAACCACTCTTCTATTTGTTTTTCTACTAATGCAGAGGACCACACTCTTGGTCTAACTTTGTTTTGATTTTCATTTTCTCGAAGGCATCAGCTCTCGACATAATATCTACGCTGATGACAAAACCATTTACTCCTGTCTCGATAGTAAGTCTGATCAGTTTGAAAAGGTCAAACTAGCAAATGATATACAAAACGACCTTCTGTCTGTTGTTAACTGGGGCAAATGATGGCTTGTTAATTTTAACGCCTTCAAAACTAAACTGTACATCTGGAAGAATATTTTCTGCCTTCCATCAGCATGGCTGATTCTGACGTCCAGGAGAGTGACTCGTTGCGTCTTTTTGGGCGAACGTTCTCGTCTGACATGAAGTGGAAAGACTTTATTGAATCCATTGCTAGATCAGCTGCAAAGAAAATTGCATCAGCTGTGATACCCAGTATAGCCACACTGATGATCTGTGATACAGCGAAATAGCCTGTCAGTGGATGACTTATTTATGCTCTGATTCGCCGATTAAGCACTATGGTGAAAAGGGAATTTTTAACGGCTGCCGCTGCTTTAGTGCATCGTTCTTCGTAAGAATTAAGCGCTATGGCGGCCGGCATAGCGTATCACGCATATAATGCGTTAAAAAATTCCCTTCCTCTGCCGTGCGCCTAGAGAAAAGAGTCTCTGACTGATGTCAAATCGATTGAGTTTCGATCCCGGCTTGAAACAATCGGATGTCTAACCACACTGATGTGCTGTGATACACCGAAACAGTCTGTCTGTGGATGACTATATATATATATATATATATATATATATATATATATATAAAGAAAGAACAGTAAGATATATATGTTCCTATTGATATTTTTATTTTTATAAAATAGTGCTCAATGTAAATTTACAGAGCATTAATATTATAAATTAACTGATTTAAAATATGTTTTTTTCGCTCCACAGTAATAACCATGTTTCAAAAAAGCTTCGAATTTAATTTTGTAATTAAATGAAAAATATTAGTTCCATTTCATCTTCAAGCGAATTTTTAATTTAATTACAAAATTTTAGCTTCCATTTTTGAAACATGGTCCAGAAAGCGAACGTTCTAATTAATCGGCCACCTATGTATAGGTACCTCCAAAAAAGCGATACCTAATGTTTAAAATGCATTATAAAAACGAAAAATATTTCTTGAAGCATTTATTTTACTTTTAATTGTAAGTTAATAGAATTTAATCTAATATTTTCAATAGGCAAATACTTTGGTGCATGGCAAACCGAATTTAAATTTGATTGGAATTGACTATTTTTATTAGAGGTAAAATCGTTAAATCGACCATGATAAAAACGTTTAAAAATAGCCTATATCGACCATGATAAAAACGTTTAAAAATAGCATATATTTTTCTAGAAATTTATTTGAGTAAGATTAGCTGATTTAAAGTTTACTTAATCTGAATTAAAAGAAATATGGCAAACCGAATTTAAATTTGATTGGAATTGACTATTTTTATTAGAGGTAAAATCGTTAAATCGACCATGATAAAAACGTTTAAAAATAGCCTATATCGACCATGATAAAAACGTTTAAAAATAGCATATATTTTTCTAGAAATTTATTTGAGTAAGATTAGCTGATTTAAAGTTTACTTAATCTGAATTAAAAGAAATATGGCAAACCGAATTTAAATTTGATTGGAATTGACTATTTTTATTAGAGGTAAAATCGTTAAATCGACCATGATAAAAACGTTTAAAAATAGCCTATATCGACCATGATAAAAACGTTTAAAAATAGCATATATTTTTCTAGAAATTTATTTGAGTAAGATTAGCTGATTTAAAGTTTACTTAATCTGAATTAAAAGAAATATGGCAAACCGAATTTAAATTTGATTGGAATTGACTATTTTTATTAGAGGTAAAATCGTTAAATCGACCATGATAAAAACGTTTAAAAATAGCCTATATCGACCATGATAAAAACGTTTAAAAATAGCATATATTTTTCTAGAAATTTATTTGAGTAAGATTAGCTGATTTAAAGTTTACTTAATATGAATTAAAAGAAATATTACTTACATGTAGTTTAAAATATCGCAGAAAAGTATTTGTTTAACTCGGAGGTGGATGGTTATATTAGTTATTGACACATGTATCGATTACCTGATATTTGTGAGTTTTATGTAAGGGGGAAATAATTCTGGTAAAATAACATGGTGAATACAACGTAAACGCCTTTTATAGCTAATGTTTTAACTTCCCTGTAATCTTAACAATTTTAAATATTTTAAAGATTCTAATATTTTATCAAATTTCAGTTTCTTTGACATTACAGTCTTATTTATGAGACACTTGATGAGGAAATGTTACAAAATTAACCGTAAATTTTAGATTTACTATAGTTTACGCACTTATTTTCTGATAATGTCTTTTATCGAAGTCCGTATTTACAAAAATTGGCACGTTTGTACACACACGTGCACACATACGTTTATACACACACATGCATACAGAAATACACCCACAGATGAAATTATTATTTTTTTAATTCTTCGTTATTTTATCTTAAGAAGTAGGTAGCCAAAACTGTCCCTTATAGTTCTTAATAAACTGGAGTCTCTGAATTGTAGTTAGATTATTCATTTATGTTTGCAATTTTGCTAAGTAAATATAGTTTTTATTTAATGACATATCACTTGGCCGCTAGAAATTAATACAGAATTTTAAAATATTTTATAAATTATTATAATTAAAATGTTTAAAAATGGAAACAATTCATGTAAAAATTCATTATTTAATGAAATTGTTTTTCTTAAGACAATACTGTTCATAATATATTTTATTTGTAAAAGCAATTAAAAGCATTAGTAATTAAAAATATTTAAGTTTTCTTGCATTTTTTTTATTACGATTCAGAGAAGATTGTAACAGGGTTCTTGTTTAACCAAAAGGATTTGATTTAAATTTTCCAAGGAATTGTCCTTATAACTAACATAAACATTAAGCACTATGAAAAAATATTAAATGTTGTGTAACAAATGTAAAATAAAACATTTTTACCAAGATTTTCTAAAAAGGAAAAATAAGAAAAAAACAAAACAAAAAAAAAAACAAAACAAAAACAAAACAAAACAAAACGAAATCATTTCAGTCGTTTGTGAATAAATCCTGAAAATTTCATTTAAATCCAACAATTATCTGATTTCTATAAAGATTTTTTAAATCAATGTATTTTTACCACAAAATGTCGCTCAAATTTGACATACAAATTTATGACGACGCGTAGACGTCAGAAAAACAATATTTTTAGCCAAATTTTCAAAGATTCGAAAAAAGAGTACAAAAATAATTTATACATTAAAAAATGCTTCGATCTGACGATAAAACTTTGTTTTAATAAATTTTGGGCATGTTTTCGCCATTCGTACTAATATATATATATATATATATATATATATATATATATATATATATATATATATATATGTATATATATATATATATATATATATATATATATATATATATATATATATATATATATTTGGTTGGATTGATGTGAATCAATCCAACCAAATAGGTAAGCTCTATCTCTGGTATTGAGCGCTTTCTAATAAGTACCGCGCATATAATATATAAAAAAATAATATATATAATATATTACATATATATATATATATATATATATATTTATGTTTATATTTATATACACACACTTTTCACACACACACGCACACACACATATATATATAAGTTTCATTAAAACTACTAACAAGGTACTGCAGTTAAATCTTTTATTTAATTTTTCTGTGTTATAATTTTTATTTTTTATGGTCAGCCACAATGTGCTAACCGTCTTTGGAAAATAAAACATTCTTATAACTCTAGATACATACATAAAACAATCCGTCCATTCAGTTAAAAGTAAAAATCAAATCATCCTTGATAATGGCTAAAAGTATAGCCGAAATCGCCCGGAGATACAAAATGTTTGAATAATTTCTACATCATTTACACCGAATTGGATTACAAACACAGAAAATGTCTCATATCGAGAATATTTAACATTGAAAAACAAAAGAAAAAATTAATTATTTTTAATAATATGTGGAAATCTCCCCTTTTATCTGAAGACGGTCACGAGACCAGAAACACGTGTAGTAACATTATGTAAAACAAAGCATAATATTTTTTTCTAAATAAATCCACATTACAACCAAAAACGTTTACGGCACCTCTCTTCTCTTCTTTTTAATATACATACTTTTCTCTCGTTGGAACCACTACAACCTCTTTCTTTTATATATATATATATATATATATATATATATATATATATATATATATATATATATAAAACATGTCATTCGTTTTTAATGAAACATGTATAAAATAGTGATTGCTTCCCAAGTACACAATTATATTTATATACGAGCGTGGGCGAGTGGTTAGAACGTTCGATTTTCAGTCATAAGACTCCGGTCCGAATCTCACCATTTCAGATTTGTCAAGAAGTGACTTATTGATGTTATTGAAATTGGGAGAAGGTTCCAACATGCAGAATATTTGGTAAGTGTTTGAAAACCATACTGCAGCTTGACCCAAGCTATGTGAGTGAAACAGAGTATCAGGAGGCATCGATGGTTGTACTAGTTCGTAGTCACAAGTCATTGTGACCTAGCTTTCGTGCCTATTGGCGTTATTCAGAGTGCTGGTCATGACAGATTAGACTCTCTCTTCCCAAATCTGTAACTATTTGTTTATTTTCTCGACGCTAGGAAACGAGCTTACAAATCTAAAACACTGTGAATAGAAGAACAACAATAAAACATTCATAATACCACCCTGTAAAAGTCTTTCAACTAAATTTGAAAATAATTAGTTATCTCTAATACTAGGATGTCTAACCACCACGTCCAAGACAATCGGGGATATAATTAGGAAGAAAAATAAATTCAACGCCATTATATGAACACATGAGAAATTGTATAAAAACTAAATCAAAGCACCTTGTCTGCCGTATTCAATGAAATGTACATGAAAGAAGGATTGCTGTCTAAATACAGAACACACACACACACACACACACACACACACACACACACACACATATATATATATATATATGTGTGTATGTGTGTGTGTGCATAGATAGACGCATTTCAATCAATTTCCATCACATTCAACGAAACGTATAAAAGATTAATTTATCTATCTATTCTCCTTGTTATATATGTATACAAACAATTGTGCAGTGATGTTTTGTGTCCCATACGCATATATATATATATATAGTAACATATTTTGCCCACACACAATTACAAACATACATATATAAATATATATCTTTATCAAATATATATATATATACCTGTACGCATATCGATTACTATAAGCTCATAGTTATACAAGCTTTTATGTATTGCCGACTTATATATATATATATATATATATATATATATATATATATATATATATATATATATATATATACGCGAGAAAGGGAAAGGTCCTTTATACAAAATATATCGTTATTAATCGAATTCTGGGTGACTCACCTACAGGTAAATTGCTTTCCTTGTTGAATTTTCTCGACGTCTGCCAACGTCGCCCTCTTAGTATAGGAATGGAATCAATAAACTCAATATGCTGTAAATGTCGTAACTGGTTTCAAAAGGCGACCACCAACGAAGACATGTGGAATGGAAAGGTCCCGGTTGTTGGCGGGCAACATGATTTGATAAAGCACTCTAATGAAATATTATACTTAAGCAGAAGATGAACGATAATAATAATAATAATAATAATAATAATAATAATAATAATAATAATAATAATAATAATTTAATTTTTTCTCCAAAAGCTGAAAAGTTTTCTGGACTCATGCTTCCTAACTTTTTCTATTGTTCAGAAAAAAAAGAAAAAGAAATAAAATACTTCTTGATATTTTTAAAAAAAATTATTACGCACCAGGCAAGACAATAAAGCCACTATGACGCATATTCTTTTTTTAAATACGGTTCAAAATGTAAGAGTCATTCAAGTTAGAGAGTTACGCTGTAACCGCCATAGTTTTGGGGGATGTGTAAGAAAGCTAACGTTAAACTGAACAGATTAATATTGTCGTGATCGAGGAATTCAACTTCTTGGAAGTTGGTTACACAATGCTGCGATGAGTGGGAATAAGCTCCTCGAGTAGAAGTTAGGTCTCCCCAATGGAATATAAAGGGAATGAGGATGGTTCGTTAAAATGTGCATGGAATGGTAAGTCTTTTGTACTTAAGAATTACACATGACATCCGTCCTGTGGCATTTCCTCTACAGTCAAATCAAGTTTAGGTCATCTCATTCTAGTTAGTATATTCTGTTAGCACATTTGAGCATGACGAATTTTTTTGTGTTATTATTATTCTGTTAAAATCATGCTAGATACTCATCTCCCCGAGAACTTCTCACTACGCCTTGATTTCATGTTCTCCACTGACTTGAGGTGGAACAACTATATTGAATCACTTGCTGTATCTACTGCAAGGAAAGTTGGTTCTCTGTGTCGCGTCAGAAGGTTTTTCTTGTCTGACTTGGGTTAAGGACAAGCATATCGGAAGGAGATTCTTCTTAACGCCGTTCCTTTAGTTAATACAAAGGTGTACTAAACAATTTCCGGTCTAATCGCTACCACACCAATAAAAAAAAAAAGATTTTTGGTGATTTGATAAGATTTTGGAAAATGGGTAGGGACGATAATATTATCAGGGCCCCTTTGTCTCAAAAGCCCGGCAAAATAATTAGATTAAATATAGTATATTCAAGAAGAAGAAGATGCAGAAGAGGAGAAGAAGGAAGGCGAGTGAAGAAGAAGAAGAAGAAGAAGAAGCAGAATAAGACCAAAACGATGAAAAAGAAGAAAAAAGTTTGCTGAAGAAACAGAAGCTGCAGAAAAGGAATAAGAGACAACAGCAACAATAGCAGCAGAAGCAACAGCAGCAGCAGCAACAGTAGTAGTAGTAGTAGTAGTAGAAGAAGAAGAAGAAGAAGAAAAGACAGAAGAATAAGATGAAGAAGAAGAAAACGAAAGAAAAGACAGAAAAAGGAGACGAAAGAAAAATGAAGAAAAAAAGAAGAAAGAAGAAAAAGAAGTCTCTTTTTATTTCTTGTCAATCTCAAGACAACCTGAATTGATTAGATTTTTTTTCCCGTAGATTTACTTCTGCGTAGAATAGCAAAGCTCTATTCATTAAAAATCTCTTAATTTCGAGCTTGGAAGATGATAAAGAATGTTGCATGTCTTGAAATCCATTCCTTGATGCACATTAGAAGTACTGATGATGTTTTGATTGATTGGTTTCTTTACGGCTTATCAACCTTTTACAGGTTATTTAAAGCCAGAAAATATTTTTTACATTATAAGAATTATTTGAAGATAATGATAATTTACTGATAAAACTCCTGCTAATTAACCCATAGCTCGGGGAATAGGTGAATTCATACCTTTCCCAAAGGTATTCGCGTGTGAGTGAATATAACGGGCCCGAATGGAATTGGAACTCGGCTCTCTGATTTACAATTCCGAGCCGTTATCCATTACTCCTCTCGCACCCCCAAGCTTACAGCACCTAGCGGTAAACCCTTCTACGTACTGACAAGTGTTTCAGTTTGGGGATCGGACGGGAACTTGTTTTGGTAAAATAAATTGATTTATACTATCGAGGGGAAACGCAATTTTGTATTAATGTACCCATTGAGACACTTCTTTTCCATTCGAAAGGACATTTTCCAACCTTCATTGGAATCTCAAACTCAAAAAAGAATGTCTTTTTTTCAACATATTCATCTTCTTTCCAACTAATTAAGTTCAACATCATAGATCAAATATCAAACAGTGCAATATTTCAGGTAAATATTTACCTATGAATCAATTCATCCTTTACCGACACGTTATGTCTACTACTACTACTACTACTACTACTACTACTACTAATAATAATAATAATAATAGTAATAATTATATAGTAATAATAACACTTGAGTAATTTCAGATTAGATTAGGTCACGCAATGATATACACCCCCCGCTCCCCCCAAAAAAAAGAAATAAGTTAACATTTTTTTATATAATGTCTTTTAAGTTATATATGATATCTGTGAATAAATTCACTTGAACTGTCTGACACCTGATGTGCGGAAAACTCATGTCGTGTAATAATATTATGCATTTTTTATTTTTATTTGTTTAATCTGTTTCTCTCTTAATATATATATTTATATACATACATATATGTGTGTGTATATATATATATATATATATATATATATATATATATATATATATATATATATATATATATATATATATATATATATATATATAGAATAGGAATTATTTTCACCTTGGTAATTGAAATAAAATTTGCATAGATTTTTCAAATCAGTCAATGGATGATGAAATATTGTTTTACTTCAGCATTTGATTATCAATTGACTAGTTTTGAAAAACCTGGTAAAATGAAGTAAGATTTACAAGGTGAAAATGATCTTAATGTAATCTTAATTCTTATTGTATAAAAATATGTTGCTCTGTTTGATTAAAACATTGAGCTGTCTGTGTGAATCAGTTTTAATAGGTGACATTTTATATTGTATTAATACGATTTACTTGGATTATATACCAACGGATTATTACACACACACACACAAACATATACATATACATATATATATATATATATATATATATATATATATATATATATATATATAATAAATTTAAGAAATGTATATATATATATATATATATATATATATATATATATATATGTATATGTACATATATAATAAATTTAAGAAATGTATATATATACATATGTATATATATATGTACATATATATATATATATATATATATATCATTATTATATATATATATATATATATATATATATATATATATATATATATATATATATATATATATAAGGGAAGTTGCATGATAGTGTAGAAAAAGTTTACTTGGTACGCATTTCGTCTTTCCGGACTTTATCGGGCTAAATTTGGTATGTTGGTACGACTACTCATGCACACAAACAAGGGATTTTAAATATATCCATCCGAATTCATTTACAGTCATTTTGTTTCATCATTTTTGTTAGTAAGTATCCCACGCTATAATATTAGAAGCACTGCTAGGAATGGTGAAATGTTGTAAGAGCCCAGACACAAAATTTACTGCAGGTGACCTTTTGATCAGGGCACTCTCTAGAGATTTACGTCGTCGTGAATTGTTTCCTCATTCGGACAGAGATGCATTTTTTATGTCAAGATTGTGGCCGGCCTCATATATATATATATATATATATATATATATATATATATATATATATATATATATATATATATATATATAAGTTTTTTATTTTGTCGACTGTACAGTATAGTCTGTGAAAAAGAGCACCATGACGTAATTCCCGGAACTCCTCAATACAAACATTTCAGAGTGTTTGCGTGTGAATCTGAGGACAGTCCAGAGGATTCGGAAGGATTTGGATGAGTCTAATGGTGATTACGAAGGTATTTGGAGTGATCACGAGTGATGGTGACTCTATGGCTCCAGACTCAACACAGAGGCTTACATCCAGTGCCTTGAGGAGATAGTGATGACCTGGATCAAAAGGTTAGCTACTGGAAGTCCCTATTTCTGGCAACAGGACCCTTCACCATGCCACACAAACGGGAGGATTCAATCATGCCTGTCAGACAAATTCTGCTACAACATAAAAAAAATAAATCTGCCATTTTAACTACCATTGAGAATAATGTTTGGGGCACAGTTGAGCGAGAGACCAACAAAACTCCTTAGAACACCAAAGATGAACTGAAGGCAAGGATTATAGCAGTATTCACTTACTTAAATAAGGAAACCGCTCAGAAGAATTGTAGGAGATTCCGAAGTCTTATGATGACGATTTTATTGAAAAAATTTACTCTTCAATATTTCAAGATATTTTTTTTGCGTAATATTGGTAAATATATCTATTAAAATAAGATGTCAGTGTTATTTTCATTTTTGCGTAATTTAGACGACAATTCATCCATCACACGCTGTATATTTTATTGAGATGAATACCCGTGTTTTTGTTCGGTCAAATATAATAGGATATTTGCTTTTAGGGTCGTTATTCCGGAGCAACCTAAGTGCAGCTTCTGAAAAATATATTCTTAACAGGAGGTTATTTCTCTTTTCCGAACACATACGATCCAACAAAGGAACCTTATAGATTTACAGTAACTAGACGCACCGTCAAAATTACCGCCTCTTCTTTGTTGACGCCCTGACGTCTGTTTTGTCTGCGAGATGTTTTTGACAACTTCCTTGTTAGCAAGCAGCCAGACACATTTTTCCCGGAGCCACCAATATTCTTCACAATAAAGGCGAGAGAGTGAGAGAGAGAGAGAGAGAGAGAGAGAGAGAGAAAGAGAGAGAGAGATATCTTTTACAATTAATTATTCTCTCTTGATTTCCACGATATTTTCCTTGTTTAGCCGCCACTGTCTGTCTGTTTACGCCTTTTTTTTTATAGGTTCCTCTATACCAGCGGTTCTCAACCTTTCATTGTTATCCTCTTTTTATTCTTGTTTGGGTGCCCCCCCCGCGTAACCATTCGATGTAAAGAAAAGCTTATTTTATTTTTTACTAATAAATAAATTTAAGAAATGTATTATAGAAATAGTAAATGCATATTTTTATTTGAGCGTTATTTTTTTAAGCGTCTCACCCCAAGCAAGGCGGGAAGCCACTAGGACGCAAGGGGTTACAGAAGATTTGGAACAAGATCAGATAGGAGCGATAGAGGAAAGGATGAGGAGAAGGACAGTGGATAGATCAAGGCAACTGGAGATGTCGATTGACATTACATTTGAATAGTTGGAGATTATAGCTCTCAGGGAAACTGGAAGGGAGTTCCACAGGCGAGAGGTGCGAGACATGAAGCTACTGGAGTAGAATAGACGGCTACATTCAATGGTTGCGACAGTGTGAGAGCGGGATGTTAGCCTTGTTAGGCGCTTGAATTCATGAAATCTGGGAACCAGCGAATGCAGCTCCTCGGAGCAATTACCATGAAAGTATTTGTAAAAAGGACAGAGAGAGAGAGAGAGGCAGCGGCGCGTCTGTAAGAGAGCGACTGTAGACGAGATGCCAGAACAGGGCTAATTATATTGCATATCCGTCTCTGGATCTTATTACAACCCAGAGGCAAACAGAAGGGGCTCCAGACCATATATGGCAGCTCTATTTTGAAGTAAAACTAATTTAATGAGAATAAACATACATTATTATTTATAACTACACTCGTAAAATACCTCATAACATAGGCCATTTTAAAATATGTGTGTAATTAATAAAGGAAATAAAGTGCAGATTTATTCAACGAGATCCTGTTGTATAGCGCAGCCCGGCTCTCATACTGTGAGGTCTTGGTCACCGCGCCAATTGTGTATAGCATCTTGGTTGGGGTGGTCTTGGGCGACGGCGTGGATTCACTAATATGTTCTATCTTCTCTCTCTCGTCTTCTCTCGGCGAAATGTTTTGGGGTCCAGAGACAAAAGACTTCAACAATTTTATTAAATACAAATCTTTTTATCCAGTGGGGTCGCTCTCTCATCTTACTGTGGTGCGGATCCAAACACGACAGAGAACACATCTACATTGTTTGTTGGTTAAGACTCATCTCCCTGAAAAACCTTTCTCTATCTATCATTCCCACGTTAGTTCAGCCAATCAAAATCGACTTCCTTTGTTTTGTCTTGTATCTGATTTCAAAGATAAAACTCAAGGAGTCAGAGCAGAGATACACTTCCCTAAAGGAAAATAGTCTGCTAAAGTATTATTTAACAACCCATATGGTTTATACTGCTTTGCGAGTTTCTTTTCCATCGATAACAATGATAGTCGAAGATCAACTTTTCACAATGTCGAGTCTACTACTATAGTTATTAAGTTATATTAATATATAAATATTTTATTTTTATTAATATTTAAAATTAATATTATTATTTATTATTATATTAAATTAATATATATATATATATATATATATATATATATATATATAATAACATATAATTTTATACAATTTTCCTTTATATATATATATATATATATATATATATATATATATATATATATATAAGCAGCAATCCTTCCTTTATGCATGTTTCATTAAAAACGACAGACAAGGTACTACGGTTAAGTATTTTAGTTAATTTTTCTTGTGTTCGAACAAGAGGTTTCTTTTCTGGTCAAACGGTGTGTAGTTTTATATTTCCGAGCGCTTTCGGCTATACCTTTAGCCATTATCAAGGATGATTCGATTTTTCAGCTTAATTGAATGTGTGCGTTCTGTGTATGTCTTTGCGTGTGGTAGGGATGTTTTTAATTTCCGAATACGGTTAGCACATTGTGGCTTTGTTCGTAGTTAATATTGTTAAGAGTTGGCTTTTTCTTTTTTATTATTAAAGCTTCCATTATTTCTAGTCTTTTTTTGCAGGTGGATGCAGTTAATATATTTGTGTTTTCTACTCGTATATTTCTAATGGAGTCTGGTAAATTTGTGTGTATGTTTAAATGGGTTCTAATGAATATATATAATCCTTGTTTTCTTCTCAGTTTTTATTCAATTTTTACAATAAAAATATTCAGTAGAGTAAAAGGGACGTTAATTTATATCGTTTGGTCTCGTTTTCTGTTGTTTTCCTATTGTCAGTATTTTAATATGGCGTAGATCGTTGTAGAAATTCAAATACTCACTTGTAACAACCGTTCCGAAGTGAAATTGCTCTATGGATCACTAAAATATTACCGTGGACCACCATTTTGATTTTTTGTTGTTGTTTGGACCCCGAGTAATCTTACATGGATCCCGGTTGAAAATCAGTGCTCTACACCATGCCAATAAGTAAGGAACATATATAAATTCTTGAAACGTTCTATCCACCGACTGACCGAATAGAAATTTCCAACTGATGCTGTTTCCGCCAGAGACCAATGTCCCTGTTTCTGCCGATAAGAGGTTAACATTTCTAGTGAGGAATTGTCTGCTTTCAGTTTTATTTTGGAGCAAAAGAAAAGGCTTTAGATTTTCGTCGAAATGTGTACAAATAATTAGCCTGAAGGCGAAAATGATGGTTTTGGCTTCCTGCCTCAAACAATGGAGGAGACGAATAATTTGTTGACAATTTGGAAAAAGAATAAAATATAAAGTACAATATAAATACAGTAGAATCCCTGACCATTGGACTAAGAAGGCCTTCCGGATATGAGGAATTGGTTACAAAGTCCGGATATGAGGGGTTATATTTAGATTAAAATAAAAGAACTAAAATCAGGTTTAACATTTATTTTCACTATTTTATAATAAATAAAATAAACTGTGTGAAATATAGCGGAACTGATTTTAAGGAAAAAGAAATAAATTATGTAATGTTAATGAATATTCATTAAATTAAATATATCACTTATGCAAAAGAAATAATGTAAAGAGGATTTTTTAAATCGCTGTCGCATGATAATTCTTTCTCTTCTAATGTCATTCTCAACTTTTTACGCATTTTGTTTTGCTTTTGTACTTGAAATTTTTTAAACGAAAGACACTTTTTAACTCAGCGTGAGTTATTGCAATCGTCATAGCTGAATGCTGGTTTTCTTTCCATAAAACTGACAATATTTTCAATAGTTTTTTTTTTCAATTTCGGTCCAGGTTTCATCATGTTTTATTTTATTTTAATTTACATTGTGACAGTGTGAACGCTGGAGAATATTTTCTTTGGAAGATTTTATATCATACAATGTTGACTTTCCTATGCTGAACTCAGCCATTAGTTTCAATGAACTTTCAACAGCATTTAGTCTGTTTAAATTCTCCACTTCTTGCGATAACTCCAAAGTTATTCTTTTCCGCGTATTCCCATCATATTTTGAACCAATAAAAGCCATTAGTGTGAAATAAGCATGAACAATTATCCAAAGTAAATTTCCTGAAAAACATTAATATCCGAGTAATTCGATCTGACTAACCAGACGATTCCTAAAGCTAAATGGTATAGTACGTTAGGCTATATGAAGGTTCCGTGTAGGATACAGGTTCGATTACTGTTGGAGGACGCATGTTTTCTATGAAATTTCTCGGACATTCAGGCCGGTAAATGTTGTTAATACTGTTTATTATAAACAGAACATTTCTTAAAATATTCGTATTTCTAAAAATAACGTATAAACAATAAATATATTACAATGATTGTTGGACTTCGTCCATTTTATATATATATATAGTAAGAATAAAACTAAATCTCAAAATAGACTAAAAGCTTAAAATAAAGCGACTGCTCAATGTCAAACTTGTGCGAACCTAAATATATCATGACAATATTATTAGTACAATAATACCAAAATCTACTTAAAGTTTCATGTACTAATAATTATCATCATTGTTATTGCGTGATACTCTGAATAGCGGATTTCGATATTATTGTATAAATAATATTGTTATAAAATACACACACATACATATATATATATATATATATATATATATATATATATACTAGCCCGCTTCGCCCGCTCACTATTGTTTGCTGAAAGAAAAAATTTAAATGAAGATTTCAATCATAAATTGGCTTATTATAAGGAAGGAAACTTTTACAAATAGATGCCAACTTGTTGAAAGCCAAGTAAAATGCAAATTTCATACATTTTTCTGCACAATATAAGATGATATTCCTAAACAGAACTAAATTTGATATGAAAATCAAAACAATCCTCGAATAAAAGAACAGAAATGAAGGACAGTTAATTAATGAAATAAACGTTGTTAAAACCAATATGAAAATTAATTAAATCTGAAGAGTGATATTACCTAGAAATAGAAATAGAAAAAAAATAATAATAATACAGATATTGAGCATCTACCGTCTAAAATCCTTTTAGAGTAGGTACACATCTAATTATATTCTATCAATTGCGTGTCTGTGCACGCGCTCGAGTCCCCCACATTAATCCGACCTTGTGTCACATCTCGTTCTGGTGAGGGAACGAGCAAACACTGAGTAAACTGCTTTTTGAGTAGGTACACATCTACTTATCTCTCAGTTGCGTCTCTGTCCTTGGACAGAGTGCGCTTAGGGGTTTCTCTGTCAAAGGACAGAGAAGCAACCGAGGAAAATAATACTGAAGAGGTGCCCAGCCGTGGGGAACAGCTGCCCGAGGCCGCGCCCTCCTATTGCACCGGAAGGAGGGATCGGTCCTCGCACCGTGGCCAGCGCAAGTGACGGTTGCGGGGGCTGAGGGGAATTTTTGTTCCTATCCTGGACGTACGCGCTCGGGTTCCCACCTAAAAATAGACCTTGTGTTACATCTCGTCCTAGTGGGGGTGGGGGCTGAGTCAGTAACGTGTAAACCGCTCACTCGAGTGGTATACACATTCTGATACTTACTGGTCACAGGGATCCTGCGCTGTTAGTATCACAGCTATGACTGGCTTGTACCAGCTTAGACCAGCGGCTCAAGTGAAGACTCTCGGATCACTACGTTAAAAACCGACTTTGTGTTGCAACCTGACTCAGTGTGTGTGGGTCAAGTAAATGCCAACTGCTCTCTCGAGTTCACATTGATACTTACCGAGCGCAGGGATCTGTATCACGGCTATGACTAACTTGATCCGGGAGCTCGGGGAATTTTTGTTCCTAGCCCGGGAATATATATATATATATATATATATATATATATATATATATATATATATGTGTGTGTGTGTGTGTGTGTGAGTGTAAAAATTTCAGATAAAGTATATCTGTAAAAGGATACTATGAATAAAAACAAAAGAAAAATGTATCTTAGCCGATGGGTTTCGTCCTCTGAGGGACTTTATCAAGGTATGAGGTCTAGGTACTGACTAATCTCGGGGTGGCTTAATTTCTGAATTCTTACGGGAACCGGTGTTTCAACGTGATGTGGCCGCAAAACAATCGAAGCAAATTACATAGTAATAATGTTATCAAGAGCAAATTAATAAAGTTGTCCCCATTTAGTCGATTAAATACTTAATATTCGTTTATCACAGTGCAGTTTCTCCGTTCATTTTTTTTCTAATGTTTGTTGGTTGATTGTTTAGGTTTAGCGGCATATCAACACCTCTGTGGGTTATTCAATACTGCAATCTAAATATATTTTAATTTTGGAGATAATAATGGTTTAGTGATACAGTTCTTACTAATTAACCCTTAGCTGGGGGAAGAAGAGGAGAATTCATACTTCTCCGAAAGAGTATTTTGCGTATCAGTGAATACAGCGAACCCAAAGGGAATTAAAACTCGAAAAAAGAAAGAAAGAAAGAAAAGAACAAATGGCATAGAATAACTGAAATTAGAAAAACAAAAAGATAAAAAACAAGCAAGAAAAAGTTAACAGAGGAGACAGAATAAAGAAAGTTAATAAGAAAGAAAGAAAGAAAGAAAGAGAGTGAGTTAATAGAAGAGAAAGAACAAAATAAATAAATATAGAAAGAAAGAAAGTAAAAAGAAAGAAGGAAAGAACGAGCATAGAATAAGCGAAATGCAAAATGAAGAAAAAGCAAGAAAAAGTTAATAGGAGAGAAAACGTTGATAAGAAAGAAAGAGTGAGTTAATAGAAGAGAAAGGAAGAGAGTAAGTTAATAGAAGAGAAAGGAAGAGAGTAAGTTAATGAAAGAGAAAGAATAAAAGAAAGAAATACAGAAAGAAAGAAATATAGTAAGCGAATAGACAAAAAGAAAGACAAAGTATCGGCGTAATTTAACTAAAATATGAAAGGAAAAAGAAAAATGCCAGAAAAAATTAATTTAGAAGACAGAATAAAAGAACGTTAACAAGAAAGAAAGAATGAATAAAAGAATGAAAGAAAGAAAAAATGAAAGAATGAAAGATTGAAAGAAAGAATGAAAGAAAGAAAGAATGAAAGATTGAAAGAAAGAATGAAAGAAAGAAGAATGAAAGAATGAAAGATTGAAAGAAAGAATGAAAGAAAGAAAGAATGAAAGATTGAAAGAAAGAATGAAAGAATGAAAGATTGAAAGAAACAATGAAAGAAAGAAAGAATGAAAGAATGAAAGAAAGAATGAAAGAAAGAAAGAATGAAAGATTGAAAGAAAGAATGAAAGAAAGAAAGAATGAAAGATTGAAAGAAAGAATGAATGAAAGAAAGAATGAAAGAATGAAAGATTGAAAGAAAGAATGAAAGATTGAAAGAAAGAGTGAAAAAGAAAGAATGAAAGAATGAAAGATTGAAAGAAAGAATGAAAGAAAGAATGAAAGATTGAAAGAAAGAATGAAAGAAAGGAAGAATGGAGTGAGGAAAAAAGAAAGACTGGAGATAGATCAATTGAAACAAGAAGGAATGCAATAACATACAAACAAGAAAAAGTTAATAGAATAGAGAGAATACACGAAATCAATAAGAAAGAAAGAAATATTGATTTGTTTTTTTATGTCTTATCAACCCTTTGAAGGTTTCTTAAAGCCAGAATATATATTTAGTTTATCAGAAATTTTGAAGACAATAATGATGTCATTGATACAAGTCCTACTATTTAACCCATAGCTGTCGGAAAGTTGGATTCATACGTTTCCGAAGTGTAATTGTGCATAAGTGAAAATAAAGAATCCGCATGGAATTGGAACTTGACTCACTGATTTCTAATTCCGAGCCAATATCTGTTACACCACCCGCACATCCAAGCTTAGAGCACCTGGTATTCTCAAGCGGTCATCCAGGTAGGTATTGACCTGGCTCGACACTGCTAAACTTCGGTCATCATACGGGAATCGGTGTGATGTAGCAGTAAGCCTGGCCTGTAGAAAATTTGCAAGATCCAGACGCTGCAAATCATAATGAAAATATATTTTGCTTATATATTTCAAATAATTAAAAAAGAAAACCTCTGTAATTATATGAAAAAAAGGAATGAGCGAAATACATATTTTTAACCAATTGTAAATTAAGGAAGCCATTTTAATTTTTAGCCTCGTTTTGAGTTGATTTTTTTCTGTAAATGTCATTAACTCGTCTTAGTTATCACGTCTCCCGTAAAAAAAATAATTTTTTCCCAACTTAGCGATTTCGATGTTTTGAAAAATTCTTGCTGGTATCTATACAATTTTTATAAATATTTTATCCCCATCAATTTTTATTTAACAGTTATCAACATTCTTTGAAATAACTCGAGAAACATCTTGAATTTATCTTTTATTAATCTCTTCTATCACTGCCTCTAATAAACACAAATATACACTTTCGTAGCGTAACGCAGATATAATCTTGCGTTTACAAATTCGCCCACACAAAAGAAGGGAAAGTCTTTCAACACCCAGATACAAATAAAAGAAACTTCAGTTTGACAAATTCATTGTTAAAGAAATGTTGTTGTTTCATACCTCTGTTCCTTGTTTTGTTATTACATCGCACTTATTTTATCAACATTTTAAAATATAAGCAAATATGTTATATTTAACAATTTTTTTCTTCGGAATCTATCCTAAATATCTATTACTCTATAATTCGTTCATGTTTTAAAATATTTCTGCGACATATGGTTCGGAGCTCCTGCTATATATTGAGAGATTCTTGATAAAATACTCAAAATAATCAGCAATATTATAGGTCCTGAACTGGCGTCTTGGCTTCAGTCACCTTCCCATCGCTGTAAAGTTGCTTTTCTGTTTATTTTTACAAATACATGCATGCTAATATTTCGGATGAGCTTGTAGCAATAAAAAACACAGTTTATACTAAGAGATTATAAATTAAATCCAAATTTACACAATTATTAGAAAACATATATCTCTAACTACACACCAATTTTCGTCTGGCCGCACTCTGCTCAAAGCAAATTTTAAAAGAAACACAAATATATCAGACTGCTGGCCATTAGTGAGGTGAATCTCGTTTGCTACAGATGCTTTCAACTGCGGCCGCACGCTTTCCTTATATAGGCTATAAGAACCCGGATAGTAGCACACCAATAGAAAGTGGAGAGAGACTGACTAGCTGCATGTAAGCGCGCACTCGCACACGGCTGACAGCCCGTCCGGCCATTAGGTTTTATGAACAACCTCACGTAAACAGTAACTGAACAGACGCTATCAACATGACAAGCACAAAGCGATAACTACAAGTCAGCCAGGGTTAAGCATATTCCTTTTTCACGCTCTCACTTCAAATCTAGTACACCGCATTTCAAGCCGCGACAGTATACTACTTACCAGAGACATTTTTATAAGTTGTGTATAAAAACTAAACTTTTGCTCATTTATCTAAACAAGCGTCCATGTTTCTTTTACTCAAACCTCGAGATCGACAAGCTCTTCGCTATGGTGCCCTGACTTTAGGAATTTAAGCGCATTTATAGATTGGCAACAAGTTCTCATCACTTTACAGTTGAATTAGCTAGATGTAACCGTAAGTTCTATGCTTGTAGTTTCTCTTCTCGCATTTCTCGCTTGTGGAACTCTTCCAGCTCCATGCTTTTCGGCCAGATTTGAATTTCAAAATTTTAAATGTAATGCCAATCGTTGTGTATTGTCGTCCTGATTTCTCTTCTATTGTACTTGCTCCTTAATAATGTTCCTCTTTTAAATTTAAATGTAATGTCAATCGTTATCTACTGTCTTCCTGATTTCCCTTCTATTGTCATTGATACATAATAATGTTTCTCTTTTAAATTTAAATGCAATGTCAATCGTTATCTACTGTCTTCCTGATTTCTATTGTCATTGATACTTAATAATGTTACTCTTTTAAATTTAAATGCAATGTCAATCGTTATCTACTGTCTTCCTGATTTCTATTGTCATTGATACTTAATAATGTTACTCTTTTAAATTTAAATGCAATGTCAATCGTTATCTACTGTCTTCCTGATTTCTATTGTCATTGATACTTAATAATGTTTCTCTTTTAAATTTAAATGCAATATCAATCGTTATCTACTATCTTCTTGATTACTTTTCTTCCATTGTTCTCGCTCTTTAGCAATGTTTCCAGTAGCAGCTTGTGTCTTAGTGGCTTCACTCCCTTGCATGGGGT
>OZ010607.1:44071856-44101856 GCA_963932145.1 Acanthosepion lycidas | reverse complement strand
ATTCCATTTATGGAGCAAAAAGCAAAACAACATGGTACACATTACAAAAATATTAACAGCCTTAGCAAACGAGAATAACAAAAAAACTGTGCGCAAGACATGAGAAATCTTTCTTTGAGATGTCAGCCTTGTCATAAAGTTATCTTTATAGTTGTTGTTTGTGTCAGTCTTCAGTTTTTTATTTTGTTTCTTTGCTCTTGAAAAAAAAAAAAAAAGAAGGATAGCCGATTGGGAAAATTTGCGGAAGTGTCCACTAACGTCAAACGTTGCCTGATTTCTAAAATTCAAGACAAATATTTTAACAATTATTTATTTTTAAATAATACTTGTTTCCGCTAAATCTAGTTACTTTTTCAACAAAAAAAGTATGCTTATGTTTTATAGGTTACAAGAAACATTTGATAAGGTATGACAGAAAGGCCTACTTAAAACGCCACTAAGAAAACTTGATTGATTCAGGAGAAACAGATTAATCCATAACATATAATGGAAGGCAACATTCAGCATACGTGGAAACGATGAGTTGTGAAACTATACACACAAAAAGTGATATAAAGAAAGGATACGTCTTCAAAACTGATCAATTTAACCTCTACAGCGTGTTGCTTCTAAGAGAACGAGAACTCACACGAGATTTTATTACTAGTGGACACAATCTTAACAACACATAGTACGATGTTGACACAGTATTAATATCAGACACTAGAAAGTGAAGGAAAACCTAAACAAAAATGGAATAAGAAATACGTATTGATATCTCATTAATCTAACGTATACAGTTGGTTAATTTTAAGAGAACAAGATCTCCTAAGATGATTTAATATTAGTCGACAAATTCTTAAGAACATAACATACGAATCTGACACAATGTCAATGGCACGTACGGAAAACTTGCATTCCCCCTACCCCTGGTGGGGGTGATCTCATCTCGTCTTCTGTCGGCTGGCGATCGTTAATTGTTTTGGTTCAGCAATGAAAAATTTCAAACACAGAGAATTTTAACTTAACTATTTTTATTACTCATTATCTAACTACCCATTGGGGGTCGCCTCCCGTCACTGGCAAGTCGTTTTGGGCACGAAAGAGAAAATGTATACATAGCTTGATCGGTAAGAAACAACTCACCTAAACCTTTCTCCTATCTATCATTTCCACGCTAGTTCATCCAATTAAAATTGACTTCCCTGTTATGGCTTACATATGACCCCGAATATCAAGCCCCGGAAGTCGGAGACGAGATACACTTCCGCTAAAATAATAGTCTGCTAAACTGTTATTTAACACTATGTTAACAACACAAGATAGGAAGTTAAAATCGAGTTAATAGCAGACAAGAAATCCTAGAAATGAAGGAAAAATATCTATTTATATCTTATTAATTTAACTTATACTGCGGGGTAATTTTAAGAGAACGAGAACATACGAGGATTTATTACTAGTGGACATAATCTTAAGGTGACATACGAAGTTGACAACATGTTAATAGCAGATACAATAAATTCCAAGAAATCCTAGAAAAGGTAGTAAAAATATGTATGCTCTCTAATTAATTTAACTTATGCAGCGGGGTTATTTTAAGAGAACGAGACCTCCTACGAGGATTTATTTTTAGTGGATAAAATATTAACAACATAAGATACGAAATTAACTCCATGTTAATGGCAGACAGAGGAAACTGCAAGAAAAACGAGAAAAATGTTTAGCTGTCAATTGTAAGAGGACAGTATATGGTTGTTATCAAAAGAGGCAACCCAAGATGTGAATTTCAAATCTGAGAAATCAAAATGAAGCAAGTGCAGAAATTTAACAATTTGGGAAAAATCTATATCAGGCGTTGGAAAATGTAACATAAAAATCCGAAGACACATTGGAAAAGCGACAAAAGCAAACCTTCCTAAACAATAAACAAACTTGTCTGCAGTCGCTTTCTTACAGATGTGCCGTCGCCTCCCTCTGTCTTTTTTACAAATACTTTCATGTTAACTGCTCCGATGAGCTGCTTTCGCTGGTTCCCAGGCTTCATGAATGTAAGCGCTCTACTAGGCTGGCATTTCCATCTCACTCTTTCATTGTTGAACCTGTTAAATGTAGTCGTCTCTTCTACTCCAATAGCTTCATGTATCACACTTCTCGCCTGTGGAACTCCCTCTCCTTTTCCTGTTTCCCTGATAGCTATAATCTCCAACTATTGAAATGTAATGTTAATCGATGTCTCCAGATGCCTAGACCTATCCCCTAAAGGTCTCTTCATCCTTTCCTCTATCACTCCTAGTTCCTCTCGCACCAACTCTCTGTAACCCCTTGTGTGCTTGTGGCTTCCCGCATTGCTTGGGGTGAAACGAATAAAACAAATTTATGAAATATAACAATTTATTTAGAAATACGGAATGGATTGGTATGTAATATCAGTCTTCCTACCCGACAGTCTGGACAATCTCCCCACAAATAAAGAGAAGAGTTGAGGTAGAAGAAAAGGTGTTCTGCGGTAGAATGCGGTGAATAACATGGAAAGAACATGTGAACAGCAAGGACGTTTTGTTGTATAACCCCTTCGTGGGGATGTCTTGGGCGACAATAATAAAGTAGCAGTCTTCTCTATTAGCCGGTGACCCCTAGTTGATTTGGTTCGGTGATAAAAGACATTAACAAAAATAATTTGAACTTAACTATTTATTAATCACGTCGACGTGTACATCTTCTAACTAGCCAGTTGTGTCGTCCTCTCTCTCCCCATCGGGAGCAGATCCAGACACGAAGTCAACACTTCTACATTTTTCGACAGTTAAGACTTAATTCCCTGAAAACCTTTTTCTATCTATCGTTCGCATACTGGCTCATCCGATCAAAATTGACTTCCTTTGTTTTGTCTTGTATATGACCCGAAAGGTCAATCTCAGAAAGTGAGAGCCGCGATACACGTCTCTAAAAAATAGTCTGCTGAACTATTATTTAACGTTCCTTACCTAATCATTTAAAAAAGATAATTTATGAATTTTATTTCACCTAGATTACTCTGATTTCCTCAATACACTTTCTTGTCTGCAAGGCGTGTTCCTTGCATTTTTTTCTTCATTGGGCCTCAGTCACATGACCCCTCCGGCATGTACACATAAAATTCTTGAAAAATAATGAACATAAACAACAAAATTCTGTCCAGTTTTTTCATGCTTTATAAACACTTTGTTTAAACAAAAAAAAAACAAAAAAAAAAAAAAATGAACACCGGACAATACTTTGTTCATTCTTGGTCCCTAACTTCCGTGACCCAAGTTGAACGCCTCAGACGCCAGTCTAGATAAAAGTCGCTCCAATGCCACCTCAATACATGTCAACAGGTACAACCTCTGCAATCCAATATTCCTGAGGGAACAACATTTCTTACCTCTTCGCTTGAGTCTATACGAAATTTATATACAATACACAGAAAAAAGAATACGGCTCCAAAAATCACACAATACATGCCCGAAAGCCCCACGCCCTTGCGTCAATCAATTCCATAACTGAGCCACGCCCTTGTCACCTGAATTTTACACTTTAAATATACAATGATCTACACTTATTTCCTACTCACAGGGACAAAGCACAAACTGTACATTATTACCCTATTTATTCAATCACAACCATTTAATTAAATTTTTATTTGCGTATTACTAGATCTACTTGAATAAATCGTCATAAAATTACCACTATTAATTTCCTATAATTAATATTATTAACTATCTGTCTCTGTATGCCAAAACTCAACTCGCATCATTTCAAATTATTCTTCCCTTTGCTGACCCCACGGGGAAAACAATCTCACCAGCTCACCACCTCCTTTCTAATCCATTCCTGGCTCTAACGCGGTTATAAGTGTTTCCTTCCTTTAGTCGTCTACCGCGACCTGGCATCTCACAAGTCACCTGACCAATTCCTTTTGGTCGTCAGGGCCCTTTCTTGACCCCGGGGATATCTTGGGGATATATTCATTTGATACTGAATATTTCATAGCGTAAAGTTCCCCATCTTGCTCGGTTTCTATCTACATAGCCAAAGCGAGAATTCACCCCCCCTCCAGGATACAGATCCAAACGTATTCTGAAATCTGAAAGTATGCAAAACGAATCTACTTATTCCCAAAATAAATACTTAACCCAATTTTCCTGCAAATATTAACTCACAAATTTGACCAATTAACAACTTAGTTATTCAACCAATGCAGGCAAAAGGACAAAAGAATACCATACTCTGTTACGAAAACGAAAAAACAATCATTTGTCACTTAATTACAGTTAACAAACTAATTCTAAACTTAAAACATTTGAATGCACGCAAAAGCATAATCACATAAATTTTTAAGTCATTAAAAGTTCACAGAAGTCACAGTGGGAATGCTTCATCACAAAATGCCGCCAAACTTTCCTTTTCAAAGCAATTTTCCATTGCGTTACATACGCGAATTCATGCCTCCGCATGGCACATCATCGAACTTCCTGGAAGGTCAACATCAGGAAAATTTATTTATTGGTCAAATTTTCTTCATCAGAAAATTTTCTTTTAAAAGTGCAACTTTCGCTGCCAGATTTTTCCACAACAAAATTAAAAAAAATACACTGCCGAATATACATTTAAACGTGCTAATCAAAATTAACAGCAGATTTTCACACATGGTTCTAATCTTTTGTAAAAAGACAAAACAAGACAACAAAATTAGTCTCTCACTAAAATGTTTAATCAAAAGTGACATAGTCACACTAGTGTGTATGCGTGAGAGTGGGTGTTCATTGTGTCCTTTGCTTCTTTGTTTTCCCTGCTCGTCCTTTTTTCTGTCCATCAAACCCTGTTGACTTAATGTATTTTTTCCTCATTTTTCCTCATTACTTCCTATTTTGGTTTACTATTTAGATGCGTGTGTGTTTTTGTGTGAGCCGTAAAACATAGTACTTACATTTTCTCTTTATTTTTATCATGTCATAATTACTTATGACATGATAAAAAGTCTTTTTTTTTCATATTCCCTTTTTTGAGTTCACATTTCGAAAATCCTCTCCAAACTTTTCCAGGTTGTGTTGTAACCATCAATGTGTGCCCAACATGCTGGGTGGTCCTGGTTACTGCGCCAAATTAATACAATCTTGTATTTTTCCTTGACTGGGAGGGTCTTGGGGCGACATCGTCGATATTCAGTGGTATGTTATATCTTCTCTCTCTTCTCTCGTCTTCTCACGGTCGGGTGGAGAAATGTTTTTTGGTCCGGAGATGAAAGACATTAACAAAGGCAATCTTAAACTTAATTATTTATTAATCACATCGAGGTGCACAACTTCTAATTAACCAGTGGGGTAGCTCTCTCCCTCCAATGGGTTGTTCTTGTCCTAAGTATTATCGTTCATTACCAACCTTCGTGTGATTATTCTATTCAGTAACATTCCCTAGGTTACAACACTATCGTACTCACGATAGATCAACCAATCAGAAACGAATTTCTTTATTTTGTCTTGTTTCTGACCTTAAAGGTCAACCGCAGGAAGTCCGAGCAGCGATACGCTTCCCTAAAAATATTATAATATTATAAGTGTATCGCTAAATAATTATTTAACAATTTCAATGAAAACGGAAAAAATAAGGTCACTTGTGCTTAGGATCAGAAAAGTACAGTTAAACTTTCTTGACACACAGTGAGGAAAGATGGCTCGGAGTACTTGGCACTCACAGGACATTGAATATATAATGGGTAGATGAAAATATCGTATAACCTCCTAAGCATCATGTCTAATTGAATATCAGAACTTTGATTGAGAACGATTTAAGGAGAAAATATTGTTACGAAGGATAGGAAGTTGTAGAAGTTCTCACGTTCTGAAAGTAGGTTTCACATAGAAAAAGGACACTCAGGCCATGGTGTTCATTAAACGCTGGATAATAAATAAATTATAAGACCAGATTCGAATTTTGTCTCTGGAAACCCATTTCTCCCTAATAGCTGTTCTAAAGCTTTGGCTACAAGAAATGTTATGGTTGACAAAAGATCATATCTAACCTTATAGACTCATTATTTTTCCCCGATCGCTCAGTCACAGCGTTAATGTTTTTGACTTCAGCTACACGGCGTTTATTATTAGTACAGTCCGACTTCTATAATAGGGACCAGGCCACTGTCGGACTACATAAAATGCCGGATTAGTGAAATCATCCCTAAAAATCCCTATGTACACATAGTCTTGCCAACTCATTCGACATATATTACTGAAATTCCTTTCTCTAATAACTTTGGTAACTTTTCAAGTATAGATGAAAAATGATACTTACGCTTAACTCTAGCACCATATACACCTCCTGATCTCTTGGATGTCGTCTTGAATGGGTAAATATGCAGCTATTTATAAGAAATGAGCAAGGTCATATTAGCCCCAAATATCTGCTGCGAAAAGTTGTAAACACCGTGTGGCGCTGCTCTCGTAGCCGCTCAACGAACTAATCACGGTTAATTAAAAACAAAAGTGCCGGATTGTAAGAATGTACAGTGTAACCCGGATATAAGAGAGTTGCCGGGACCAGAGAAGAAGTCTCTTATACCAGGGTTTCTCTTATATCCTGGTTTCTCTTATATCCGGGTTTGGTCTATTTTATATACATTAACACAGGCTCTAATTTGGGACCAGATACAATCTCTCTTATATCCGGGTTTCTCTTATATCCGGGTTACACTGTATATTAGATGGTGCATTGGTTTAATAATATTACTTTCATGTTAATTTCTTTTCCTTGTGAATTCTTTTAGTGTCCTTTTTGTAACTGCGATCAACACTGTGTCATTTCATATCTTTTATTGTTAAGATTGTGGCCAGCGATAACGAGGTAGGACTTCTAATTCCCAGAGAATCGCCTCGTTGTATAGTTTGAATAAGTCCGGTGAGAAGACACATCCTTGTCTTAAACCGCTTTCCGTTTTTGTACATTTACTGAATTCATTTTCTATCCGTATGCGGGCGGTTTGCTACTAGTATAGGTTGTAGATTATTCTAATATCCTTCCCAAATATGTCAAAGCTATCTAGAACTCCCAACGGGTTTTTGTATTTTATTGACCCCCCCCCTCCAAAAAAAAAAAAAAACCTGAAAAGATACTATTGTTGAGAATCCGTGTAGAGTGACTGGTCATGATTAAATGTAAATAAATGGCAGACGTGCCCAACAAACAAAATTGACAAAGTTTTCAATAAACAACTACATGAAGAAGGAAAGAGAGGAATATGACAAAATTAATATTAAGCAAGCAAGAAAACAATATATGCAAGGAAAAATAACAGTAATAAGACAAAGCAACAATAATATGGCAAAAATTTCACAATCTATGAATTGGTGTTGACACGTAAGAGTAAGTTCGGACACGCGAACGTAGCGTTCTGACTTCAAGATAAGACAGATCAGGATTGAGTCATATGAAATCGAGACTGGCCTGTTTTATTGGCTAGGAAGAAACCCTAGCATGCATTTGTGTTTTGCAGGCATTCTTTTTTTTTTTTAAGCATTTTTCTCTAAGCAAGGCGGTAGTGCCCCTAGCACACAAGGAGTTACAGAAGATTGAGAACAAGAGTAAATAGACGTGTTTGAGGAAAGGATACAGAGAAAGACGGGGAACAAGCTCAGGAGGTCAGATGTCAAATGACATTACATTTGAATATTTGGAGATTATAGTATTCGGGGAAGCAAAAAAAGATTGGAATTAACAACGCGACTGTGATGCGTAGCGCCCACTACAAAAGTTGTTTCAAATCGACGGAAACTTATAAAAAAGAAAGACCAACCCATAACAACATTATTTATGAACACATGTACAATGTGTTTGTCGTAATTGGAAATTAAGGATATGTCGATTTTCAGCAACATTTACACCTCATAATATCTTAGACTACGATAATATCCTATAAAGACATTTAATAGTAAATAAACACTTAGTAATAATGGTTTTCTTAATCACATCGTCGACTAGCAAATATAATTATTTTTACGCGCATCTAATCATAATAACATATACAGGGTGGCAATAAAGTCATTGTACAGTTACTTAAAATAACAATTAAGAAGAAAAAATTGATCAACAGTACAGAAATTTATTATTAAAATGGTTCTGGTTAAATCTGGTTAATAACAATAAAATGCTATGGTAAACAATAGTAAATTAATTACCGATACTATTCGAACTGCAAGCAAACGACTTCAGTGGTTTGCTTTTTATTATAAGTAACAGCATAGTGACTTTATTGCCACCCTATATAATAAACCCGATATAAACCACAATAAAAATAATAACATATTTTACTGTACTCAGACGGACTTTAATTACATTAAAATGCAGTAAAATTATTATTCATAGTGGCATAATATTATTTCTTTATATTTTACATTTAATATTTCCGTATATTTAAGCTTTAATATTTGCCTATATTCTATATTTAATATTTGTCTATCTTCTACATTTAATATTGTTCCATATTATGCATTTAATTTTCCCTACATTTTACATTTAATATTTAAGTCTCTGTTTAGTATTTCTCTACATTCTACATTTCACATTTCTCTATGTTCGACATTTAATATTGTTTTATATTATATATCTAATACTTCATTTAATATTCGCTGTCTTCTACATTTAATATTAGTCTATATTCTATCTTTAATATTTCATTATCTTCTCCATTTAATATTGTTCTATATTCTACATTTAGCTTTTCCTTACATTCTAGATTAAATATTCTCTTCTAAATTTAATATTTTCTTATATTCTATATTTGATATTTCTCTATCTTCTACATTTAATATTGTTCTATATCCTAAATTTAACATTTATTTAGATTATACATTTAACATTTATCGCTTCTTCATTTAATATTTATCTATATTCTTTATATTAATTAGATTATTCGGACTGTTATCCTCATCTTCATTGCTATATTCACATGTTTCGGCCGTTGTACGCTTCGGCCTTATTCAGGTGATTGGAATTTCGAACCGAACACTTTATTTCGTCTACCGGGATTGATTGTTTTAGTTCCATGTGCCAAGCTGCCTAACATATAGAGTCTCCTAAAAATTCCCAAAGACGGTATTCTGCTCAGGCCGATTGTTAGCTGCCAAGGCTCTGTGTGTCACACCCTGAGTTGCTTCCTAGTCGATATAATCGACCCATTAATAGGAAAGTCACCATCGTATGTGCGGAACTCCGCCCAATTCGTGGAAATAATTAAAGATGCTCTCATACAATCTAATCAGAGGAGGCACTCTCAGTAGTCATGGACAGGCTGGCCTCAGACTCATCCCTAGAAGAACAGACCAGTATACCAATAGATAACCTGATGGAGATGCTGACATTCTGTACGCAAACAACACACTTTAGAATGGGATCAAACATATATCGATAAGATGAGGGCCTAGCAATGGGCTCGCCATTATCACCAGCAATTGCTAACCTATATTTGGAATACTTTGAGGAAATGGCATTAGAAACTACATCACTAAAGCCAACCCTATGGCTAAGATACGTATATGACACCTTCATACTTTGGCCACACCAGGAAGAAGTCCAGCTACTACTGGACCATGCTAACTCAATAAGATCATCGATACAGTTCACAATGAAGAGAGAAAACAACAACAAACACGCCTTCCTGGATGTACTAATATCTCGAACAGAGCATGGGTGCAAGACATCCGTATACCGCAAGCCTACATTAATCAGATAATACCTTAACTTCTACTCCCACCACACATACAGTGTAAAGAAATGGATCGACCACTGCTTAAAACATCAAGCAAATGTCATAAGTAGCGACCAGAGACATCTGAACAAGAAATGGTCAGTGTAAGTAGTACCCTACAACGTAAGAATGACCCCGGGTACATGACAGCAGCTCCGACAAACAGCATAGAAGGGTACAAGAGGATAACAACAATCAGAAAACAGATTTACTCTGCTTACTCTATGTGAAGGGCTTATCGGAGAAAATACAAAATATCTGTGTTCCATATAAGATCAGGACAATCTTCAGAAGTGATTCAACACATCGAAGAGACCCCACCCCTAGAGGAGAACATGACTAAGGACTGTGGTAAGAAATATAAAGAAGAAACAGGCCGCCCCCTTGAAGTAATCGTAAAGCGGTAACACGAGGGGAAATAGGAAAATCAGGCGTGGCTGACCATATATGGTGGGAAAAGGGATATCAACGTCCCAATCCCAGCCCCCGTGAGGTGAGCTTGAAATAATAGACAGAGAACATAACTGGAAATACGAAGACTAAAGGAATCAGCACATATGATAGGCTACACAGATCTCCTGAGCCTACCAAGCATAGAAATGAATACAATATGGGAACCAAAGCCAATGAATAACAACACAAAATTGTAATATAAGCTCTGGTAAAAAATATGTAATAATAATTAAGGAAAAATTGCAATATGAGCTCTGGCAAAAAAAAAAGTGTTACTGAGAATTAGGTTTACATGTTCCAGAAATTCATACAGGTCACATGGCTCAGTGGATAAAGGCGTTGGTTAGATCCAGTGACTAAACCCAAAGAGTTGTCTGTTCAATGCTTGCCTACAGCAGTGGTGAACCAAAAAATTTGGAGAGTTGAGTTAAAGCATGTAGAAAACGTATGGTATGTAGAACTGAACAATGAAAACGGGTGGACGAAGTAAAGGGTTCGATTTGAAATTCCAATCACCTGAAGAAGGCCGGAGCGTACAACAGCCGAAACGTTATGAATATGGCAATGATCATGAGGATAACAGTCCGAAAAAATGTAAATAATCTTAATATCTCAGCTCACATTTAAGATTTCCCTAAATTCTCATCTATCTCTAACTATAAAAGGCAGGATGTGTGTGTGTGTGTGTGTGAGTGTGTGTCTGTGTGTGTGTGTGTGTGTGTGTGTGTAACGAATGCACGGCCGCAATTTCCGACGGATTTGCAACAAAATTTACATGCACATGCTCCAATTTAGGGGGAAAGCCAAGATCGACTTTGCATTTCCCAACTCCCATCGATAGTGGAAATAATCGATTTTTTATGCTTCTACGGCACTTTTCATGTAGTTTGCAGGCATTTTCTACTGGCCAGAGTGTTAGCCTATAGCTGGCTGCCACGAATAGGCAGGGAGATTCTATTGGCCAGCGTGAGAGCCAACAGCTGACTGACACGAATGTTAACTAGCATGCTAGCTTGCAAAAAAAAAAAAAATCGATAGCTGCATTCGTCACAAGTGAGAAAAAATTTAAATCTGCATGGCGCTTTACTCCAATTGGCTCATTCGCTTGCTTAAACTCAACGTTGATTCTGATTCCGCAGAACTGGGTTGGATGTGAAAAAGTATTTGTTGTTAACATTCTTTTTTCATTCGGTTTTTCCAGTTACGAGTCCTTTTTTTTTTTTTAAATCTGATCGTTTGTGTTCATTTTGTTTAGTTTTTTTTTTCGTAACAGATTTAATGTTTAGTATAGAGCTTAGAAAAAATTCGCAGTGTGAGATAGGCAAGAAGTAAGGCATGTAGCAACATCAACACGGCAAAGGGCACTCCTTTAAAGGCAAGGAACGGCAAAAATATTTTAAGTCAAGTGATAGCGATTTCTGTATGAGTCGTACAATTTTTGAATCAAGCCCGGGCAACGCCGGGTCATGCTGCTAGTATTTAATATTTGCCTATATTCGATATTTAATATTCTTCTATCTTCTGCGTTTAATATTGCACCTTATTTTGTATTTAATATACCCTATATTCAACATTTAATGTTTCTCTATATTCTACACTTAATATTTCTCTATTTTCTTCGGTTAATATTTCTCTGCTTAAATATCCGATCTTTTACTTTCCCGATTTTCTTTGTCATCTAGAATTTATTGCATTATTTTTCTTTTCGTTAGATTTGGGTCTCACGGCATTTAATTCTGTAGAGAATTCATTCTTGAAGATGTGTTTTTATTCACAAATTTCTTTAAACAAGAAATGAAATATCGAAATATTTACCTGCTTCCAGCTGTTACGCATTTTAGCAAGTTTTTTTTTTATCCCTTGATGTAGCTAGATGGTGCAAAATCTATTTAATTAATGGTGTCTCACACTAAATGTAGAAAGGAGTTGGTATTCTAGATGAAAGGAAAGGTATTTTTTTATTTTATAATGGCGATACACATTTCATCACAGACACACATACACACACATTGGTCTACATATAGAAAGATATTAAATAGTACATCGAAGTTCAATTACATATAGCTAAAAATCAAACATAGTTATTAGATTCTTAAAATACACGAAGTCTTTGTAAACACACATATTCTACTGTGAGATTAATATAGGTACCTCCACTAATTCGGTTTACGTAAGGTTTAAAATGAATTTTTAAAAATGAAAAAGCCTTCTTGAAGCTTTCATTTTAGCTTTATATGAATTAAAATTTACTATTTTCAGCAAGCAAAATAACTATATTGGTTGGAATCGATTTTTTTTTAAAGTAAATCGACGAAAACGGCCATGTTGACACATATATACAAACAAAAACAATTTCTCGGTTTTAAATATCTTGCAAAAAGAAAAAAATATTTCTGAAACATTATTTTAGGAAAATTAGAAAATTTAAAGTTAAATTAATCTGATTTAAAACAAATATTACTTATAGCATAAAATGTTGCATACAAGCATTTTTTAACAACGGGTTCTTATTTAGTTCTGACGTGTTAATCGATTTATTGACAGCCGAATGACCGCCAAACGTCTTCATAGTATGGCGGAGCAGACGATAAAGTTTATGTGAGGGCTTTTCCCCGTAAGTGGGGACAACCCATAAAAATACAGTAGATTTATCTATACTTAGAAATTATTCACGTATATCGCACATACAAAAACAAATTGAAATTCTTTTAAAACTATTCGGCGTCGTCAGATTGTAATAAGCTTTACAATATATGATTAATAAATCTAGTTTTAATATTAACAATATATGATTAATAAATCTAATATGATTATAATAAATCTATATATGATTAATAAATCTAGTTTTAATATTAACAATATATGATTAATAAATCTAGTTTTAATATTAACAATATTTCTAAATCGGACTATTGTCCTCATCTTTGACACCATGTTTATCACAACGTTTCGGCCGTTGTACGCTCCGGGCTTCTTAAGGTGGTTGGAATGTCGAACTGAACCCTTAAATACAAAGGATCTGCGGTCCATATAACATCAGGACAACCTTCAAAAGCAGGGCGACACTTCGCAGATATCTCTCCCGAGTAAGACCCCCCCCATAGAGGAGAACATGGCTAAGGACTGTGTGTACTCTATCTCGTGCAGCTGCAGAAAGAAATGTAAAGGGGAGGCAGGCTGCCCCCTTAAGGTAAGGCTTCAAGAACAACAGAAAGCTGTAACACGAGGGGAAGTGGAAAAATCAGGCATGGCTGACCACATATGGAGAGAAAAGGGATATCTCCGCCCTCTGTGGGATCATGTTGAGATCATAGACAAAGAAAATCATTGGAAAATTCAGAAACTTAAAGAATCAGCACATATGCTAGGCCACCAAAATCTCCTGAGCCGACCAAGCATAGAAATGAATACAATATGGGAACCAGTAATAAAGATTGCCAGAGAAAAGCGATAATAACAACAAAAATTGCCATATCAGCTCTGGTAAAAACATGCAATGATAACAGCAAAAATTGCAATATGAGCAACAAATGGTTGCTGAAGACATTAGGTTTATAGAAATTCATACACATATGTCCTCAAGGACACATGGCACAGTGGATAAAGGCGCTAGTTAGATTCAGTGAGAGGACCTAAGGAATGTGAGTTCAATACCTGGTTAAGGCAGTGGAGAACTTGGAGATGGGAATTAACAGAAGATAAGTAATATCTATTAGACATGGCACGTGGAATGAGAACGGTCTACCCCAGTGAGTGAAATAAAGGGTTCAGTACGACATTCCAACCACCTGAAGTAGGCCGGAGCGTACAACATGGCGACAAAGAATAGGACAATAGTCTGAATAATGTAAGTAGTGTACATATCTCATCTCAGAAATATAGACAGATACTGAATATTTCTTAAGAATTATCACCTTTGAAATTGAATTTTAAAATATTTAAAACTTTATAAATTATTCAATTTAAAATTGTAAAAAAATGAAAACAAATCTTGTAGAATTCATTTTTCATCAAATTTTCTTTTCTTCAAAACAATATTTTCTTTAATATATATTATTCATGAACGCAATTAAAAGCTTCTCTAATTAAATAACGATTTAGTTTTATTGCGTTTTAATTTATTTTTCGACTCGGAACAGAATTTCAGCAAGACGGGACCCAATTTTGCATAAAAAAATTTGGTGATATAAATTCTTCAAAAAAATCTGCTTTTTACTAAGATAGTCACTAAAAATGTTCACGTTGAATATCTCAGGTTTTCATAAAATTAAGTGGTTGAAACACACACACATATATATATATATTTAATAAAATTTTCTAATAAAATTTAAAAAATAATTATATTCATTTTTCAATAAGTCCTGAAAAGTTAATTAAAACCCGACAATTATTTAATGTTTGCAAGAATTTACAAATTAATGTGCCCATCACCGCAAAAAGAGGCTAATATTTGCTACGCTAAAACTTAGTACAACCCTTGACATAAGAATAACAAATTTTTTAATTAAAATTTCGTATGTTCTATAAAGGAGCAAAAAAATCAATTATTATTTAATTGATTTTTTTGCTCCTTTATAGAACATACGAAATCATAATCAAAAAAATAAGATAACGATTTTGACGATAAAACTATGTTTTCTTTACGTCTGAAACATGTTTTCATCTCGGTATGATGACGTTTTAGCAATTTCGTGGAGGTACCTAGATAATTATTTTATACAGTTTGATAAGACAGGGAGAATTACTTGAAACAACAGAAAAGCTTGATTTATGCAAGAAACATATAGGAGAAACCAGTAACCTCTACTGAAAAGAAATATATATCCGTATCCTCTAGTGGGTATTGACTGATGTGTGTGTGTGTTTCTGTGTGTGCGTGTGTCTGTGACTAATCAACACTTCATGGGCTATTTAAAGTTGAATGATGTTTTGGATTTTAAGAATAATTCGTTTTGTGAGTGAATATTGCATTAAATGATTTCTACGATATTTTTGAAATGGCGAGATGTAACCGCTTATTTCTACCCGCTTCTTGTTTTCCTGGCATCTTTGATCTTTAAACATTTAATTGTCAATTGTTATCATCTATCTCCTCAACACCTGTGTTTTTATTGTTCACGCTGCTTAATATTTCTTCATAATTATATATATACATATATATATATATATATATATATATATATATATATATATATATATATATATATATATATATATATATATATATACACTAAGATTAACATCAAAGTTGCCCAAATCGTGTAAGACCATAATTGTCTAACTGTTAGATTAAGCTATGAATCATTGTATCTTAGAAATGATTAAAGATATCTTACTGGAATTCTTCGAGATTTTTATAACACTATAGGACTCAACTTTGAGCAATAAGAATATGTGATTACTCTCTATCCCTAACAGAAGAATCATGATGAAATCGATCATAAACGAAAATGTTCATCATTAATTAATCACACTAAGGATCGGAAGCTTTTAAAGTATTGAAATAAAATTCTTATATATATATATATTAATATTATTCCAGGATCATTTTACAAGTTATTCAAGATGATCTTTGTCTTTTCTAACTTTCTGTACTGGAGTTACCTCACAGGTTTCACGTACGATGTCAGTTTCAAGTCTTTTTTCATTGCTCTTTGTACTGTCATAACTGAAACTGAATTCTTATGAATTGAGTTGGATCTTTTCTAATTGATCTCTCTTCCTGTTGTGACCACCTCATTTAGTTTTTTCTCTCTGTTGTTCCTTCTTTTTTTAAAAAAAATATTCATCGTTCTCTGGATGGTTCTTGAATGGACTTAGAGGATCGAAGCTATAATGTGAACGCTGGTACCTGTACTGAAGGCCTGAATGATCTTTTTCATCTCACCATTGCTCAATTGAGAAGACAGTAGGTCTAAGACAAAACAATTTTAATCTGTTCTCTTTTTAGATGAATAACTCAAATGGGGTTTTCATTGATTCTTAGTATATATGGTGTCAGGATGGTTAACGTCTTATCTGAAAACCTGGAAAAAGAAATACAATTATTTTATTAAACATTTTGTGGGATGGATAATTATGCTGTTACACGATTTGGACATTTTTCCTATTACACCCGAGTAAGATAAGTATCTATCTATCTATCTATCTATCTATCTATCTATCTATCTATCTATCTATCTATCTATCTATTTCAGAGGTTCTCAACCAGCTTGCAATTAACCTCCATGGGAAAATTCGACTCTAATTGGTAATTACCCTCAAGCGGAGAATTCCACTCTAGTTGGCAATTACCCTCCAGATGAGAATTCCACTCTAGTTTGTAATTACCCTCCAGGGGAGAATTCTACTCTAGTTTGTAATTACTCTCCAAAGGAGAATTCCACTCTAGTTGGTAATTATCCTCCAGGGGAGAATTCCACGCTAGTTTGTAATTACCCTCCAGAGGAGAATTCCACTCTAGTTTGTAATTACTCTCCAGAGGAGAATTCCACTCTAGTTAGTAATTGCCCTACAGAGTAGAATTCCACTCTAGTTTGTAATTATCCTCCAGAGGAGAATTCCACTCTAGTTGGGAATCACCCTTCAAAGAAGAATCCCATTTTAATTGAGAATTTATGAGTTTTGATGTGGATATTTCCTTTTTCTTGATTATTTTACAGAATTTTGTCTATTGAATTCTAACATTCTGATATTCTATTGAATGTTCACAGTGCTTTAGAATAATTATTTAATGATTAGTGAAGAATTAAAACAAATCACTATACATGCATTCAATTTTTAAAATCCATCAACATTTTCTATTGCTACTAAATTTGTAAAACTCCCGAATAAAAATAATCCATGTACTAATATGAGAAAGGATGAAAATTTTCAATAATATATGCATATAGTTTAGAATACAACTTTTCAGTCGGACAATATTAGAAAGTGGAGGAATGACATTCTGACTTACAGTGAAAAGGGTGAAATCTCTCCATCAATCTATTTTTTTTATAGTTTATACGCATGTGCACATAACCATGGAATTAAATGCACCTTCAAACAAAATGTATTTGCCTGTATGGAGATCAACTTAAAAACAGCCAACAAGAGAAGTTTCACGATATTCAATAATCTGACTATCAGATCAAAACATATTTCTTAAAAAAAAAAAAATGCCCCCGGCAATGCGGCAACTGTACTAAAAAACTCCTATCTGAACAGAATGAATCATCCACCATAGGTCACGTGTCAACTTCACTTTTTATTCTCTTGACATTTCTAAAGAGTCTACCATCCGGGCAGTTTTTCGCTATCAATAAAGAATTTCGAGCGCAGTAATTTAAGACCAAGCGCGCGGGCGTGCGCACACACACACACACACACATATATATATATATATATATATATATATATATATATATATATGTTTGTTTTTATGTTTAAGTGTTAAGTACACGACAGTTATAAAGTAACCGCAAGGAAAGAATTTTAAAAGGTAAAATGGTAAAAAAATGTACATCCTGGATTTATTGAATATTCTCAGAAGTGACAGATAATAAAGAGTAAAGTTTTTATTGTATAGGGTGAGGCAGAAATACGACTAAAACGTTTCTGATACAGTGAGAAGTATTTCGGGAAGGTATAAATGTGAATTATTTCAACTGCATCCTGTATGACGCCCCTGTGGTGACCACCTATCGCTTACTAGAGCGTCTATGTTGCATCTCTTTAGTGTTTGAAGCATTTTCATCGATGCCTATTGATCTGTCCACTGAGTAAAGTGTCAATGAAAGTATTTTTGCTCAAAGTTTGCATAATCGTCATTTTTATCTGATGATACCGCATAGGCAAGCGAAGATCATAATTGCGGCCATAGTTCGTCTTAAAGCTAAGACTTAATTGATAGGTTAATCTATCTATCTATCTATCTATCTATCTATCTATCTATCTATCTATCTATCTATCTATCGGAGCCTGTTTCCTATGTATGTATGTATGTATGTATGTATGTATCTATATAACTATCTATCACGGTTTGTCTCCTATCTATCTATCTATCTATCTATCTATCTATCTATCTATCTATCTATCTATCTATCTATCGCAGCCTGTTTCTTATGTATGTATGTATGTATGTATATATGTATCTATCTATCTATCTATCTATCTATCTATCTCTGTTTGTCTCCTATCTATCTATCTATCTATCTATCTATCTATATATCTATCTATCTATCTATCTATCTATCTATCTATCTATCTATCTATCTATCTATCTATCTCAGCCTGTTTCTTATCTATCTATCTATCTATCTATCTATCTATCTATCTATCTATCTATCTATCGCAGCCTGTTTCTTATGTATGTATGTATGTATGTATGTATGTATCTATCTATCTATCTATGTATCTATCTATCTATCTCTGTTTGTCTCCTATCTATCTATCTATCTATCTATCTATCTATCTATCTATCTATCTATCTATCTGTCACGGTCTGTTTCTTGTGTATGTATCTATGTATTTATCTATGTATGTATATATCTATCGAGTTGTGTCTATGTTTGTATGTATTTATGTAAACCTGAATCCATTTATGTTTATCTTTCTCGAAAATGTCCTTGGTCTCTTTACTTTACCCTGTTCATATCCGAAAACCTATTTTCATCTTCATTTAATCGATCCAATATCTACATATAACATTCTCATTATTTTTGCATAAAAGTTCTCCTAACGACCAAGCATCGCTTCCAAGAGAAAAAAAATGCATTTATTATTTGGTCACATCTTGGGAATTGTGTCGGATTGAGAACTTTTCAACACCCCCTGTATATACACAGAAAAAAAACTTGGTGTCTGTATTTTTTCGTCTGGAAAAAAAAAAACAGCAATGATTGGGTTTGCCAATCTATCGCATTTTTCTTTTGAGGCAAGAGACGCAAAAATGTCAGCTCGAGTTATTCCAGGTGACATCTTGATCAGGAGTTAATCAAAAGATTAAAAATCTCATTGAAGGCGTCACCTTCGTTTTGGTATTGTGTCATATCAATAAATGTTAGACAGTCTTAAATGAGTTTTCGTCATGAAAAAAGTATCAGAAAAAAATAAATGTTGGAGATAATACGAATTTATATAAATATTACTTTTCTTATTTAGATTAGTTTTCCCTACGAAAAGTAAGCAGGCTGTTTGATTTCCAGGAAATTATCGACTTGCGAAAATGTATTTATGAAAAATATACCAGAATTCTATAATCTATCTATCTATCTATCTATCTATCTATCTATCTATCTATCTATCTATCTATCTATTACAGTCGATCTCCTATGTATCTATTAATTAACGTTTGTTTCACTTTGTTAATTTCTTGATAATGGCTACAAGTATAGCCGAAGACACTCGAATATATAAAACATTTGAACAATTTCTACATAATATATGCCCCCCCCCACAAAAAAAAGAAGATAAAGAAAATTATAGGAAGACAAGAAGAATTAAATAAAACAAAACAAAACAAACAAAAAGCTTAACCAGACTACCTTGCCAGTCCTATTTAATGGAACTTTGGAGTGCTTATATGTATGTATGTATGTATGTATGTAGTTGAAAGTTCTTTTTGATATTCTGTTGTCTAGTTGTATACATAACGCTTCTATTACTTGTAGTCATGTTTTAAAATTCTTAGGATATTGCATTTTTGTGTAAGTGAAAATGATTTAGGGAATTTAATTTATCATAGCACAATATAAAGAAATGATGTATTTTCACTGAGTTTTATATAACCCACCCTATATATATATATATATATATATATATATATACACTTCTGGTCAAAATATTAAGAACAGATACAAAAAGATTTAAAAAATAAAATACAGTTACTTTAAACGAAATATATTTGCGAAACATTTACACTTAATTAGAAAATGTATAGTTTATCAACAAACAAGTGGACATTTTAAGTTAATTGATTAATTTCAACAAACATTGGAATATTTTGATTAAGGTAACAGTATTTGATATTTTTTAACCCTTTTGTATCTGGTCTTAAATTTTTACCAGTAGTGTGTGTGTCCGGATATGTGTGTGTCCATATATGTCCGTATATATATATATATATATATATATATATATATATATATATATATATATATATATATATATATATATATGTATACGGACAGATTTTATTATTGTGTCTTCTTATTATACCTTCTAGATTTTCAGTGCAGCTGTAACTCAATTTTAGTGTGTTCTTATTGAATATATTACTAAGCCTACTTTTGCTGGGGAAGTGTTTATCGATTAGAGCTAAGAACTTCTGTCCTAGTTTAATACTAACCATTTGGTTGAACGGAGGTGTATACCAAATGATGTTTCTTTTCCTGTTTTTTTTCTTTTGGTTATTGCAATTGTCCCTATATTTAATGTTAGCATTTTTATAACCACTACTTTTTAGCGCAGTGTTGTAGAAGTCATTATGTTGGTGGAATATTACTTTGTTAGCGGAGTTACTGCTAATTCTATTTTCTATTGATGAGGGTATATGTTTAATTGTGGATGGAGGGTGGTTTGACTTCGGGTGTATGTATAAGGGGTTAGCATTTGGTTTTCTATAAGGTTGGTACGTGTTGCTAGGTAAGTCTAGTGTTACGTCGAGGAAGTTTACCTTTTTCAATTTAGAAGAGACTGTTATCTTTAAGTTAAGTTTTTTAAATTCACTAAACATAATTTTACGGATCTTCTCTATCTTAAAGCTAGTGGAACTCCTCACCACCATGAGCCCGTCATCTCTATACAGTCCGATGTCCTGGATATCAATCTCGCGGTGTGCCGTTAGGTTGTACAATATTATATTTATGCTCTACTTTCGTATCGAGCACTATTTTTTAAAAATAATTACAAAAATACTAAGGAACTTTGGATTATTTACCAAACCAGTTTCTTTCCTATTTTCTACAATATTTTCGCACACACACACACACACACACACACATATATATATATATATATATATATATATATATATATACTTACACATACACATACATGCACACATACACATACATACACATGCACACACACACACATATATATATACGCATAAACATACATACATATACATACATATATATATATATATATATATATATACATATACACACATACATGCATGCATATATATACAACTACATAAACATGCAGACACTTACATATATACACACATAAAATACATATATACATCCATATACGGATACATACCCACATATATATACACAGACACGTACCCACATCTACAAATACACATACATACACATATACATCAATATTTTTAACCTCTTTTCTTCTTCTCCTCCTTTTTACCTTCTTACTTTATATATATATATATATATATATATATATATATATATATATATATATATATATATACACACATACACACACATACATACATGTACATACATACACGCACATGCACACATATATCTATATACACACATACAAATACACACATACACATATACATATATATATATACAAAACTTAGCAACATATCATTATCATTTAAAGTATACGACCCCTATAATAAGTTAAATTTATAACGGTGTTTACAAATAACCGTTAGTTCATATCTTTGATTTAAGAGATCAGCCTTGTTTTTTAAATCTAATAATTTCAAATTTTTCGTTAAAACACAGGTAACATGGGGAATATAGGGAGTTACATGTCCGGGCTTATCTTTATAAATATGACGGACCAGAAAAATATTATTAATTTGTTATTTATTTATTTTTTTCAGCATTCTTACATTTTCTGTTTGCTAGTAGAAAGGCTGTCCATACCATCCATTATCCCATGCACGGCCAGGTACTTCCTGAAACATTTTCAAGGAGGGGGGTCTTTTGATGTTGAATTTATCTTTTCATTTTTTAATTGTCTGAGATGTATTTTTTGTGTGGTTTTGAATAGTAGTGGAAGCCTTTATTCTAAGACTTTGCATGTTGTCTGTTATATTTAAAGAAATATATTTAAAACCAAGGTTACTGCCCAAATATATATATATATATATATATATATATATATATATATATATATATATATATTAGGGCAGTAACCTTTCTTTTAAACATCTTTTAAACATGTATATATAACTATTCATTCGAAAATTATAACATAATTATATTATAAAATCACTGCAAAAATACCCATTTTGTTTCAACACTTCTGGCGTCTTATCAAGTGATGATGTTTTGATAAAACACCAGAAGTGTTGAAACAAATTGACTATTTTTGTAGTGATTTTATAACATATTTATGTTATAATTTTCGAATAAACAATCATATTTGCTCTACTCTTTATTATATATATATATATATATATATATATATATATATATATATATATATATATATATATATATATATATATAATTTATTTTATTTACACGTTATTTTTTATGGATACTCATATTCGGGTAGAAGCTCTTTTTTTCTTTTTAAATTAAACAGTATATTAACGGCCTCAATATTAGAGAAATCTTGTCAGAAAAATATGCACCCTTCGACAAGATTCGGACCTGCATCCCTATAGGGGAGCAGTCATTGTATCTGACATGCCTAACAACTCGTCCACGTAGGACTTACGGCCAAGCAAAGCGCAAAACTGCCCTGACCTGTCATCTCGGCTACAGTCTCTTTTCCATCGTGTAATGTGGCTTCCGTCTGCTTTTTTTTTTTCTATAAATACTTTGATGGTAAAGATGAAGTTTGTAATTTAAGCGTAGTACTAGATTTTCGGTAAGGTCTCCTTAATTTACTGTTGAAATGGCTAGATGTCACTGTAAATTCTAGGGTAATAGTTTCTTCAGGAGTTACTGCTTGTGGAACTTTCTTCCGGATTATTGTTTCCCAATCAAGTTTGATCTTGAAAGATTTAAGCGCAATGTCAAACTTTATATATTGTCGTCTGATTTCCGATTATTTCATTGTTCTCTCATCTTCACCATTTTTTTCCTGATATTCTTTAGCACTTAGTAACATTCTTCCAACTTAGTGGCGTCATTGCCTTGCTGGGAGTGAAATTATTAAAACAAAACAAAACAAAACCAAGTTTGTACAATTCTAACAAGTTTGAATTTATTTTTCAACGCTGCCTGAACTCTTTTAAGTAGGCTTTTTTTTCGGATTGTTATTCGTAGCATTTAAAATAAAATGCGTCGTTAAAAAAGCAAAAAGAAGGTGTTGAAAACTGAAATAGAAATGTTAAATGAGATAAAAATGTAAATAAAAAAAAGAAATGGTTAAAAAGAAATTGGCTTTTGTGAAAATGAAATTGGAGCTTTTGAAAAGGAAAATAGAATTAGCGGAAATGAAAAATTAAATTCTTAAAATATATAATATAATTACTAGAATTGAAAAGAAAAAAAATAGATAGATAGATATAAATTGAGATAATAATAATAATAATAATAATAATAATAATAATAATAATAATATATATATATATAGAGAGAGAGAGAGAGTGAGAGAGAAAGAGGGGGGGGAAAGAGAGAAATAGATTGACTGAACAAAACCGAAAGATATGAATTGACAGAAGAATATAGCTAAATATATAGATAGGAATAATAAAGTAGATACATATATACATGGGAATAATAAACTAGATAGATAGGAAGGATGAACTAGACAGATAGATGGTTACATACACAGGAATAATGAGAATGAACTAGATAGGTAATAGGTAGGTAGGTAGGTGAGTAGGGAGATAGATAGATAGATAGATAGATAGATAGATAGATAGATGAGAACAGATTGAACAAGAAAGACAGGAAAATAAAATAACGATGTGGATTGACTGAACAAGATAGATAGAAAAATATAGATTGACTGAACAAAAGAGACAGATATGAATTGACAGAATAATATCGATATATAGATAGGTATTATGGACTAGAGCTACAGGAATACTGAACTAGATAGATAGATAGATAGATAGATAGATAGATAGATAGATGGATACGAACAGAGAGAACATTATATGATTAATGAACCAGATATGGTATATATAAATATAGATTGACTGAACAAAAGAGACAGATATGAATTGACAGAATAATATCGATATATAGATAGGTATTATGGACTAGAGCTACAGGAATACTGAACTAGATAGATAGATAGATAGATAGATAGATAGATAGATAGATAGATAGATGGATACGAACAGAGAGAACATTATATGATTAATGAACCAGATATGGTATATATAAATATAGATTGACTGAACAAAAGAGACAGATATGAATTGACAGAATAATATCGATATATAGATAGGTATTATGGACTAGAGCTACAGGAATACTGAACTAGATAGATAGATAGATAGATAGATAGATAGATAGATAGATACGAACAGAGAGAATATGATATGATTAATGAACTAGATATGGTATATATAAATATAGATTGACTGAACAAAAGAGACAGATATGAATTGACAGAATAATATCGATATATAGATAGGTATTATGGACTAGAGCTACAGGAATACTGAACTAGATAGATAGATAGATAGATAGATAGATAGATAGATGGATACGAACAGAGAGAACATTATATGATTAATGAACTAGATATGGTATATATAAATATAGATTGACTGAACAAAAGAGACAGATATGAATTGACAGAATAATATCGATATATAGATAGGTATTATGGACTAGAGCTACAGGAATACTGAACTAGATAGATAGATAGATAGATAGATAGATAGATAGATAGATGGATACGAACAGAGAGAACATTATATGATTAATGAACCAGATATGGTATATATAAATATAGATTGACTGAACAAAAGAGACAGATATGAATTGACAGAATAATATCGATATATAGATAGGTATTAGGGACTAGAGCTACAGGAATACTGAACTAGATAGATAGATAGATAGATAGATAGATAGATAGATAGATAGATAGATAGATGGATACGAACAGAGAGAACATTATATGATTAATGAACCAGATATGGTATATAAATATAGATTGACTGAACAAAAGAGACAGATATGAATTGACAGAATAATATCGATATATAGATAGGTATTATGGACTAGAGCTACAGGAATACTGAACTAGATAGATAGATAGATAGATAGATAGATAGATAGATAGATAGATAGATGGATACGAACAGAGAGAACATTATATGATTAATGAACCAGATATGGTATATATAAATATAGATTGACTGAACAAAAGAGACAGATATGAATTGACAGAATAATATCGATATATAGATAGGTATTATGGACTAGAGCTACAGGAATACTGAACTAGATAGATAGATAGATAGATAGATAGATAGATAGATAGATGGATACGAACAGAGAGAACATTATATGATTAATGAACCAGATATGGTATATATAAATATAGATTGACTGAACAAAAGAGACAGATATGAATTGACAGAATAATATCGATATATAGATAGGTATTATGGACTAGAGCTACAGGAATACTGAACTAGATAGATAGATAGATAGATAGATAGATAGATAGATAGATAGATAGATAGATAGATGGATACGAACAGAGAGAACATTATATGATTAATGAACCAGATATGGTATATATAAATATAGATTGACTGAACAAAAGAGACAGATATGAATTGACAGAATAATATCGATATATAGATAGGTATTATGGACTAGAGCTACAGGAATACTGAACTAGATAGATAGATAGATAGATAGATGGATACGAACAGAGAGAACATTATATGATTAATGAAACAGATATGGTATATATAAATATAGATTGACTGAACAAAAGAGACAGATATGAATTGACAGAATAATATCGATATATAGATAGGTATTATGGACTAGAGCTACAGGAATACTGAACTAGATAGATAGATAGATAGATAGATAGATAGATAGATAGATAGATAGATAGATGGATACGAACAGAGAGAACATTATATGATTAATGAACCAGATATGGTATATATAAATATAGATTGACTGAACAAAAGAGACAGATATGAATTGACAGAATAATATCGATATATAGATAGGTATTAGGGACTAGAGCTACAGGAATACTGAACTAGATAGATAGATAGATAGATAGATAGATAGATAGATAGATGGATACGAACAGAGAGAACATTATATGATTAATGAACCAGATATGGTATATATAAATATAGATTGACTGAACAAAAGAGACAGATATGAATTGACAGAATAATATCGATATATAGATAGGTATTATGGACTAGAGCTACAGGAATACTGAACTAGATAGATAGATAGATAGATAGATAGATAGATAGATGGATACGAACAGAGAGAACATTATATGATTAATGAACCAGATATGGTATATATAAATATAGATTGACTGAACAAAAGAGACAGATATGAATTGACAGAATAATATCGATATATAGATAGGTATTATGGACTAGAGCTACAGGAATACTGAACTAGATAGATAGATAGATAGATAGATAGATAGATAGATAGATAGATATATGGATACGAACAGAGAGAATATGATATGATTAATGAACCAGATATGGTATATATAAATATAGATTGACTGAACAAAAGAGACTGATATGAATTGACAGAATAATATCGATATATAGATAGGTATTATGGACTAGAGCTACAGGAATACTGAACTAGATAGATAGATAGATAGATAGATAGATAGATAGATAGATAGATGGATACGAACAGAGAGAACATTATATGATTAATGAACCAGATATGGTATATATAAATATAGATTGACTGAACAAAAGAGACAGATATGAATTGACAGAATAATATCAATATATAGATAGGTATTATGGATTAGAGCTACAGGAATACTGAACTAGATAGATAGATAGATAGATAGATAGATAGATAGATGGATACGAACAGAGATAACATTATATGATTAATGAACCAGATATGGTATATATAAATATAGATTGACTGAACAAAAGAGACAGATATGAATTGACAGAATAATATCAATATATAGATAGGTATTAGGGACTAGAGCTACAGGAATACTGAACTAGATAGATAGATAGATAGATAGATAGATAGATAGATGGATACGAACAAAGAGAACATTATATGATTAATGAACCAGATATGGTATATATAAATATAGATTGACTGAACAAAAGAGACAGATATGAATTGACAGAATAATATCGATATATAGATAGGTATTAGGGACTAGAGCTACAGGAATGTTGAACTAGATAGATAGATAGATAGATAGATAGATAGATAGATATGAACAGAGAGAACATGATATGATTAATGAACCAGATATGGTATATATAAATATAGATTGACTGAACAAAAGAGACAGATATGAATTGACAGAATAATATCGATATATAGATAGGTATTATGGACTAGAGCTACAGGAATACTGAACTAGATAGATAGATAGATAGATAGATAGATAGATAGATGGATACGAACAGAGAGAACATTATATGATTAATGAACCAGATATGGTATATATAAATATAGATTGACTGAACAAAAGAGACAGATATGAATTGACAGAATAATATCGATATATAGATAGGTATAAGGGACTAGAGCTACAGGAATGTTGAACTAGATAGATAGATAGATAGATAGATAGATAGATAGATAGATATGAACAGAGAGAACATGATATGATTAATGAACCAGATATGGTATATATAAATATAGATTGACTGAACAAAAGAGACAGATATGAATTGACAGAATAATATCGATATATAGATAGGTATTATGGATTAGAGCTACAGGAATACTGAACTAGATAGATAGATAGATAGATAGATAGATAGATAGATAGATAGATAGATAGATACGAACAGAGAGAACATTATATGATTAATGAACCAGATATGGTATATATAAATATAGATTGACTGAACAAAAGAGACAAACTTGAATTGACGGAATAAGATACACAGTTATATAGATAGGAATAACGAACTAGAAATAGGATTAATGAACAAGATAGATAGGAATGATGAACTATATATATATATATATATATATATATATAGAGAGAGAGAGAGAGAGAGAGATAGAGATAGATAGATAGATAGATAAATAGATAGATAGACAGACAGACAGACAGATGGATAGATAGATAGATATAATTTATAGATAGATAGATAGATAGATGACGTAGAGCATGTAATTAGTTCTATATAAACAAACATTAAGAAAAGAGAATAGGAAACTGGACAAAAGAAAATCCAGCTTCAAATTCAGATTTACATTCTGACTTTGGACAAAAGTTTTTGAGGCAGTTGTATTAAATCAATACCATGCATCTCTATTTTTTTTTTAATCATTTTTCCCAAGCAAGGTGTTAATGTTACTCCTTTACACACACACACACACACACACACTTACATCCAAACACACACACAGATGTATACACCCACACCTAGACACACACATGCACACACCCACAACCAGACACCCACACACACACACACACACACGCATAAACCCACACCCAGACACACACGGACACACACGGACACACACGCATAAACCCACATCCTGACACACACGCGTAAACCCACATCCAAACACACGCACACGCATAAACCCACACCCGGACACACAGACACGCATATACCCACATCCAGACACACACACAAGTAAACACACACACCCAGACGCACACACACATAAACCCACACCCAGACAAACACACACACACACATACACATACGGAGACACACACACATAGACGCACACACACACACACACACACACACACACATATATATATATATATATATATATATATAGGCTTAGTGCATAGTTATCAATCGTTTTTCTAGGCGAGTTATTAATAATAAAAATTGCTGTTTTGCTTACTTTTTTAAATAAAAATATTATTTTATTTTCAGGTTATAAAAATGCGTGTCGATTATCATAGGCGCCGGAATAATCATTTAAAGATGTTACTGTATATATATATATATATATATATATATATATGAAAGGGGTTACTGGATATGAAAGAATATGAATGTATAAACTTTACTAAGGAGCGAGAACAATATAAATGTAATCAGGAAGATAGAACATAACGACTGAGATTGCATTTAAATTTTTGAAGATCATAGTTAATTGGAAAGCACCGAAGCAGAAGATAGTTCAACAAGCGGGAAGTGCTATAAAAGAAACTCTCAGCATAGAACTTACGGTTATATCTAGCCGATTCAACTGTAAATTGATGAGACCTTTAATATTAAAGCCTTGGTAAAGCTGGTAATTTATTTATAAAGTTAAATGTATAGACTTGCGAGAAATATTGTCTGACATGAAACTGGAGAGAAAGACGGTGGAAATACACTATGCATGCGTTTGAAGATTACATTGAAACGTTTAAGAAACAGAGATGTTCAGCTTTTAAGTTTCTTAATTTTGTTTTGTCATGCGATAAATTTATCATCCAGATTTTAAAAAAATTATCTGCTTTATAAAAATTGTTATGGCTTTTAATTATCCAACCATCGTATTAAGACTATTTATGTGGAGATAGACATATATTTAGCTTAGCAGATTTCGAAATTATTGAACTTTCAATATATTTTCATTTTAGAATAAATAATATATAAACTCTAAAAAGATTATAAAACACACTATTTCTAAAGAAGAAATGGATTTTTTATTCATTAATCCAACAGATTTTATCACTTAAGCGTTACTTTTAATGGACACCCCTATTTGAGTAGACACTCCGTTTATTTATTAAAATGTATA
>OZ010607.1:44064356-44066856 GCA_963932145.1 Acanthosepion lycidas | reverse complement strand
GACTACGACCTTACTTTAGCATCATCGAAGACCAGGTACAACTCTTCAGACCAACAGGGTTCATTTAGCAAGATTTTTCATCCGTGTTTTCAAGAACAAGACTAAGCGAAACTGGTTACTAAACAGATACAGACTTTTATCCCTTCATTACTTGAGGGATGTGTTGAACCATGTGACGGATTATCTGTGAGTTAAATGCTTTTCGTGTAGACGATCATATACAATGCCAAAAATGCGCATAGGCGAGTGTGATTTGCTGATGAATATTTATAGGTTTGGCTTTTCGATCTAAGAGGCAGGTAGCTCATTTGCAAGCAACTTGTCTGCTGCCAAGATCTCTTTGGCATGTTTCTGGCTTCGAACAGGGAAGGGGAAAAACTTTGAGGGATTCCTAGTTCCGGGTATTTCTATGCTGCAGCAGCACCTCCCACATGGCACTAAAAAGTGTCGGTCGGTGAAATACCGTCGCCAGCTTGACAGTGGTCGGAGACCTGGTAATTTGGGGTTCCGCACATGAGCACTCCACGTTAAAAAAACTATGTGTTATATCATGACACCGTGGGCTGTGGTGGGGCTATAAATAACTTCACTGCCAGCACCTGTTGAAAGACAATGGTGAGTGGCAACGAATTATGGTGGTGTGCACGTCCCACAATTTATGATGTAGTGAGATACTTTTGGTTTCATAGGCGGCGGACCCATTTGGAAGTCTCTGCTTGTCTTTGCCTCAGAGAATTGAGCCGTACTCTGGAACAGACTGTTACGTTCCATGTCAACACTGGATTTCAACGCCGCTAGATCGACGGAATTAACGAAAAGACAATTTCTTTTTCTTACTCGTTTTTGTCAGAGGAGAGGGGCAGACGTGGCATCTTGGATTCTAAGAGGCAGTCGGGAGGAATCACTTCAAGGAAACGCATGTCGCACGTTAGCCTAGCGTCCGTTCGCGCGTTGTCTTAGCCTGTTTCGCAAACCTGGTTGTGGGAAGCGTATCGGCACTACAGAATTCTTGCGTCCGTCTCTTGAATTCGCACCGTTTTTGGACTTATATCTAAAGAAATCTAAACGCAATCCGTCAATGTCACAATAGCAGACCCAAGGTGAATTCTAACTGACAACTGACAATCCTGGACTTGATCTTCGCATTCTGTAATAAATGAGAGAAAACGTAACTATGAATTATTAAAACGATTAGATTAGATCACAGAAAAAATTCTTTAGATTTAGATGTTTTGCAGGGTCCACACGTCTTAAGAGTTATCAACACTTCGTTATACAGTTTATAATAATGATTTGACTCTCAGTATATTGGGTGTAAAAGCAAAAATCTCCAAATCGTGTAACAGAATTGGATAATTGTCCATCACATAAAATGTTTAATATCTAAGAAAACACTTGAGTTTCTTTTTTTCAGGTTATCAGATAAGACGTTTAGTCATCTTGCCACCATTTGTCGTAAGAATCATTGAAAAACATTTCCTACCATACTTATCGATGTTTCGTGTTAGATGTCAGACAGTGAATCACGATCTATGCGACTAAAATGTGCTAGAGTCCCAGTATTCATCGGCCACATGCGTCTTTGTGTTCGCAAGGTCTGGAACTATGTTCGAAATAAAGTCACTGTTGACACCTCCTGTAAGAGATGACGGGAGAACATATGGACCTACCAAAGAGTCACCTACAATTCCAGCCCACACTAATCGTAATGCTGGGTTCTCGCCTGTATTGAATCATTTGGATTCTGATCCGCCCACAAATGATGGTTGTGGAAATTTGTTATTCTATCTCTTCTAAATGTTGCCTCATCCGTAAACAAAACTGAAGTGAAAAACAACAGATTAGAAGATTGTGTAATAAACCATCGGCGAAGGTTCTCCCGTGGTGAGTGAACAGAGGGCAAATGATCCCGCATACGTTGCAAAGGGTACGGATACAGGAGCTGTTCTTGTAGTACCCTCCATGCAATTTAGGACATGCTTCACGTTTACGTGTGCTGATACCTGGATCGACTCCAGCTGCCAGTAGAATATCTTCTTCGTGGTCAACTGACGATAAACAGCATCAAAGGTTGGATGACTTGGCTGCCTTCAGATTGGAAACGTAATCTGAAACAGCTGTGCAGACTCGCGTCCATTACCATTCACGCGGTAGTATGTAAAATCATATCTACTTGCTCACGATATGAATATCCTGCCATTGTTAAACGAAACACTTCTCAGTTAACTCACTAATATACTCGTTAAACGTTGAAGAAAGATTAGCCACAAATGTACACGATATGACCAATGTAACCTAGTCTACACGACAACACAGCGCCATCTACTGTAAACTTTATTTACATTATCGGACTATTGAATTCGGGCAAGATCAGCATTAGAAAATTCCTAAACTTAAGGAATCAGCACATATGCTAGGCCACAAAAATCTCCTGAGCCGACCAAGCATAGAAATGAATACAATATGGGAACCAGTAATAAAGAGTACCAGAGAAAAGCGA
>OZ010607.1:44054356-44059356 GCA_963932145.1 Acanthosepion lycidas | reverse complement strand
TGGTGATTTTCTAAGCGTAGCTTAGATGTGGCACAAGGCCGAAATTATGGCGTAACTGATCTAGCGAGGCAGTTTTGCTAACCATTACACTACGCCGAAGTGCCTTTACACTACACCAAAGTGGTAATCACAGTGATGACCCCAATTTAAACAATCCGTAATTTTCTGAAAGTTTATCATAAAACCCATAGCATTTGTTTCCTTTTTACGACTTATCAACCCTTTTCAGGTTATACAAAATCAGAACATATTTTTACATAGCAAAAATTTATTTTTGAGATAATGATTATTTAGTGATACGTCTGTTACTAACAAATTCATAGCTGCGGGGGTGGGGAGAAGGAGGTGGATTCATACATTTCCCAAGGGTACCCGCTTGCAATTGACTCTAACGAACACAACGGAAATTGGAACTCGGCTCGCCGATTATAAATTCCGAGCCATTATCCATTACACCACCCGCACATTCATGCTTACAAATCTGGTATTCCCAAGTGGTCACCGATGTAGTTACAAACCAGATCCCGACATTGCTTAACTTCGTACGGTAAAGAAGACAATGCATGGTCATCAGTAAAAAAAATGAGTCCGAAATGCGATTTGCAGGTAGGGGGCACTAAAGTTAAGCAGGTGCGGAAGTTTAAATATCTGGGAAGCTTTTTGACAGAGGACGTTAAGTGCGACACAGAGATCCGTAGACGTATTGGGATGGCCAAAGACACATTCCAAAAGCTGGGCAGAGTATTGCAAGAAAGGAGGATTTCTTTGTTACCAAAGAAAAGTATGCTGAGCTGTTACGTGACATCTGTCCTTCTTTATGGCGGTGAATGCTGGACGGTTTCCTCAAAGATGAAGAAGAGGCTCCAGGCGATGCTGAGGGTATCATGGATCGAGCGTGTGAGCAACGATGAGGTCTTAGAGAGGATGTAAACACGGAGGAAATTCGTACTTAACACCAGGAAGAGGCACCTGAAGTTCCTGGGACACATAATGAGAAAGGAGGGCCTGGAGAATTTGATACTCACAGGTCGAATAGAGGGAAAGAGAGACAAAAGAAACAACGCATGACATACCTAGCGGGCTAAAGCAAGTGGATGACAGAACCTGGTTTGAGGGTGGTTGCAAAAGGAAGGAACTTCTTGAGAGCTACAAGGGATAGAGTGGGGTGGAGAGCCATGATTACCTACGTCCTGAAAGGGCACGGCTCATAAAAAGAAAGAAGAATGGTAATATTAGCCGTATTTATTTGGGGTAGTGTGGGACGTCAGAATTTTGACACAGTATATATTAGGTTGGTGCAAAAATAATATCGGTTTTTGACGTATTTTTAACGTCAAAAACCGACATTATTTTTGCACCAACCTAATATAAGAAGCATACGTATTAGGCAAAGTTAAGCCAATAAGTTTGACATCATGCCGGCGTATATAAAGTGCAAAACAGGAATGAACGGACATTTTTCTTTTATACCCACCGTGACATGGGCAGATCGGCAGACACTGCCTTAGGGAAAATGCTTCTACAGGAGCTTGCCGGATTTCAAGTTACGCCCACGGACTGTTAGGTTGACTCTGTTAGATTCAGAGCAGTATTTTATTCTCTTGTTTTTTTGTTTTATAATAATGTTCACTTTGTACAAGGCTGGAGAGCCAGTCGTGGAAGAGCGTTTCAGAGCAAAAGGCACAGCTTATCTGGATATGTGGGTAAGATAACGGTTAACCCTAGACTTGTATTGATCGGGGAAGCATTCTCTTAGAAGTCGGTTCTTCAATGCAATGGTTCGCGGAAGAAGCTGTTTGAGTGAAAATTACATCACCAAAGGTATACGAAGGAAATGAGGCTGGTTCGTTCCTTACAACAAATGTGGCATGGGAGGTCATATCCGTGGAGGTTAGGACTGGTGTTTACTAAGGAGAGTAGTTATTCCAAACACTTTTCTTTGAAATTGTCATACAGCAGCAAGAGACTTGCAAGGACTCCTCTGTGAGAAAGAAATTTTAGGGTGTAAAATAATTCATATCGAACAAGGATGCGGTGAACATTTGGATTCTGTCGAGACAAGAAAATGAAGATTGGGGACCTCTCTCTCTCTCTCTCTCTCTCTCTCTCTCTCTCTCTCTATATATATATATATATATATATATATATATATATATCTGTTCACGTGCATCTATCTATCTATCTATCTATCTATCTATATATCTATTCACGTGCATCTATCTATCTATCTATCTATCTATCTACTGACGTGCATCTATCTAACTATATATATATATATATATATATATATATATATATATATATGTATATATATATATATACATACATATATATATATATATACATATATATATATATATATATATATATATATGTCTGTTCACGTGCATCTATCTATCTATCTATCTATCTATCTATCTATCTATCTATCTATCTATCTATCTATCTATCTATGCGTTTGTTTGTATGCCCGTGTGTCAGGCCGTTCAGTTTGCAAACATTTATACCTGCGCATTTCCTTCAATGATCTTCATTCTACAACACACACACGCGCTCACACACGAAGCTGCACCCTTCTGAAATTGAAAAATGGTTGAAAAACATAAATCCTAGAGCAGATCTGACGTCACCTTCAAGAGAATGCTTACACTGAGTATGTTCCATGCGTCATCAATTTTCATACAGCGTCACTAAGATATATTTTTGCAGTGCCTGTGATCAACCGTTGTTTATAGAAAATGCCCAACACCACATTCAAATAGACTTGGATCCGGTTTATCATTAAACGTTTAAGAAAGCGTATATTGTTTCATTTTATTTCTATTTTAAAACATTTATTATGAAATATTTGCAAAATTTTTTTTATTATTACATGGTTACAAAACGCTCTCTATTCAATGTTTCTAAAAACTTTTATTACTAAATGTTTATATTTTTTACTATTAAATGTTTCTATAAAATGTTTATTATTAAATGTTTAAAAATATGCATTAAATATTTATAAAATGTTTATTATTAAATGTTTAAAAATATTTATAAAATGTTTATTATTAGATGTTTAAAATATTTATTAAAAATTTATAAAATGTTTATTATTAAATGCTTACAAATATTAAAGATTTATAAAATGTTTATTATTAAATATTTAAAATTATTTATCAAAGATTTATAAAATGTTTATTATTAAATGTTTATAAAACGTATATTAAATATTTAAAAATAATTATTATTTCATTTTTATAATTTTTAGATGTTTATAAAATTATCTATTATAGGATGTTTATAAAATGTTTATTATTAAAGGCTTATAAAATTTTATTATTAAATGTTTATTGTTATATGTTTATACAGATGATTATTATTAAATATTTATAAAATGCTTATTATTAAATGATTATAAAAATAATTTTATTATATTTTTAAGTGGTTTATTTTTAAATATTGATAAAATGTTTTATTATTGAATATTGATAAAATATTTTATTATTGAACATTGATAAAAATGTTTATTATTAAATGTTTATAAAACGTATAAGTTTTTATACTGTTTTGCTTTCAACAAAACCCGGTTCAGGGTGATTAAGCTTGTGCTCAACATTACGAGGTGTAATTCCAATCCTTTCTAGATTTACTTTTTGTTAATTGTAATTAATATTGCAGTAAATCATCTCAATTCAAAGGTAATGTAAAATGGAATTTTCAAAGTTTCACCTGTTGTATATATATTTTAGCATTTTTCAAATATTATATATATATATATATATATATATATATATATATATATATATATATATATATATATATATATATATATATATATATATATATATATATATATAGTGGATAGCAGCTCGGATTTAGGAATAGGAGAGTCGAGTTCAAATTCCAGTCAAATCCATTACATTCACTTACGTGAAGAAGAGGATTAATACCTCTCTTTCGGAGAGGTATTAATCCTTTTCTTCTCCCCCCAGCTATAAGCAAATAGCAGGACAGACTGGGTTCTGCAGCCTCGGATGGCAACTGAACAAAGGAGGAAAACTCTGAATTCAAAACGTGCGGAAGGTCATTTGGGGACCTTGTGGCATGTAGTGCACCAGGTCTCTGTATTCGGCCTTTCAAAAAGTGTGGGTGGTTCTGCACAAAGCCTTCACCACTAAAATCAAATCTCATGTGCTGGCGTCTGGGCTGTTGGCTTCTATTAACTAAGGTGCTTGACCCTCATACGTCGAATACGAAGGTTGAGTCCACCATATCTATCTATCTATCTATCTATATATATATATATATATATAGATATATATAGATATATATATATATCTTGTACAAGTACACTCCATCTGAGAATATTTACACACACACACACACACACACACACACACACACACACACACACACACATATATATATATATATATATATATATGTGCATGTATATGCACTATAAGGCAAACACCGACATAACAATTTTCACTTGAAATGCAGTGTTAGTGGTAATGCGATGATTGGAAAGAGAGAGAATATATCTTGCTCTTTTCCACTCTCCAACGTTCAATATAGGCTTTAATATATCCATGATACACTAACACCTGTAAAGGAAGGACGGTAAGAAGGGCGACAACAACAAAGTGCTATGAACACCCAAAATGAGGTAAATATAAAAAAATATATATGCAAAACATGTGTATATATTGTGGGGTATCACTCACATCATAGCAGCAGCAATGGCCTCGTGTTCACGGAAATAAAAGCTTACTTATCAAATAATAAAACATACACAAATAACAGGAAAAGTACGGTAAATTGTATGTTAATTTCATACAATATAATTATATTTTTTATACATTGGTGTCTGTATTTTGTAGGTTACTATTGTTTTATGGTACATGTTATAAGAGGGAGAATTTACTCCGCGTTATTACGAGCCCTATCAAAGAGAGATGTTGAACACGTGTTGCCCGTACCAATGTTCATGGTTAAGGGATTGAATTTACCATCTT
>OZ010607.1:44004356-44046856 GCA_963932145.1 Acanthosepion lycidas | reverse complement strand
TTTCGTAAGAGAATCTACCGTTTATTCTGGCGGGCTTTGATCGCTTGGCCACAAACAGACAACAGCCAGTAAGGTTTTATCTTCATGTTCAAATTATTTTACTGGAAAGCCCATATCTGCAATTTCGTATCCTGAAGCATAAACAAAGAAATTTCTGAAGAATTAATGGATTTATTTTTAATCCTAGATAGATTTAATTATTTTTTAATCTCACAAAGAATAAATGGATTTATTTTAATCCTATATAATGCCCAGCAATATATTTATGCCTTCTTCATGGCGTATGTTAGAACTAGAACCCTTTCGTTTCTATTCACATCAACAAGCTAAGAAGAAAATACATACATACATATATATATATATATATATATATATATATATATATATATATATATATATATATATAGTTTATGCAAAACTAGGTAATCCGTATGGGTAGACCCAAGGAGGATGATCTCCAGAGAGAGCAATGTAAGTTCAGAGCAGAGATGTTTGAATAAAAACAGATCACTTTAAGGTTCCATGTAATAAGTTATTTCACCACAACCCCCTTAAAAGGGCTCTGGATCATCAGACTTTACTTCTAAAGGTTGAAATGAAAAATGAAAAGAAATTTACACATTTTTGACGGACAGCACCAAGCATATTTAAAATCAAGGAAGTGAAGAAGTGAGGTGGGAGAGAAGACATGAGTGAGTTAGATGTACCATTTCAATTCTTTATCCTTAACCCCACTCTGTTTAGGTTAGACGTCGCTTAAACTTAATGTGTGTTATCTCTAGATATAGATGGGTAAGGGGTGAGGGAGAAGACCGACATTAAAGGGAGAAGCTACAACAAACAAACAACAATAATAATAAATCAATTATTATCATATCTATATCTATATCTATATCTCTCTCTATATATATATATTACAACACTTTTTTTACTCTACTTTGAACAATAAGAATGCATTTAGCTCTAAGTTTAGATGATGATGCCTCTTGGTTTTGTGACCTTCCTCTTTTCTAATTTTATTCACTGTTCTCTTGATGGTTCTAGAATGGACTTTCAAGATGGAAGCCAGTGTATGAACGTTGGTCCCATTACTGAAGGCCTGGATGATCTTTTTCGTTTCTCCGTCGATCAGTTAGGAGGATATAGTGGGGCCGATTTTACCTGTTCTCGCTGAATAGCTCAAAGGGTTTTCAGTGATTCTTATGACAAATGGTGTCAAGATGGCTAATGTTCTTATCTGGCAACCTGGGCAAAAGAAATTCAATTAATTTAGTGCTTTTTTAGATATTAAACATTTTGTGGTATGGACAATTATATGATTATATGTATATATATATATAATTTTTAAATAAATAATTATATATATATATATATATATATAGTTATTTATTTAAAAATTATAACATAAATATGTCATAAAATCACTACAAAAATAGCCATTTTGTTTCAACCTCTTCGGTGTCTTATCAAGTGATGAATGTAAAATAAATGGTTTTAATAGTTTCAAATTAATTAACGATCCTTCGCAAGGGGAAAACGCTGTTACAAAAGCTAGAATGAACAATCACAATACAAGTATACGAGAATTCAAAAAACTTGACAACAAAGTAAGGTTATAATACCTATTAAAAGCTTTAAAGTTGGGGTTATACTAAAATAAAATTTATTCTAACCAATAAATATTAAATTATATGATAAAATTTGATATTAAAATTAAAAGTAAAAAATTACCAATTTTAAAATCTAAATTTAATCTCTATTAAGTTTAAAATTATAAAATTACTGAGGAGAAAAGAAAAAATACATATGTTATTTAATTTATTTTTTCATTGAAATTACGTTAAAATAGACGCTAATATCGGCTGGTCTTCCTGACAAAATGTATACATTTTAATTCCAAGTGTACGAGTGGGGTGCTAACCTCACTCGTAAAACAATACAAACACTCACAAAAAAAAAAAAAAATCACAAAATTGATACATATTTTTTAATCCAATCTAAGCTTTCGGCTTACATAAGCCATTATCAAAGATGACAATTACTGTACAATATATTAAGCAATATACGGACAAGACAGTGATGGTAGTTTTAAATGCTTAAAAATGTTAGATTATTTTTTGGCATTTTAAACAACATGCCTGGCCGCACACACAATTCCCTAAAATCCTTGTCGAAAACACAATTATACTTAAACATGAAAATAATAAACAAATGCTAAAAATTCTTGAAGCTATATACATAAAACAATTGAAACCTAACCTAAACAAAAAAAACTATGAAATCTCCACAAATATTCTTAAAGGTCTATAATTGGTAAGAAAAGCCATTGGTTTATACCAACGGCATTTCATACTTAATACTTCTTCAATTCAGTCTCGCATGGTCATGTGTTACGTCATGAGCTGCGGCGCGATTTTCGCTTCCAGCGTCTTATATGCACGTGTTTATCGTTACTTGGAAATCATCCATGTAAACAGAAACAGACTACCATCACTTTCTTGTCCGTGTATTGCTTAATATATTTTACTGTAATTGTCATCTTTGATAACAGTTTATGTAAGCCGAAAGCTTAGATAGGATCTTAAAAAATATGTATCAATATTGTGATTTTCTTTCTTCGTTTAATGATAATGTTATTAAGCTTATCAGACGATATGAAATGAATTTACATAAAATAGACAACACTTGTCTATATTATTTAATGAAACATGTATGAATGAAAAAATGTTGCCTAAATACACACACACAATATATATATATATATATATATATAGGGTGTCCATAAAGTTAATGTGCACTTGAAAAATTATAACTTCCTTTGTATTTGCGATAGAAATAATTTGTAAAAAGGATTAGAAAGAAGTAAATCTATATTTTTTAAGGTTTTATTGAAATTTGATTTAAGTTTCCACATGTCCTCCATAATTAGCAATACAAAGGGTAATACGATTTTGCAGTTCACGGAAAATATTGGCCAACTGATTTACAGTAATGCCTGAAATCACATTAGTTATTTTAGTTAGACTTACAACTAGGTATATCAAACTTTATGGACACCATATATATATATATATATATATATATATATATATATATATATATATATATATATATATATATAAAGAGAGAGACAAGTTTGTTTAAAAAGACCGGGCTCGGTCTGCCTGTTGAATTTATTGTAGTAGTTTCCATTGTCTACATCATCCCAGCTTTCTTTGGGACGTTGTAAGTTTGAAATATTCTCCTGATTTCCCAGCTTTTCTGATTTCGCTTCTTATTTCCGGTTGATTTTAGTGTTCGTTCAGATTTTGATCATAAATCGAAGATCGAATGTTTATTTTCAAGAATCCTAAGCCATTTGTTATAGCAGACTTACGTAACAAGAATTTATTTTCTCAATTTCCCTAACAGACTCTGCTGTGTGCCTTATCTATCTATCTATCTATCTATCTATCTATCTATCTATCTATCTATCTACTCAAGTCTATTAATATCTATCTATCTATCTATCTATCTATCTATCTATCTATCTATCTATCTATCTATCTATTCCGAATAATAATAGTGTTCCTATCTATCTATCTATCTATCTATCTATTCAAAAAAATAATAGCGTTCCTTTCTATCTAGCTATTTAGCATAGAATTATATCTATCTATCTATCTATCTATCTATCTATCTATCTATCTATCTATCTATCTATCTATCTATCTACTCAAGTCTATTAATATCTATCTATCTATCTATCTATCTATCTATCTATCTATCTATTCCGAATAATAATAGTGTTCCTATCTATCTATCTATCTATCTATTCAAAAAAATAATAGCGTTCCTTTCTATCTAGCTATATAGAATAGAATTATATCTATCTATCTATCTATCTATCTATCTATCTATCTATCTATCTATCTATCTATCTATCTATCTATCTATCTATTCATTCAGCATAATAAGTATTCCTATGTATGTAAGTATGTATGTATTTATGTATGTATGTATGTATGTATGTATCTATCTATCTATCTATCTATCTATCTATCTATCTATCTATCTATCTATCCAGAATAATAATAGTGTCTCTTTCTATCTATCTATTCAGAATGATAATAGTGTTTCTATCTGTCCGTTTACCTCGTATGAATTACCTTCGTTCCTGCATTATGTCTATTGAATGAAAGAAAATCTTGCCTCTGTGTGCGTCTGTATGTTTATATATATGTATGTGAGGAGCGTGATAAAGAGATATTTAAAGCTCAATGCTAAAAAGATCGGGAGTTATAACGTTCGCGTGTGAGTGTTTGTATTTCCGATATCGTTACCCAACAAATTTTTGTCGGAAGTGACGACTGGTGAACCAAAGGCTGAAATCGACCGGCCTTTTAGTCTTTGCACCGTACTTGATCATATTCGGACATCAGTGGTCATTCAAGTGTGGTTGGCCACGAGTCGGCGCCTACTAATGAAGGCCAAAAGTGAAATCGGGCGGAAAGGGCGTTTTCGCTTGGGTGATTCTGGAAGCTCCCCTCTGTCTACCAAAACCTGTCCGCTATAACTGTCATCTCAACTTTTATCCTTTGTTAATGATACTTTCTGTCATAGGATTGGGAGTTGCGACGTATGTATGTGCATAGATTGTGAATTTATCTATCTATCTATCTATCTATCTATCTATCTATCTATCTATCTATCTATCTATCTATATATATATATATATATATATATATGTATATATATTAGTGTGAGTAGTATATTGTTGTTTAAAGGTTGTACCTACTTACACACATAGACATACAAAAAACAAGAAATATGCGTAGGTTTTCATGCACGTAAAATTATCAGTTACATACGAATTGTAACAGGAATATACGGATTCCTATCTTTATATATATATATATATATATATATATATATATATATATATATATATATATATATATATATATGTAGCCAGTTTAATATTATATCATATACATTATATATAGTCTATATTTTTGTTTTATTTTGTTCATATACCTTTATTTCTCGAATTATTTCACTGAAATAATCTATCTATCTATCTATCTATCTATTTGTTCATTTCTATCTATCTATCTATCTATCTATCTATCTATCTATCTATCTATCTATCTGTTCATTTGTATCTATCTATCTATCTATCTATCTATCTATCTATTGAAAAAAATTTACAGATATTTTCTTAAAATTGTTCAAATGTCAATCGTCTTCAAATTAATATGACATTTCAAAGTAATAATTTTTCGGACCAGCTAAGCTAAGTGCTCAGAAACTGAAGTATTTCATTAGAAATAAAACAAAATCTGCTGAATTAGTACGCGATATGAATCTGCTTATATAGTGGATGGATATCACATAACAATGCGTTTACTTTTCTAAAAAATGACGCATTAGCTTTTTCAAAGGGTTTGACAAGGTGTGGCATAAAGCCGTAAATTTTATCTTTTTCATCTCTCTTTCTGTTTCGGGAGAGTGTGCGCGAATTTTGGACAATCTCTCCACGGGCGAGGAAAAGAAAATGAAATACCTTAATGTGGTGCATCAGAAAAATACTGAAAAATCTATTGACGGAGCAAGTAAGGCACAGGGAAGTCTTAAAGAAGTGACAACAAAAAGAAGATTTTGACTCAGAATCAAAAAGAGATAGCTGCAATTCGTTGGTCACTTGAGGGAGAGTAAAATAGATAAAAACAAAACAGAAGCCTACATACCTGATAATTTGGGTATGCGTTTGCGCAATTCCTATGAGTTAAAAATGAATCCTAGACACGGTGGCAGAAGAAAGCAAAAAAAAAAAAAAAAAAAAAAAAAAAGAATAGCCATCACTTATATGAAAACAGCTTGAGATAAAGGCCAAAATGTGACTTGCAAATTGGAGATATAATATGCAAGCAGGTGCAGAAGTTTAAATGTCTGGGAAGGATTTTAACAGATGATGTGACACCGAAATCCGAAGAAGCGTTGGACTAGTGAAAGGACAATTCCAAAAGCTAATCAAATTGCTGAGAAACGGAAAAAAAAACTTCCTTAGTGTTATAGGGTAGTTTCACAGTGGAGGCATGTATTTAGTCGATCCTACAAAGGTTAGACGTACAAGACGTTAGGAACTTGATATAATAGTTAATGATGCAGCAATCTAGTTGTGGTGGTTGATACTTTAATGTCCGACATCGGCTGACTCACCAACTCACTGAGCGGTATTTAGTCACCCCCCACCCACACGAGAGCCTCATGTGGCACAGGGCCGGTTTAAAGTTGGATCTCCGAGCCCGTGGGCTCGGCCAAAAATATGCCCTTTGAACCCGTATAAACGGGATCAGGGTCGGTTTACCTCCCCGAAAGAGACTACGCCCTTCGGCGTAGCCTCGTTCGGGTTTCTCCCCGCCCGAAGGCTGAGAGTTCAACCGGTCAGCCGGTCGTCCGGCTTCAGACTGAAATCAGACCAACTCACTGAGCTCTCTGGCGACTGCTACTACTACTACTACTACATATTATATGTGGGAGTGTCTATTAACAATAGAATAGGTATGTTCCAGTATAAGACTTAGAAACAAAGGAAAGAGAGCTGGATTGTTATGTGTTATTCATCATCTAATATGGTATTGGATACTAAGTAATCTCCCTACGGGCGGGTAAAAAAAAACAAACCAAAACAAACAGTGACAATGGAATACTACTGAAAATTCCATGGGCAGAGCGAATAAGCAAAGAGAAAATCTTAAAGAAAAAACCCCAAAAAAAAACAAAAAGAAAGAATACTTCTACTCAGAATCAGGAAAAACATCTGCATTTCCTTGAACACATATTGAGGAACGGAGGCTTGGAAAACTTAGTCCTCACGAGGTATACTAAGGGCCATATGGATGGAGGAAGGCAGTGAGTCACATACAAAGTGAGATTGAATGAATGGATGGCGGAACGAAAGGCAGGTGGAGCCTTACCAAGTGGAGACTAAATGCTAAGGGCCACAAGAGACAAGAAGTTGTGGAGAGCCATGATCGCATAAAAAGAAGAAGAATGAAAAGGGAATGGCAGGTTGAATGATGAATAATATTTATTCTCATTCTGTATCATCTTAGAATGATGGAGGATGCTGAAAATAATCTTTACGAACAAGGAAATTTTAAAGAAAATGACAGACAGAAAGACCACTTCTACTGAGAATCAGGAAAAAAAAGCAGCTGAAATTTCTTAGGTACATAATGAAGAAAGGAGGCTTGGAAAACTTAATCCTCACGGGGTATAGTGAGAGCCATATGGATAGGGGAAGGTAGCGAGCCACTTATCTAACGAAATTGTATGAATCGATGGCGAAACGAAGGGCAGCTGTAGTCTTAACAAGTGGAGACGAAATGCTAAACGCCACACGGGGAAAGAAGTTGCGGAGAACCATGATCACATAAAAAGAAGAAGAATGAAAAGAGAATAGCAGGTTGAATGATAAATAACATTTCTTCTCAATCCGTATCATCTTAGGATGCTGGGAATAACCTTTGAGGAACGTGTAAGCAACAAGGGAATCTTAAATAAAATGGAGGCGAGGAGGACACATATATGAAGAAACCCGTTAAAAATTGTAGAAAAATTCAATAGATTTAAGTGATATTATTAAAACTACAAAAAAAATAAAAAATAAAAAAATAAAAAAAATAAATAAATAAAAAAAATTAAAATAAAAAAATAGATTCCGATTTGACATTATTTACATTATTCGGACTATTGCCCTCATCTTTATCGCCATATTTATCACAACGCTTCGGCCTTCTTCAGGTGGTTGGAATGTCTAACTGAACCCTTTATTTCGCTCACTGGGCTAGACTGTTCTAGTTCCACGTGCCATGTTTGATGGATGTCATTGACGAAAACATGGAACAGTGGATAAAGGCGTTGGTTAGATCCAGTGACAAGACCCAAAGAGTGTGAGTTCAATATCCGGTTATGGCAGCGGAGAACTTTCAGAGGGAAATTAACAAGAGATAACTGATAGCTGACATCCATCAGACATGGCACGTGGAACTAGAACAGTCTACCCCAGCGAGCGAAACAAAGGGTTCAGTTCGATATTCAAACAAACTGAAGAAGGCCGGAGCGTACAACGGCCGAAACGTTGTAATAAATATGGCTACAAAGATGAGGACAATAGTCCGAATAATGTAAATAATGTACATAATAATCTCAGAAATATAGACAGACTCATTCCGATTTGAGTTTTGCATTCGCCTTCATTAACCAATTAGCGATATTATTTCAAAAGCGCTGAAGACCTTTGAAATTTCGGACAAAATATAATGTTGTCTGCTATGAAATTTGAAATCTCACACTAGAACATTTTCAAAAATACTTTCACTTCTGAAAATAGATATTTGAAAATTGGTAAAAATATTTATTAAACAATAAAACTTCAGAATTTATTAAACCTAACTTTTAAATAGCTAAAGCGTATTTCTCCGAATTCTCTGTTATAAATAAGATCCACTGTAGTTTAGAACTCAGTTTTTCTGTAAACCTGTAACCAGGGCTTATTGTTTTGTGCACAACTGAATTTTCACACATTTCGTATAATTAATTACTCAACACTATCTGAAGGGCTGGTGTTAATGGATGACGAATCGTATAGAATGGGAGAGTAAACAAATTGATATCACAACTGGCTGTTCAAATTTTGCCAAGTGTAGGTGGTGAAATGGCTAACGGCTACGAATTGGAAATCGGAGAGTCGAGTTCCAAATCCAGTCGGGTTACTTACCAGCGAATATCTTTGGGAAAGGTATGAATAAACCTCGTCTTTCTCACCACTAATTGATTAATTAGTAGCACGTGAATCAATATATCATTATTATCTCCCCCAAATTCTTACAATCTAAAAATATTGTCTGGCTTTAAATATTCTACAGAAGACGTCAAAAAAATCAATCAATAGTTCAAATATGTCTTCGACGTTCACGAACTAATTTTCCTTATTTCTTAGCATATCAGACGCCTTTATTATTCATGAAAAATGTTTAAATTTATTCTAGTAATGTCCTTTTTGTCAACAGAAGACTGGAGAGAAAGAGAAAAAAAAGAAAGACTGACAATTATGAGAAAGAAAGAGATAGATAGATAGATAGATAGATAGAGGAAAGAAAACGACGCGATAGATAAAAAATGAAGAAGAAAAAAGAAAGAACGAAAGAAAGACAGAAACATGAAAAAGAAAGTGGGAGAGAGAATGAGTGAGAAAGATAAAGAAAGAAGAGAGATTAATAAAAACGAAAGAAGTCTAATGATAGTGTGAGAAAGAATGACAGAGAGAGAGAGAGAGAGAGAGAGAGAATTGCGATAGACAAAAAAGAGAGCCTGATCGATAGTGGGATCGAGAATGAAGGGGAGAAAAAGAGAGAAAGGCGAAAGAGAACAATGAGGAAGAAAATAATGTCGATCAGAAATAAAAAAGAAACAAACAAACAAACAAACAACGAAGGAAAATAAGCAAATAATTGAATTTAGATATTGAAATATCTTTTCTGGTGTATATATATATATATATATATATATATATATATATATATATATATATATTAGGTTGGTGCAAGAATAATGTCGTATTCTCACATATGTTACTATGTGAGAAAACGACATTATTTTTGCAACAACCTAATATATATATATATATATAGAGAGAGAGAGAGAGAGAGGAAGAGAGAGAGAGAGAACGCCTGATGATAGTGTAGGGAGAATTAGAGAAAAGTGGAAAGAGAGAAAAAAGAAAAGGCATCGCCTTAGTGCGAGAAATAAGATAACTCCAGAATTTTGCCCCTTCAGCTTCAAAACATTTTACAGTTGATAGCAAAAAAAAAAAAAAGAAACAACAAATCCTTGTACTTCTAAAATCAAATTAGGACAAGTATTAGGTGTTTTGACAATGCCTGTATATATTATTCTTTCGTTCATTAGATTTTCTTTTCTTATGTTTCCAGCAAGATGTCTCTCTATTTCTCTCTCTTATTTGCTCTCTCTCTTTTATTCTCTCTCCCACTATCACCCGGCTTTCTCTCTTTTCTTTTTTTTTTTATCTATCTCTCTTTTACTCTTTTCGCCTTTATTTCGTTCTTTCTTTATCTATCGTTATTTTTTCTCTTTTTTCTCTCTTCCTTTTTTTCTCTTTCTCACATTATCAGAAAAGATATAATAATCTACTTCTGTTTTCCTTCCACACTTCCTCGCTTTTGTTCATTCTTTTTTTATTGTTCTTCCTTTCTTTCTTTCTTTCTCATCATCCTCTTTCTTCTTTCGTTCACTCTCTCTCTCTCTCTCTCTCACATTTTCTCTTTCACTATCGTCTGCCTCTCTTATTTCTCCCTCTTTCTCTTTCATTTTCTTATTCGCTCCGACACTATCATCAGGCTTCATCGTTTCATTTCTTTCATTTGTATCTTTTTTTATATCTTTCAATCATTCTCTCTTGTATCAGTAAATCATTATTAAACCCAACATTTCTTACAATCTAAAAATATATTCTGACATTAAATAATCTGAAAAACAAAAACAAAACAAATCAATCAGTCGAATTTTTCTACTTGTTTCCAGATTCTACAAAATGGCTGCCATTTAGACGCCTGTAGAAAGTTATCATAAAAATTCTTCTGTCACTATATAAATGAATGACGGCTTGGGAATACGAGGTGGTTTAAACTTGGATGTGCGTGTGGTGCAATGGATACTGCATCGGATTTGGAAACCGGAGACCAAAGTTCCAATTTCAATCTGGTCTATTATATTCACTTACGCGTGTATGATTTTGGAAAAGGTAAGAATCCACTACTTTTCCCCAGCTATGGGTTAATTATTAGCACTTGGTAGTGATGGATAATCGTTAGGATTGGAGAAAAAGTGTCGTGAGGGACAGCGCAACCGTCAGACATTATGATTATATTATTATATATTATCATATATATATATATATATATATATATATATATATATATATATATATATATAATAAAATGGAATATGTTAATATATTTTCCTTTTATAGGTTATTTATATAGATAGAATTTAAGAAAATGTTGTTTTTTTAAAAATTAAACAGTATCAATTACATTTACTGGCCTGAATGTTTGAGAAATTTTGTAGAAAATATGGTTGATAGCACATAAGATTAATTGATAATTCCCATTAAGGATTACAGGTTCTATTCCTGTCGGAGGAGCACATATTTCTCAAATATTCAGGCCGGTAAATGTAATTAATATTTTTGCTACACGAGTTTACGGTCTCACGAACTTCCTCAGGCAAAGAGTGGATATTTCCACATATTATTAAAAGGAATTAATTTTCCTTATGTTTTTTTTTTATGTCTAACCATTGTCTTTTTGTTTATTAATAACACCAATGTCTTTCTTGGACCATCGAAAAACATAAGGAAAATCCCTTTTAATATTATTCGGAAATATCCACCCTTTGCCAGAAGAAGGTTGCGAGACCGGAAACCCGTGTAGCAAAATATGGAAAAGAATATAAATTCACATGATAACCAAAAACGTTTTCGGTTTCTTTCTTTGTAAAAAATATACACTTTTCTCTCGTTGGAGCAACTATAATCTTTTCCCTAGGAATCAGAGAGCCGAGTTCGAATTCCAGTCGAATCCATTACATTCACTTACGTGCTAACAACCTTGGGAAAGGGATTAATTCTCGTCTTCTTCCTTCAGCTATAGGTAAATAGCAGGACAGACTGGGTTTTATAGCCTTGGATGGCAACTGGTCTAAGAGAAGGACAACTCTGAATTCAAATCCTGCAGAGGTTCGTTTGGGGACCTTGTGGTACATAGTGCACCAAGATTCTGTATTCGGTCTTTCAAAAGGTGTGTTTGGTTCTGCACAAAGCCTTCACCACTATAATCAAATCATATGTGCCGGTATCCGGGCTGTCGGTTCCTAGGAACTGAGCTGCTTGACCCTCATACATTGAACACGACGGGAGAGTCCACCACACACACACACACACACACACATATATATATATATATATATATATATATATATATATATATATATATGGGGTATGCTCGCGTGTGTAATAATTAGAAAGAGAAAGACATAAGTTAAAAGTCTGTGCGTGTATTTGTATGATGAAAGCCGAGAACTGATTTGGACAAAGTACAAAAATCTTTTGCTTTGAAAGAGTCAAAAGTAACAAGAGAAAATATTGCCATATTTATGCGTATGAGTGTGGATATGCGTGCACGAAAGACTGAGAGAGAAAGGGATTGGGAAGGACAAATATGGAAACGGAAAGACAAGTGAGGAGAATTAAACGAAGGAAATGGAACTGTCTGCAACGGCGATCCAATACTTTTCCGCTAAGCAAATGGAAGCCATACAAACACCTCACTATGTTAAACACATTCTCTCGTCTCCAATAACCCCTTATTCGCCATTTAAGTCCACTTTCTCTGCACACCGTATCCTGAGTCGCTGGCTTCGTGCCCGGTCACGTACATTCTACCGGAAGCTGCGTTTCTTATCACCGAAGAAACAACATTTGCGATTTGTTCTGCGCAGATCAAGTATGACGTCATCTCGGCGCCATTGCAATGTATGACACCGACGGACTAAATCTGTCCCGCTATTTTATAACCTGTGAACAGCTTTGTCATTAACATTTACAAATAAATCATGGAGCTGCCGAGATCCAGTGATGTCGGCTGACTCTCTTTTTCTAACTTCTGTAAAGTCGATGAGTCGAGATTTCGATGTCCGGTCTGAAAGCTGATATTTTCAAAGAAGCAATAATCGCAGCAATCGTATTTTCAACTTTTATGTTAATATGGCAGGTAAATTCTTACTGTCAAAGTATTAAAAATAATGACATTTTTAGGTTGTATAAAGTTTGGAGAATTCATTTGTATATTTTTCGAATAGATAAATTAGTCAGCGTCAGGTATATATGTACACGTCTTACGAACGATATATCATCATGGCTTGGTTTCATAACAATATTTGTGAGTTATTTCAATAAATATAGCAGGTCCTCCGAGGACCAAGGGGTTCCATTCAGAATGAGTTGGTTTGGTTTGTTTACGGCATATCAACCTCAATGGGTTATTTAATACCGACAAAATTTTCATTGCTGGTAATATTTTTTTTTCCAAAAATCTATTTCTGGTAAGAATTTTCTATCGCTGGTACTATTTGTTTTTCAAAAATGTATTGCTAGTAATATTTTTTTTACAAAGTATTTCTGGTAATAAACCTTATTTTTACACTTTCATAATGTTTTGAGTCGAGTTTGGGTGTTAACTATTTTCCCAAACTGGTACCCACCTGGGAACATTAACACTTAAGAGGTGGTTTCACTCTCCTCAAACCCTCCTGATCAGAGGACTTACTGTTGGACGTAGTTTATCGTCTTACCCAGGAAGCGGATGTAGTTTATCGTCATATCCAGGACGGTCCATTCAGAAAAAGCACCAGCTAAAAAAGGTTTGCTTATCACAGTGAGCCTTGAGATTGCCTTTCTTTTCAGAATTTTTTTCAGTTTGGTTTGTGGGGGATGTTTTAGAAGAGGGCCTTATAGCGATTTAAAAAAGCCTCTCAGCAGTGGCAACTTTTATCTTCAAAGGTGTAAATGCAATGTCAGTCGTTAACTTCTGTATTCATAATTCGCGTTTTTTTTTGTTCCCTCTCCTTAATAATTTTTGTTTTTCATATTCTTTCAAACTCAGTAACTCTTTGTATCATAGTGGCTATATTGCCTTGCTTGGGATGTAAAAGAAAAAAAAAGTAAAGTAAAGGAAGGTCTTTTTTTTCACTCTACTGAGATGGTTTTCGAAAGGCGAATGGCCTATTTGTCAAATAGGAACGTTTTAAACTATATTTAGGATCCGAAATAGAAAGTTGAAATTTCTGGGACATAATGAGGAAAGAGGGCTTGGAGAATTTGTCACTCACAGGAGGTAGTGAAGTAATGAGAGGAAGATGGAAACCAAGTGTAACAATCTTGTGCAAATGGATGAAAGGACAAGGATTAGCAGGGAGAGTAAACATAAAAAAGTGAGAAATGCAAAAGTTTGTGGAGAGTCATGATTATCCACGTCCTGAAGGGACACGGCACGGCATGTTCATAAGCTTTTGCTTTCGTCATGTACATTGCAGAAAAGATAATGATAGGGATAGTAAAAATACAAATATTGCTAAGACCTTAAAGCATAAAAAATTGTGAAGAGCCATAATAATCCATACTTTAAAAGGACACAGTGCATATAAGAAAAAAGTAGTCTTCTAACTTCGCTACATCAGCCTATTAAATCTTTTACCAGTTAACGCTGATTTGTAGATTTCTTTGCAGGGAATGAAGTCACTGCATTGCATATTGAAATTTGTATGACGGCGTCAAAGACGACGGCTGATTTTAGAGAAGTCTTGGTGGTAGATATTCCAATATGCATCCTTGTTTAGATTCAACGCTGGTTAAGAAACTGAGAATAGTTTGTAGATATCCTGTTGAATGAAGAAAAATTGCAACCCCGTCATAATGCTTTTCATTGAGAATATGTGGCGGCGAAAGAGAAAACTAAGTCTTACCTCAAAAAAAGAATTCGCGTTCCAAGTGCCGTTTGCCTAAAACCAAAATCAAAAACGGGTCTGCTGTCGCCAAGAATCAAAATATCATAATTTATCTGCTTGTCAACCAGTCTCGATCAATATCGATATTCATAAAATCTAGAAACAGAATCAATTTTCCCATTATCGTCATCCTTCATCTATGGGAATCTGACTTTCCTTTTTATGTGAACTGGAAACTCAAAAATGTCCACGTTGATTGGCTAAGAACTGAGGCTAATTTCATTCTGTTTAGGTTATCATCCTGAACTATTTACTAAATGAATCCATTTTTTCACAAAATAGAGACTATGCCTTTTTGCTACGTTGATAAAGAAAAGGAGGACGGGTATTAAAATTCTTACCAATGCTTTCATATGTAAGAAATTTTTGTAGATTCTTAAAATTACCGTAAGTTTATAAAATGACTGCTGCAGTTGACTGATTGTGGGAGTTATATAAGGTAACCAAAAAAGTCCTTCCTGGTTTTTTTTAAGTCGAGTGGGAAGAAGTGATCACGGATGCGCCAATTAGTGCGTCACGCACCGGGAAATTGTTGGGGGAATTGTTCTTGACCTATGCAAGTGCTCAGTCATAGCTCGAGCAGCGGTGAGGAAACATGGCGTAATAGCTCGTTAAGGGTTGTCTGTTTCATGACTTTAACGTGGGCTTGTCTGCAGTCGTATCAAGTCGGCAAATAAGTCAAGTTTTTAAGTATAATACTGTGAATGAACGCATCACCAGACATTGGTTCCAGAAAGTTCGGTCGTCAGATCTGTCCCTTTGTAACGAACACCGCAGTGGCCGGCTACAGGTCCTGAATGATGAGGCCCTTAAGGCGGATATAAAGGAAGACAACAGTCAAACCTGTGGTGAGCTTGCCGAACGCTTCTAGGTTTCTGACTTTCCCTATAGTGGATAGGGAAGGCAGACAAGTTGAGTTAAGTGGAGACCCCAAATATTGTCGAAAGCTAAACAAGAAACAGCGTGCAGCAGCATGTTTGTCGTTGCTTTATCGACACTTCAACGTACCCACATTTGATCGAGCGCGCACCAGCAATGAAAGGTGTGTCCTGTATGACACTTCCAAGAAAACAAGACATTGATTGTCACTACTGGACTCTGTGAGTCATACCATAAGACCATATGTACCCAAACGAAGGATCATCCTCTGTATCTGGCGGACTAGTCGACTCGTGGAGCACTACGAACTGCTACCAATGGACCAAGCAATCACTGCGAACCTGTACTTCCAGAAATTGAAACGTGTGCAACGGGCAGAGAAGCAAAAGGAGCGAGAATTGGTTATTCGAGAGAGCTTACAGTTCCTCCATGAAAATGCCAGACCTCATGAGGTCGTCAGTGATATCATACGCCATACACATTGCTCACCACCTCTTCTATTCCCTAGAAAAATACCTTCGTAGGAAATCACAGACTTCTTTGCGTCCAAGACACCTGATTTTTACCGCCAGGATATTGTGCAGCTGGATACACGTATGCAAAATCTCTGGATAACTTTGTGGATTGCTTTTTTGGTACCTAGTAAACAGCGATTTAAATGTAGGGGACATTCTCAATTTTCTCTAGCATTGTACATACGACACCTGTCAGAAAAGTAACGGGACTGGTCACGTTCTTCGATGTTACAGGCATCGTCTACTGTGAGTTCTTGCCACAGAGTCAAGTGATCAGACAGCAAATCTAAAACGGCGTTTGATCCACTCGGTGTGCGAGAAGAGACGAGGATTGTGGTAGGACAAATCGTGCTTGCTTCACCACGACAATACACCTGCTCACAACGCCTTGCGTATCTGACAATTTCTGGCCGAGAAGAATATCGCTGTACTGAACAACCTGCCTATTCAACTGATCTTGCTTCGCATGACTTATTTCCTTTGCCGAAGCTCAAGTGGGTAATAAATGGGATAAGTTTTAAAGGCGTGGAGGCTGTCAAGAAGGCCGTAACGTACACACTGTCCTTAATCATTTCCCCCTCTATGGGTGGTCTTAGTTCAAAACAATATCTGTGCAGTGTTGAACTACTCGTGAAAGTTGTCCTTATGTTATATGGACCACATCTTCGGTATCTTTTCAGATAAGCACTACACATAGAGTAGGCACACCAAGGTTGTTTTCTGAGGGTTCTTATTTTGTATCCTTCTATCCCAGTTTCTGGGGGCTGTTGTCACGTACCCGGGGTAGTTGTCACGTTATAGAGTACTGATGAAGGTGGCTATTTCTTGTTCATATGTCTCTGGATCGCCACATGACTTTTTGCTCGATGTTGTAGGCAGCGGATGATCACTTTTTTGACATTGTATGGATGGTTGGAATCGATGTTGAGGTATTGTCTCGTGAATGTTGGCTTGCGGTGTATGGATGTCTTCAACCCAGGCCCTGTTCGAGATATAATTCCATCCAGGAATGTTTGTTGTTTTTTTCTGTCTTCATTGTGGACTGTATTGATGGTCTGGGAACTGAGTTCCAACCCCGGTCGTGTACGCTACATTGTCTTACGCGTAAATGCCCTTGGGAAATGTATGAGTTCACTCTTTCTACACCTAGCTATGAATGAATTAGTAGGCCTCAATCAGTCAGAACTTACAGAATGGCGTTACGGAAACCTATACAAAGAGATTCACCAAGACTTGAAGACTTCTAAAGGCATCAACAAAAATTGAGAGTTTAGGTAACTAGAAGAAAAAAATGGCGTAATCATTGGAGTGATTTGTAACACGTTTATTTACCATATTTCATTTGCGTCTCTGTCTTTGGGTAGTGTGCGCTCTGGAGTCAAAGGACAGAGTGGCAACGGAGGAAATTTATACTGAGAGGTGTCCAGCCCTGGGGAACAGCTACCGGAAGCCGCGCCTTCTCTTTGCACTAGAGAGAAGTAACGGTGCACGGATCGAGGCCAGCACAACCAACGGTTGCCGGGGCTCGGAAATTTTTGTTCTTTTCCCGGGTGTACGCGCTCGGGCTCCCCACATTAAACCGAACTTGTGTCACAACCTAACCTCGTGGTGGGTGAGTAAATACAAATTACTCTTTTCAGTAGTTTCTAACACATTACTTATTATCTCTCAGTTGCGTCTCTGTCTATGGGTAGAGTGCACTCAGGTCCTACTCCGTCAAAGGAGTTGCAAATGAGGAAAATTAAACTGAGAGGTGCCCAGCCCTGGGGAACATCTTCCCGAGGCCGCTCCCTTTCATGGTACTAGAGAGACGGATCGATGCTCGCATCGAGTCCAGCGCAACCGACGGTTGTGGAGGATGTGGGCAATTTTTGTTCCTTGTCCGGGTGTTCATGCTCGGGTCTCCTCCTTAAAAAAGACCTTGTGTTACATCTCGTCACAGTGGGGAGACAGAGTAAATACGGTGTGTAAATTACTATAAAGCAAAGTTGGAGGCCTTTTAATTCCAGAATTCGTGGGAGAATTAATGTTTGATATTCCCATTTATTCATATAGAAGATAAAACATCAGCCATTCCCGAGTACAGATACTTCCGAAAAATGACTTAAAGCATTAAAAATTATTCATATTCACACTTTATTATTTTACAAGACATCCATTGGCTAAGAAGGTAATGGGAACACATTTGAAAAATCCCAATTTTTAACCTTTTTTGCAGGAGCAAAGGGGCTACACTCATGAGCTTTCAACCGATCGGCTAGTATTTTATAAATTTACACCGACAGTAACATTAAATTTTCGATTAATGACTACCGAATATTCTACTTATAGAAACGTCTAATAATTATAGTAATTTACTAAGTTTAGCTAAGATGTACCCCAAGCACGAAAGTTTGGGGAACCCAGTGAGAACGACTCAGTCGTAATTGGTCCAGCGATACATGCTTGCTAAACATTGCATCACGCCGAATGCCCCAAATAATTATCAATTATGATCTAAATAAAAAAAAAACAACTAAGTTGCTCTTAATTTTGTGGATGAACCTAGTACTTTTGCTTGAAAATAAAATTGAATGTGCAATCTGTCTGACTGTCAGTTTCTTACCGAACTTCTCCTAAGGTTTTGGAGATACCACATCCCATGACGATATATATTCTGAAAATACATTACCCAGGGTACTTGGATAAGCATATTTCATTTTGATGAAAGGTGATCCATGGGGGGGTCCTTTGATGTGAGTTAAATTTAAGTTTGAACAAAGGAATGGCTCCTATCCGAAATATAGGAGAAATTCAGAAGATGGAGGTCACATTTTGAAAATAAAATTGAATGTGCAATCTGTCTGTCTGTCAGTTTGTTACCGAACTTCTCCTAAGGTTTTGGAGATAGCACCCCACCACGGCCATATATATTCTGAAAATATATTATCCAGGGTACGTGGATAAGCATATTTGATTTTGATGAAAGGTGGTCCATGGCGGGGGGTCCTTTGATGTGAATTAAATTTAAGTTTGAACAAAGGAATGACTCCTATCCGAAATATAGAAGGAGAAATTCAGAAGATGGAGGTCACATTTTGAAAATAAAATTGAATGTGCAATCTGTCTGTCTGTCAGTTTGTTACCGAACTTCTCCTAAGGTTTTGGAGATAGCACCCCACCACGGCCATATATATTCTGAAAATATATTATCCAGGGTACGTGGATAAGCATATTTGATTTTGATGAAAGGTGGTCCATGGGGGGGGTCCTTTGATGTGAATTAAATTTAAGTTTGAACAAAGGAATGACTCCTATCCGAAATATAGAAGGAGAAATTCAGAAGATGGAGGTCACATTTGGAAAATAAAATTGAATGTGCAATCTGTCTGTCTGTCTCTTTGTTACCGAACTCCTCCTAAGGTTTTGGAGATAGCCACCCTCCACGATGACCATATATATTCTGAAAATAGATTACCCAGGGTACTTGGATAAGTATATTTCATTTTGATGATAGGTTGTTCACGGTGGGGTGGTCCTTTAATATGAATTAAAATTAAGTTTGAACAAAGGAATGACTCCTATCCAAAATATAGATCGAGAAAGCCAGAAGATGGAGGTCACATCTGCAAGATCAAAATGAGACAATATGGACGTCAAGTTGAGCAAGAATCACCAATCAGTGGGTAGTGCTTTATATTTCTTGCTGTCATATCAATATTTAAATCTGCTCATCAATTCCTTTAATCAAGTATTGCATCAAAAACGTATAAAGGGGTCAGATCTGATCGTTTTTGCACACCCCACTGAATTCTTTTTCCCTTTTATTCAAATTAAATTTAAATTTGAACAAGAGAATGACTCCTATACAAAATATAGAAGGAGAAAGCAAGAAGATGGAGGTCACATCTGTAAGATGATTGAGTAATACTGGAATGTATAATTTTTCTTCACAAATTGTAACAATAATTTAAAATCAATCACCATTTTGTTACAAAAATTGTGTGACACGTAGATAGACGCACGTAATTCGGCTATTATTTAATAAAGGGGGTGGTTTTAATAAGGATGATTCAGGGGAGAGTGGGTATTTTCCACACAAAATGAATTTCTAAAGCACATAATCAAGCTGACGAGAAATGGTGCATTACGTTACCCTGGAGACAAAAGTTAATCCCCTAACCTGGAATCAAACATCGTAACCGACCTTCCATAAAAAAAAATGAAAGTTCAGTAATTGACAAAGAAATCCATGCAAGATGGATTCTGGGATACAAAAGGTGGGCATGACGAGACAGACTGAAAGAAACCAGCACGATTATTGTACGTTTGTTCAAGGTTCCGCCGTACACGGCTTAGCTGTCAAAAGAGTCGTTTAAGACGAACGCATCAATCTCAATCGTGACAATTTGGACAACTACTGTCAACAGATGGAGAGCTTATTTGTATAGAAACAAACACGTTGAATAAGTAAATGCTGGTAACTTTCTATCTATCTATCTATCTATCTATCTATCTATCTATCTATCTATCTATTTCATTCTGTCCATATCTATCTATCTATCTATCTATCTATCTATCTATCTATCTATCTATCTATCTATCTATCTATTTCATTCTGTCCATATCTATCTATCTATCTATCTATCTATCTATCTATCTATCAGTCAAATTCTGCTCATATCTATCGATCTATCTCATTTTGTTCATCTATCTATCTATCTATCTATCTATCTATCTCATTCTGTCCACATCTATCTATCTATCTATCTATCTATCTATCTATCTATCTATCTATATTCAGTCCCACTTTCTGAACACAATATAAGCCTCTTTAATCAGTAAATAAAGCCCACGATTCTTCGGTCCATCAAAGTTAAGAGTAACATTCTAATCTCTTATAGTCCATGGCTTCTCAATAAAACACATTTTCCCCAATACTTTTTACAGGTTTCTCAACGTGGAATAAATGGCTTTGTATGTAAAGAATTTCCATGCGTAGCTTTATAAGCTTAATAGGAACTTTTTGCAAATTTTTTATCAAAAGAGTGTGATCCATTATATCAAGAGACAGACAAGTATTGGCATTCTGGCTTTGACAATGCATTCTTTGGCAATTTAGCAAAAGAGACACTGCAAAAAATATCCACAGAAAAATTACAACATATATTCAAGTTTTATGACAAACATAACGATAGAAAAGTATGAGAGACATTTGAGCTTTGGCATCGCAATACGTCACAGATTAGCCAATCAATACCGTAGAATTTATCATTCGTTCTTGCATTTAATATTTTTCCTGCTATTTACTTCGAGATTCTTGATATATTCCAAAGAAGGGTCTGTAGTACGCTTAAATTCATGCGGTGGAGGTACCATAGTGTGAAAGTTCGTGATAAGACTTTGTGGAATCTTCCACAACAAACCATCCTTACCTTTTTTTAGGAAATGCACTCTTCCTATCTGGTAAGTAACAGCCTACTTTCATACAAAACATCAAGGAGAAACCATTGGTCAATCACAGTACATCCAACTTGCTGATTGGTCAGTTTCAACCAATCGCTCTCACGTGTATTCTTCTATATACTCATCACCACCTTCGGTCCTCTACATAATGGTGACTTCCGCAACAACTTCAGTTATGAGGAAGGACAATAAAAGAACAGGGTTTAAGATGACAGAGGAAAGCGATTGAAATTGAATTTAAATTTTTGAAGATCATAGGAGGCACGGAAGCAAGAGACCGGGTGAGTGTTTCACGAGTGAGAAAAGAGTATATTAGAATAGAAATAGCCATTAAATCTAGCTACTTCAAGGCACGGTGGAGTAATGGACAGCGACTCGGATTGAGGAATCGGATATCCGAGTTCAAATTCCTGTCGAATCCATAACATTTACTTACATGCTAATATGCATGAATCCTCTTCTTCTCTCTCCCCAGCTATGGATAAGACAGACTTGGTTCTATAGCGTTGGATGGCTACAGTCTACTTACTGCTGGAAAAAATCTGCCCCGTCTATCATGTATCAAAATATATATGATCGCCTGGGCGTGTATCATGCATGGCATATAATTGAAAGAAGTTCAACAATGAAATGGTTGGTTGATTTTGTTTGGCGGCATATCAACATCTCTGTGGGTTATTTAATGGGGAAACCTTAATATGCCCTCAATTACAGATAAAATGTATTGCTACTCATTTTGCTTTAAATGTGTATTATTGGTCATTTTACTATAAATAGATATTTTTGATAATTTTACTATAAATGGGTACTGCTGGCAATTTTACTATAAATATTTATTATTGGTAATTTTTCTTATGTAAAGATTTATTGCTGGTATTTTTACTATAAAAATGTATCTTTATTATTTCATAGTATTTTGTTTTTGTTTGAGGTTCAGTACATTCTCACAGCTTGGACCCTGACAGGTGCTACCACTCCGGGTGAAGATGGAACTGAAGGTCGTTCCACGCTTCTCAAAACCTCCAATCTCCCGATCAGAGGCCTGGCTGCCGGATGAAATGATGATACCTAATTGCCAATCTAGTAGTAAATTCATGTGGTTAAGGTACCAATAAAGAGAGCTCATTGGATCAATTGCCATGGAAATATTTGCAGAAACCGAATAGAGATAAATCAATATAACGGACCCGGCGAAATGAAATGTACACTATTTCCATTGCTCGAACTATCATCCTCATCTTTGTTGCCATACTTATCCCAACGTTTCGGTCGTTGTACGCTCTGGCTTTCTTCAGGTGGATGGAATGTCGAACTGAACCCTTTATTTCGCTCAAGGACACATGGCACAGTGGATAAATTATTACCAATGTTTTTTGTTAGACAGTTAAATAAAAACATAATATTCACTAATTACATTGCTTGGACTATCATCCTCATCTTTATTGCCATATTTATCACAACGTTTCGGCCTCAAGGACACATGGCCCAGTGGATAAAGGCGTTAGTTAGATCCAGTGAGAGGACCTAAAAGAGTGTGAGTTCAATACCTGGTTAAGACGGTGGAGAACTTGGAGAAGGAAATTAACAGTTGATAACGGAGAACTGACATCTGTTAGACATGGCACGTGGAACTAGAACAGTCTATCCCAGCGAACGAAATAAAGTTCGACATTCAAACCACCTGCAGAAGATCGGAGCGTACAACGACCGAAACGTTGTGATAAATATGGCAACAAAAATGAGGATGATAGTTCGAACAATGTAAATAGTGTACATAATACCTCATCTCAGAAATATAGACAGATACTGAAATGAAACGTGTTTTTAAGTGACACAATTCGATTGGTGAATCGTATTGGTTGATTATTTTCCTGAAAGATCGGAGATATAGCCGAGCTATCTCCAACTATTCAAATGTAATGTCAATCGACATCTCTAGTTGACTTGATCTATCCATTATCCTTCTCCTCATCCTTTCCTCTATCATTCCTATCTGATCTTGCTCCAAATCTTCTGTAACCCCTTGCGTCCTAGTGGCTTCCCGCCTCGCTTGAGGTGAAACACTTAAAAAAAAAAATTATCAGATCCACGTAATGTAGCTCTATATTTATCAATAAGAATACTGCTGAAAAGGAAGTTTTCATATAATTCTTCATCCAAATCACATATCTATTTTATTGACGCTTGCTTAATGATAATAGCTTCATTACTGTCATGGACTTTACCAGTATTGTTAAAATAAATTTTCTTGCATTTCTTCGCTCAGCTTAGACTTTTTTTTACTGATATGTTCTTATCAATCGAATTGTCTTACTTCTACCACGATTCATCTCTCCGTGTTTCGTATATTCACTTATTTCACGGGGCATATTGAGGGTAGGAGAGACACTTACTTGACTAGCTTGTATGAATAGATAGCGGAACTTGGAACTGGAAACTTCGTAAACGGGGAAAATCGCTAAGAACCATACGAGATAGAAAGATATTTGAAGAATGTCACTAAAGAAAAAAAGATGCCATTTTTAAGAACATGATATGTCCCGGAAAGGGATATATTTGAACGAAGTAGCTAACTGGTTTTTTGCTACTATAACCAAGTAGAATATGGTAGCAGTAATCGACTGATACGCGTCGTAGTCGTAGGCAAGAAGTGTAGATCAATGGCGTAGTCCAATGGGCGTCGTTATAGTCTTAGCTCTCAGACTAAGGCTCTTGACTCTCCTACACGTCCGTCGGTATTTATGACGGACACCAGCCAATCATATTCCAGTGAGAGGGAACACAGGTGTATGCATATTCCATTATATCAGAACATTAAATTAAATTAATGAAACTGCAATCTTTAGGTAGACGTCAGTGAGATAAAGATTTAAGTTTGGGCGAAGTAGTACATGAAAACGGATTTTAACAACGTTGGTTAAATCCAATGAAAGTTATGAAACTATTAGGTTGGTGCAGAAATAATGTCATTTTCTCATATATGTCACTATGCGAGAAAACGACATTATTTTTGCACCAACCTAATATTATATTTAGATAGGCGTGATTTGGATGAAGAAGTACATGAACACTTATTTCTCAGCAGTATTCTTATTGATAAATACAGAGCTACATTAGGTGGGTCTGATGGCTGGGCTAGATTTCCGGTCTTTCAGGAAATTAATCAACCAAAACGATTTAGTAATTAACAGGTAGCAGACGGGAGTTGTTTTGGGACTAATATTGTGCAGTTTAAAATTATAGCTGGTTCTGATGTCAAGATAAATGTTAAGAATTATTTTCAATTTGTTCGACAAGATTTTTGAGGGCTAGTACAGGACGCAATTATTATAATTACTTCTATGTGCCGCGTCCATCAGGGCATAATCAATCATGGCCCTCCACATCTTCGTGTCCCTTGTAACTCTTAATAAGTTGTGTCTTTTGGATATTTCTCCTAAACCCTGTTTTACCATCCATTTGCTCAAGTTCATCAAGTAAGTTACGCACTTCATTCCTCTGTCACTCTTTCCCTCAATATGTCTTGTAAGTATTATGTTTTTCATTATCTTGCCCAGAAATTTCAACTGTTTCTTCTTGATGCTAATTAAGAGTTTCCATTTTGTTTCCATTTTCTCCAAAATCTTGTTGTTGCTCACATATTCAGTCCATGATATCCTCAACATCCTTCTGTAGAACCACATTTCTGTTGCTTCAAGTCTCTTCTTTATCTTTGAGGAGATTGTCCATCACGTAACGGTTCAGTGGTGTTTCCTTTGTTTCTAAAGAAATTTTTCTGTCTCTTAATACTCTGCTTAGCTTTTGGAATGCATCTTTGGTCATCACAATACGTCTTCGGATCTCAGTACCACGCTTTCCGCCCTCAGTTAGAACAGTTAATGTGTTTCCCAAATATGTCAAGGTTGCTGAGCAGCTCTAACAGATCTTTGTGGCGTACTTTATCGAACTCCTTTGCGTGATCTATAAAACATAGCTACACGTCCTTCCGCATTTGTATTGCTCTATCTGATAACATTCTGAGTATAAATATCGCATTCCTTGTTCCAGTGTCTGTGACGAACCCGCACTGTTCTTGTCCTTTCTTCGGTCTGATTCTGATGCGAGCTCTATTCATCAGAATTCAGATGATAAGTTTTGTTATGATTGCATCTAAGATAAATCATCTTACATTCTGAGTTGAGCATTACTTAGCTTGCCAAATATATTTTCAAAGACACCAAATAAATCAGAATGGTCTCCAGCCTCTGTAGATATGAATCTAATTAAAAACCTTTGGTTCAACAATAAAAGTTATTGTTATGAGAATGGGATACAATATTAATTCAAAGAATCTGGGTAGCGATAAAAATTGATGGAAGTAAGATTTATTAAGCAAATATATGTTTCCATGGCCTATTTATTTTCAATTTATTTCTGAGAAGAATACTATTTTTATCTTAGTTTGTCTGCATCATAAAAACCTGACACAAACGGTTATTATCAATGATTCTTTTTAATAATGAGTAATAAGCTGAAAAGTCAAACGGTATATTGCTCATATGATTATGCATCTAATGTTGTTGGTGGTTTAATATCAGTTGTATTGTTAAAACATTGGCTTGCTTAATAATGTCCGACGTAGCGTAATGCGTGTTATCCTAGATATCAGATTGTGAGAAATCTACCTCCGTATTTTGAATAAAGATTTCATTCTGAAATCCTAGAAGGTTACCAATTACGATAGACACTTGAAGAACGACGTTTACAACGACCGAAATTCTTGTGATGCTAACAATAAAGATAATAACAATGCGAACACATCATCAATAACAATAGCAATAGTAATAATAATAATAGCAATAATAATAATAATAGCAATAATAATAATAATAATAATAATAAAAGCTTCTCACTTGCTATCGAATGCATCATCCCAAAGCTGATGTTGATCGTCTGTATGTGCCCAGATTCGAAGGAGGCAGAGGATTAGTTCAACTAGAACTATCCTACAAAACTACAACAATTGGCCTCCAAAGATACTTGGAAACTACAGAAGACTGGATGATGGTATGCGTCAAGGAACATGAAAGTAGTAAGCGTCTTTACTCCGTAATGAAAGAAGCCAACAAATTCAAAGGGAGCTTCAAATGGGCGTAGAGATGCAACTACAGCACAATACACCGGCTGAAACTGCAAAATACTTGAAAAAGACAGCAAAGACGAATGCAACCAACCAGATACAGAAGCGATGGCAAGATAAACCGCTTCATGGCCAATACTCTGCCCGTATCAAACAAGCTGATGTAGACAAAACCGGTACCCATCAGTGGCTACGCAGTGCAGGGTTGAAAGCGGAAACTGAAGGTTTTATCCTTGCTGCGCAGGACCAATGCTTGCTAACTAGGAATTATCAAGTACATATACGAAAATATTGTGTCAGCCCAAAATGCAGATTCTGTGATAAATATCCAGAAACGATTCATCATCTTGTATCAGGTTGCACGATGTTGGCTCCCACTGAATATAAAACCCGACATGACAGAGTGGGCCAATATCTGCACTGGAAAATCTGCAACTTCTACGGGAAGGAAACTGAAAGAAACTGGTATGAACACAACCCAGACCGGGTTACGGAGATAGGACCTGTTACAATTCTATGGGACTACACAATACACACTGACAGAACAATCAAAGCCAACCGCCCAGATATTGTTATTAAAGACCACAAACAAAAACGGTGCCTCCTTATTGATATGGCAGTCCCTGCTGACTGCAATGTATCTTTGAAGATATTCAAAAAGCTGTCAAAATACAAGGATCTTGAAATAGAAATCTCTAAAATGTGGCATATGGGAACATCAACAATCCCTGTTGTAGTTGGAGCCATAGGACTGGTTGGAAAAGATTGCAGTAGACTAATTGCAGGGATTCCTGGAAGCCCATGTCTCAAGGAGATACAAACATTTTTTCTGACAAGTACAACGCACACTTTACGAAGGGCTTTATCTATGTAATTTTTATTTTATTTTATTTTATTTTTATTTTATTTTATTTTTTTTTTGTTAGTGAAAAGTGTCATGATGCCATTTCTAACCTTAGGCCCCTGGGTGGGACCCGGAAAGAAATGTGTAAACGACAGAAAGCAAAGAAAATAATAATAATAATAATAATAATAATAATAATAATAATAATAATAAATTTCCTTAAATATAGCATGATAGTGTGGAAAACAATATCATACCTAAATCACACCAAAGGTACCGAAACTCCTCTTTGTTTGAAAGAGACACCCTGTCACCCATTCTGTTCTATCTGTCCTTAATCCCCCCTTTCGCATGAACTAAACAGTAATAACTATTGTTACAGAGTAAAAAAAGAAAGTGTTTAATCATATACTGTACATGGATGATATCAAACTCTTTGCCAAAGACGACAATGAATTTTAGGATATCCTCAATACTGGTAAAATGTTTCAGTGGTCACATCAGTATGGATTTCGGATGCGATAAATGTTCAAAAGTAACATTCAAAAAAGGGAGAATTACAGAAACACTCTCAATAGATTTAGGTTTTGTCATAAAGATTAGGGAACTGCAACACGAAGAAGCTTCTCAATACCTAGGAGTCAGCTAAGAAGATAGAATACAGCATACCAAATTGGAGGAGAACATCAGAAAGAAATACTAAAGGCGCAATATACGCAATAAACACTTTGGCTCTCCCTGTGGTACAATAGAGTATCAACATCCTTAGTTGGACCATAGCTGACATTAAACGAATGGATTTTAAAACGAGAAAGCTTCACATTTGCCACCGCATGCATCATCCTACTGCTAATGTTGATCGTCTGTATGTGCCCACACCCGAAGGAGGCAGAGAATAAGTTCAACTAGAACTGTCTTACAAAACCACAAGAGTCGGTTCTCGAAACGACCTGGAAACTACAGAAGACTGAATGATGACATGTGTCAAAGAACATGAAAAAATTAAGAACCTTTATTCAGGAATAAATGAAGCCAATAAATTCAAAAGAGAATTTCAATTGGATGACGAAGTAGTTGACATCGCATTCGTATTGAGATTATTTTTCTGTCTATATTTCTGAGATGAGGCATTATGTACACTATTCACATTGCTCAGACTATCATCCTCATTTTTGTTGGCATATTTATCACAACGTTTCGGACGTTGTACGCTCTGGCCTTCTTCAGGTGGTTTGAATGTTGAACTGAACCCTTTATTTCGCTCGCTGGGGTAGACTGTTCTAGTTCCAGGTGCCATGTCTAATGGATGTCAGTTATTAGTTATCTCCTCTTAATACCCCTCTCCAAGTTCTCCACCCCCTTAATCAGGTATTGAACTCACCCTCTTTGGGTCTTGTCAGTGGATCTAACTAACGTCTTTATCCAATGTGCCATGTGTCCTTGAGGTCGAAACGTTGTGATAAATATGGCAACAAAGATGAGGATGATAGTCCGAACAATGCAGTTAGTGTAGATTATTTTTTATTTAAATATTGGTAATAATGGTTCTAACAATATTTCTAACCAGATGCATCTGGTTTGAGAGGAATAAAATCCCCCCCCACCAAAAAAACAAAAACAAACGAAAACTAACAAAACAATACTGTATCTTATAATCACTCCAAACTCTAGGCACTAATTATTATATATGGAAACTTGCATTTTAATCGCATGAATATTATGAGCGAACGATTTCAATAGATTATTTGTTTCCTGTGGACGTAGTTTTATCGATTTCATAACGTTTCTGATCACTTGAACCAACACATTGGTCGTCCACATGTGTACTTCACAGCAACGTCCACGACATTAATCCAAATCGAGCTCTATTCTACTGATGTCAAAGAACTGCAGATCATTTAAACAACTTAGCAATCAAGCAAGTAGAAACGGTGGGAGTTCGACATCGCATTTGTATTGAGATTGTTTTTTTTAATTTAACTATGTAACAGAAACTATTGCCAAAAACAGTTCATAGTGATTGCGTTCGCTACAAGATTAAGCCGGCTAAATTCGAGTGGACATATTTTCTTTGTTAAACAGCTTCTTTATGCTATTAAAGTTTAAAAAAAACGGACTAAGAAATTGGAATGTTACTAATGTCACATGAGAATATGAAACTAAATGTTCATACTTTAAATAATTGTTTAATAATTTCTGGATTTTAAAATCAATGTAGAAGGTATGGGGATTTCGAGGACTTCCATCTAACGATCTTTTTTTCCCCAATGATTTTACAGACTCAATCTTCCACCTAGAGCCTTTCGCGTTTCTTTTTTCTTGTGTGTCTATATTTTAAGTGCAATTGTATTTACTTCCGGTTTATGTGCTATTTATTATTATTTATTGAGGCTAGATTCTTTCCTTACTGGCCATGAGATCTCCTACATGAGAGCAATCTGTTGACCGTGTTCACCATAGTCTATGAATATAGAATATAGCGCAGTACGTAATCTGTTCAATGAAACAACGTCAAAGACTAACACTCACCAACAGCGGTTCCGTAATTCTTTAGTCTTCGATATCAAAGGCTGGAAATGCGGTGTTTACTCATTCCCCAACGAGAATGAGATGTGACACAAGGTCGGATTAATGTGGGGATCCGAGCGCGTACACTCGGGTAGGGACAAATATTCCCCTCAGTCCCCGCAACCGTCGGTTGTGCTGGCCTCGGTGCGAGCACCGATCCCTCCCTCTTGTGCAATGGGAGGGCGCGGCCACGGACAGCTGTTCCCCAGGTCTGGGCACCTCTTCAGTATAACTGTCCTCAGTTGCCCCTCTGTCCTCAGGCAGAGAAGCCCCTGAGCGCACTCTGTCCAAGGACAGAGACACAACTCGGAGATGATAAGCCTGCATCAAAATCCCTCCAAAGTAGAATTTATATAGAGAAAGGCTGGAAATGCATATTAGGAAAAAAAACATGGCCGCTTTTATACACGTCGCATTGAATATTTTGAGCCTTCTGATTGGTTAACCCTTCTATTGGTGAACTATAAAATGGGTCAGCTCATTTGGGCTGGCTCACTAGTACCAGGGTACCCAAAAATTCCAACACAGTCCACCGAGGTACATAGATCTTTTGATGATGTCATGTGAAAACGCAAAGAAAACAGAAGTCACCATATAACTCCTCTTAGATCGAAATTTTCAGCTGGAAAGTAATTTTGATTCAATAATCTTGCATTTGCTTACACGAATATGTGCAGTTCTTGAGACCAAACAGTATTCCCATCCTACAAATTAACTGGAATACTATTTGTTTTTTTTTTAGTTTTAATCGCAACGGTCTTCTGTTTTTTTTATAAGTTCCATCTTTGAATATCATTCCAATTTTGAATTGCAGACGACAAATATATGTCCTAACAGTTATATTTTAGAGTGGTTTAAAGAATATCATGCAAAGATTAGTTTCACTTCCGACTCTTAAGTTATTTTTTGCATAATTATTGAAAGATTTAGATAAATAACGCATTTAAATAAAATGTCGAATTATCGGATGGCAAGAAACCCGTCTTTCCTGATTGTCGTTTAGTCGAAAAGATATCGGTATACAAATCATAAATCGGAGTAAAAAGAAAAGGAAAAGAGTTTCGCTCATTATTTTTAATCAGCCTCTCATTTGTAACTCGATTTTGTATTTAGGATGAGAAAAGAATGATCAAAAAAGAAGATAAACACGAAAGGGAAAAATCAGCAGGAATTTGATGGAATCCATAACTGTTATATTTATTTTTATTTTTTTGCCAAGTCACAGATTACAAATAACACGAAGAAGAAGAAGAAAAAGAAGAAAAGTCAACTGAGAATATATATGATAATTATAATAATAAAAGGCCACAGTAGGATAAAGTAGAAAAAGAGGTAGTAAGAAAGAAGAGGTAAATAGGGAAGAGTGAGAAAAGACAGGGCAAAAGAAGGGGGAGGAGGAGGAGGAAGAAGAATCAGTTGTGAAGAAGAAGAAGAAGAAGAAGAAGAAGAAGAAGAAGAAGAAGAAAAAGGAAAAGAAGAAGAGGATGAAGAAGAAGAGGAAGAAGAAAAAGAATGTGCTGTAGGATAAGAGTAGAAAAAAGGTAACAGAGAAGAAGAAGAAGAAGAAGAAGAAGAAGAAGAGGATGAAGAAGAAGAATATGCTATAGGATAAGAGTAGAAAAAAGGTAACAGATCAAGAAGAAGAAGAAGAAGAAGAAGAAGAAGGAGGGGGAGGAGGAGGAAGAAGAATCAGTTGTGAAGTAGAAGAAGAAGAAGATGAAGAAGAAGAAGAAAAAGAAAAAGAAAAGAGGATGAAGAAGAAGAGGAAGAAGAAAAAGAATGTGCTGTAGGATAAGAGTAGAAAAAAGGTAACAGAGAAGAAGAAGAAGAGGAAGAAGAAGAAGAGGATGAAGAAGAATGTGCTATAGGATAAGAGTAGAAAAAAGGTAACAGATCAAGAAGAAGAAGAAGAAGAAGAAGAAGAAGAAGAAGAAGTTCCAAAGTGACATTTGAATAATAAAAAAATAAACCACTAAATAAAAGCTATTAGACACAGTAGGCTCGGCTGATTGCGAAATCTGTTTGTAATCACGTGGGACAGGAGGACAGATGTTGATTGGCTCAGTAAAGACATTAGGTCAGCTGGAAGATAGCACGCATGCGCATGAACTGCCATTGCCTTATTATGAATAAAACAAGAGGAAAACTAAAGCAATACAAATAAAATTAAAATTAATGGAATCACATTGGCAGTCTACATTCATCATTGGTTGCGTGAAATGAAATAAAAAAATGGCAGGAAGGGAAGAGAAACGGCTATTGCTTTTATATTTGTTGAAGTTTTCTCATTTGCTTGAGTCAAGAGAGATAAATAGAAAGGATGCAAGGAGGAGAAATAAGAAAGTGGGCGTTGAAGTTTTAGCAAGGGAAATTAGAGGGAGAAAGGAAATAGAAAAAGATATGTGCGGAGAGAGAAGGTGGGAGAAGGCGAAAAGAGAGCTGGTGTTGAGTGGGAGAGAAAGCAAAAGAGGGTTTGATTGAAAAGATGCAACGTGCTAGAGGGACGGCGAGGACGTAAAGAATTAAGAAAGTGAAGGGGCAGGAGAGAGTGAGAGAGAGAGAGTGAGAGAGAAAAGACAATAAACAGGGAGCGGGGCGTTTTGAGTGTGAGAAAGACAGAGATACTAATCAAAAGAGAGAGAAGATAGTAAAATGGACGGTGTGATATGGAGTAAGTGTTAGAGAGAAGGCGTAGGTAGGAAAAGATAAAGGGATAAAGGGGCTAGAGAGTGGGAAATAGTGGAGGGCAGAGATTTTTGAGGAGATAGAAAAAAAAGGAAAGACAAATTTGAAAGAAATAATTTTCGCAATAAAAGCAGGCATATTTTAAAAAGCAATTTATAACAAAAAAGAAAAAATCATAACAAAGTGGGCAACATATATATATATATATATATCCAAATATAGGATTGGTGTATACGGAATAAATTCCAATAACCAACAATTACTATTCTTAAAAGAGTGCTCAATTCAGAGTAGAGCGAATATAATTATTTATTCGAAAATTATAACATAAATATGTTATAAAATCACTACAAAAATAGCCATTTTGTTTTAAAACCTCTGCTGTCTTATCAAGTGATGATGTTGAATGTAGAATGAAGGGTTTTAAAAGGTTCAAAAGAATTAACCACCCCACGCAAGGGTAAACGCTGGAATGACAAATCAAAATACAAGTATACGAGAATTCAAAAATCTTGACAAGGAACTAAGGTTATAATAACTATTTAATGCCTTGATGTTGGGGTTAGACTAAAAAAGAATTTACTAATAAGTATTAAATTATACGATAAAATTTGAAATTAAAAATTAAAAATTACCCATTTTAAAATATAAATTTAATCTCTATTAAGTTTAAAATTATAAAATTACTGAAGAAAAAATACATATGTTATTCTATTTTGTTTTTATTGAAATTAAGTTGGAATAAACGTTAATATCAACTTTTGTTCTAAGCTTCATGACAACATAGATAATTTTGAATTCTAAATATAGGCAGGGGATGATGACATCTTGCAAAAGACAATATATACACAATCAGATTATAATACATATGCACGCAGACGTATTTAGATATATACACACACAAAAAAGTGACGAGACAGGAAATATCTCCACGACCCTTTACAAAAAAAAAAAAAAATAAACAAAAAAACAAAAAACAAAAAAAAACATACATACACAATGAAAGGTGCGTCCAAGCTATCATACACCCAGACACTGATAAAGACACGTACATACGCCCACATACATTGATATAGACATTCCGTTACAACAACCAAGAAATATTAGGTTGGTGCAAAAATAATGTCGTTTTCTTACATGTGAGAAAACGACATTATTTTTGCACCAACCTAATATTTCAGATTGAAGATTGAAAGTGTTATTCAACGAATTCTAACCACTTAGTAAAATATAACTTATACGGGCAAATATACATAGATAAAAATGGTCTAATAGAACAGAGAAACAAACAACGGGGAAAGAAAGGACATTAAAACAGATATATATGTATAAAAATAGCACCATCTAATATATAAAAACGAAAATTCCAAATACACAAATATATATAAAATATATATTTCATATATACCTATATATGCACTACAGCACAGTAGGTGAAAGAAAATAAAAACTACTTACAGAATATATATATATATATATATATATATATATATATATATATATATATATATATATATATATATATATATATATATATTCAACGAAAAGTTAAAATGTTTTAAATTCACAGAAGCGCATATACATACTCACAGACAACTTACTCACCTGAAGATGGTCTCAGATGTGATCGGAAGTACTTGGGGAAAATAAAAAAAAAACTATTCGAAATAAAATTTTGTTATTTTTCTTAATTTTCTAAGTCACCAAAACTTGAAAGAATCACTAAATTTATAGCATTAAAAGTTAATTAGCTCTAGCCCCACTAAACAATACTTCTGATTACACAGAGATGGCAGGTCGGACTTAATACACACTGATTCCAAAAGTTTCAAATGATCGGTATTAGCTCTACTCAGCGCACAGAGTTTTACGGTCACATCACGTTGAAGTATAGGTTTCATAGTTAAGCGACGTCGGGCCTGGTAAATACCTAAATGGGTGATCGCTTGGGAGTACGAGGTTCTGTAAGTTTGGATGTACGCGTGGTGTAATGGATAATGGCACGGAATTGTGAATCGGAGAACCGAGTTCCAATTCCAGTCGAGTTCGTTGTGTTCGCTTACGCGCAAATAAGGTATGAATCCACCCCCCACCCATCTGGATATGTGTTAATTAGTAAGATTTGTAACATTAAATCATTATTATCTCCTTCGGTAAAGTAATTCTTTGACTTTAAAAACCCCGCAAAAAGTCATAAAATTTGGGGCTAAGATATAGCATAAGGACTGAATACCCAGTGAAGATCGAATTCACCCTTCAGTAGTTATACATCTAACGAGACAAGCTTGCTAAGCAGACACCTCATCGAAGGGCGCCTCGGCGTGGTGTAATGGTTGACAAGCTTGTCGCGTTAGAATAATTACGACACGGTAGTAATATTGATCCTCACTGGGTGCCTCATATTTTCAGCCTTGCGCCATATGTAAGCTAGGCTTAGAATATCGCCTGGGGCAGTTCGGTGTAGTGTAATGGTTAACAAACTTGGTAGTAATGGAACTGAATAGTGAGTTCGATCCTCACTGGGTGCCTCATACTTTCGGCCTTGCGCCATATGTAAGCTAGGCATAGAATATCGCCTGGGTCAGTTCGGTGTAGTGTAATGGTTAACAAACTTGGTAGTAATGGAACTGAATAGTGAGTTCGATCCTCACTGGTTGCCTCATACTTTCGGCCTTGCGCCATATGTAAGCTAGGCTTAGAATATCGCCTGGGGCAGTTCGGTGTAGTGTAATGGTTAACAAACTTGGTAGTAATGGAACTGAATAGTGAGTTCGATCCTCACTGGGTGCCTCATACTTTCGGCCTTGCGCCATATGTAAGCTAGGCTTAGAATATCGCCTGGGGCAGTTCGGTGTAGTGTAATGGTTAACAAACTTGGTAGTAATGGAACTGAATAGTGAGTTCAATCCTCACTGGGTGCCTCATACTTTCGGCCTTGCGCTACGCTTAGAATATCGCCTGGGGCAGTTCGGTGTAGTGTAATGGTTAACAAACTTGGTAGTAATGGTTACAACTGAATAGTGAGTTTGGTCTTGACTGGGTGCCCCATGCTTTTGTGCCACATCTAAACTACAGAACTAAATTAACTATTTCTTATTACTATAAATGTTATTTTTCGTGGAGGTACGTGTTTTAGTTGCTTTTCCTGTTTATTTAATTTTGCAAGACGAATCGAACCTGCATCCATTTGCTTCTATTAAGGACATCATTTTTTGAGCCAAAGTGTACCAGTTCGGGTACAGTAGAAGAGCTGACAGGCCATCGTTGGAATTACCTATTTAAGGAATTACCTATTTCTTCTTAAGACTTCGAGCACTTTGTTGTTCACAGATATCAATTCTCTGGCTGATGCTGGACGTTTTTGGTATTGTTAAAGAATACTCGCAGACTATTACTTTTTAGTGGGTCCGACCTTCTGAGGCTGACATTTTGAGGTCAGATCCTAGACAAAATAGGGAAGTCGATTTTGATTGGATGAGTTACAGATTAAAGTTTTACGGGAGTTGCTGTTTGGGCGTGTTAGATTTTCGTGTTTAGTAGCGGCTCCCTAATAGTGAGTGTAGTAACCCCCATCCACCAACTAGTTTAATAAAATAGATAAGTTTTAAATCCCTTTTGTTGATGTCTTCATCTCTGGACCCCAAAAACATTTTGCCATCCATCCGGGAGAAAACGAGCGATAGTGATACGTGTTTTACTTGCTTTCTCTGTTTATTTAATTTGAAATTATTTAATCCCCGTATAAATTTCTTTTCTAAAGTCACTTTAAATAAGGCTCAAATACGGTGAAGACGCAAATATCCTGAGGTTGAAATGGCCACACCTATCTATATAGTCAGGGACACGATGATTGATGGTGGGGGTAGAATGGGGGCCTGTACGCCATGTAGTGTTTTATATAGAATAAACATATCTTAAGGTACTCTCGGAGCCAAATTTTGGGGTGCACGATGACTCAGTGGAATTGGTCAGGTGGCTTCTGGGATGCGAAGTAGCGACTAAAGGATGAAAGAACACTTGCAACCACGATAGAGCCAGTAATGGATTAGTTAGAAGATGCTGTGGTTGTTTTCCATATGGGAACAGCCAAGGCGAAAAGGATTTGAGATGATGCGACCTGAGTTTTGACACAGAGAAGCAGATGAGCAATAACAGTAACTATAGGAAATGAATGGGGGTAAAAAATCGTGAAGATCTGTTCAAGAAATATTAGGTTGGTGCAAAAATATGTCGTTTTCTAATATATATTACTATGTGAGAAAACGACATTATTTTTGCACCAATCTAATATTTAGTTGCTTGAAAAAAATAAATGAACCATGTGTGATGCCTCACTGTGAGTGGGAGAAGAATGTAGACCATAGCAACGTGTTTAAACGTGTAAAAATAGGATGGTAAGGACGTGGCTCAGTTATGAAATTGTTTGACGACCAGACGAGATGAACGGCCACCCCAAAGAAGGGTATACACCAGTATTTCAAGTGTGCTTTTCGTATTTGTTGATGAGTTCGAATGAGTGTGTGTTTCACTGAGCGGTTGGACCAATGAGTGGTTAAAAGACCCGTATTAATTTCGTCTATTTAACTGATGTTTCTGTCAAAATTAAGTTAGAAAGAATACTTTCTATGTTTGGGTCAGTCATTGTGACTAGCTAAGTTTAATTAAACGATAGATGAAGACCAGCCTTTCCCCATCCCTCCTTTTGGCCTTGTACTGAATTTTTGTATGTTTACAAAATAAATATTGCTTGACCGCCCTGCTTGTAGATCATTAATATTTTATTAAGCAAGTAGATATCCAATGATCACACTTTTATATATTTATATAGCTTATGAAAAGAACCCTAAGATTAAGCCACAGGGAATTACATATATATCTTAACTGTGAAAAACCGTATTTGTAGGGAAGATAGCCAAATTGATAATTATTTAAAAGCTTAGTCCAACCGATGTTTGAATTTCTACGATTTTTTATTGACTAATTTTAAAGAAAAGCTGGGCTAAATTGAATTTTAGCAACCTTGTTTTTTTTAAATATAGCTCAGTGTAATGATAAAAGTACGCAGTTGTACGCTTTAAGAAAACTTTATTTAACTGAGAATACAAAGTCCGCGTATAGTGTCCTTTTATAGTTCCAGTAAACAGAAATAGCTCTTTCAAAGAGGAGAGTTACAAAACAAGGGGTGATCACTCTTGATTATTCATAACACTCATTTCGTTACCTGTAGACCAATATCTAGCAAACTGGTAACATATTTGTCAAGTAACTTTTGTATCAAACGCATATATATTTATATAGAGAAAGCTATTGAAATTTTACATAAAATTAATGCATAAGAAATTCAAAGTAATTACTACAAAAGAACGTCTATCTCAGTGACTCTGAATGTAGAACAAACCCCTACAGAACGAAATTTAAACATTTTTGTGGAGGCAACGTGGATTGTGAGCATGGCGTAAAACAAAAATTAGAAACTGCTTTACTATGGTCTTTAATAATGCATTTATTCCTTACTAAAATCTTCGGAAATGTAGCCTCGAATCAAAATAGTTCAGTCGTGGATATATTTGTAAGTAATAATGGTTGTCTTCCATTACGCAGGTGTGAAGACACAAAATTCTTAAGAGACGTTTTTGTCTTAGGTTACCAGTGCGCCATGAACGTGACATTAAGTCAAAATGGCTCCGCTCAAAAAAAATCTGTACGTTCTGTGACACTTCCGAAAATAATATACAAAACAGAGAACGTATAATTAAGTCAAAATTACTTTTCGTTACTATAAATATTATTAAGATTAACCGATCGGCTGGATAAGATAAAATTGTTAAACTGCTATTTTAATCGGCATAGAGAGCGTTTCTTACCTTCTATCAGCATGGGTGATGCTAAGCTCCAGGTGAGCGAGTCATTGTGCCTTCCTCGGCTAACGTTTTCTCTTGACACGAAGTGGAAAGATTATTGAATCGATTGCTAGCTCTTATGCTAGTAAAGTTGGTTTACACTGTCATGGCAGACAATTCTTATATATTTAGTTTTACCATTCAACCATGCATTCAATATTTCTCTCACATCTGGTGTTTCTCTTATATACTTAAAGAATCCTGATAAAAACTAAAGAAGAATCTGCAATGCTATCAGTCCGGTTTCTCGACATCAGTGACTTTCTCACCACTTTGTGCGTTTTCCATAAATATTTTCATTTTATTAATTGTTCTGATTAGCTTGCCTCTATGGAATCTCGACTTTACCAATTTAAACAGCATTACTAGATATGCAGTTAGGTCTCATCTTTTTACAATTGAATTGATTCGATGTAAACGTAAGTTCTATGCTAACAGTTTCTCCTCTTGTGAAACTCTGTACCAGCTTCTTGCTTTCCAGTCAACATTGATCTTCAAAAATTAGTAATAGGTAAATTGTCGCCATTTGATATTTTTAATTTCACGCACGCGCATTCATGTTTTTGATTTTGTCGACTGAGGGTCAGTTGGGTGCCGTCTGTAAGAAAAAGAGCACCATGACGCAATTCACCCTGCCAGAAACTTGGAAACGGTATACTGTACTGCTTGGCATTCTTCTCTAAAGCTTCAGTACGAATATTTCAGAGTGTTTGTGTGTCAATATGAGGACAATGCAAAGGATTCAGAAAGAGTTGGATAAGTCTAAAGTTTATTACGAAGTTATTTGGAGTTATCACAAGTGATGTTTACGCTATGCCCTCTGTTCATCTTCCTACAAGGACTCAAACTCAACTCTTTAAACATTTCAACATAATTTTGTGTAATTTTGGTAAATATGTCTGTTAAAATGAGATATCAGTATTATTTCCATTTTTGAGTAATTTAGAAGACAATTTATCCATTGCACCCTGTATAAACTATTATTAGTAGGCTATATAGGGATTACTTGTTAGAAATCTATTGTTATTAGGTTATATAGTGAATAGTTTTTAGCAAAAATATATAGGAATGAGTAGAGTATATAGGGAAGATTAGTTACCCAGATATAATAATTATGGTATTTAGGGACTTTGGCGTGGTGTAATAGCAAGATTTTCTCGCGAGATCAGTCACGACTGAGTAGTGAGTTTAATCCTCACTGGGTGTTCGATACTTTCGGTCTTGTTCCATATCTCCGATATGCTAAGTAATTCTCTATAGCAGGGATTCTCAACCTGGCTTGCCCCATTCCCCACTTACACCATTTTTCAGAATGCTATTCCCCACTCCTTTTCAAAGTCACAGGCCAGATAGGCCAAATTCTATTAGGTTGGTGCAAAAATAATGACGTAATAATGTCGTTTTTTTGGCGTTAAAAATACGTCAAAAACGACATTATTACGTCATTATTTTTGCACCAACCTAATATAATTGCTCTCCTCCTCCACTAAACTTACTGTGGTCACAATTCACCCATGAAAATCCTAAATTCAGCCCTGTTGAGAAACTCAATATATATATACAGGGATATAGCAAGACATTGTTATTAGTTTATGCAGGTATAAGTTGCAATACTTAGAAAGCTACTTTTGGGGTTCACTAACTATAAGTTGTGGTTTCGATTCTCACTCGTGTCAATTATTAGGTTGGTGCAAAAATAATGACGTTTTTTGACGTTAAAAAATACGCCAAAAAACGTCATTATTTTTGCACCAACCTAATATTTCGAACTAATCTGAGCTTAGAAGAAATGTTTGTAGCTATTTATTGTATAAAAGTGCTGTATCCCTTATGTATGCAAGCGTCCATGATCCGCCACAGACTCCTTTTTTATTATTATCGATGAACTGATAAGGAATTCTTGGGAATTAGCGTGGAGCCATTTCCCGTTACCGCCTGCCCGCTTTTGAATTCAAAGGCTTCTTTTTTTTCAGACTTGTCGCATCTAAATAATTTGAGCATAGTCCCCTCTGTGGTTCAGTCCTTAACTGGGATGGGGGAGAGGAAGCAAATTCACGCCTCTATAAGGGTATTAGTGCAAAATGAACTCAAAGAACATAACCAGAATTTGAACTCGGATCGCCGAAAATCAATTTTCGCTACCTGCACATCAATTCACACACTTGCAAAATCGACTGTTTACGTATCTGAACGGTGAGATAGATTTCACGCAGGTTTGTAGTGGTGTGGAAATGATTTGCGGCGAAACGACTTCGTGTCTCAGATGGTTCTAACAGCGTTCACTTCATACTGCGGCCTTTGTGAAAGATATTAGTTTGGTGAAAAAATAATGACGTAATAATGTCGTTTTTTGACGTATTTTTTAACGTCAAAAAACGACATTATTACGTCATTATTTTTTTGCACCAACCTAATATGGACACGTTTTGTCCACCGGCTTTGCTGTAAAAGAAGGTCGCTGGAGGACATTAACCATGAAAGCCAGCTCACGTAAGATAATTTTAATGCTGGAAACAAATGAAAAAAAAAAAACAAAAAAAACAAACAGGAATACCCTGTCTGGGGAAAGGATTCCAGATACGCATGTGATTGACAACTCTCCTGCTCTCGCCCCCCCCCCAAAAATCAAAAACAAAAACGAAATGATATTGAAAAAGTAGCTATCCTCTATAGATAAGAATATGCAGAACACTAATATTCCTTTTATATGTAACCCTTTCATTCGGTACTAAGAAATGTATAAAATGCTAAGGCCACTTGATGTGTGTTAATACCTGGATCGTCTCCGACAGTCAGTAGAATATGTTTTTCGTGGTCAGGCGTACGAGTTGATTTCGTTCTTCCTCGATCCAAACTTTGTGAGGCCACGGATCGTGTTTTAGCAACGCGACGAAAAACAGCAGCAAAGGTTGGATGAATCGGAGGCCTTCGGTCTGGAAACGCAATCTGATACAGACGTTCAGCCTTACATCCTTACCATTCGCGCTGGCGTATGTAAAAATCATATATGCTCGCTGACGATATCCTGGTATTTTCAAACCGCGCAATTCTCAGTTAACTTACTACTACACACGTTAAACGTTGAAGAGAGTCTAGCCACAAATGGACACGAGTGACAAATGTAACCTAGTCTATATGGTAAAACTGCACTAATCTATAGTAAACTTACGTTGAACTTAATAACTCAAAAATGAAGACATTTGTCCTGGTTTTTGTGTGAGGAACAGACTTTCAAAATTTGTAAAATTATTTTGATACAGCATATATATATATATATATATATATATATATATATATATATATATATATATATATCCTGCTAAATTCAGGTCCGATTGTTCTCAAAGAGAACAAATGTTTCATTAAGATTTTAAAAAAGGTATTTACAACGAAATTTAGTTTAAAATAGCTTCTAATGTGTATTCCTTCTTTAACTTAGAAGAAGAGTTTATCAGAACTTTTGCATACATATACACGCGGATATATATATATATATATATATATATATATATATATATATATGTTGTCATTTCTGTATATAATTTAAACATAGAGAAACTTAGCATGCAAGTATATATATATATATATATATATATATGTATATTTATTTATATGCATAGACACACACACATAGATGTGTGTGTGTGTCTATATATATATATGTATAAAATAAATTTATATATATATATAAATGTCTATATATATGTATAAAATAAATTTTAAAATCCATAGCCCATATACATGGTTTTAATACCCTACAAAAAATGATAACCCTTTATGAAGTCGTCAAAAAACAAACGTTACGACCTTTTTATATACAAAAATCCCTTTCTTAAAGAGATATAATAAAAGAATAAAATAAAAATGAATAAATAAATCTCCATAGACGCTCAAACCAGACTATGCGAAAACTTCCC